>BSBK01005460.1:1157500-2357500 GCA_027943335.1 Chamaecyparis obtusa
ACTTGAGCATAAAGCTCAGCTTGTAATACTATGAGCTGGGCTTTTTTGATTTGGCATTATCTTCTTGTTCTCAGGCTGAAAGTTGTTGAAAACTCAAGCTCTGCTTCTCATTGACTGTGAACCCGAGTCGCGAAGGCTGGAACTCTTGAATTGGGATTGGGCCTGGCTTTCTTTATTTGGTATAACCCCTGCATGAAGCTCGGTCTATATGAGATAGTGAACTCAGCTTAGCTTTGACTTCAGTTTGGGGCTTTGAAACAAGCATAAAGCTTGACTTGATAAAATGTGAACTTGGGTTGGAGATTTGTTTGTTGAGCTCGACTCCTCTTTATTTCCCTTTTTCAAAAATCATGGGCATGAAATTGGCTTCTAACACTAGATTTTGAAGTCGTGACATCAAATTGAAATAATGAGATGTATGTGAATATTGGCATGAAGCTTATGCAGTGAAGATGACATGGGCTGTGATGAACTTGACATCCCTGCAAGAAAAACTCAATCTAACTAAAAGATAAGTGCATCTCATAATTTCTTCTTTTCATTTCTTTGTCTATTGTTGATGTTGAGTTCCTTTAGCATTGATTGCAATGATATAAGGGTTTCTTCTTTGCTTGTTTAAAAGAAATGAGAGTTAGCTTGTTTTAATTATTCACTGTTCTATTGCTTTGCTTAACTCCATCTTCAACTGCTCCTCCTCGCCTTGATTGTTGAGTCTTTGTATGTAGTGCTCATTGTAGATGTATATGGTGTTCACTGCCTTTAGATTCACTATTTCATTATTTCCTTGTCTTTCACAGATGATAATGAACTAAATGTTGTATTCTTGTTGTGATTTTCTTATATACACCAATCATTCATTGTTGTGTCTTGTATACTAGTTGTGAGTTCCATTTTTTCCACAGTTAGTTACAATCATCACTATTGGTTTTTTTTTTATGTACACCAGTCATTATTATTATGACCCATCTTTAGCTCAACCTTCATATACACCAGTCTACTTGACACTGTCCCTAAATCCACAACTTGGTTTTAATTTAGTCCATCTTTACCTTTGAGCAATGACCATGGTTGTTAAACTTGTTTAACTTGTTCACTGTTGTCCTTGCTCAACTTTTATTGTTCACCAGTAATTTTTATATGATGTATCCTCATCTGAATGTTCAATCTCCATTATATTAGCTTCATTGATCTTTGACTCAGGTTTTGTGTTGAGTCCATTGCTTGAGCTTATACCATTGTCATTTGTTCTTGTCTTCATCTGCACTTTGTGTACACCAGTCTTTACTTGATGCCTCCAAATCAGCTCATATTGATATTCATTGATGACTCAGGCAATGAGATCATACTATATTTGAACACTTGAACTTCTCTTTTATAAAAAATGAGACTAGCATGTCTAGTTTGAAATACTTATGCACTTTGCTTCATTATGCTTGACATGGCTTCCACTGGTTGGAAAAAACTTAAATATAACCAACATCTTTGCAAAAGATATTTCTTTGTAACCAGCCCTGTGCCTGAACATGAATCTTTACTAGTTTAAAATACTTGCTTGATAACCCGTAAATGCTTGGTATTTCTTTTATTACTTTGCAAGAAAAACAATGATCAGTGTATGATATGTTTTCATTAAATAAGAAATGCTAAATTGGAGAATGTTCTAATTTATTTTCTTGTAAAGTTCAAGCACGGGCTTGTGACACTCACAAACACCAGAATGAAAACATGGTGGAGTTTGAGCATGGGCTCATGAAACCCATCAAGACACTTTGTAAACATTCCTGATATTTTGAAACACATTTCTTGAAGCATTCTTTCTTTTGTTAAACAACAATATCATTGCATATGATCAATTCTTGTCACATTTTAAATTCAGCATAATCATATGAACATGGAATTTAATGTTATTGTTTACCAGTCATTATCCCATAGGATTTTTGGCATATGTTGCATGGCTATCTCTCTTTCTAGTACTTGTCAATTCTTTGTCATTGAAAGCACATGCTGTAGCATCTTTTAATGCACTTTGGTACTGCATCATTTTCTTCAGACTGTGATATGAAAACCAATCAATTGAGTACTACATTTTTATTCTGTCAAGCTAACAAGAACAACATCAAACTTATCTTGTTAGGTTAGTGAACATGATTAACACATCAATTTTATGAAAATGCCAAGTTTGGTGACATTTATGAATCAATACTAGCAAAGTAATGGTGTTCACTAACCTAACAAGATCCCGTTGATTCTGAAAAAGGTTTGTCAGTCACAAGTACTAAGTCCCTTTAATTCAAATATCTAGTTTAAATATAAAAACAACATGCATAATGATGACCATTAATAGTAAAAGGTTTCATGTAAACATGTCCCTTTAATACTACCTTTCAGTTTATGTGAATGCACATTTTCTTATTACATTGAAATACCAGATAGACATGCAGCTCTAAAAGATTGATTGTTGTGTGATGTTTTATTTTATGCATTGCTTAGATCCAACTGGATCTAACACATTTCTCTTTCTCGTGATGTAGGATAACCCTGAAGACTTCTAGGAGATGCAGACCTAGACTATGGACCTAAAGGCCTGAGGACCTGATAGACAACTAGCCAACAACATACAGATGACAAAGGCAATGCATGGGACCCTACTCATAATTCTATCATGCTTTCTATTCTACAAATTTTACTCTTTATTGACATGAAATATGAAATATGGAAGAACATTTGTATACTACATTAAGTTTGAATGCACAATGTAATGATCAATTATGAATTTGAAAATTTTGAATATGATCAATACTTAGAGTACAATATAAAATTGGTATTGAATGCAATAAAAAAATGTTAATTAACATCACCTGAAATGTAGTGTTAATTGGACTCCTAAAAATGCAATCTTTTCCTATTTGTGTTCATTGTTCTACATGTTGTAATTTTGGGTAACAACATAATTATTTGAATTTCAACATAATATAAAAATGAATCTTGGTGAAGTTAAAGGCTCTATTGAAGCTTTTTTTGGGAAAGCATTGGAAGTAGAACTAATGGGAAAAGTTTTTCAACTAAGTGTTGTCTTTAATATTTTGAGAAAAGGGCATCCTATGACAAACTACCCATCATTGAGTGCTTTATTACACTTTTTGAAAGTTTTTAACTATCCTAACAGTCCATGGTCAATAAACAGTGGATGGGAATGGGCAAGTTGTCTTGCCGAGGTTGAATAAGAGGATCTAAAGGAAAAAATTAAAGAGTCAAATTTTATTGCATAATCTTTAGACGGGGTTACAACAGTAGATAATACTTCCTGGGTATGCATGCATGTTTATACTATACACAATTTTTTCCCCCAACCTCATCTACTAACTATTGCTAAAATGAAGGATAATGCAACAACGTAAAATTTATTTCAACTAGTAAAGAGTTCTCTAATTGAATATGGAGGTATAAATGACATGATGATTGCCAAACAGTTAGTGTGTATTGGAGTGGATGGAGCTTCAGTAATGCAAGGCCACAGGGGTAGTCTTTGCACAAATATACAATCTTCTTGTGCACCCTACATTACTCACATTCACTACATGGCCCATAGAATGAATCTAGCTTTTGGAGTTGTCAACAAGCATGCTCTAGTACAAAAAATTGAACTTTTAATCAAAGAGCTCTAGCAATACTTTTGTCGAAGTCCAAAATAATTGAGGGAATTTCAAAACTTTTCTGAAGGACTAACCGAAGGGAACAAGCTTCTTAAGGATAATGATACTAGATGGATCTCTTTAGATGGACCAACGCATCGAGTTTTTTCAGAATATCAATCATTTCTTGGTCTAATTAACTCAAGTCGTGATGAAGCAGGCTACTAAAATTTCTTGCATTATTGCGAATGTTAAGTAATCTAGAGACACTCTTAACATTAGTAGGTCTTCTCCCCATGCTTGAAGAAATGATAAATATAATGAAAAAGGCCCAGCAAAGAGCTATGTATATTGCAGGATATTTTGTGCTATGTAAATTGACATGCATGATGTTCGATAATCTCTATCGATCATGTGATGATGTAAAATTTGCTAGCTGGCTGAGAATTACAGATTTGGACAATCCTGATAACTTTTTAAAGATAGATGCAAATAGGGAGTTATGTGCAGAAGTTTGCGGATTTGAGATATCAATGCACTACTTTCCTAGGATCAAGTTCGACGAACCAGGAAAGAACCCTAAGAAGCGACAATCAAGTGTTAAAAGGGAAGACTTTACCAAGATTGTTGAGTTTGTAACAGCTCCTATGATGCCAATTACCTATGATCTTTCCTCATAGATTAGAGAAAGATTCCCTCCAGTCAAACTATTTGAATCTGTGGCTATTGTATTTCATTGATATTGGAGTATGAACAATTCGAAATATTTTCGAACTAGGCTACTAAATTTGATAGATCATTTTTGTAAAACAAAAGAGTTAAATGGAGTAATTATAAAAGGAATTGTAGATGAATCTTGTTTGAGAAATCAATTAGGTCATTTTTCACAGACAATGAGGGATCAATATAATATTATGTGGAACCCCCACAAAGATGGATCGGTAACAAGGATTTGGAAAAATCTAGATGAGAGAGAAATGTTGATTGATTCAATATCATAATTATTCAAACTTTTTGATGATATTGGGGTTGGTGGAGGATGAGAGAGTTTTTAGTGCTTTGAGATTCCTAAAGTCAAATCTAAGAAACAAACCAGACAAGAATTTGGAAAATTTCTTGAGGCTCTCTACATCCAGGTATGAAGTCAACACTTTTCCTCATGAAAGGGCATTGAAATTGTGGAGGAAGAAATGTCAGAGAAGAGGGTTGGGCAAGATTTCAAACCAAAGTGGGAATGCCATAGACAATGATGTCATTGACTTGTTTACTGGTACTAGTACTGCTATCATTGAACATCAGTTAAGTGGAGGTATGCAGAGTAAAGAAAACATATCAAAGAACAAAGGAAGCTATGAAGTTGATGGAAATGAATCTGAGGATCACGATAATAATATGATGTGGCAACTTGAATCGTTGTAGAAGTAGTGGCCTACAAGTCCTATATATTTAATAAATTTTTTCCTGTAGTCTACTATTAGTTTCTGTATCCCATCATCAATCATGCATAATAGCATATTCCAATGTCAAAAACATGAATGTGGTTGATAATGTCATCAAGATTCAATTCTACAATTAATAATGGTTTTCATTTGTATTATTCAGCTCATATGGTACAATTATTATGGATTTTCATTTTTTTTTGACAACATAGAAACTCATATGATACAATTCTTCGACATGGAGATTCTCATTAATTTATTTACAAATATGATACAATGTAAAAATTCATTCATTAATAGTAGTAAGAACACAACTCTATGATTTTGTTTACAAAATTCAATGACTCAATACCCAATTTCAATTTCATTACACTTAGCCAATGATCCTGAATTCCCTTTTATAGAAACAAGAGAGTAACAACAACTTTAGGTCGATTTGTCTAATGTGAAGTCTCAAAATAAAAATCAGTAATACAACTACAACATCTCTACAATTGTACATTTCTGCATTTGACAGGCTAATTTGGTAAATTAGCAATAGCATCTGCTACATTGATCCTATTCAAAAAACAAAGTTCAAATTTGTTACTTTATACTCAATTCAAGCAATTACAAAAAAATATAGAGATGATTGAAACTAAAAGTACTTTCACATACTATGATTGATGAGATGATTCTGCTAGTTTGTTTAGTATGCTCTATTCTAGGTCGGTTGGAAGGTCAATAGTTGTCAAGTTATAGTAAATGACTTGCAACCTTGTCAGCGATCCATACTTGGAAGAGTGACTTGAAAGTAATGATCCTTCCAATACTGCATTCAAATTTGTCAATGGTTTAATGCACTTTTCAATGCCTTCATGAGTTGTGTCCTAAGGAAGCTTGCCTAAATCAGATAGCATTGTGTCCTCCAACATTTTTTTGTAAGCTTCTCTTCCAACAAAATTCGTTGATGAGTTATTAGGACAAGGACTTGGCAAACCAACAGTTATCATTTTGGTTGTTTTTTATTCATCTTGGCGAGCTTTGTCCCAAATAAGGCCATAATTTCCTCTCCTTAATGCAGGAGCATCCTGGGTGTAAGAGCAATCTTGCATCACCCAAAAATATTTATGTTTTTGTATTCAATAAGGGCTATCTTGTGCAGAGCTGCTATTTATGGAAACTTGCCATTTTTAGTAAGTAGGTCATAAATCTCAGAATGTTTTGATTTTACATGTGGAGGTTCATCTCAGTCATATCAGCCTGCCAGTAAAGTTTCATGGCTAGATCAAGTCTAGTTTTGAAAGATATTGAAGATTTTCGGTATTGGTAGCAGGGTACAGAAACTTTGAACTCAGTTTTGAAGGCTTTGGAGGCTCCAGGTGAGGTTGAAAATTTGGGTGATAGGTGCTTGTGTGAGTCAAGCCTTGAGAGCACTTTGTGGCCTTTCTGAAATGAGGTTATAATAGTCAATCGGGCCAACTGGTGATGACTTATGGTCTCCAAAAGTCAGGCCACATGAAATGGTGGAAAATAATTTTCCTTCAAAATTTTTGTTCAGGTTTCAAAAGTTATTTTGAGCTGACTTTGATGTAATAAATTGAAAATTAAAATAATTCTAAGTTTGGTCAGCACTAAGGGCTAAATTTATGGAACCTTCTCGGGCGGTGGAAAATGCCTATATAAAGAAGGCCCGTAGTGTTGTCTAGGACAGTTCTAGGTAGTAGATCTGGGTATTGATTTGAGGCTTTGTCCTACATAATATTGTAAGGGAATGCCCATGTGGCTTTTCATATTATAATTCTGAAAGTTTATAATTCCACATTTGTGGAGATAATAAGAAGCCCATTTTTTGTTCTTGCATATTGTTGTTATTTCTCTATTTTTGTTATGTGTTTGTGGTATTAAGGGGAGCACCCTTCATCAAGTGGTATCAGAGCAGGAGTTCTTGAGTATGCAAACAGATCACCGATTGTGAGGTAGTTTGCACCAGGACCATGGTTAGGGTTTTAGTGCACATTGTGAAAATGCCTCTGCGAAGGGAATGTGGCGGAAGAGCTAGTGTTGTAACACCTGAGGTTAGAGTGCTCCAGAGACAAGTGCGAGCATTGCAAGAGGAGATTTGTAGAGGAATGAATCTTAATGTCAGAGATGAAAGTGAGGATGAAGCCAAAGAAGAAGATCAAGAAGGAGAAGTCAAAGTTGTGAACTAGGAGGAAGAAAGACTTTTTTGTGCCATTTCCAAGATTGGGAAAAGACCTAAGATTGAGGTTCTTGCATTTTCAAGAAATCTTAACCTAGAGGAGTTGATCGATTGGATCAATGAATGTGAAGAATATTTTGAGTATGAAGATATTGATGATCCTGATAGGATCAAATTTGTGAAGGCCAGACTGAAAGGTCATGCCAAGATCTGGTGGCAAGAGATTCAATTGGAGCAAAATAGAAGAGGGAAAGATAAAATCACAAGATGGGATCAAATGGTGGATAAATTGAAGTGATAGTTCATTATTGTTGATTATGAGCTTGACCTTCTAAAGAAGATGAAAAGTTTGAAGCAAGCAGGAAAATTTGTTCAGGAGTATACAAAGGAGTTCTATCGAATCCTCATCAGAATAGGCCATACAGAAGCGGATAAGGAGAAAGTTGCCTGTTACCTTAATGGGTTGAGGCTGAGCATTCAGGAAGAGCTAAATCTAGTTCGAATGAATAGTATTGAAGAGGCATACCAATTTTCCCTAAAAGTAGAGGAAACGCTGAACAAAAAGTTTGAGAGCAAAAAAAATGGAAGAGGTCATGGTGGATGATCTAGTGGACAGTCATATGGAGGCCAAAATGAAGATCCAGAAAAGAAGGATGAGGCCAGTAGCAGTCAAAATTAGAGAGGAAACAATTCCAATCATTTCCAAGATCAGAACAATAGAGATTAGAGAGGAAGAGGAAGAGGACAAGGTTCAGGAAGAGGAGGCTTCCGTGGAACATGTTTTCACTATGGAGAAGAAGGTCATAGGGCATTTGAATGTCCTCAACACCAAGGAAGGATAGATAGGAAGAATGAAGGCTAGGCCAAAGTCTCACATGTAGATGAAGATGCTAGATCATTAAATTCTAAAGATGCTGAAAGAGGAGAAATGTTGATTAACAGAAGAGTCCTATTGAGTGGTGAGAATGAGCCTGAGCAAAGGAGGAGCCTATTTCGCACTAGATGCAAGTGTGAGGGTAAATGCTATGATGTGATTATTGATAGTGGAAGCACTGGCAATTTGGTGTCAGAAGAGATGGTGACAAAGTTGAAGCTCAAGAGATAGAAACAACCACATCCATATCAGATTGCCTAGGTGCAGGATGACCACAAGGTCATGGTCAGTGAACAGTGCCTAGTAAAGTTCAAGATCGGTGGGTACCAAGATGAGGTACTATGTGATATCATATCTATGGATGCATGTCTATGTTGTTGAGTAGACCATGGCAATTTGATAGATGTGTTGTACATGATGGTTGTGCGAATACCTATTCCTTGACAAAGGATAGAGTGCAACATAAGCTAAAGCCATTGAAGGAGATCAAAGAAAAGGTATGTGGTAATGCAAGAATGACATTTGTTGATGGAAGAAAATTCCTAGATGGTATGAGGCATGAGCACGTGTGTTTTGCTTTAATTCCAAAAGTTGGTAAAGAGGAAGTAGAGGATGCACTTATAGAGGTTGTAGATTTGTTGAATGAGTTTCAGGATATTGCATCTGATAATGTACCTGATGGATTACCATCGGTAAGGAAGATCAGTCATCAAATGGATTTGATTCCAGGAGCTAGTTTGCCAAACAAGGCAGCACACATAATGACAACAGTAGAAAGTGAAGAGTTGAACAGACAAGTACATGAGTTATTGCAGAAGGGGTTGATTCGAGAGAGTCTGAGTCCTTGTTCCATACCAATGGTATTAGCACCAAATAAGAATGGAGAATGGAGGATGTGTACATATTATAGAGCAATAAACAATATCATAATCAAGTATAGGTTTCCATTGACATGAATGGATGATATTATGGATTGTTTGAGTGGAGCTGTGTATTTTTCAAAGATAGATCTAAAGAGTGGATATCACCAGATTCGGATAAGAGAAGGAGATGAATAAAAGATTGCCTTCAGGACAAAGGAAGGACTGTATGAGTGGTTAGTCATGCCTTTTGGGCTAACCAATGCACCGAGCACTTTCATGCGGCTCATGAACGAGGTTCTAAAAGAATTTCTGGGTAAGTTTGTCATTGTTTACCTAGATGATATTTTGATCTTTAGCAAGACATTGGAGGAACATATGATGCATATTCGTATGGTGTTTGAGAAGCTGAGAGATGAGAAATTGTTGATTAATTTGAAGAAGTGCAGTTTTTTGAAGGAGTTAGTGTATTTGGGATTTGTAGTTTCAACAGAAGGTCTGAAAATGGACCCAGAGAAAGTACAGGCTATCCTTGAATGGCCTAATCCAAGGAGTGCTACTGAGGTAAGATCTTTTCATGGTTTGGCTAATTTTTACAGAAAGTTTATCAGAAATTTTAGTAGTATTTGTGGACCCTTGACTGAAACAATGAGAGGGGATAGAAAAGAGTTCAAGTGGACTAATGGGGTGGATAAGAGTTTTAAACTGTTGAAATAGAAAGTTACAGAACAACCTATTTTAGCACTTCTAGATTTTAATAAGGTGTTTCAAGTAGACTGCGATGCTAGCGGTACTACAATAGGAGCTGTTATGAGCCAAGAAGGTAAACCTAATGCTTATTTTAGTGAGAAGTTAAATGATACCAAGAGGAAATATTCTATTTATGATCAGGAGTTTTATGCTATAGTTCAGGCATTAAAGAAGTGGAGACACTATTTGCTTCCTAAGGAGTTTATTTTGTATACTGATCATCAAGCTTTGCAATATTTGAATAGTCAAGGAAAGTTGAATCAAAGGCATTTGAAATGGGTCAAGTTTTTGCAAAGTTATACATTTGTTTTGAATCACAGAAGTGGAATGTCTAATAGGGTTGTAGATGTGCTTAATAGAAGGAAACTATTGCTGATAGAGATGCAGATTGAGGTGGTTGGGTTCAGGGAACTCAAGAATTTGTATCCAGAGGATCCTGATTTTGGTGAAGCTTGGAAAGCTTGTAAAGAACTTGTTACTTTAGACAAAATGAAGTGGCTGGATTTCATCATTTAGGATGATATGCTATTCAGAGGGAGTTAGTTGTGCATTCCAAGAAGCTCTATGAGGGAGAATCTCATCAAGGAGAAGCATAACAGAGGATTGGCTAGACATTTTGGTCATGATAAAACCCTTGCTTTGGTTAGTGAGAATTATTATTGGCCATAGTTGCAGCAAGATGTCAAGAATTTTGTACAGAGTTGCAGAGTATGTTAGATGGAAAAAGGAGTGAAGTAGAATATAGGGTTGTATAAGCCATTGCCTGTACCAGAGAAACCTTGGGAGGATATCAGTATGGACTTTGTTCTTGGTTTACCGAGGACACAACGGGGACATGATTCAATTTTTGTGGTAGTTGACAGATTTTCAAAGATGGCACATTTTATTGCCTGCAAGAAGACTAATGATGCTGTTCATGTAGCAGAATTGTTTTTCAGAGAAGTAGTGTGACTACATGGTTTGCCAAAGACCATAGTTTCAAATCGGGACACTAAGTTTGTTGGATATTTCTGGCGTACATTGTGGAAGAAGTTGAAGATAGATTTGAAGTTCAGTTCATCACATCATCCACAGATTGATGGATAGACAGAGGTGGTGAATAGGAGTTTGGGAAATTTTCTGAGATGTTTGGTTGGGGATAAGCCAACAGGATGGGATTTGATTTTACCACAGGCAGAATTTACATACAATAATTCTGTCAATAGGAGTATTGGTAAATCACCATTCTAGATTGCATATGGGAGTAGTCCCAAAAATGCATTTGAGTTGAGAAAGATAGATAAAGGAGAAATAAGTAGTGCTAAAGGTGAGGATTTTGTAGAACATTTGAAGAACATCCATGAGGAGGTGAGGAAGCATATTACCAAGATGAATGCATAGTATAAGGCTAAGGTAGATGAGAAAAGGAGGCATAAGGAATTTTAGGTTGGAGATGAAGTCATGGTTCATTTGTGGAAGGAAAGATTTCTAGTTGGTACTTATAACAAGTTGAAAATGAAGAAGTTTGGGCCATGCAAGATACTGAAGAAGCATGATTCGGGAAATGCATATGAGGTAGAATTGCCTACTGAGCTAAATATTTCACTAGTATTTAATATTTTAGATCTAACAGAGTATCATGAAGGAGGTGTTGAAGATGAGGTTACAACAGCACAGTGGAGTATTCCAGCAACCACTTCAGATATCAAGGAGATTGAAGACATACTAGATAGTCGTGTTGGCAGAAGCACAAGGAACAGGACATATGAAGAGTATTTGGTCAAGTGGAAAGGATGACCTGTTGAAGATTCATCATGGCTAACAAAGGAGGAGGTTAACTGTCTTGGTTTTCCTCTGCACACCTGAGTCATGACGGGGTCACTTCTCAAATTACCTCGGGTGTCTAATGCAGGAGCATCCTGGGTGTAAGAGCAATCTCACATCACCCAAAAATATTTATATTTTTGTATTCAATAAGGGCTATCTTGTGCAGAGCTTCTATTTATGGAAACTTGCTATTTTTAGTAAGTTGGTCATAAATCTCAGAATGTTCTAATTTTACATGATGTGGAGGTTCATCTTAGTCATATCAGCCTGCCAGTAAAGTTTCATGGCTGGATCAGGTCTAGTTTTGAAAGATATTGAAGATTTTCGGTATTGGCAGCATGGTACAGAAACTTTGAACCCAATTTTGAAGGCTTTGGAGGCTCTGGATGAGGTTGAAAATTTGGGTGACAAGCACTTGCATGAGTCAAGCCTGTAGAGTGCTTTGTGGCCTTTTTGAAATGGGGTTATAATAGTCAATTGGGCCAACTGGTGATGACTTATGGTCTCCGAAAGTCGGGCCACCTGAAATGGCAGAAAATAATTTTCCTTCAAAATTTTTGTTCGGGTTTCAAAAGTTATTTTGAGCCGACTTTGATGTAATAAATTAAAAAGTAAAATAATTCTAAGTTTGGTCGGCCCTAAGGGCTAAATTTTTGGAACCTTCTCGGGTGGTGGAAAATGCCTATATAAAGAAGGCCCGTAGTGTTGTCTAGGACAGTTCTGGGAAGTAGATCTGGGTATTGATTCGAGGCTTTATCCTACATAATATTGTAAGGGAATGCCTATGTGGCTTTGCATATTGTAATTCTAAAAGTTTGTAATTCCATATTTGTGGAGATAATAAGAAGCCCATTTTTTGTTCTTGCATATTATTGTTATTTCTCTGTTTCTGTTATGTGTTTGTGGTATTAAGGGGAGCACCCTTCATCACTCATTATTAGTTTTTGACATTTTTGTAAGATAGAGTTCACCTTTAATGATGCATGAATGTGGTCATGAATTCCCTTGCTTGCCAAATACTTGTCACTGGTTGTTTGATTTATTGCAAAATCTTCTTTGCAGTATTCTGTCTTGGACAAAAAAAATTGTTCTTCTCAATGTGCTCTTTGAGCTTCCCAAAAACATCTCTAAGACTTTTATTCAATTCAAAACAATCACACAACCTATCAATAATCACCTTTATTTGTCCCCAAAAGTCTTTTTTATTTTCTTGATTGTATATTTACTCAGCCATTCAAGTTTTTTTCATAAGTTTTAATTGTATTATTTGCCTTCTTTAGCTCTTCTCTCATTTATGAGAACTAGTGTTCACTATGTTTTTTGATTTTCTCTGCTTTCTCTTCCCACTGTTTTTCTTTTACCCTCTTATTCTCCAATTCTTTATTTAAGTTATTATTTTCCCATGTCGCATTCTCCATGCTTTTGTATAAACTTAATGAAGAGACATTTTCATCCTCAAGTTTTTTATTGCTCTCTTCCAATTTTTCCCTTAGATTTTTTAGTTATGCGTCCTTATGTTCTTTTTGTCCAATTACTTCTTTAGAGGATGAAATTTTTTATCATTTTCTCTAATTCTTTGCACCTAGTATCTACTACTTTCTTCTTTGTCTTTTCATTTGGTAGGTCTACCTTTAACTTATCTATTGTTCCCTAAAGCTTTGCTTTCTCTCTCTCCAACTTCATCATTGAACTGTAGACCACTTGGTTGGTCATTTTTGACACATTTATCTTGTCCACATTTTTAATTTTGGATAAATCCATTTGGAGGTTGCTAAATTGAAATTCAAATGGATCTAACTGACTCTCTGGTGGATTGTTATCTCTAGTTGGGGGCATAACAACCATGAACTCCATCATTTCTTTCTTTGGGTCATATGTGGGAAATAACCTATTTGATGTAGGTTCTACATCATGAGCTACAACAACTACATCCCTCCTCAATGTCTTTGTATTTTATCTATTCCTATTTTTTTATTGTTCAAATTTAGTTACAAAATCATTGTAACAAAAATCAGGGTTTCTTGACACAATTTAATGTTTGAAAGGTGAAATATCACTTGCAGTGATGTACAAGCTTCCACCTATGTTTCCCGTGGTTCTCCTAATTCCACTATGAGGATCAACAATACCCTAACCCATTACAAGTGGAGTTTTTGGATTGTTCTGAGGGTTTTGTCCTGAAGGTGTGGCAATTTTTGGACTCATGGTCACCATTTCCATTGTTGTACTTGTCATAACCTTTTGCTTCTTTACACTACCTTGATATTTGGGATCCAATGATCCCATGTCCACTTCTAATGTCATTTTCAGTCTACTAGTACTACCCATGATATATACACCAGTGGGAGTGGCACTTGATTCATATTGAATATGAGTGTTTAGAACAAGTGGAACTGGATTTGAAGCTGGAACAAATGAAAGTGCAAGGGTATGAGACTAAGTAGTACTTTTTTTTTATGAATTTGATGATTCAACTCCAAGGAATGGTTTCTCACCAAATTTTGGTGGAACTGGCGGGATAGGTGGATACCAAGTCCCTTGTCCTCCGGGACCCAGACCACCCCAACCTGGAAAGCCCATTTTTTTCTACAATGTCTACCCCTTTGGTATATGTTTGTTTTATGGACACATCAACTCCACTACTAATTGAATATGCATTAGTGGATGTGGGATTCACAGAAACCTCCTCATACTCATTATCTGGACCATCATCATTGTTGTGATATGCTTCAGTTGGATGCTCCTTATTCCATAATTAGCTAAATATTTTATCCTCTTCCACATCAAAAAGATCTGCAGAGGTCTTTGGCTCATCGAGATTCTTCCTCATTTCCCAAAAATATAAATTTTGGTTCGAGTCCAATTACCATCTATACATTCATCCAGTAGGTCTTTTGGAATAGATTTTCTAGATGATTGAGCATCTTTCTGGTAGAAATTGTATGATGTCATGGGCTGCACTTTTCCTTTCTGTTTGTGCAATGCCATAATTTGTGATGACAATTCTTGTATTGAAATATTATTTTTAGTGGTGTATTTCTCCATCTCTTGTTTGACCTCGTCCTAGGACTCCATGTTTTAAAATTTTTCTATCAATGGCATACTCTCATGTTGACATTTGTTTATAGAGTTCCCATTCTCTCTAAGCTTTGTTCCAATTATGTTGAGTGGATCATACTGCCAGTGACTAAAAACATCAAAGCAAAAAATTAAAAAAAAATCATGTGCCACTTTTAATCCTCTTCTCTCAAATGTGAACCCTCCAAATGAGAAAGGCAAGGAAGGAAATATCATTTTCTTTTACTAACCATTAAAGAGTACATATGTGCTTTCCATCTACTGTACATATTCCAATGCAAATACCCTCTCTGTCACATGTATTGGAAGTTTGTAGGGTTCTACCACTAAACTATAAAACCTTAACACAGTGTACTCTTCCATGAAGTACCAGTCAACCAATTGTTTTTGACTTCTGAGTTGAATGCCATCTCTATAAGAAACAAAAAATCTAGGCATTGGAGTGCCTATAATTTTATGATACATTGGTTCCAAAAAGTAGTCTACAAAGTTGTTGTAGTTCCTTCTGTTATCAATCATCCTTATCTCAGGTGTCCATTCATATATTGGATTTTGGACATGACTGCAAAGTTTGTTTGTCTAAAATATTTCACGATGCTTTGCTAAGAGAAGATAGCACAAGTAGGTTGTGAATCTAAATGTCTTATGTGAACCTCTTTTAATCATTAGTAATTGTTCTTGCATGCAATGAACAATGTGCTCAATAAAACTATATTTTACTAGTTCATTTTCAGAATGAATATGAAAAAGCATTTCAAGAATGTTGGTACCCACTTCTTTGTTACTATCTAATCCCAAACAAAATGCTAGCAAGGAAATACTATCCTGAACCCATTGCATAAAAATATCATAATCATAAGGAGGCTTATGATCTAGATTCAAACTATAACCACTTGTTATTCCTCTAACATACGAATCTTTCTGTGATGCATCTATTTTTTCATAATCCTTTGCCAACTTTCCTAGGTTAATGTGCACATTTTTGTTTTGTTGTTCAAACCCTAGGTCCAACAGACTAGCAAGTTCACTCTCGGTTATTTCCTCTTGAGTATTTTTATTGACAATTGCTTTTATATTTTCATCATAATTTTCAGCGCAGACCATAACAATTTATGGGCAAGGGAATACTTGATGTAATGCCATGCATACTAACCCAACAACCCACAGTTTGTCGTTGCCTTTACCATGTTGTTAAATGGATAAAATTTTAAATTCTTCTTTGGATCATTCCACTTATTTTCAAGTGAAAATCTAATTTCCATTATTCCCTTATTTCCATAGATAAAAAGATCATAAATATCATGGAATTCATTAGTGAAACCTACTGTTTAAAATCAGATTGTGGAACTATGTTATCTGACTTGGCCTTTTACTCATAAAATTGGTATTTGTTTTTCCCATCGTGGTAAGTTGGTAACTGGTATCACTATTTACTCGTAGGAAAATTTAAATAATTATACACAACTACAATTTACAGGGGTGATTCAAAATTAAACCGTAATAGGCTAATTCTTTTTCTACAATATAAATAGTAAATTTGTAAACCACGAGATTTAAAAAATTTAAAATGCAAGACGTAGGTGTTTAGGATTTTAGTAGTTACCTATAATCTCAATTTGTAAAGACTATGAGTGGGTAGAGAGCTGAGAGACTTTGTTGCATTCCTCAGACCTCAATCCTCAACCTAAAAGTTGTAACCCCTTTCTAAATCTCCAATACTAGTTAGAACTCAAAAACTTAGATTGAAAACCTAAAGGGAAAAAATTGTACAATCTACAGTCGTCAGTCTTGTCACTTTTATTGCTTCTTTATGAAGACAAATATCTAATGTCAGTAGGAGACGTGTCCCTTAATCGTTTGAAACTACAACTTTAGTCAGACACCCAAAATTACAACATTTATTAAATAATCCGTTTTGCGATTTACTCCAATTTAGATTTTAATTATACTTAGTTGAAGGTTAATTCATGATATGTGCCTTGTTTCTGTGGGACATTTGCAAATAGAGGTGATCGTTCCCCAAATCAGCCTAAAATACACCTTCGGTCATTGATCTATGCTCATCCAATGGTCATTATTAGTCACTATCAGGTATCGCAGGTCTCATTAATTTTTGCATCGTTAGTACTAGTACTCACCTAGTCACCTTATGAGTCACACGTCATCATAAAATGACATTGACCGTGTGAGTGGACACACGTCATTATTCTGGAATGGGTTTACAAAAATGGGTTTTCTTTTCACTTTTGGCCCAGAATACAGTTTCAGTCGTTGATCTATAATCATGCAACTGTCATTGTTAGTCACTATCTGGTATCATGGCCTCATGGATCCCATTAAATTTTGCCTTGTTAGTACTTACTACTAGTAGTCACCTAGTCACCTCACGAGTCACATGTCATCATCAAATGACATTATTGGTTGACCATGCGAGTGGACACTTGTCATGATTCCAGAATGGGTTTACAAAAATGGGGTTTCTTTTCCCTTTCATCATGAAATCCACCATACATCATTGATATTTTCTCATCCAATGGTAGTTGGCAACTTGGCATTCACTGTCATGAAATTTAAATACTAGCAATCACACCTTAGTGTGCAATGGGTACGTCGTAGTTATTTGCAACAGACATTGTTATTTTTTCCTTTTTAGATATTAATGGATAATAACATTTAAAGTTAATTAATTGAATAGTAACATTGTTGAACAGGTATATAGCATACTTAAAATGATAATTTTTATTGATTATAACTTTTAAGTTTAAAAAAGAATAGTGTAAGTATTTTTTTAGAAGATGGATAAAGATAATTATAATCACATATAATTCTCATACCTTATAATTGGAAAACCATATATAAATTAATTTAAAGTGTTTCACAAATAGGAATATAACATAATTAAATAAGAAGATTGTTAATATTCTAAAATAAAATTAGTTTTTAAATAATTTATGAATTCCCCTAAATTTGGTTGAGGTCATAGAGTAAATTAGAACTGAGACACTGAGCAACATGGCTAATGTCAGTTGAGCCCCAAAAAGCATAGATCGTCTATAAATAGCCCTGGATTCTTTCTCTAACCTTATTAATTCATTTTTCCTTCAAAATTCTGTAAATATTTCATATTAAATGCACAAGTGTGTGAAATAGGAAAAAATGTCATGACAGGTAACATTACCCAAATTTAATGTCAGTGATAACTAATAAGACATTTATTTTATTAACTGCAATTGTGATACATTATCAACCGTCTAGTGGATGGTGTTCACACAACCTACTAGTACTAACCACTGGCTAGTTGTAAGACTTGATACATGTAATACATTTAAAATGGTTTAATTTTATATCGAAGTTCATACAACTCTTATTTAGGAATTATGACAGTAATTGAGAAGATAATGAAATTTTAAATATTCAGATTTAAAAATGGAAATACCATCGCTTCCTTATTTATATTAAAACATACTTACATGTCTAATACATAGATAAAACAACTAATTAAAATATCGCAATCACAACGAAGTCTAGGAAGCATTTTTGGTACCCATAAAACGTAAATTGAAATGAACTTGCAAAATTTTTATTTTATTTTTTTCATAAAATTAGTAATTACATTGTCCAAGTAAAAAGAAAAACCTACTAGATCACTGGTAGTGGACCAATGCCAATGGCCCAGTGGTATAATTGTATATAAAACAAAACCAAAAAACCTGGTATGATTTTATAACAAACCCAAAAATGTGGTATGTTTGTATAAAAAAAACCACTAGTAGTAATTTTCCCCTCTGGCTCCATCTAAGTAGAATTCTCCAGAGAGGATTAACTATGAGAATTCATCGAGCTAGTTGTATTTCTCTACCTCCAAGTCCACTCCATCAAGCAACAACCACTTACGAAGAAAATCCCTAGCAATCAATGCCCATTTCCTATGGCACTTCAATTGCCCAACATTTAGGCCCAACATAAAAGGTTGCATGGCCACATTCTAGCCTGGGAGGAGAAGCTTGGGTATTTCACTTGCCCAAGGGATCCCCACCCCTATTTCTGTAAACACAAAAACATTAATGTTGTTCCCCAAGTTTTCTTCTTTGAAAACATTCCTCAACAACATCAACATGTCCAACCTTTCTCTTTTGAGGTTGAGAAGAGATGCTAAAAAATGAGATGTAATGTTCGTGTTCACTCAGTGTATGTCTTCATTATGTAGAAACTCTCTGTCCAACACCATTTTAACAACCTCATTTATGAAAGGCCCACCCTCCCTACAAATTGATTCCAAGGTTTCATCTGCGAAGGAGCCCAAAAAGGCTTTTGGGGCCTCCTCAGATGTGCATCTAAGCCTAATAGGAGTGTCCATCTAAATCTTGATTCTTTAGAAACCTAAAAATAAATTATTCATAGACTAATGACCTAAACCAAAGGCAACTACAATAATTTATCTAGCAAAGACGAATTGAGGAAGAAAGAAGCTAGATCATCTATAAATAACCCTTGATTGATACTTAGCAATTAATTATTCTTTTTTTAATCATATTAAATCCATTGTACTTAATATTTCATATCTGCATGTAAATCTTTCCCATAAATGCATGCATGTAAGAAATTTAAATCCATTATCCTTAATCTTTCATATCTGCCTATAAATCTTTCCTATAATGCATACATGTCAGAAATTGGTAATATCATCTATACAAATTTGGAAGAGGTGCACGTTGAGTGGATGACAGTTAAAGAATGTTGCTTATCACTCATAAGTTGTATTTATTTCTTATCAAGTTATGAGTTACCGTACAATTTGCAACATCATCCACCCTCCATGTGTGTCGTTGTAATCAATGATCATGGTTATGGTGTAGGTTAAGGTTTGATACATGTCGTGCTTATCGATACCAACATGTTGAGTCTACAGATAAGTTGACAACCCTAATTTGATATGTGGAAACATTTTGATGACTTCCTAGAGAACTTTGTTTCCTTCAAGAAATTGGGGTCAAAATTAAACTTCAGCCATTGATCTTGGATCATCAGATGGTCTCAAATAATACATTTAACATTATAAAATTGTGTCTACAATAAAATTATGTCCCATCTTTTGAAAATCACCATTTTTTTTTTCCCATAATTAACGAATGATTAGCCAATAACATAAATAAATTTTCAAACGGTACATAAAATTTTCCATTACAATTATTTTTTTTCCCTTCAAAAGAAAATCATTCGCCTCATATATTGTAATTTTTTTACTTCAAAAGAAAAAAATGCACCTCATAAAATATATATTTTCCCCCACATGATTGTATAATTCAACAGGAATTTATGGAATTTTCATTCGGCGGGGAAAAAATTGCCAATACAAACTATGAAAAATCACGGATTTGGAAAAAAAAATTGTCTTCATTAAGAAAGATTTCCCCCTAAAATAATGTACGATTTACTAGGATTTTACACTTTTTCCTAAGAGGGGTTTCTAAAAGTTATCCCTACTTGCAAGGACCCCTAGTTCAACAAGCTATTATTCCAAATCTTTCCAATACTTAGCCTTCACCTATAAAGCCTACTTAAATTTCCACTCAACCTCCACCTAGCCCTAATAATTGACCTGCTTAGTATGCTTATTTCTAATAAATGCATTAAGTTCTTACTTATTTTCTTTATGTTAATAATGTGCATTTACGGTAAAAAAAGACATTAGTTTCCCCAACATCTCCTCTTATCACAAAAATATAATAGTGGGGTGTTTAAACAACAATACAACCTCTATCTAGTGAACAAGGTTTGCAAGATAGACAAGATAATTTACAACATGCACCCTTGCCTACTAAACAATAAGATCATGTATTCCATACAAGGTCAATTGAGAAAAATATTGATATTGTACCTAATTTTGATTTTTTGGAACAATTGAAAAACATCAGTATTTGAATCCCCTTATTCGAAGCCACCAATGATGTCCTCATATATATTAAAATTATTAAGGAACTCTATATCGAGAAGTTGGACTACAAAAGAAAGGATCCTACAACTGTCCATGTTATGGGTAAATTTACCCATAGTATGTTAGGCAAGTTTGTTATTATAAATTATAATGAATAGTCTAGTAGGTAATGTAACTATCAATGTAATCTTGATTCCCAATACCTTGATTGACCATGGGGTTGTCATTAATGTAATCATAAGGGAGACAATGTAAACCTTACAATGGATTGACCTACGACCAATCTCTATAGTCTTACTATTGGAAAATGGTTATGTAGTCAAGTCAAAATGAATACTAGAAGAGCTAGTCATAAATATTAACTCATGAGAATGCCCAGTAGATTTTATGATTATATAACCTAAGGCTAACCTGGGAGTTCACCCTCTCATTTTGGGGAGGCCCTGACTTGAAACAATAGTTGTTTTTATTGTATGGGGATTAGGGGAGATGATAATCTCTAATGGCGGTATTAATAAGAAGCTTGTTTTGCATCCCCCAACTTAGCCACATCAAGAGAATGAAATTTTTTTTTGGCCAAATTTAGGAGATGGAGAGGATGATTCCTTTCCAACTATCATGATGATGGATATGATTCCTATTCTTAACTTGGAAGATGAAAATAAATTATTGACCCATATAATTCACAATGACTATCACAAAGACCTAGATGACTTGGCTTGCTTAGCTTGTTCTTCTATCATACTTAGCTTTCTCTTCTTGTCCATTGCATTCTCTACTTTATGTAGCTACTATTGAGAACTACTTGTCAACCTCTACATTATTATATAAGCTTCTACCACATACCTCTAATGAAAGGAATACATACATAAATGTTTCATCCATGAATCTTCTAATTACACAAGCAAAGATTACTCCAAGGGAGTACTTAAACATCAATAATAAGCTTATTCAAGAACAATAGCAATAGTTAATAGCTTTACTACAATAACATAAATTAACATTTGCATGGGATTAATAGGATATAAAGGGCCTTGAACCAAATATCTACACATACAGGATATATATCAAGGATGGTTGCAGGCCAATCAGACAACCTTAGAGAAGGATGTATCTAGTGGTAAAAGAAAAGATTGTTTCCCTCTTTCATTCATGGATTAGGTGTTAGAATCTCTACCTAGTAATAAATACTTTTCTTTTCTAGTTACAATCAAACCAAGATAGCTCTAAAAGATCATGATAAAAATACTTTTACTTGTCCATGGGGAACATGTGTATTTAGTTCTTCCTTTTTGTCTTTGCAATTCATTTGCAACATTCCAGAGAGTGTGCTTAGTATCTTTTTAGATCTCACACATTACTGTATGGAGGTTTATATGGATGACTTCACCACACATGGTGATTCATATGATGAAGGCCTCAACAATTTGAAGTGCTCCAATGATGTCAAGAATATATTTTATCATTATGTAATGAAAAATATTATATGATTATGCAAGGAGTAGTTCTAGGTCACTACATCTCTAATCATGGTATTCAGGTGGATCCAATAAAGATAGAAGTCATCACAAATCTACCTATTCCTTCTAAATAGAATGATGTGAGAAGTTTTTTGGGGGGCATGCTAGTTATTATAGGCACTTCATTAAGGATTTCAACAAAAAATATTGCCCCCTTATACACTTTGTTGACCAAAGATATAAATTTTGATTGGACTGATGATTGTCATGCAACATTTCATAAGAACAGAGATGTTTTGACCAAAGCACTTATTCTAAGAGGTCTAAATTTGACATTTCCTTTACATATACATATTGATGCATTTGATCATGTAATGGGGATCAATCCTTGGACAAAAAGAAATTAATATTGAATATGCAATATATTACATTAGCAAAATCTTTTAAGTTGTTGAAATCAATTATATTGTCACTAAAAAGAGATGTGAGCAATCATATATGATATCAAAAAATTCAAACACTATATCACAAAGGCCAGACATTTATCCACACTAATCATGTAGTAATTATATAGCTTATGAATAGTTATGTTGTTAGTGGTAGATTGGTTAGATGGCTTTTACTTTTACAAGAATTTGATATCACTATAGCGGATAAACTAAGAAGAGACAATGTAGTTCCAGATTTCCTTTCAAGGATAACTCATGGAGAAGAGAAACCAATCATATATGACTCTTTTTGTGATGAGCACCTCTTTTCCATACATACTCAAACCCCCCTTGGTATATAGATACTATTAACTATTTGGTGACATGGAAGACTACCCCACACTTCTTTTTTAAAGAGAAGAAACACCCTATAGAGAAAATTCTTCCATATTCATGGATATTAGGATATGTGTTTTATACCAAGCCTACTAATATTGTGAGATGGTGCATATGGAAATATAAAATTTATGATATCTTGCATTCTTTTCATGATGATCCCTATGGGGGGCATTTCTTGTTAGAGTAATAAAGTGTTTACTTATTAATTAAATCATATTAATTTAATTACTAAGTCACTTATTATCTCTTTCTATTTAAGCTAAACTTTAGGCATATAATAATTAACTATTTTATTAATTATTATTGTGCAACCTAGGTTTTACCCTTTTTAGGGTTTAGATCTCCTTTTATAAGGATTGATCTCCTCTTGTTTTGATAACAAATTGTAACATATTATTCATTATTGAATTGTTACTTTTGTTTTTGCACATCAATGATTTCTCCTCTCTCATGGATCCATGCGTTTAGGCCTCTCTATATTCTTGCTTCTCTCTCTTTCTATGACAGGTGTTTGCATGCAGGTGTTCTTGGGAGCTATGGGTTGTTTACTCATCAAATCCAACATGGTATCAGAGCTTCATATCTATTTTCCCATGTCCTCTTCATGAGAGATTTAACCGTATTTGTGAGATCTGCATTTTAGAGGGTTTTCTATTGAATTTGGGGGGGGACCTCTCTTTTTGGTCATCTTAGTTTCAAGAAGACCTCACATTTGCATTCAAAGTACCCAATAACCCCTAGATCCATATAAAATTTGTCCAATTTGGACAAAATTGGAATCTATGGCAAAAAAAATTGTAACCAGCCTCGATATGGATCTCGAGGTGATCACTAGTTTTTTGGAGCATTTTTGGCTCAAACAGACATCACCGTTGAGCTCACAGTGTCCAAGAACCCCCATTTTGTATTAGATGCATTTGATTTGGACAAGTTGGCCTCTGAGGTAAAAAATTTTTGTGTACCAGGGTCGTACAACCTTGGCCCACACTTCGAGGCAACGTGTGTGAATTTCAAAAAAAATTTTTAAAAAACTTTTCATGGGCGTGCACCACTAAGCGGCCACCGTAGGGCGGCCCACGGTCATCACTTGTGGTTAACATTGGTGGGCTGCAGTTATGCCGCGGTCACTGCAGACGTTACTGTCAAGCAGGTCGCAGTAACTGCCATGATCACCACCAGTGGTAACTACCGTGGTGCCCAATGGTCACCAAAATCACCAGGGTAATAAATATTTCTAGCCCCCTTCCGTAATTCAAGTAGGTGGTCATATGGGGACCAACCCCCACCGCTAGGAGCCAGCTGCCATCTAGTCTGTTGGTTTTTTTCTCATAACTTGAGCATACAGTTTCAAAATTGGGAAAACAAGATACCGTTGGAAAGCTTGTTCAGAGGTGGACCTTTTTGGTATTTTAGATTTTGGATTTTTTTCCTCTATTTTTCACACTAGGAGTTTAAAGGAAAAACTTCTTTTTTTCCTTCCTAGGGGCATAACTTGAGCATCTGGACTCCATTTTTGGAAAATGAGATATCGTTGGAAATCTTGTTCTGTGATCATTCTAATGCTATGAGTAATTTTTCTAGATCCTTCTCTAGGCATATTTTATTCATTCTTTTGCATTTTTGCACTCTGGTGGATATCTTAGATGTTTCAAGTCCTGAGATCTCTTCCCTTTAGGGGATGGCTCTTCTTAGGTTGTGTTGGAGCTCTAAATTTTGGGCAAAATTTGGAGTCCTATATAGTGATAAAACCCTAAAAAATGGCCTCTTAAACTCCATGCCCAATAATTAATGATGAAGTGCATGAAATGGGATGAAAAAATTACATTAATTTTTAATTCAAAGTTGAGAGATTAATAAAGGAAGCTCTGTGATAGGAACAATCAAAATTTTGTGATCAAAGCCTTCAGAAAATGCTAAAATTTTGACCTGCTACAAAGATGATGCCGATAGAGGCTGAACATGGTCGAATTTTAAAAATCTAAAAAATACCCAGTTCGGGAAATCAAATTTCCTATTTCCAATAAACATCTTAGCTTTCCACGAGGTGTTTTGATTTTTCAACTAGACCCAAATCCTAAAGTTAGGTAGTTATGTTTTAGTTAGTTTATTATTTTTTAAAAATAATTTGTAATAAGGGTGTGTCTTTTCACCCTAAAGAGATGTGAAAGCCACTCAAACATGTATATATACATAATGTAAAATGAAAAGATAGAAGACAATACAAGATATATTTTCATAGAATAGAATTTCATAAACAACTGCAACTATGAACTCTTAAGTACTAGTTTTTCAACATCCATAAAGATAAGTGCTCTTCTTTTTATTTGTGGTTATAAGTTATACATTTTCAATTCATCTTTTGGATAGTCTATTAAATAGAGTGTTTCACTGTGTTGAATTCCCTGAGTATCATAATTCAAAATTAATATATACAACTCGAATATCAATTGTATGGTCTGTGAACCTACCATTATTCTTATTGGTCTCTTAATTTGAGTTAAACTCAATAGGATTAGTTGTGTAAATTGATTTTAATTGTGAATCAAGCAGAAGCCTCTGAAATGATGGTCTTGTCTTATTAAAGAAAGTTTTTTAAAACCATTTCTGATCGTACGTAGGATTGAAAGTGTTTTGACTCTATAACCAAGTACTTAGAAGACACTGATCTAATCTTTAATTGGAAATTATTATCTTTGGTTCATTTGTAGTTTATAGATCATTAAATAATTATTTCAAAAGAATTACTTTTAATTCTTTAGTATAATCCATTTAGTCAAGTATTATAGAATAGAGATTTTCAGGAGATTAGTTTCTTTCCTCAAAGGATCAGTTACCACCTTGGGAGGAACTTTGTTTTTGTACATAGTTGTGCAACATAGAAAATTTGATAATTCAAAGTGAGATTAGGCCTACCAGCCTTGGCATGATTAAGCCAGAATTGCAGAGGTACTAGTGTGTGCCTATCAGTTGGCCAAAAATAGTCTATCATTTTCATGCTATTTGTTGCGAAGACCCATTTGCTTTCAATAGTTCTTTCTAGGTTTTTAGCTTCTCCCAAAGTTCATCTCAAGGGGGGGTGTTAGGGTAATACAGTGTTTACTTATTAATTAAATCATATTGATTTAATTACTAAGTCATGTATTATCTCTATTAGAAGTAATAAAAGAATGGAAACAAGATCAAAAGGATAATCCAAGAAAGTGAAGTGTAAGAAGGATTTTACCATAAACCAAATATGAGAGTGTTGCAAGATCAAACACCAAAACCAAGATAATACTCCAAGAATCCAATAAGAGCCAAGAGATTTTTGTAAGGGGAAAAGCAAAGAAAAACCCCTTTGTGCATTATGAATGAGGCATGAAAATCCTAAAGAAAGAGAGAAAGAATATGAGAAAGAAGGTCAATACAAAATGATAGAACTAAGAGGAGATAAAATTGTGTGTAGGAAATGTGGAAAAATTGTGTGAGAAAAGATTATCTCAAGTGTGTGAAGAAGCATCTCTTAAGTAGAGATGAGTGAAGGATTTTGCATGTAACTCCCTATGTGAATGAGTGCCACATTCATACAAGGGTGTGTCAAGTATGAACATCCTCATAAGGAGGAATAAACTATTTTCCTTATTAAAGGAATTACAAAATATGAGTTGTCCTCCCACTTGGACTAGAGGATAAAATTACATGTAGAGATTCCTTTAGTAATATCCTAAAAATAAATAAAGGAGGATACCTTGGTTTATCCTCAAATTAAATTAAAAAAACAAGTAAAGATTACTAATTCTAACACCCCCTCTTTAATCTTTACTTGGGGTGATTACATCAATGGGCATTAAACCCAAAATTTACAAAAATCTGCAACTTGATCTTCAATATAAGGAAGAAATATATTGTCTTCAAATGTGCAAGTAGTATGCTATATGTTGTACATGCATCTTTTGTAGAGCCAAGAGAAGTGGATGGTTCCTTTAAATGTGTTCAAGTGGAAGAATATCCACATCTTGAAGTAGATGTGTAATTTATAGGATTTTTGTGAATGAATTGATGTCTTGAATTTTCCTTGAAGGATCACCTGAAACATAGAACAAAGAATAAGAACAAAAGGCAACTATCCAGTAGAATATCATATAAGATGCAAGTTAGTGAAACTATGAAAATTTTGCATGATATTTTATCAAAAAAGAAAAGGAGCTAAAATGAAATCAAGATAAACCAAATGGTCAACAATCCACTCTACTATCTCAAAATAAACATACTAATGCACAAAAGACCAAAAATAAGGCCAACTAACAAAATCTGCATCAACATTGCATTGATCTCATGGATATAGATAGTCCATTAATGAGTAATCACTGCAAGTATATGGGTGATCAGTCCACAATCTACATGACTCATGATCTAAGCAATGAAGTATGCAAACTCATCATCATATTAGTAAGTTTACAAAAATAAATGAGAGAGACAAAATCACAATTCAAGTAGGACATCAAGAACCATAATCAAGGAGACATAATAATCTAAACAAACATTAACCAAACAAATATAGACATACGATAAATAATAATTTGAACTAAGGATTAAGAGAGAGAAAAAAACATATTTCCTTCCAAGTATAAGAGATATCTAACAAAATTTAGGAAAAAGTACAAGAGCACCATCCTCACAATGAGGAAAAAAAATTAATGGAACAATTTGATAAACATCAACTGAGTAAGTGCATCCCAGTGCAACTTACAAATGGAACAAGTTGATAAACAACAATTGAGTAAGCGCAACCTAGTGCAACTTACAAATGGAACAAGTTGATAAACATCAACTGAGTAAGTGCATCCTAGTGCAACTTCACTAGTACATTTTGGCAAATATGTGACTACATGACTAAAAATTTTAGTCACATGACTAAAATTGATCATATTCCACTAATGTTTTGTACTTCACAAATATAAATGACTAAATACGTGACTAATTTGATCATAAGATAAAACCACAAGTGTAGACAAATAAAAATGAGTAAATAGATGATCAAATAAATGACTAATTAAATGATTAAATAACTAGTCACTAATAATTCGTTACCCAAACAAAATTTATTAAATAAATGATTAAATTAATGACTACATAATTAGTCACCTAAACAAAATGACTAAATGAACGATTATACCTCATTTATAATTATAACATTTGAATATAATATCATAGACTTAAAAATTCCAATTGACCACTAATGCTTTCTCGTCAATAGGCTTATTGTGTGAGCAACTATATGCACACGGTCCTTCTCATGCCATAAATCTTGGTTTTTGGTGATTTCAAAACCGATTGATAAACAAGAATTAGAGATAGTGTTTTCAAAAGGAATAGCCAAATTATAATTAACAAAATTTGTTATACGGGTCTTAACAAATAATAGTTCTAATTACATTAAAATCGACTGTAGTCTAGTCCACTTTTCCTTAATTATAATTATAAGGATTGAAAATTAGTATAATTATATTGCTTACAATATCATGATGAGAATCCAAATCACCTCATAGTACAATATTTGGTGGTTGACATATATAGATGTGTCATGGTCAACGTAATATATTATAGGAGAAAAGGGGAAAAAAATCCATAAATGTATATAAATTTTTATATAATAAAGTAATGTGTGAAATATGATATTAACATAAATCAAAAGTATATATAGATATTCTATTGAAAGACTTTTGAAAATGAGACTAAAATTTCCCACAAATTTGAAAAAGTGAATGCAATGCATTCAAAATTGTTATAATAATTATAAAAATTACACATTTGATGGGATCTATAAAAAAATCAAATTTTATTTGCAAGAAAAATAGAATATGATGTGATTAATGAAAATTGAAATTAGGAAAGACAAGATATGAATTTAATTGTAAGAAAAATAGAATATGATGTGATTAATGATAATCGAAAGGAAAGACAAGATATGAAATTTAGTAAGCTTAATAGACTCTAATTTCATATCTACCAATATAAGAACCCAAAACATTAGTGATAAAAATTCCACTTTTTAGTTTTTGAGTCAAAGTAATTGGATGTTTCATCAATTGTGGTTAATAAGAACCCATCTCTTTTGAGAATGAACCAAACACTTAGCACTTATTACATCCAAGTGATGCTTCCAGAGGTGTAGTATGGAGACTTTCATCTACAAGCATCACTTAGATGCAATGAGTGCTAATTGCTCCATTCATTTTTATAGGAGACATGTTCTTCTTTGTACAAGTATTACCAAAATGCAATGAATACTAAGTAGTTTTATTCATCCTCACTAGAAAGGTGCTTGCTATAGAGCCAAAAATTTGCATCAGAGTTTTGCACACTTCTCCATGGATGTTGAGTATGTCAGTGCAATTATGTCGTATATGTCAGAGTAGTTAATTTTCGCATCACACTTTTGAATTCTAAAAAATGGTACCATTTTGATAAAAGAAAACTAAATCCAAATTTTTAATCATTAAAATAATTAATTTAAAAGTATGTTTAACTTCAAATTTTTAATATTTAAAAGATATAATGTGGGAACATCAATACTTAAAGATTAAATTTTAAGTTTTATAAATTTTTTTATTTTTTATTTTTAATGTTTATTTTAATTATAATTTTATATTTTCAATTGTATATTTATATATTATAATATAATTATTATTAATATAAATAAATTTATTATTTTAAAATTAAGTATATAATCTATTATTAAAATTTTAAAAAATATATAATTATATTAATAATTTTAGTTATTAATAAAATGCTATATGTTTTAAATGTTAAATAATAGTAATATGAATGTTTTTTAATATTAATCTTATTAAAAATCGCAAGCCTTCTTAGAACTAAAGTTTGGGTAGTAATATGAATATATGTTTTTTGGAGTTTGCATACTTATTTTTTGAAATGTATTTATCATAACTAGAAATTAATTAGAATAATATATATATTTATACAAGTACAAATAAGTAAATAAATAAATATAAAAAATTATAGTTTAAAAGTACTCACCATTTCTATATCACCATATAAAAGTGTCTTTTATTAAAATGAATATCCTATTAATGTCTAAAACTCTGCAAATAAAGAGGATTGACATACACAAGCAAAAAAATCATCCATTTTCGAACAGGTTGAGTTTCGCTCGTAGAAGGTAGGCATGCATTTTGGGCACGGGAGAGCGGGGCATGCATTTTGGGCATAGGAGAGTGGGAAGAAACCAAAATGGAAACCACCAGATTTTGCAATAAAATCTCCAAATCCATTCGGTGTCCACAAACAACAATTTCTACGCATTAGAAAGCTTCAATGCTGGGTGCAAGAGAGCGATGAGAAGTTTTTATTGAAGGATCAATTCTGGGCGCAAGAGAACTCTGCATTGAAGGTATGTTCAATGAATATTTGTATTTTCAGGATATATCGAACTATAGAATATCCAGTATTTATGACTATATGCAAATTCATATACATTTCCTCTTCCTCTGCACTTACTTCAATCCCTTCAATCTTGAGCCTTTTTCCTGAGCCTAGCTTTGCAAAGTCTCCAGATAATGCTTCTAGTTCAACCCTGTAGAAACAACTGCATTCTACTCAAAATTGTGGAAGTCTTTTTTCTTCAATAAGACCAGAAGATGTGACCTAAGGACAAGGTCACACAAGATTGCTGTTTTTGAGTATGGTGTTTTATCTATGACTGGGAAGGCATTGTGCTTAGTGCTTTTCAAAATCTGTAGAATGTTTGAAACCTTCTGTATTCTGTGAAGGGTTACCAGTGGACCTATGAGAACATCCCCTGCAATGAGTTGACTCATAAATGGTCCAAGATGTGCTTCCAATAACGGAAGCCCCTTCAACTTTTAAGTGTACAATTTTGTCATAGACACTATTTTTGAAGCTATCAGCTATTGTCTTCAAAATTAAGAGTTCTATCATAATCAAAGGGAGCAAGGATAAGTTGTTTGTGAGCTCCAAAAGGATCACACAAAGTGAAACTGTCATCCTCATTGACCCTCCTAGAAGAGAGGTTGCACCAAGCACTATAAAAAGTCCCTAATCAATGTTTGCAAATGATCCCATCAACTTACCAAGTGCTCTGCCATATGTAGAGCCTATTAAGATTACAGGTATGAAGAGATTTGATGGAAGTGCAAGTCCATATGTTACTAGTCCCAATATAAAAATTGTAACAAAGTAGAGCATCAATGATGTCAAATGAAACTCATTTCCAGTGCCAGAACTGAATATATTTCTAACAGTAGCATCATTTGTGTTGAAAAGCAAAGTTGCAAGGTCATTGTAATAGCCTGCAGGGCAATGAAATTGCTTGAAGTTCCCTATTTTGAGAACATTGGGACATTCGTGGTTGAGCATCTTTCCTTCTGGACATGGTGTAGATGCTACAAGCCATGGAAGTCCAAATATACAACAGGATGTATACAAAGCCACAGTGCATGAAAGGAGTATTTTGGATATTGGCCCTCTCCTATATCAGTAATACACAACTATGTCATTCATCGCCATGTTCTGTACAAAATTAAGAAAAATTTGTAATTCTTAAATAAGGTTAAGTACTCTTAATAAGTATACTAATGGGGTAAATAGTACTATTAGATAAAGGAGGTTTCTTGACTGCATGAGACCTAAAAGTCCAGAAAAGAAAGTAGTCCACATGTATGCAGGGGAAAAGATGCCACGGAGAAAAATGAAGAACAGGGGAACATACAATTTTTCATTGCTTTAGCCACAATCTAATACAAAGTTTTTTTTTTGTGCCTTGGAAAACTTACTAATTGATTAAGGCATATATTCTTATAGTACACTCAAGAAGGTAGTTATATACTGCTCCCACCACTCCTCCAATGACACCTAATATCACTACTGGAAGTAGATCAATAGCCATATATTTTATAGTCACCGAACTCACATCAAACATTATCAGTCCTCCACCTCCAAAAAGCCCATAGTTTCCACTTCCACAATAATCAATGAATGCTCGTAGTACTACAACAACCACTATAGTTGTGAAAAATGTCCTCCAAAGAAGAGCACTTCACCGCCTGCATGTATCTTTTTAAAATTATTGTGCTTTCATTTTTTAAGGATTTGAATTATAAAATCATCCTAGCCATTAGGCACAAATAGAACATCGAAAGAAGATCATAAAGAGATTGAACATTCTAGACAAGTTACCAAGGTGGTCTAAATAAAAAACCATCTGGCCATTCTGCTGTTGTCATACATTTATCCTGTCAGATGTCTAGTCCCAGTTCCCTAGAGCATGTGTTGCATCTGATTGATTTCAGTGTAATATGATTGACATGTTGAGCTTCTTGACATGAGAATTTTCCTTCTAGACTAGGTGGTAATGGGTTGTATATGAAAATAGTTTTATAACTTGGTGCAAATTATGCCTTAAGCATAGCTTGAATTAAGGAGATTACTTGCCTACTTATGCATTATTGAGTAAACATGATTTAGCTTTTAGCAGATTATTTCATTTACTTTTAAATGTGTCTCTATCAAATTTTCTTGAGTCTTTTGGTACATTAATGTTAAATTTAATAGATGAGTCATGAAGGGATGCAAATTAGATTATGTTCATTTACTTTTAAATGTGTCTGTTTCAACTTTTTCTTGAGACTTTTGGTACATCCAGGATAAATTTAGTAGCTAAAAGGATGTAAATCAGATTATGTTAGTTACTTTTAAATGTGCCTTTTTCATCTCTTCATGAGGCTTTTGGTATGCTCAGGATAAATTTAATATGTGAAAGGAATCAATTCATATTTATTCAACTAATTTTATTAAAAAGCTAACAAAATGTTTAGATATGGAAACCTTTAAGTTAGATTTGAATTGTCTAAGTGCAAACTGGATCTTGCTTACCTTGGGAATATATATGCCAGTCAAAGCATCATCACCACACTCAATTAGTTACCAATGTTTGGTCTAGCATGTTGGGCTAGGTGCTTAGCTTATAATTATAACTAGAAATGAGATGAAAGTATTTCATGAGTATCTTAATGAGTAGCAAGAAACTAAGCATTGATATCCCTAGTAATTCTCTACCACACTTGCAACCTCTTTGTTCTTTCCTTCAACATCTTGTCCTTATAATGGACACTCCTTCACCATATCCTCTTTCACTAGGACCTCAGGTTGATCCACTTCCTCATCTCTGATTTCACAAACACTTTGTTTTACTCTTGCTTCATCATCTTGCCTTCTAGGTTCTACAAAACCTATCCATTCCATCACACCAATGTGACCATGCACTTGCCATGTTGCTTGCCCTCTCTTCAATGGACTCATTACTATCATCTACCCCTTATGCCTGAAAGTATGTGTTATCCTTTCCACAATGTATTGTCCTCTTTTCCATCTACCATGTCCTCCCAAGGATCAAATGGCATTCCATCTTTGGAACAATATCAAACCACAAAACATCTTCATAAGCACCAATTCTGAAAGGAATACATGCTCGTTTAGTGATGTCCAAAATATCTTGTTCATTCCACCCTTGTACCCTATAAGGCTTCTTAAGTGCTGTCCTAACATGACCTTCTATGTCATAAAATATACCCCTCATGTTGGTAGAATCTCCAGACCATGCCTGGTCCAAACACCTTGTGTTCCCAAGACAACACTTTGTCTCAACTAGAGACCTTCTTCTCCATCCTCCTGCTTATTCTTGCACACAACCTCATTTTATAAATGCATTAGACATTTGAAAACCCTCTCCCACAAGTTACATATCAATTACAACAGTGGGAGGGGTAAAATCCTTGAATTTATATTAGAATGTTATCTCTGTCACATGACAGTGACAGTCAATTAATTTACTGCAGCAAAAACCTTTATCAAATGACTTTCTTCTGATGAAAAGTACCTTAAAACATTCTAATACATTTGGTGAATCAAGATGAAAGCATTAAAACAAATAAACTTTGCACAAAACAATGATAGGAACAAAGAACATTCACTGTTCTATAGCAGACTTAAAGCAACAGAGAACTAATGTATTTTATTGATTTCTTAAAAGCATTTACATTGAGATCCTCAAAACCTCCTGGTACATTCCTCTACACCATGTTTTATAATCTTCCTTTCCCTTTCCAAACTGTCCAACGACCAAAAACTCCTTTAACTATCTTGAGACAGTTTTGAACAGTTTTTAATATCTTTTTAATAACTCTTAACAATAGTACTTTACCCTAACCTCTGGTAGTCAAAGACTTTTAACACAATTCCTAAATGACACAATACTCCTAATAGGACTTAAGAACTTCACCTATCCTTTTGATTCCACTTTAGTGCCCTATGTGGTTTGTTTGACAACATTTTGACAATTTGACATATTTTTGCTATTACATCATATTTATTGCATTTTATATGCACTTTATGACTCTTTGACCTCATTTATGCACCCTACTACATTCTAGGACTCCATTTTCCATTGTACTACATTGAATGACCCCTAGGTAACCCTTGTCCTTCCATCATGCCATTAATGGCTTACAATTTTGAACTTTAACAAAATGAATACAAAACATATCAAAAAGGACCTTTACAAGGTCTTATTACATTCAATGACCCAATATGGTCATGTTTTCATCTTGTTGCCTCTAGTGTCTTCTTAGTCTTCATCCTTGGCCTTGATGCTCCTGCATCAGGTTACCTTTCACACTTTGTTATCTAATCTTCCTAGGTCCATCCAATGGATCCCTCATTCATCCACCCAAGGACCTCCTAAGTCCCACCTTATCACCTACCTCCAAGGTATGATGACTTCTTTAATGTGGATTCTTACCCCAATCTCATCAACTAGCCCTTCTTTACTAAGGACTCTACAACCCTTCTTCAAGTACCTTTACCCCCTACTATGTTTATACTTCCAAGTTACCCATAAGACCCCTAACACCTTTCAATGATCCCCAAATCCACCTCTGACATCTTCTCTAGCAAGTACATGTAGACATTAAGTACCCTTGATACTATTCCAAACAGTGTAAACACTAACAGGTTTCCTAACTGGTAGTATGACTATTTTTGGGTCTTAGTCTATAATTCCCCTTAATGACCTCACCAACATGTGTTGGAATCTTCAAGTACTGTGTCTTGCCTCCCCAAATCCAAAATTATAAACTTCTATCACACCCCTAGCCCTCTCTACCATCAGGCCCTAGTTGAGGGCAGTGTAACAAGGGTTTTCCTGTGACAGTTTCACCAACTTTAAGTTTTATTTCTCAAAACTCTCAAACAACTCCATAAAAAAATTGGGAAATCTTAAACCACTCCTTTTGGTCTTCCAAATGCCAAAGTTTCAGTTCTTTGCCACACTCACAACATACAAAACTACTAGGCCCTAGTTGAGGGCTTGTCTCCAACGCTTCAGACTTACAAATAATTTTCCACTTCAAAGGCCTATCAAAACATCACCAACACACCTGAACCATATACCATTAGAAAGGTATTTCAACACCCTATCCAACCATATCATTAGTTTTATGAAATCAATCGTGAATGTGGCCAAGAAATTAACTGTCTATTTGACCCTGGCTCATTGTTCCTCACTTAGCCAGCCTAGGGCTTCATTTTAAAATTAGAAGGAACTTTGCAAATGGAATAAAAACTATACAATTATTTAGGACTTCCATGGAACTAGGAATCCCCAAAGTTTCATCAAGATCCATTGGTGGATTTTACAGTTCCAAGCATTTTCCCTCTGTCAGGTCTAAAGCCTATTGATTGCCAGGTAGTGACCCTAAAACTAGTATAACTTGCAAAGTATCTAGAATTAGATAATGATTCAAAGTGCACTTGAAAGAGAAAACAAAACTCTATCTAACTATAAGATCAAAACATCACTTCCAATCTGTATAGGCCGTACAGAGCCATACCATCAGAGAATTAACACAATTACAGTCCATACAACAACAGGGTAATTGCAAAAATCCTTCAATTACTTCATTAACCATTTGAAAAATGTTTCCAATTGATCATATAGCAATTTGGGATTGGTTACATGCCATAACCAATTCAATTTCAAAGTTGCAAGAAAAAGTTGCAAAATGCAACTTTTGCAACTTTTCAAAGTTGCAAGCTGTGTGTGAAAATTGTACCTGATCTGTAGACACAACACTCAGTAAAACATTAGAGGTTAGCTATAATCGAAATCATGCAAAATTGAAAGCTATCTAACCAAGTGATTTACTGCCTTCTAGTAGGTGCGAGATTAATGTTCTCAGATTATTATCGAGATTAGTGACCTAGACGACACCTAAATGAAGGATTTGAATGCAAAAGATGGATATGAAATTGAATGCAATTAAGCTATTTTTTTAGATTTTATGATGCAATAAGAATGATAAACTGATATGATATGATTGCTATTGAAAACTGATATGCTATGCTAATCTAACAATGATATGAAATATGAATGCAAAAATAAGATTGATCTCACAAAGATGTCGATTCGCAAGAGCTTTGATTCTTCAATTCCAATTCTCCAGCGTGATTGTGCAAAAACATGAGATGATTTGTGGAGAGCTAAAGCCTTTAATTTATAGAAATTCAGGGCTTTGGAGGTGCATGGGAAAAGCCATAAATCACTCAAATTGATTTTTGAGTTATCTGATCATGAAAGATAATTAATTCTCAAAATCATGCAAAAACATGCAAAAATAGCTTTTTAACTCAAATTAGAGTTTAGATTAGCTTTTTGAACTCCAAAAGGATGTTGAGTTCCAAAAAGTCAATAACTTGCATTGATTTTCTGATTTGGAGTTTAATTGTTTCTTTTGAATATGCATAATAATTAAGAATTAAATAAATAAATAAAGTGATTTATCCTCAACTCAACTGATTTTTGAAAATAAATAATTAATTTATGGGTTAATTAACTATTTATTCAAACTTTTATTAAAAACTATATTATTAAATAATGACAACATGCTTTAATTAATTAAATAAGAATTTAATCAATTATTCATAGGAATTTTGATTTTTTGTCAAAATTAAATAATACAATTAATAATAGATAGAATTAAATTTAATTAAACAATTAAGTGGCAAGATATTAAATCTAATTAATTAAATATGAAAATATTCAATTAATCAAACTTAGGATAAATGTGATTTATTGCCAAATAATTATTAAATTAAAGATAATTAAGATAATTAGGAATATTGCTAGGAATATTCCCCGATGCAGAATTTAAGATAATCAATTATGATTCGATGATGTTTAGATGTGCCTTAGATTAGGACTTTGATGTCAATTTCGTTCGAATTGAAGATGTAGGAGATTAATGAACTTATAGCCCATTTTTGGGGTATTACACAAGCAACTTTTGCACCAAGTTGCATTTTTTCTCAAGGACTACTTGTATGACCCCAAATCAATTCCAATATGAATGAAATGACTAAGTAAACATAATAAACCCCTTCTACATGAGTTTGACCTATTTTGACCAACCGTTGACTTCCTTTGACTCTTGGGTAATTTGGCCCTTACAGGCATCCCGATGGCTTTAATCTATGAACATGACATCACAACAACACAAAATGACATGTTTTCTCACAAACCAATCAAATTTATTCCTATTTGCTAGATGCTCTGCACCAAGGAGTCAATAAAGTGAGTTTGAACGCCAAGTGGGCACCTAGGTACACTAGGGTCACTTGTAAAGTTAAGTGTGATAAGGTGTCTTTATGATGTCTAGTTGGTTAAAGTAGTTGTGAGTAAATAAGTTGTCTTCTATCATTTTGGGTTGAGGGCATTCATTAGATGCTTCAATTTCATGGGTGGAGAGAAATATGCAACAAAAGTTACATAGTTGCAACTTTTTGCAAAAATTGTGCAACTTTCATAGCATTTGTCCTCCATGAGCTCTCAATGGCTCATTAACGAACCAAATTGATAGGAAAGCTTGCTTTTAGTCTTATGAAGCTTTGAGCAACATCATTGTACGGATCCCAAAATCATGGAGAATCGACAGACCCCATGCCAAAATCAAGGAGAACACTTATCACGATCCTTGACATGGTTTAGTGATATATATATATATATATATATATATATATTAATAACCATAAAATTTCTTTTGTTCAACTTCTTATTTATGTTGTTTTTTTAATAGGTTATACTGTCTTTAATTATCTGATGTGTGTATTTGAAATTTTTTATTTTAGGTGCATATAACTGTAGTGGCTACTTGCATGGGTGATAAAGCTTGTTTGGAGAGGACTCGGAGACTTATTGAAAGACAGGCAAAGAATTCACTGTTCGTAAAAAAATTGATATCATTAGGCCTCTTTGAAGAAAGTTCAAATTTGGGGATGCCTTCTGCAATTAATTCAAAGGTAATTCAAAACTTTTCTGCTTTTTATGCTTTGAAACATACTTTATCACTGCTTTTTATGCTTTATTTGATTTTGTTTTCAGATTTATTTTTCGCTCTCTTGAAATCAGATTCTAATTTAATACTAGAATGCAGAATATTACAAATGGATCAGCAAAGAAGGTTGACTACAGATCAATATCATGCATATGATGAGAGAGTACCTGATGAGAGGGATGTGGAAAAATATCCATGTCCATGTAATAACTGTCTTGGTGGAAAAATGAAAAATAGAAATGTTATTTATTGACATATGATAAGACATGGGCATAGTGGTATAAGCCCTTGGGCTTATAACTATTACAAAGATATGATAGAATTGCAAAATGTGAGAGGTGAAGAGGCAACAAACATAGATGAAGTGGCACCAAACATAGATGAAGTGGCACCAAACATTGATGAAGGCACAATAAAGCTAGACGAAGGGTTTGAAGTCAATAGAATGTTGAACGAGGGTTTAGATGATGATTGGGCCAAGGCAATGGAGGATGCTTTAAAGCCTATGTATGCTGATTGCAAGTTAAGTCATTTGACAACAATCCTTCAAATTCTTAACTTGCAAGTGGTGCATGGTTGGACAAATGAGAGTGTAGATTAGTTGTTGGCATTATTATGTTCATTGTTACCTACTGACTCCACATTGCCAACAAAACAAAGTCAATTTAAAAGGAAAATCAGTATGCTCAGATTGGGGTATGATAATATCCACACACGTGTGAATGGTTGCATATTATTTCACAAAAATCTTGCAAATGATACTGAATGTCCAAAATGTCATGAAGCAAGGTACAGGAAAGGATTGAAATCAGCTGTGGTCCCTAGAAAAGTTCTTTGCCACTTTCTGATAATCCTGCAATTACTATGAATGTATCAGTGTAGAGACATTGCTCAGCTTATGCAGTGGCATGCTCTAAATAAGAGCACTGATGGGAAACAATGACATGTGCCTGATTCTAATATGTGGATGGAGTTTGATAACAAATGGCCCAATTTTTCTCAAGATCCTTGTAACATAAGGTTGGGTTTGGCTCTAGATGGAGTGAACCCATTCTCAGATCAAAGTATGAAATGGTCAACTTGGCCTATTTTTTTAGTAAATTATAATTTGCCTCCATGGCTAGTAACCAAACCATTTTTCTTGATGTTATCATTGATTATACCAGGAAAGAAAAGTGTGACTTTAGACACAATAGATGCTTATCTAGAGCCACTATATGATGAGCTAATGGAATTGTGGACAGGAGTTGAAGCAATTCAATCTTTAAGGGATGGTCATTCAATCAAATTCACTTTAAGAGCTTCCTTATTGGTTACAATTCATGATCTTCCTGCATATGGTACATTGTCTGGTCTCACTATTCATGGATATCATGGTTGTCCAGCTTATAACTTTAAGGATTTTGTGAGGCACTCAAGAAGTTTGTGTAAGTGTATTTATTGTGGACATCATGCTTATCTAAAAGTGGATCATCCATATCATCAACAAAAAACACGTTTCAATGGTCAAGAGGAGAATCGTGAAGCACCTTTGGCAATAACAGGTGATTACATTGTTGACAATGGAAAAAAAAGAATGTCATTTATTACAAATGGTGGTGTTCTTGGTAGCAGATATGATCCATGTAATCAAAGTGGTCTAAAAAGGATGTGCATATTCTATAATTTGCCATACTTCAAGGATATAACTATCAGGCACACTGTTGACTTCATGCATACAGAGAAAAATATAGCCTATGCTATTATAGAAACTCTTTTTGGTGCTTTTGATACTATTTCATCACGCGAAGACTTCTGAGATTTAAAGATTCATCAAAATATTTGGGTTGAAAAATATGATGGTGAAAAATATGGAAAACCTAGTGCTCCCTATGTTTGGACAAAAGAACAATGTGCACAATTCTTACAGTTGATGTCTTAGACTCACTTTCCTACAAGATATGTAAGTACTGCCATTAGAAGCCAAATTGACAGTAATAGCTTAAGAGGCCTAAAGACCCATGATTATCATGTGATAATCGAGAACATTTTACCAATTGTGGTTAATATATTGGGTTTGGAAAAAGGGCCAAGATTGGCAATCATAAGGTTGGGGCTAATACTTAAGAGAATGAGTTCACATGTAGTAGATCCATCAAACTTTGACAGTTTGAGGGAGGAGGTTGCTGAAGTTCTTTGTATTCTAGAACGGGAATTTCCACCAACAATCTTTAACATCTCTATGCATCTTTTGATACATCTAGAATATGAACTAGAGCATTGTGGTCCAGTAAGAACAAGATGGATGTATCCTATAGAATGATATATGAAGGTTTTGAAACAATTTGTTTGTACTAGGGCAAAACCAAAAGGCAGCATGGCTGAGGGATATTCAATGCAAGAGGTGATGGGATTTTGTACAGAATATATGAAGGATTTTGAAAATGTGAATCTATGTGTATGGGATGATGATGAAGACGAGAGAGTTGTAGGTGAAGTATTAGAGGGCAATGGATGCTGCTTCAAGCTATCACATCAGGAAAGAAGTACATTGCATGCATTTATTCTTCAAAACACATCTTCATTTGATACATGGCATAGGTAAAACATTCTACATAGTTGTTTATTTACTCAAATGTATTACACATTTATATTATTAATCTTACTATGTCATTAATGTTGTATGTAGAAAATATGAGGAAGAAAATCAAAGTTTCTTGTAACATCGACCTCAAAAGTGCAAACATCATAGTTTGGTTGGAGGTGATACTTATCCAAAATTTGAAGAATGGATTGCCAGTGCTGTTCATGATGCAAAAGAAGAAGGTCAACATATAACAATAGAGGAAAGTGAGCTTTCACAATCTCCACATGTATGGGCTATGCAATTTAATGGCATGTGGGCCTATGGTAGTCATTTAAGGGTAGAGCAAAAAGACAAAGGAAAGATAAATTGTGATTGTGTTGTTAGTGCTGAGTTTCATCATGAAACCGAGAAGAAATTCTATGTTGGATTCATCCAAGAAATTATTCAAGTAGATTTTGGTGAAAATAGTCCTATATTGTTAAAATGTAAGTGGATCCGACCATCTGCAGTACAATTTGATGAGTATGGATTTATACGTGCTAATATAGGGCAATTCTTATCAGAGATGGATGAGCCATATGTTTTCCCTTTTCAAATCAACCAATCATTTCTAATTGATGATGTAAGAAGCCTAGGATGGTCATATGTCATTCAAACAGAGTCTCATTCAAAACAAAAATTCATGGAAGTTGTTGATTTAATTCCTGATGGGCAATATATTAATCTACAAGAAACATTTGAAGAAGTGGATGAAGATGATGATGGACTATTTCAAGAAGATATTTTGATTACCAGTGAAGAGACTGTAAGAGAGAATGTATTGCATGCCACAGATGATGAGGATGAAGAAGATCTAGTAGATGTAGACATGAGTGATCAAGAATTGGACCTTGCTGGCAGTGCAGATGATTATTGATGAGCCCCATTTCATGAAATATTATTAAAGTCTTTTAAGTTGTTTTAAAATTGTGTTTATGTTTTGAGAACATGGACCTTCTTACTAATACTATGACCACTATCCTCCATGAAAATCTGTGAAAACCATTTAATTCTACAATAAATTCACCATGGGGATGGAGCATTTAATTCTATAATAAATTTCACATTGATTTAGTCCATTTTCATAATGATACTCAAGCCAAGAATGAAAAATTTCTCATCAATAGTCAATGTCCAAAAAAATCTTTCTTTGGTTCCATTGAAAATGTTACCTAGTCACTACTCTTTTATCAGGGATTTCCTGTGAGACTTGTTCTGCTTCATTGAGCTGTATATGGTAGGTTTTGTTGCTGAATCATGTAATACTTTTCTAATTAGTAATTAGGCATCTGATTCTGATGATCTAAGCTTCATTTTGTTTTCAAGGATGCTAGAATTCGGAAACTAAGGATCTAATAATTTGGGTTTCTCTTACTTTGCATCGTAAAAAATATAATGCTTCTAGGATTGTCTATCTTCATGAGTGTCCTTTTTCACTTGTTTTGCATTACATTATGTATTCTACCAACAAGCACAATGCTTCATGTTACCTACCCTTTTCACCTAAAAGAGTGTTATGTGAATCTTATCAAAACAATGAAATTGCTCCCATATGTTGTTCTTATTGTCACACACTTTTGGACTTCTCTGGATTGTCCTCTTGTTATAGACTATGTTGTTTTCAGGAGTTGTTTAAGATTCATACTTGTAAGTAGTTATAGTGACCATGCCTCAGTGATGACTACCACTGTGTGACTGTCACTTACATCTATGACTATTGTAGTTGTGTCAATGTTCTCTATGACACATTATCAAGCAAATGCAATTGGAATGCTTAAAGCCAAATTTTGCAACATCCTCCCTCCTTATACCAGAATGGGATCTTTGGAACAGTCTATGGGTATCCAGTAGAGCATAAAGGAGATTTCTCTATTATAGATAGTTGCAACTACTTTGTTATACATAATTGCAACTACTCTGTTAGGCATGTATGCAAAATGTGGAAGCATAGCCAAGACAAATGAATTGCTTAACTTTAACACATTGCCTCAAAGACATGTATTCTCATGGACTGCAATCGTGGAAGGACATATAGAAAATGAACTTCATGAAAAGGTGTTCCACACTATTGTCAGGTTTAAAGACAAATTCTACAACCTTTTCCAGTACCCTCCATTCTCGTACCCAAAAAGGAAAAAAAGGAACAAGATATATGCATCTAAAAGAAGAGCTCTTTTAGATAATGTGGTTACGATAACATTTTTAGACACATATGGAAAATGTGCAAACACATACAATGCACGTGAACTGTTTGGCATAATGCCTCAAAGAAATGTGGTTTCCTACACTCCAATGCTCATCGTATATGTACAAAATGGATTTCTCAAAAAAAACCTTTAGAAAATTTTAGGAAATGCAATTGGCAGTTGTAAAACTGAACTGCTCAACCAATACTAGCATCCTCCTTGTATATTCTGAAGTTGGTCTTTGGAATATAGGTATGGACATTCAATGGAAGCCTAAATCATATAGGAATGTTGTTAGTTTTAATTTTGGGAAATCCCTAGTAAATATACATACCAAATGGGAAGCATAGGAAGGCATTAAACTTTTTGATAGATTGTTTGAAAAATTTTCAACATATTCTTTCAAGAGTTGTAAACTCTTGCAATATAAAGGTAACATAAATTTGTCTAACTTTATTCACAAAGATGTATGCATGTTGCAATCAGTCTAGTTGCAAATAGTTACAGGGTTTGAGGCCACTACCACCCCTGGTATCAGTCCAGTCTAGACCTCGTACTAGTCTTGGTTTGTAATGCCTCCAGGTCTAGTGAAGATGCATAACCAAAGTTCATACTATGTTCAAGAGTTCTTGAACCTGAAATAGAATTGAAGACATAGATTATAACTAAAAGTACTAAAATAAAGAGTAGGAAAGAATAGAAGTCTTATAATAATGCAAAATTGAATGCTTCCAGTCTTCTTTGTTTCTTTCATCCGGACCTTTCATGATCACACTCTCCCTGTCTAAATTTTGGACCCATGTGCAGGGTCTTAGAATTCTCAAACATGCGATTATATACGAGTCCTGGTGATGCAAGACGATCCTTTTAAGGTGAGGCAAAGAGGCAATTATTCATTTAGAGTTATTATGAATAGTTTACAAAACCCTTTGACTTGCAATGATTAGTTGGTTAGTTGAGTTTGATTTGGGTAGATTTTTTGTATAATTTTTGCAGTGACGCTCCAGAACCATCATTAGTTTAAGGTAAAAAGTGGATCATAGAGAGTGATTTAGAATAGGAAAAAGCATGTACAGTTGAATATCCAAAATTACTCTTAAGCATCTTAAGGAGTTTGGAAAAATCATGTCTTTCTCTTACTTGCAATGATTCCATAACCTTTGTCAGCATCCTCTTTGTCTAATAAAAAAGATCATAGGGGATAAGATCTAATAAGAATTAATTGTCTGAGGGGTAGTGGTGCAGGGGCACCCAAGGACACATGAACTTACAGGGTACACCAGGGGCTATGAAGGAGACAATGAAGATAAAAGGGAAATCAATGCCTAGTGAAGACATATTGAGTCATTTGATGATGAATCATGGCTATTAAAGCCATTAAATGTAATAAATTTCACAAAGTTGTCAAAATGTAATGTATTGCCAAGAATGGGCAAAATGGCATAAGTGAGGTGTCAAGAGTCAATCAATGTGATGTATAGGATAGAGTGTCCTAGGAAGAGTTATAGGTTGATGGAAATGAATGATATTGTTTACATGATGTAATAAGGCTCTAAATGGTGTAAAAGGCACTAAAAGTGCAAGATTTTGTAACATTGTCAACATTGACAATATAAGCCAAATATGGTACACTAGAGGGAGTTAGGGATAAAGGTGGAGTCTTTAGGTCACTTAGGCATAATAAAGTCATTTAGATACAATAATAAATGTTCCCAAGGTCTTAAGCCAAGAAAGTGGCAAAGGGAAAACAAACAAGTAATGACTGTCGTTAAAAAGTTATAAAAACTATTTATTTACTGTCACATGACAGTTATGAGGGAGTTTTGGTCAATCCCAGAGGTTTGGGAGTTAGTTTGTGGGTAGTTGAGAGAGAGAAAAGTCTTGAAAATAGGGTCTTTTAAAAGATAGAATAGTTGTTGGTTGAGGAATGGGGGGAAAAAGGAAGAAATCAGTGACATTTCTGTATTGACTGTCATATAAACAGTCTGCTGTTCCAAAATAAGTTGATATTAATACAAGTTCTTTCCTTGCATTTACTTTTCTTCTGACTCTCCTAAGCATCTAGAATTGTCTTTAATAGGAATGTAGAAGTTCTTTTATACTTTGGAAAGGCATTTGATAGTTTCAAGTACAATCTTTAATCAAAATATCTGTTCACTGTCTGTCACTGTCAGGAGACAGTTTCGAACAGTTTTGTTGTAATAAAATGGAGTGATCCTCTCCCAATTTCTATCATATCACTATTCCTTGTGGGAGAGAAATTTATTAATTTAAATAATATGTTATGTTTATGATTTCAATGCAGAGGGAGTGCCAAGAGAAAGTGGACTAGCAGAACAATGTGTGATTGGTGAACGAAAATAGTGAAGGTGCACTTGGAAAGCACCACATGGTGGATAGAAGGATCTGAGGGTTGGAGTGGTTCAATAATGGTTGGAAACATTTGAGAGAGTGTATTATAAAAAACCATCTGAATGGTTTTGTATGTCTGTGAAGGGTCTTTTCTAGAGAGCCCTAGGTTATTGACCCTTAAAATGAGGGTTTGATGAAAGAGTGCTTATAAATGCATGAAGGTTCAAAAAAATTTAGGAATCTTTCTATTCAATAGATTCCTTAAGACTATTTCAAGGTTTGGAATGTTGGGGATGAGTACAAAGAGTAGTTTCTTTGTAATTAGAGGGCTAATTAAGCCTAGTTGCAAATAGGAGCAGTCATAGAAAGGTTCATCAGTCACAGTTTGAAGGGATGAGATTCATAGGGTTTGAAGAAATCAATAAAGGGTATTAGAAAAGGTGAAGGAGTTACTAGGGTGTTTGGGAAGTTTGAGAGTGAAGTGCAGATTACTTGTAGGACAGGGCTAATAGGACAGTCCTATAGAAGGCAGTTTTGAGGTTTGAGATGAAATTGAGATTTGGATAGTGTTGAATCCACAAGTTGAATAGTGTCCCTTAAGGGGATATTGGAAGGCTCTACATCAGGTAGTTGTGAAGATTTTATTTGGTTCTAAAGTCATTTGCAAGTATATGGAGTCATTAGATATATGGTTGTCGAGTTGACAACATTTTAAAACCTTTGTAATCACTGAGTACTGATGGTTCCAACTGATTGTAGTCGATTTAGTAGGAAGTTACAGGTAGTTGGCCAGTCTTTTAAACATTGAAAGAGGCCTATTTGTATGGGGGATAGCCCAAGAAATGTAGGTGGTCAGGATTTTGGAGTGTGAATCAAATAAAAGTGTTCAAGTTCTACATGTTCATGTTCTTTTTCTACAACAGTCAACTTTGAATATGATTACAATGGGATTAATGGATTTGTTTTGAAAATTTTCTATTTGGACATGTTAATATTTTTAATCTAGAGTAATTTGGGCTTTGAAGGAGTTCATTTGATTGAGTATAGAAAAAGTTATCTTCATTTGATTAAAACTGGTTCAAACCCTCCTTAGGGAAAGCAGTGAGCACACAAAATGTGATCCCTTTCATTTTGCACGCATGAATAACCTCCTCTCTTAGACAAGGATGAAGGAGATGGTGTACATTAACTATACCATGAGGTTTCAATGTCTCATGCAATGTTTGGCACATGACTTTAAGCCATTAATGTGACTGAACAGTTACATGAAATATTTGAACTGTTGTAGTCAGTAAATATGGGCTTTGTCCATAAATTGATGCACAGCAGGGCCATGGGCTTGAGGAGATGGAAGTTTAGATTTATTCTACTATTTGACTATCCTTATCAGGCTGACTGTCCTTATGTAGACTATTCAGATCATGTCAAATAAAGCTCTTTTTGAGTATCTTGTGAAGCATTTAGTTGTTGAAATTTGTCTTTGTTTACATTTTGATTCAAGTTGCTGATTTATACATTATCACTTATTTGGATTTCAGGAAATGAGGAGAAGGAATGTGAGGCCCAAACTAGATGATAGTGGTGAGAATGCTGAAACTCTATTGACAAAGTATGAGAAGTTTCGTAGAAAACATGTGGCAAGGAATAATGAATATTTGTCACAGCTTGGATTAACAAACAGGTAAGTTGTAAATCCAGTGAGTAGTATGCTATTGTTTAATAGTGTTTACTAAAAATTTATAGGCTTGAGCTTTATGTATACAAGATATAATATGATATTTTTGGTTATATAGGAAAGAAACAAACTGCATAGGAAATGAAAAAGGAAAACAAAAGGAAATCAAAGATAGAGTGTTGACAACTCGTACAAGCCAATGAATTTGTGATTCAACAACACATGCACTTGGTGGAAATAATAGTTGTGATGATGTGCAGCCAGGTATAATGCACAGTGATGTGCATCTTGATAAAGTACATGGTGATGCACAATTAGATATAGAACATGGTGATGCACAACATCATGAAGATCTTTTAACACAAAGTCTCAAAGAGATTATTGAAAAACATGGGAGTCAAGGAACAAAAAATATGCAAAAGCTTTTTGCAAGAGTGATAAAGGATGTCTTTGAGGAAAAGTATACAAAGATAGGTAGTGATATAACTATTCATGACACACTTAATGTGGGTAAAGATGGTGAATTTTAGGTTGCTAAAAGGAATGAAGGGATATTTCTTGCATCTAATGTACCTATTACATCTTCTGATGGAACTAATAAATTAGAAAAAAATATTGGCAGCGGTTTAAATATGGAAGATGTGCCTACTTTTGTCAAAAGGAGAAGATTGAGTCAAAATTTATATAGATCTACAGAGAGGGATGCAAAATAGAGAAAATTAGAAGGCAAGAAGCCATTCTTGGTTGAGGTATCAAGAGATGGTGAGCCCATTGGGAAAAATGTTGCAAGGTGGGCCTCTGAGTTGGGCATGTGATGTAGAACCCATTTGGATATTTGCAAGACAAACTTTGTAGATCAAGATCCATGAAATGTGGAAATTGTCATACAAAAGATGGAAAATAATTTTGAGACTACTGGTGGAAAAATCTCTCAAAGATATTACAAGAAAAAAATGAGAATTTTGATGAATAATTTTAGATACACTTGCAGAAAAACTATCATGGATGGGAAAGACAGGTTACAATCTACTCTATCTCCTAGACAATGGGAGGCATTGAAAGAAAGCATGAGTTCTAAAGAATATTTGATTAAAAGTTGTAGAGGCAAGAGAGAAAGAGATAATGTAACAGTTGGATACACATTTGGCCGAGGCGGGTTGCAGGCTAAAAAGGACAAATTTGGAGTAAGTGCCTAATTTTTTGGTTCAATTTATGTGAATATTTATTGGAATTATCTATTGAACTAACTATTTGTTGATATTAATGTTGTATTGTAGATGGAAAATAATAACAAAGAAGCAAGTGTAGAAGAAATTGTTAATTATATGGAAACATTGGATCCTAGATTAAACAACAATATGAGTTGGAAATCTAGTCCATCAAATAAGATCTCACAGCCATCTGTTGCACATCATGTAATAGCCTCTGCAGATCATTTTATCTCAAATGATGGGTATGAACAAACAATGAATTGCATACATGGACTCACTGAGAAAGTATCCCAGTTGGCTGCCTCTGCTGCGCATATGGATGGACTGGCTGAGATAGTATCACAGTTGGCCACTTTTGTTAAGCCTATAGTTTCTACATGGAATGTCCATAATTTTATGGATTCAAATAAGGTAAGAGGCTCTATTCATTTAATTCTATTTTGAATTTTTAGCATTGTCAACTAGTATGCTATTACGGTAAAACCATGGTGAGAAACACTGCTAGGATCTATTGTTTTAACTCAGACTCATGGTTAAAACTTCAATTACAATGTTTAAGGGCACCAACCATAAGGAGTCACCAAACCCCTATTCTAAGAGCATCAAGTCTTTCTTATCACAAACTTTTCAATTTGAGCATCGACTCAGCATCCTTAAGGCACCAACCAAAGGATGTTATAAAATAAGTTTTTACTGTTTTGCAAACTGCAACTTTGAACTTCACAATGATGGAGATAAACAAGTAGAAATATTACAAACTAAAAAAAATAACTCTTCAGATGTTTTAGTCTGAATTACAAAATACGAACAACATCAATCTTCTGATAAATGTGTCTTCTACAAGTTCTACTCACATTTTCTTAATCCACTCCATCAAACAGAATTTCATAAATAATTGCACTGTCAAACCTTGTTCATCATTTAAGCAATGTATGCATTAAATACTATCAAAAGAATAATACTATATACCTCAGACTTCGTATGCGTGCAACATACTGTACTTGATCAAATTTCTTCACCCATTGAACATTCAGAAAAGATTGCAGACCAGACCGTGGTATTCTGAAAATGTTTCTCATCAACAATATATCATCTTATTAAACACATCTCCTTCTCTGCATAAGACAATCAAATATTTAACAACTTTTCATTTGATAATTGCAGTGTGATTACTTCATATCAAAATAATACTTTGTATCGAGCACATACTCTATTCACATTTCATCAGGCTTTTACATATCTTGTCAATGATACACACTCTCGCACACATCTTCCATCAAAATACCAATGAATAAATAAGACAACTCCTTTCTTGATCGAAAATAATTCTAATTGATAAGAGTTAGGAGGTTGTAACTGTACAAGTATTCATCACAATTGTAAGCAGTGTAAAATGCCAGAAGTTTAACATAATTAAACTTATACACATCAATGGCATTAAGGAAGTTTCTTACGACAAAGGAAATATATAAAAGATTTCATATAGCTAATCCTCATGGCAATGATGCCAGATTGAAACATATTCAAAAACATCTCCGTCTCTTAAGCCTAAAAAAAATATATCCTCTGAAATATGAACATGAGGTTCTTAATTACTTTGTTGATCCTGAACCATTCTCTTGAAGACTTAATTACTAGTATGCTGTTGGGTGACCCCACAATAGTGGGTTACACTTTTTTAGACATGCTAATTTTTGCTGAAATAACAAATTTTTAATAAAATATGATTATTTAAGCCTTGATAGGTTCCATTTGAAAGAATTAATTAAAAATGGTTAGCTCAAAGCATCTTAGATTAAAAAAAAACATTGATATAACATCTATACTCCTCATTCATACCTAAAATGGAGTCTCCTTCGCACCTATTAAGATGCTGACCAAAAATCACTTCAATTTTATCTTTTGGCAGATCAAATCAATCCATTTGAAAAACTTATCTATGTAGTAAGGTACTACCGAGAAAACTCTTTCCAATGATTAAAATGTTAATATATATTAAGTTTATTATGACTTTGTATTTTTAGTTTTACTAAACATAGATATTTCACCGTATGTCTACCTCTATGTTTGACACTTATGAAAAAATAGTAAATGAGAGAAAAAAATTTATAAAAAATATCTATGCCCTAGGTATTGGAGTTCTCTTTCTATCCAAATAAAGAAAAATGAAATTGGAAAAATACACAAGTTATAAGCTATGTAGTCAATGTATGTCAAAATTATGGTTTAGTCAACTTCAAACGTTAATAAAATATGAAATAATCATGATAATATCATCAAACCAATTGCATGCCCTCCATATGGATGTTAAAAAACTAAATTCAAAAACATTACATTGATATCTATTTTAGAAAAAATGTTATACTCTATGAAAACAATGTAACTCTATGAAAATGACGTTTTCAGCAACATACCAGTTTTCATGGGAGAAAGAAAAAATCAATCAAATCAATTCAAAAATAAAAATAAAAAATATATTTAGAATCTGGACATAAAATCCTAAAAGACTCTAATTTAATTCATCTTCTGATTCCAAATGGTTTAACGACAATATGCATTTGAATCTGAAAGTTTTTTTCAAAATGTAGAGTCTAGTGTCCATTCATGCAAAAAAGTGTAACCCACTATTGTGGGTTCACCCTGTTACAGTAACTTTTTGTTATGTATTTTTTGTTTGATGGCTTGTGAGAGATAAAAGAAATCAATCAATGCAAATTCCAAATATCTTTATATTAATGAGGATAAAGTTTACTTTAATTTCTGAGATTTATTGCCAAACTAGAATGCTGATATAAATTCTGATCTGAAAATGAAGGGTAATATCTATGAACCAAAACTTCTTTGATATCGATACTATAGAGTAGATTGGGGAATGTAAAATGTTGTAAGATTAATATTTCTCTAATCTAGGATGATGCTCTGCCTAGATTCCTGATCTATATTGCTTTGATTTACTGAGATGCTTATTAACAAACTATGTTGAAATAAAGCACTTGATCCTTACAATAATATGATCACCTTCTCTGAAATTGTCTTTTATAATCATGCAAATGGAATAGACATAATCTGGTATGAGAAATAGGATCTTGTACTTGATCCTCTTTCAAATTATTATCCTTTAATTTTATGTTTCTTTAATGCCTTCTTGTGAGTCTAATCTTTGTCACTGTTGCTGAATAATGGCTCAAGTTTCATGCAATTTTATGTGAGAAGTTTATGCCTTAGTCTGATTACAATGTGAGAAGTTTATGCCTTAGTCTGATTACAATCTTTTGTTCTTGCAATAATCCGGGATGCTATTTCTACTTGTCAATTTCTTTTTTTCATGTGTTTGTGACCTTGCCAAACAGGGGACAAATACCTCCTTTAGTTGGCTGTATTAAATCCCTTTAAGTGCTTCAGGTATGAAGACTATATGCCAATAAAATATGCCCCTTGAAGAAATGGATGATCTTTCCTTCTTAAGCAACAAAGGGCATGATGTGAAAAGTTGTATCTCTTTAATCAGAACTCTTTCAAACTGAATTACTATTTTAACAAATCGTACCTCTTCCTTGTAACTAACAATATCATTAGTTAGTTATCTAACTTAGATCATATTAATTCCTTCCTTTGGCTGCAATTATAGATGAGATGTCTTCTTCCTTTGTGCGATCTGACTTCCTCTTTCTAGACAACAATTACTTATTTCTTGGATAATGTTAGCCCCCTTATTTTCTTCTTTCTTGTATAGTGATAATACTCCTCATTGATCTGTGTAATAATGAGAGGGGAATATGCTGATCTATTTATAAGACCTTAAAGAGTTGTTTGTCACTTATCTGATGTAATAATCCTGTAGCAACGATGACTGTTGATGGTCAGTTTGCAATACACTATTGTTGTTTCTGACATGGAAGAAAATACCACCATTGCATTTAATCTACCATTGCATTGATCTATCTACTAACAATTTAACCACGTGCAGAGCAATTCTATCAAAGCTGCACAAAAATGCTTTGATGCCAACAAAGCTGCTGATATTGATAGTGATTGCGATGAATTAGTGGACATGAATGTGGATCAACACAGTTATAGTTGTGGTAAAGTTGAGGTAATGTAATAGTTGTCAATTATCTATCCTAATCTTCATGCTTGAAATGTTATTTTAAACAAATAATTATAGATTTTGCATTTTTCTAGATGTAAGTTAATTTGTCACAATATTTATTAGCTATCTTCATTGCACAATTTAGAATTGTACTTATTTATTTCCAAGGTTTACATATCATACCCTCTTCCAGCATATGACTTGTACCTATTTTCTCTTCAGTCTATTGTGCATACAGGGAAAGATGCTCTCAATAGACCTATCTATAAAGCTCCACAATTTGAGAAGGATGTTGATAGTGAACATGTTGAACTGGATGATGATCTATATGATATTCAAAGAAGACTTCATGTTAAAAGCAAGGTGAGTTTTATTTATTGTTGTGTATTTCATGGTATTTGTTTTAACACATGCAAGTACTATTTGAGCAAGTAATGGTTGTTTTATTATGTTAATAAGTCAAATGTTTACCTATGTGATAATTATTATGTTAATAAGTCACATAATTACCTATGCACTTTTTGTTTTTGCAGAAAAATATTCATGAACTCCAAGAAGGAGATAAAGTCAGAGTGTTGGATCCATTTGATAGTGCTGCTGTTGGTGTTGGGCAGATCCATTCACTATCTATCATACATGGAGAAAAATTGAAAGGAACGAGTGATGCAAATGTAGAACTTGTGAGGGTCACAAGTAACGTACCACTTGTTTATGAAGACAAACTAGATGGAGCAATCCATCTAAAAGAGAAAGAAGGATCCTTTGCATGGTGGCCAATAATTTTTTTGGAGAAAATGAATTAGTTGATGTTTATCATGCACTAGATACCAGACATTCATGGTGTATTTAATGAGTTGGAAACTCTTAATAACTTTGATATTTTTAGATATAATTATGTACACTCTCAACGTTGACATTTTATTACTTGATACATATTATATTTTAAAATTGCAAATTACCTTTCTTTCTCATGATGTTGAATATTGTTTGTATATGTTAATATATTTTTAATTTCTTTTATGGTTTACTTCAAGTTTAATATATGCCTTTTTTGCATTATTAAATTTATGTAATTTAATACATTATTTATATCACAACTAAATTTAATACCAATTAATGAGAACCAAAATATAATAGTGATTAAATATACTATTAGTAGATGGAAACATAAGAGTGACAATGACTAAATATATTACCAATAGATATCAATTAATTGTTATCATGATTAAATAAATGACTAATTATTAACAACGTTGACTAAATTAATGATTAAAATGATCAAATATACTACCAATGGATGGAAATTAGTTGATACAAATGACTAAATATATTACTAATCGATATCAATTAAGTGTTAACGTGATTAAATAACTGACTAATTATTAACAACATTGACTAAATTAATGATTAAAATGATCAAATATACTACCAATGGATGGAAATTAGTTGATACAAATGATTAAATATATTACCAATTGACACAAATTAATGATTTTAATGATTAAATAAATGACTATCAAGATTAAATGAATGACCAATTAACAACAACAAATGACTAAATTAATGAGTAAAAATACTACCAAATTGATCATTCAAAACAACCAACAAATGACTAAAATTTGTTTAGTCACAAATTTGGTGGTGTTACAAATGACTGGCAATAAACTATTACTGGTCATGTGATCAAAGTTGGTCATCTATATGTGATTTTTAGTAGTTTTTTTAGTCTAATTTTGCTATTTTTGTACTAGTGCTTATAAATGGAACAAGTTGATAAACATCAATTGAGTAAGTGCATCCCAGTGCAACTTACAAATGGAACAAGTTGATAAACATCAACTGAGTAAGTGCATCCCAGTGCAACTTACAAATTAAAATAATGGATCAAATGGAACTTATAAACGATGCAACTAAGTGCATAACAGTAGATCATATAAAATATGAAAGAAAGTAATGCCCAATAATTAGCCCCTGGAAGATAATGTTGAAAGATTACTCACAATACTTGAATAAATTAAATTTGAGCAACATCAGTGATATAAAGTAACAATTTGATATACTAAAGAAAGAAATACCCCCAAAGATGCACCAAACCACTTAAAAAGGGCTGGTAACATTACGACGAATTGTAAATGCATGACAAGATTGATTACCATTATCCTCCATAGAATTAGATGGTTGATTCATGGACCTTTTATCCTTTTTATTTTTTAAACAAGTATTAGTAACATGACTGCCTTTCCCACAATAGGTGCAATGGGGTCTTTGATGATTTGAGTTATGATTGTTATTGTGATTATTGCTACCATTATGATAGGTATTGTTATCATTATTATAATTGTTACTATGATAATTATTATTATTAGAGGTATTATTATTATATGAGCTAGGTTTTTTATTTTGATGCTTAGACATAAAAGCATGTTCAGAAGATCTAAGAGTACCAATAAATTAGCTTCCTCTTGACGTAAAAGATTTTGAAATATGCCATAAGTTAACTGATGAGATAAAGTAGGAATATAAAGTTGTGAATGAATGTTAGTAATAAATTGTTGAAACTCTTTAGGAAGACACTTCTTGAGAATAATAGTAATTAATCTAATATCACTTAAAGTAACATTCACACCATTTAATTGAGTTTTGATAGCATCAAATTTAAGTAAATATTCATCCATGGATTTAAAGTCAATATACTTGAGTTCTTCCAAGTTGTCTTGGAGCTGAATCTTACGTGATTCAATGGAGCTATCATAAGTTTGTTGTAAAATGACCCACGCTTGATGAGCTTTGGTGCAATGTCCAATCAATACATATAAGTCAGGAATAACCGAAAGACCAATTAGACCAAAAGCTTCTTCATTTTGAACTTGCCATGCATCTTTGACAGTTTTAGTAGCAGAGGCAACTGGTTCAATAGTGGCATCTGTAGCAACTTGGAGTAAATGTTTAAAATGAAATATAAATGAGATGTGTGTTTTTCATTGATGATAGTTAGAGATATTTAACTTGATTTTTGGAATTAGGGTAGACATGATTAACTAATTAAATGATTAAATGAACTTGAACAAAGTGAGATACAATTACTATCTAATGATAAAGAACAAGAAAAAAAATTTTCTCAAGGTTAAGAAGCTTTGAATAAAACAAATTAAATTCTTTTTGAAAAAATTAAAATTTTATTAAATGTTTTAACATAAAGGAGATAAATTGATTAAAATTAAATTAAGGGTGAAATCATGAATAAACACGTATTAGAGATAAAGTATTGATGTTAATTAAGATTTGTTTATACAAATTGATAGAAACAATTTTTTTAAAAATCAAATGCTTATGTTAAATATAAACTAGAATATATTTGATTAATTGAATTTTGAAATTAACAATGTGATTTAAATGTGAATCAAATTAATTTTTAAATATAAAAAACTAATTTAAAAAACAAATTAACATTTAAAAAAAAACTAGCTTTCAAATTTTCAACAAGCAAATTTTAAAAACAAATTAATATCAAATGAGTATTGCATCAACGGATTTGACAAATTGAATTGAAAGATAACAAAATGAATTTAAATTAGTATCAATCTAATAAACTAATTTGAAACCAAGCTGGCATTAAAATATAAAAAACAATTTAACTTTCAGATTTAAGCAAATTCATTTACAAAATAGTCAAATAGATTTAAAAAATAGTAAAATAAACTTAAATACTAAGCTAAGAATAGCTGAAAGGACTGAATTAATACAGAGGAATCAACTAAATAGAGATAAAAGACCAAGACCAGTTAGCTAAGTTTAGATTTAATTAACCAAACTGTAGTAAAAATGTAGATTTTATATGCCAAAATGCAGCCAATGAATGATTTCTATGATGAATCTGCAAAAAACGTCAATAAAGAACCTTGCATTTCTCTCAAATGAAGGCAAGTTTTAGAAAACTATTTGAGTGACAACTAAATTGGAGGTTTCTGCACAAAACTCAGATCACATAATTTTTAGATTCTCTCTTATCTATTCATAAAAATGAATTCAAAATGGCTATGCTGGAGTGTAGATGTTTTTTCTTTTAAAAAAGAGACAAGAATACAAAGAGTTGTAGCTAGATAATAAATAACAGATAGAGATACAAAGATAAATATATATGAACTTTATCAAAATAATGAGCAGCTATTTAACAATGAACAAAACAATGAGCAACAATGCAACATGAAATATATATTGAATGGATTAATATTAAACAACAAAAAAAATTTAATCAATAGATATTCTTATTTTAACCAGCAAAAAGAATGATATTATAGAGATTAGATTTAAGAGATGAAATAAACAGAAAATTGATTATAAGAAGATTAGATTTAATAGTAGATTTGCATAGAACAAAGATTAAAATGAGAAATAAACAACAGATTATTATGATATAAAAAATGATAAGTAAACAGAGATAAAACAATAGATAAATGCCTGCAACAAATCAAATATCTCCTACAAGAACGAAGGTTAGAAAGAACTGAAAGATAGATAGTTTGAAATCGATAATAAAGTTAGATTTAAACCAAGCTAAAGCAAATGAGAAATGCCTGAAAGAAAAAAAGGCAAAATATCCTGCATGCAAGGGATTAGAAATCTGAAAAAAAAAATGGAGTTAGGCTTGCAACAAAATAAAATAGCCCGCATGCACAATATTTTTTTAGAAAACTGAAAAAAGAATAGTTAGATGAAACCTGCAAGAAATATAAGGTTAGTGCTTGCAAAAAACCACTTGAAATGAAGAGAGATGAGTTGGGTTTGGCGGTGAACTGAGCAAACCCAAAAAAAACCTAAAATCTAAGTTACTCTCTAGCGAAAAACCTTCCAAAGAGGATTAGAGAGAAATTTTTTTTATGAAATAAACAAGTTAGAGCTGCAACAAAAAAAAAATATTAGATCTATTAAAGTACTTGAAAAAAAAACTTGCTCCTTTGAATATCACCTTCCTACAAAACACTTAAATAAGGATTAGTAGCTCTGATACTATGTTAGAAGTAATAAAAGAATGGAAACAAGATCAAAAGGATAATCCAAGAAAGTAAAGTGCAAGAAGGATTTTACCATAAACCAAATATGAGAGTGTTGCAAGATCAAACACCAAAACCAAGATAATTCTCCAAGAATCCAACAAGAGCCAAGAGATTTTTGTAAGGGGAAAAGCAAAGAAAAACCCTTTTGTGTATTATGAATGAGGCATAAAAATCCTAAAGAGAGAGAGAGAAAGAATATGTGCAAGAAGCTCAATACAAAATGATAGAACTAAGAGGAGAGAAAATTGTGTGAGAAAAGATTATCTCAAGTGTGTGAAGAAGCATCTCTTAAGTAGAGATGAGTGAAGGAGTTTGCATGTAACTCCTTATGTGAATGAGTGCCACATTCATACAAGTGTGTGCCAAGTATGAACATCCTCATAAGGAGGAATAAACTATTTTCCTTATTAAAGGAATTACAAAATATGAGTTGTCCTCCCACTTGGACTAGAGGACAAACTTACATGTAGAGATTCCTTTAGGAATATCCTAAAAATAAATAAAAGAGGATACCTTGGTTTATCCTCAAATTAAATAAAACAACCAAGGAAAGGTAACTAATTCTAACAATCTCTTTATGCTTAAGCTAAACTTTAGGCATATAATAACTAATTACTTTATCAATTATTATTATGCAACCTAGGTTTTACCCTTTTAGGGTTTCAAATCTCCTTTTATAAGGATTGATCTCCTCTTGTTTTGATAACAAATTGTAAAAGATTATTCATTATTAATTTGTAACTTTTGTTTTTGCACATCAATGATTTATCCTCTCGCAGATCCATGCGTCTAGGCCTCAGCTTCTTGCTTCTCTCTTTTTTTGTGACAGGTGTTTGCGTGTAGGTGTTCTTGGGATATGTGGGTTGTTTACTCATCAAATCTAACAATATCTATATATAAATTATTAGCAATGATTATCTTTGATGATTTCATCCTTCATTGCTTTTAAAATCCATCATTCTTCCCATGGTAAATCATATTTTTGTCTATTAATGCATTTCAAACTGCATAGATTTATATATAATCTTAAGTATAACTACCTTTGAAATATCTATACCCATCATTTGCAAATCAGGTATTTTCACACATGTAACTTCAAATATGCAACTACATCTGAAAATTCTGACAATAAACACATTTACTCTTTTGAAAATTCCAAATACAAGTGGAATTGGGGATTTTTGACCCAATTGCAAGTTGAGCTACACATGTAGTTACATATGGAATCTTAAGTGTAGTTGGGCCTAAAACCCCGATTGCACTTAAGATTATGTTTTTTCCTTGTAGTAAAAACTTTTTTGCCCAACTACATAAAATTTTACAAGTTGAACTACACACTGTTACCTACGGTGCACTCCAAAATCTATGAATTACAACTATGGCCTATAAAAAGAAACTTTTTCACTTCATCCTTATTTAAAGCCTTGTTAGCACACATGATCTACCAAGTTTCTACATATGAAACTAATGCCAATACATTCTAACATTAAAACTATTTTGTTCTTTTCATCTCAATGCTATAGGTGCTCATACAAATTTAGAAGAGCCAACCATCACGCCTAAGAAATAGATGAAATTCAAGTTTCATCAATTTAGAATTCTTTCAAGACTGATTCCAAGTAGGTGATAGAATTTTTTCAGCCATGGTTTAGAATGAAAATTGATGATTGTTGATGTTAACGAATGTAGAGGTCAATGTGTTATTTTATGTAGGTGTTCACACCCATGTACAAATTTGAAGATTTCAAGCACTTGGCAATCTGGTGATAGGAAGAACTCTTTGATAGAGGTTATGTAATAGGATTTGTATCTTGTCAAATACTTAGTTTAGTTTTTATAATGCATTTTTAAATTTAGTTTTGACAAGTTATATGTAAAGAATAAAATTACAATTGCATATATAATGTCACATGTAAAGCAAAAAATTATAATTGCATATAGTATCATTACATCTAATTGCATTACATAGGAATGTAATGTTGAATAAGTCAATAATAGGTAGTTATTTTTCAAAATAATTCTCTTAGTCTCTCTTCTATAAATTCAAGAGGGCTCATTGTAAATAATCATCTTTATACATTGCAAGTAAACTCTATTGGAATTGTGCAAAATACAAACTTTTATTTTATTTGTGCAAGTTGATTTCCAAGTAAAAAAAGGAGCAAGTCTTTTCAATCTTTGTGTTGTAGGAACTTGTTATATCATTGTTGTTTTCTTATGTCACACTAGTGGTATTACCTTGAATTTGTTGAGAAAGTGTATACGTTGTTTGTATTTTTATAAGATAAAATTTAAATTTGATTTTGTACAAATATTGTGCTATAGTTATCAAATTGAGTTAAGTAGAAGTGAAGACATAGTCTTTGAGATGCGATTCTTCGTGGAACTATAAATTAGAAAGGAGGTTTTATGTGTTAAAGTCTTTGTGCTTAGCATATTTCTATCTCATCCTTTAAATCATTTTAGGATAGTATACGAGTCTTTGAGCTTATGTACATTCCTTCGTTAATAGTTTATCGATACACTTAAGGATAATATTTTGGTTAGTATTGAGATTATTAGCATTATTGATCCAATTAGTACTTAGAAGTTAAGTTTTAAAAAGTCTCAAGTTTGTAGAGTGCATATTTATGAGAGTGGAAATCCTTCCTGAAAAAAGAGGAAGTGATATGCAATACCTGATCTTAGATTAGTTTGAATTTCTTGTTAATTTTTAGTTGATTTAGTAGCAATAAAAAGGGGTCCTACCCTTAGTTGAGAGGAGAGACTATATCTCACATACTATGTCTAAACTTTATTTTTTAAGTAGTGTGTCTATGAACACTTACAAAATATTTAGAAAATATGTTTTTTCAACTCCGATGAGGACAATAATGATTTCAAAATCCTCACACTTTCATTTGAAGTCTAATGTCTTGTTATTGCTATAAAATTTTGTTGTCACGTGTATTTTCACCTAAATTCTTATGTGTAATACTAAAAAATATAATGCAGAGGAAGGACTAACATCAATCAACATACAAGTTTTACTTAAATACATTCAAGGTGGATTCTAGTTTACACCACTGAGATGCATTATTTCTTTGGACCATTGACATGTTATCCAAACTTCATCAAGGACATACAATATTGACCTAATTATTTCCTCTCATAATGAATATTGATGACATATAAATCACCATTACATCAAATATCTCAACAATGCATTATTAATTTAAACTCGCATTTCCCCAAGGGTTAGGAAAACATTTACTATGAAAAGACACCCAAAAAACCCCATATATTTCCCAAATGATCAAATATTGAAAATTACATTTTAGGAGCCTTGGGAATAAATTTAAATAAGACTCAATAATTTTGAGCCTTTTTGGAAGGCACAATACAAAGATATAGTTTTCTTAAGCTTGTTGGAAACCCTAGTTTTATCACAAACATGCTCTCACCAAAAATATCATAACCTATAAAAAATGTAATGAAATTGGATCAAACAAAAAGGAAATAAAACTAGAATAATTTATCCACCTTATAAATTTTTTTGAAACCATTGTTGTACCATACCAATCCATACCATGTGTTTATTTTGGACTATTATATGAAAAAATTAGTAGGGCAGTAAGTACAAAAAATGCCATAACTTTTACAAAACTTAATGAAATTGGATGAGACCAGTTGAAAATGAAATTATATTAACATATATAACTTCTACAACCAATTTCATATTCATATATGAAATATACAATCCTTACAAACCAAGAGAACATTTTACAACATGTGAAGAATTAAAAAATAAAACACAAAAATAAGGGTTTATTCTTCTTCATAATCCCCAATATATCAAACCATATCCAACTTCTAATTAAAATTGGAGGCCCTCATTTATGATTTTTTAAATCTTATTATACCCTCCAACCAACCTACAACTACCCATCAACAAATTTTAACAAACTTATAATAATTTGTCATCAAGTTGCAAAAGTTGTCATGACAACCTGTGAGCAACTTTTACAATTTTTGTTCAAAAGAATAAAAACTTGACACAATGATCCAAAATGATCAACCAATGGTAAAATGACCTTACAAACATTAAAAAACCCAAAAAAAAATAAAATCTAAAATATTCCTCTTGAAGTCATATTAGGTATTGAGGGTGCTCTTGCACCATACTCCTCATGAAAAAGAAACTCAAGTCCCTTGAGTGAGGAGCTGCAAAAAAATCATATTTGATCACATCCTTCTCTGGTCTCCAAATGATTCTTTCACTTGGTATGCCCTTCCAATGTACAAGGTACTGGAAATGTGCATCAACTCTTTAACTTGCACCAACACTCTACTTCATCTTCACTCTTGACTTTCCTATCTTCCTTCTCAAGTACTTGGACCTATCAAAGAGAATTTTCTTCCTCTTCCAATCTTCTTCTCTGGTTGTCTACACTGAGATAAACAAAATAAAAATTTCATTAACAAAAAAAAATTGATTAGTATCAATGCCATACATGAAATCTTTGCTTTACTTCCCAAATCTCCTTGGTGATTGCAACCACAATCTCATGCAACATGGGAACAAATGCAAGAATGTGGGTTAGTCATTTTGTACCTAAACCTCCATATTATGGGTCGACTTCCATTTTTATATTCTAAACTAATTGATTCACCAAGAAAAGGGATAGAAGGAATATTGAAATGAAATCTATCCTAACACTAACAAGGTGATATAGTGAATGGATAACTTGACATGCAGCTTGGAAAACACACAATATCCATCAAACAAGAAGATTGTAAAATCTTACAACCCAACTATTCTTGCTTGCAAAAAATATTCATATGAGGGGCTATGGTTTTCTAATGTTTATAATTAGGAAAATAAAGATGTCTTCACAATTTTAACACTAAAAAATAGTTAAAAAACTCATATAACAACACTATAACATGTTATTTCTTTAATTCAACATGTAAGGAATTTGATAAAATAAGGAATAAACACAATATTTCAATCATGATACTCACAAACAATGCTAAAATCAAACAAATTGAGAAGGAAAACCAACTTCTATTATGAGAAAATCAAGAATCTCTACAAAAATTTGCATGTGTTTGATACAATATGAGCCTATATTTCAGAAGTAAAATATGGCCAAAAGAAAGAAATCCCCCCTTCTCTAAAGGCTCATATGTAAAACCCAATTTACTCACTATCTACTTGGGCATAATCAAGCTACTAGCTCCTAAATATATCATGTAGTTATGAACCAAGATATTACCAATAATCAGAGTAACATAAAATGGTGGTGGTTTTACTCTTGTTTCAATTGTTCACTCTTGGGTTGAGAAGCTTTGCAAATATCACTTTGGAATTTTCCAGTATAGGCTCATCTTTTAGTGAAATCTTAGCTAAAGCTTGAACCATTAAATCCTTTTATCCTAAAATATGTAAGGCATTAAGCATTGACATACGAACTATAGCTTTCATTGCCTGATCTACAATATTAAATATAGGAAAACCCTTTTTTTTTTCCTTTAGGAACACCAACATTTTCTTATCCTCGTAAAGGATTCTACTATACTTTTTGTTGTTCTTTTGTTGGCAATGCTTGTCCCCTTGGTAAAATCTTAATGTTTGTGCTTGTGGAGTCAAGATATATCCTTGTGTACCTATAAAACCTTATTTCTACACTTGATCAACTTGTTGTTGACCCTTATCAACTTGTTGATTCATGTCTACAACCCTTTTCTTTGACTTATTATTGGTTGCAATAGGTAAATAATTCTTATTGTATCCCTATTGAAAGTTAGCACCACAAAATTCCTCACCTTTCCAATTTATTAAAGCTACATTTGGCGTACCTTGATCATTTTGAGGACCTCATTGCTCATTGGATTGACTTGGTACACTTGGTTGTGAATTTTCATTACTCTAGACCTTGAGGACTTGATTTAATAATGCCTTTGAATAATTAGTCCAATCATGTTATTGATTACAGGCAAAACACCAGTCATTGTCTTGTACCAAATTATTTTACACAAGCACCAACTCTCTTGAAGTACTAGGAACATTGGGATTGTAGAGATTATTAGGTATTTTATTAAAACCCCTTCTTTGGCATTTATTATCAGACTAATAAGTGGGTCTATAGGGTTGGTATGGTGCTTGATATGTATGGAAATTAGCTTGGTTCTACTACTTAAGATTGTCAAATTTATTTCCAAAGGTTTTCAACATACCTTTTATCTCCTGTAGCTACTGTGATTGAACTAAAGTGGAAGATCCTTTGGCTACTACTTGGATATTAAATTATGGAAACATAGGGACAACAACTATAGTAGGTGGTATAATAGGAACAATTGGTTACACCTTAGAAAAAATTATCATTAGAGGCCTAGGTGTAATCTTACCAGCCTAAATCAAAATATTTTCTTCTCTTATTGATGCAGTCAAGACATCTGAAGTCTCCAAAGTAGATGTCCAATCTTGCAACAAGAGTCAACACAATGAAATAATCAAAGAAACATAACAAGATGTGACCAAACAACAACATATTTATTATCAGGTAACATCCAATACATCAAATTACATTCAACATGTCGACCTGTAAGGCCTTCCTAGTTACAACCAATATAAAGAAAAAAATCATAGATCTTCATTCTGATATATCCCAGCTACTCTTCCTCCTAACTGCCTAAACAAGAACTACTATCTATCTTAAATACAAGATTGCTAACCACACGCCAACTTATCTGATCATAAATTCCAAGATAAAGAAAATAATTTACAAACATATAGGTTAGGATACAAATCCATAAGAACAGCCACAAAGGATTATATCATGATGTGGGATTATACATGGAGGTCGACCATGAACATAAGAAAATTGATCAATCTACCACAAGAAATTGCAACTCATGAATTTTCACTGCAAGCTGGATCTTGGCATCTTGACTAATAGAACATGAATCCATTATAGGACTGGACCCAAATGGAAAACTATTGATCACCATAATTAGAACATAAGGATGCAAAATCATAGATATAGGTCCATAAGAGTTCCAATAAACATGATCCATGACCACACATGTTAAAATACAACCATCACCAACTGCATGGTAAATCTCCTCTATCAAACCAGGGAGGAAATGAACATGTTACCCACAACCACTAAATGAATCCAAAATTGAACTGCCACAAACCAAAAGAGATGCATTAATCATAGGAAACTATTCTTAAATAGGTCCTAATCATCACAGTATGATTGCAAACCAACTCAAATACAGGATCAAAATCCAACTCGATCACTCAAACTGGAAAATTAGAACAAAATGCAAAATATATTTTTGGTTGATGCAAGATTTCTATCTACCCTAGAATTCTCTTGCATCAAAAACCTAGGGTTCATAAGAAAATGAGCCTCTCACTTTGATGATGAAAAATAACTTCACATCAAATCTTTAGTCTTCATTTTAACCTTTGGTTTCCCATCTCTCAAGACTAACAAGTTGATTCTACAAATACCAACTCTTTGACTCCACCAGTCAGATCTCCAAACACTCTGTACTGCAACACACCAACTAGAAAACTCATTGACAAGGCCAAATTTACCAAAAACAAAATAATGCTTTCAATCTACACTCTCCTTTTCAAACTCTCTAGACAACTTCTACAACTATATTCTATCTCCAACACACATTTGATTACTCCCAACCACAAGAACAAGAAACTCAATAATTATGTCACCTCTATCCATCATCCACACATCCTCATTCAACAACACCAACTCTTCAAACCCAATATTTATCTTCACTTTCAGAATATCCATCCTCAAGTACAATTAGCAATCCTTTCCAAAGAAACTCTGCTCCACCTTCTAAACTTGCTTTGTAACAATAATCTCACAACCAATCTCATCGACATTGTTACCTTCATTTTTCTCAGCTCCCGGTTTTAGTCTTGGTTGGTAAAGTCCTTATGATGAAGTTGAAGTTGAACTTTTTAAAAGTTGGTTCAAGTTCAAGTTTAATCCATTACCACTTTTGAGTCTTTCAATGCCCATGTCTGTCTTTCACCATAAAAAGGTCTGTCGGTCCCAAAGTTGAACCTAAACTTGAACTTTGTCCTGAACCTTAAGTTTATTCAAGTTCAAGTTCATGTTCGTAATATAAATAACTTGCACATGGAGATTTCAATGGGATTGTCCTTTGTTGCAAAAGAAGGTTTCTATTTTTAGGTGCTTGAGGTGTTAATTAAAATTTGGAAGTTGCCATACAAAGATTGTCTCATTCAGCTGGGTGGATTATGCATGCGAATATTGGAAATGATAGTTGACAGCGTGACATAGAGGGAGTCATTATTACAAAAATATGGTAATCAGAGAATGTCCCGAGGAATTGAGATATTCATGCCGATTTAGCTGGAGGATTAATGAGAAGTGGCTCGACATGTCAAATCAATCATTCTTTCATTAAAGTATTTATTAGAGACATGCTTTGAAGATTTGTTAAGGATCCTACGAGCCATTTGTTAATAAATGAAGAATGATTAAAGCTTTTATGTTAGTTATTTTGGCTGGAGAAGAAAGGAGAAGGAGCGATGGAATTGGGGGTGAGAAGTTTACATAAAATTGGTGCATAGGAAATCAGTGAGTTATCTTTCCCCTTGTAGTTTTCACTTTTCAGTGGCTCTTTATGTGTTGTAAGTCTTTTCCATGCATGTTGATAAGATGCTGTTATTTTGTTCGAAACTCCCAAAGGAAGAAATTAGAACCCACCTGTTAGATTCTCTTCTGGACATTGGGGATACTTTCTTGTTGAATGTAAATCTAGGGGAGCTATGTGATAGAGTCTAAAATGCTTTCGAGGGTTCTTTTTATAGGAAGTTAGCAGGAAGTGGACTTATAGAAGCTGTTGCATTCCCTCCAGCTCTGATTTTCATTGAATTGGTGTTGGAGTGTGCAAAAAAGTATGATGCTAAGAGCAGATGTATCAAGGACGTGTCAAGGGAAATTTTGGTCAAAATTATTTGAGAAACATTGATGGTGGCTTTGTGAATTCTAGATAAGGAACCATATGAACCTTGGACTTATGCGGAAGTAGACCATGTGTATGAGGTGGATAAGAAAAAATACAGTTCCTCGATAGCCCAGACATGGCTTGCAAAACTAGAGAAAGGAGGATCTAGGTTGCCAAAGCCTTTGATGATTGAGAACCTCCATAAAGACATAGCTGATATGGTCCTTCTTCTAAATAGGATGAAAGGGAACCATCATGCATTTCATTGGGAGAACTAGATGTACTACTTCATCTAGAAGATTTTGGAAGGAGATAAGTTTATAGACTAGGCTGACCTAGTAGCGGAGAAACTCCATAGAGAGCTCTTAAATGTGACTAATTTGGCTACATTCTACATGTCTTCTTATCTTGTTTATGTTTTAGCCTATTGTCGAGCCTAGGAAGGGTTACCCCTTGAATTGTGGACTAATGATATGAGAATTTATGATTATTTCACTTGCTTATAGAAGGAAAAGTTCTCCAGCACGTTCAAAATAGTAAATGATAGATTCTTAGGGAAGTTAATTTTTGAGTTACGAGGGAAAGAAAATTGCAGGCTATCTGAGGAAGCTAAACAGGTGATAAATGTTTATGGGTGTCATTTTATACAATTTCCTAAATCTACTTATCTTAGGGTTGGGGCATTTGGTGAAGAACCACTATGGCTCCCTGGGTTTTGTTTAGATGATGTAGTGTTAATGGAGCTCTGTAGGCAGCTCGTTCTAGTTGAAAAAAAAGTAGGGAGCTCGAAGAAGTCTTCAGGTGTTCTTTTCGCTATTGAATTAGGGTACTATAGGTGCAAAAGATTTCAAGATGCTATGGCTATAAAAGAAGAGTTGGCTGATTACTGTCTACAGACCTATACTCCCAGAGTCAATTTTGACTATAGAGGCTTTGCAAGAGAAAATCTCAATTTCCCAGAAACATTCATGCACATCCCTAAGTTAGAGGATTTTTGGGCTAACTGCTCTGATGAACTTGATGTAAGGAAAAGATTTTGGTCCCGGTTAACTTTGAAACAAATCATCACCTTCAAGCTAGATATGGAAACAGACAAGATAGAGGAAGATAGTGAGATTGATGTTTGAGATTCTCAATACTTGGAGAAGGTTGAGGCCCTACCTATTCCTAAGTTAGATTGGATGGAACTAGAGGAGGATGATCTACATAAAAGAATGAAAAGGGTTATTAAAAGAACAAAGGTGTGGCTATTGAATAATAGGGTTTTTGTTACTCCTCTGCAGTCCGCTAAGAAACAAGTAAAGACCAAAAGAGGAGTTCAATGAAGAAAGCTTCTATTTTAACTAATGTAAGTGTTGATCAATCTTGTGTAGGAAAAGCTGAAACTGAAGCTGAACTTGAACTTGAACCAATTTCTTCACAAGTTCAAGTTCAAGTTCAACATCAAGCTAAACCCAAAGTTTGAGTAACCAGATCAAGTTTAACAGTAAAAGAAATGGCTAAGAGGTAGGTAGCTACTCCTAGTGTCTTCATGGATTTGGATTCATTAGACGCTTATCCATGGGCAATTATGGTTGTAGACTCCATTATACCTAAGATGGAAAATGATCAGCAGATACAAAAGGAAGCAGAGGATACTTTGAAGGACTCACTGCTTCTTTTAAGTAATTATGATACTCAAAAGAAGTCCTCTACTACCCCACCATGGCTGGAGACCTTGGTTGCTAAGAAAAGAAATGTGGTTCCTTTGTCAGTGCCCATTGATGATGTAGTAAGTAGATGTTTGGGAAAATCTTCAAAGGCCAAGAAAATAAAAATGGAGTCCAGAATTGATTTCAATGAAAGAAGTGGTCATTGGATGGCAGATATTGCAAAGCCTATGGATGAAAAAGCTGAAGGGGAGGCTTCAGTTTAGGATTTCCAATTATCCAAGGTGGATTTAGAGGTCACCAGAGCTGCTGATATGAGATTCTTCAAAGTGTCAAATAAGAAGATTGCCAGTAGAGTCTAGAAAGATGCTAGGGATAAGAAGGAAATGAAAGAGGCTATGAAGAGTATGGCCCAATATATTAATTCCATCCAAAATCCTCAACCCTTTCCTCTAAGTGAAATGCTAGCCTCCATTGATGTGAAATCTCCAAATAATCGATAGTTTCTTGACCAAGTTCAAAGAAGCAGGGCAGTTAGCAAAGCATTTGATGATTGTGTGGAATGTGTAAAAATGGAAGCTATCAAACAGTTAACTCACCTAGATCAAACCCACACTAAAGGAGATCACCTGGTAATGAAAGTAGAAGCTAGTATTAAAGAATGGGAGATAGATAAGACTACCTGGACCAAAGAGCTCCATTGGATGGAGGAAGTTGAAGAGTACGGCCTGCAGAAGTTCCTCATGGAGAAGTCAATGCTAGGACTGGATGACAAAATCCTTTATGTTATAAAGGAATGTATAGACTGGAGAAATGAAGTTGTAGCCTTGGGAATTTTTGAGATAAAGAATCTCCTGAAGGGGCTAAAGACAATTAAAGAGATCATCTCCAATGATATAAACTGGATTGGTAAGCGGTGTCAAGAAATGCAAGAGGAGTTGGATAAATTGATTGAATAGGTAATCAAGGATGTAAATACCTAGTTTGATGAGCTCAAAGGGATGAAGGCTCCTACAGATAAGGAATTCACAAAGGTTGCACGAATAGAATCAATGATCATTCTTCAACAAGATCATTTAGTTATGCACAAAGGAAATATAGCTGAGATCAAAAGGGAGAAAGAAGTTTGGAAATAGCAGATCAATTTTATTGGTTTGCCACATCAATTGATGATATCTGCATTTAAAGTTACGTTTGAAGATTGGAAGGCGACATGACTTGCAGCAACTTCAATCCCTTAATCGTCTAGAACACTTGGCAACTTTTTGAAGGCATTTCGCTTCCAATCCCATGTTTTTTGCTTTATGCTTAGGATAGTTATTTCAGCTAGAAGCATTTACTTTCAAGAAAAAAGACATTTTTACTAATTTAGTTGAAAAAGCCCCATGTGGCTATTTATTGAAAAACTTTTACTGATTAATGGTTCGGCTCTCCGAGTTTTGAGAAACTATTTTCTAAGAACTTAACTTCAAGTTTTTCTGAAAATTGATATTACAGAATATATAAAATACCTATGGTATTGTGTATATGTTTAATCTTTTGAATTGATAAATACTATTGTTTATCTTATGTGATTTATTTTCTTGTGGAGATAAGTTGTGTTGAATAAAGATTAACTGTGATCTGGATGAATTTTATGCTTAGAAGTGATAGAGATAATTGTTATTGAAGTTTAGATTCAAGAAATTCAAAGTTTAAGAATAGATAGAAGTAGATCTGTTTCTCTAAAATCTGCACATTCTTTCCATGTTGATGGATTGAATGTTTTCCTTAAGTGTTTTCTGGTGAAAATCACACATGATGTTACTTTTCTATGTTCAATAAAATCATATTGAAAATCTTTCTAGAAGGTAGCTGCACCTTATAATTTTACAGAGAGTTGGCTTTCTAAGCAACTCATTTGTTAGTGTTGAGTTTTTCCTTCTTTTCATTCTTTAAGGGAGTCTGAGGTTAATTTAAAGTGAAAGGAAAACTGTATGCTAATAGTTTTTGGTGACTCTACTAGGGAGATTCTAAGAGTAGACTAGGATTTGTATCTTTGTATTTAAATGATTGACTATGGTGTTACCCATTGAAGTTATCCCTGGTTGACAAGAACTTCCTCCGGTTTTGCAACCAGGCCTTGATTTTTCAGATACTCAAGAAGACATAATTGATGACCTTAATGCAGCAGCTTGGAAAATGAGAATGAACGATCAAAAATTCCATCAAGTAAGGTTAGTTCTTGAGGAAGAGGAAGAAATTGGAGAGTGGCTTGTGTGTGTCAATTTTGTACCTAGCTGTAGACACAACACTTGAGTAAAACATTAGAGGTTAGCTAAAATCAAAATCATGCAGTGAAATGGAAACTAATCTAACTGGGTGATTTACTGCCTTCTAGTAGGTGTGAGTATGATATTCTCAGATTGGACCAAGATCAGTGACCTTGACGACACTTAAACGAAGGATTTGAATGCAGAATCTAGATATGAGATGAATGCAAATTAATCTATATTTTTGGATTTTCTATGCAATAAGATGAAATAAACTGATATGAATCTATTCTAGATGAAAAAATGATATGACATGTAATTAATCTAATGATGATATGCTAAATGATATGAATGCTTAAAAACAATAAAAATCTCACAACAACTTTGATTCGCAAAGATTGATTCTTCGATCACTAATTCGCTAGCGCGAGGATGCAATTCATGGATGGATGGATCTCAAATGAAGAGCTAAGGCCTTAATTTATAGAAATCTAGGGCTTTGGAGGTGCATGAAAAAAAGCCATAAATCACTCTTGATAAACTCAGGTTGATTTTTAAGTTATCAAGAATTTAGAGATAGCTTAACTCACAAAATCATGCAAATCAGCTTTTTAAATTTAAATCAGAAGTTGAGATCAACTTTCAACTCAAACAAAGTGTTGAGTTTATTTTTAAAACAACTTGAATTGATTTTCTGATTTAAAGCTTAACTTCTTTTTGGATGTGCATAATTAATTATGAATTAATTAAATAAATAAAGTGATTTATCCTCAACTTAACTGATTTTAAAAATAAAACAATTGATTTATGGGTTAATCAATTATTAAATCAAACTTTTATTCAAAAACTATATTATTAAATTTGACAATTGACTTGAATTAATTAAATAAGAATTTAATCAATTAGTCATAGGATAAATGATTTATTGTCAGAATTAAATAATACAATTTAGGAATAAATATAATTAAATCTAATTAAATAATTAAGTGACAGTATTAAACCTAATTAATTAAATATTTAGAATATTCAATTAATCAAACTTTAGGATAAATAAGATTTATCGCCAAATAATCATTAAATTAAAGATAATTAGGATAAATAGGAATAAGGAATATTTCCCGATGCAGAATTTAGGATAATCAATTAAGATTCAATAATGTGCTGATGTGCCTTAGGTTAGGACTTTGATGTCGATTTCGTTCGAATTGAAGATGTAGGAGGTTAATGAACCTATAGCCCATTTTTGGGGTATTACATTTTGCCCCTCTTTGAATTATTGTGTGAAGCACAGTGGTTCAAAGACAGTCTATGTATGATGTTGAAATTGATGTTTGAAATTGAAATTGATATGAAACAAAAATTGTGATATGAGATAGAAACTGATTGAAAGATTTAAAGAAATTAGGTCTTGAATGACCAAAGATAATGTTAACTATAACAGCAATGAATCGATGATTGCGAAGAAGTGTCAAAATGCCTGATTTTGAACCTTATGATTGCAAAGAAGTGAGTGATCTATTCTAGACCCGATTGTCGATAAGAATCACATTGGTATCACATCTGAACCCTTCAGTTACAAAGAACCAAGGAAATAACACTAATGAACCGATGGTTGTAAAAAACCGATACAGTTTACAAGGTTAAGAGAATATCAGATTGATATGGATCTTGATGAATCTGATATGCCCCAAGCGATGAGGTCTTTTGATGAATCAACAACTAGACGTGGTTTTTGTCTCAATTACTGATTGAAAGATTTGATTGACATAATTGAGTTATAGACTTTGAATGATGTGTAATACCATGCCCCCTTCGGGATTAAAATCAAAATTTGACAAGAGAAGTCAGCGTTATAGTTTTAGAAGCATGTTAATTGATTTGAGAAGTGGTTGTACACATTTGAGAACATGTTCTGCATCGTTTGAGGTCCTGGAGACCAAGTTTGACTAGGTTAAACCATGAGTTGACCATAGTTGACCAAGTTAAAATTTTGATAGTTTGATGTAAGATAATCAGTTAAGTTGAATTCTAGATTTCTGTGATGATTGAAGGTCGATTATGCAAGTAGTTAATAATATGAATGATTTTAGATTTTGATTTTGATCCCAAAAAGGATTCTACTTGCTGTTTCGTTGGATGGACCTTCTTGTAGGATTTAGCTCTTTTTAGATTCGAAGATGTGATTGAAGAAAAAAATTTGTTTAAGTGTTCAAGCAATCTGTGAGACCATGCAAACATGCAGAATGCAAAGAGATATGCAAAATGAAATGCAAACCTAAGACCTACGACCTAGTCACTGATCATGTGCCGGTCATTCTCATCATTGAATTTTTAGGTAATCGGATAAATCAATACAATGCCCACTAGTTATGAAACCATAGACATATGAATATCGATTTGTATGTGCAAGAATCAATACAACGCCCACTGGCTAGACAACCATAGACATATGAATATTGATTTTGTTTTCAGAATGTCAGATTAAATATAAGCACCAAGGCATAAGCGCCAGGGTGACCTGAATATCATGTCCATTTTGATATAGCAATTTGTATAAGCATCAAAACATAGACATCATGATGACCTGAATACTCCTTGCATACAAACACATCAAATAGTCAAGAGATCATTCTAAATTTAATGTGAATTACCTGTAGTGACCCTTTATCATTCACATCCTTAGGTAAGATCACATTTCACAATAGGAGAAAGAACTCACTCAAAAAAGACAATAGTTAGATCAAACTTCCTTGAATTTTTTGGGTATCAATGGTCGAGGTACACATGGCCATCCAATTCGAGATAGAGGCTCTTACAGTCAGATACCATTTTAATCTAGAATTTCCAAAGTTGTTATATTTTCACATACAAGAAGAAAACAAAGAAAACATTATGCCCCTAGTCATCACTCTCTAAATCCTGTAAAGGACATCATCGAAGAGCTCGAAGGGACACAATATGCAAAAATCTCAATGCGAATCAGTAAGCATACAAGGAGATAAAAGCATGTAAAAAGCATAGATTGTTTTCAATTTTCAGTTTGATGTTTGATTGTGTTGTTGTAGATGCAAAATCCTTTCTGGAGACGAGACAGATAGATTGACTCAAATGAAGCTTCAAAGGACTCTGACTAGATATGACATGTCTAAAGTATACTAGAGACCATAGGATATGACATTGATTGCCCCCAAGTGTTAAGCATTGATAGGATATAGACGCTTGAGCTGATTGGTGTACAAACTGACTTATTGAAAATAGGAAAGTAGGAACAAACCAAGAGATATGTACAAACTAAAGCAAGACTAAAAGTTGGGAAATACCAAGATTGTGCTGATAGATGGAGCATTTTGAAACAAGTGGCACCCGTTTGCCGAGTTTTCACCATCTTGGCAGAGATTCTATTTTTTCTACCAAGGCACCTATTTCCAAGTTTTCACCAAGGCACTTTTTCTTTTTCTCATTTTTTTGTATTTTTCATTTTTTCAATTTTTTTGTACTTTTGATATTTTTTACTTTTTTTGTGAATCACCAAGGTGCCCATTGCTAGGTTTTCACCAAGATGTTCATTTTTTTAGGACTTTTTCCAATTTTAAAGATTTTTTTTAGGACATTTTACCATACACTAAATGCCTTAGGCATAGCATTTCTTCAGATGGAGAATGTTGATTGGTTATTAGAGATGTTCTCCTTTAGTCGTTGAGAGTTGATAGGCACTAGAGCCAAAAGTAGTAGTGATAACAAAGGGACCCGGCCAGTTGGGTTCAAACTTCCCCTTGCGCTCTCTATGTGATTGATTTTTAGGATTCTCTCTCAAGACTAGATCACCAACCTGAAATTCTCTATGTCTAACTTTCTTGTTGTAGGCTCTAGACATTCTTTTCTGATACACTCTGAGATGATCATACACTGCTTGTCTGCGCTCATCTAGTATTTCAAGTTCTTGCAACCTAGACACTCTGTAGTCATCATCAGTTAATAGACCATGCATTTTGATTCTTAGTGATTGGATTTCAACCTCAATAGGCAGTACTACTTCAGACCCATAAACTAAAGTGAAAGGTGTAGCCCCAGTAGGCATTCTGATACTTGTTCTGTAGGCCCAGAGAGCTAGATTGATCATGAGATGCTAGTATCTTCCTATCTTATTAACTGTATGGTGTAAGATTTTCAATATATTCTTGTTAGAAGCCTTTGGTTGTCCATTCCCTTGAGGATAGTAGATAGATGACCAATGTTGGGTAATCTTGAATTTGCAACATAGATCATCTAAGTCTTTATTTTTGAATTGTCCCCCATTATCTATGATTATAGAATGTGGGATCCCATATCTTCATATGATGTAGTTCAAGATGAATATAGATATTTTTTTTCCAGTTGCTTGTGTCAAAGGGACTGCTTCTACCCATTTTGTAAAATAATCTGTAGCTGTGATTATATGGGTATGTCCATTAGAAGAATGAGGGTGTATAGCTCCTATAAGATCAAAGGCCCATTGATGAAAAGGCCATTGTGTAGTGAAGGGAATTAGATCTCTCCCTAGAGCATGAATTAAGTTGCCATGCACTTGGCACTTTTGATAGTTCTTAGCAAACTTGATAGACTCTTTCTCCATTTTAGGCCAATAGTATCTAGCCCTAATAAGTTTTTGAGCTAGTGTTAAACTGTTCAAGTGTGACCCACAAATACCATCATGGACTTCCTCTAACGCACGTTGAGACTCTTCTCATTCTAAACATCTAAGTAGCGTAACATCTAGACCTTGTTTGTAAAGATCATGACCAATGATGACATATCGGGAGGCATTACGAATAAGGTCTCTTTTCATGGTGGTTAAAGGTATCAGGAATGATTTGGTCTTTTAGATAGGAGAATATGTTTTTATATTTGGATGGATCATGACCTACAACAGTGAAAATCATGTGGGTTTCAGGGGAGTCATATGCAGGATAAGATAGTGCTTCCACTAGGAACTCATAGCATAGCTCATGTTCAGGTTGCTTTAATAGAGTAGATAGCATTGCCATTGCATCGACAACCTTATTCTCTATTCTAGGTATTTGCTCAAATGTGATAGATATGAAATACTTCTTTAGATCATCTACCATTCTTTTGTATGGAATAAGCTTTTCATCCTTAGTTTGGTACACATCATTGACTTGATGGATAACAAGTTGGGAGTCTCCATGAATGTGTATCTCCATCACTCTCCACTTAGTTGCTAGTTTCATGCCATTAAGAAGGGCTTCATATCCTGTAATATTGTTTGTGCAAGGGAACTTTAATTTGAATGCTTTAGGTATGGAGTATCCTTGAGGAGTTATAAATAATATTCCTTCTCCTGATCCATTCTGTGTATAGGAGCCATCAAAGAATAACTACCATTCTCTAGAAGAAAGAGTCATGATAGAGGAATATGGAAATTCCATTCGCATTGGTGTATCATCAATCATGGGTGCATCTGCCAATTGATCAGCAATAACTTGGTCTTTGATAGATTTTCTTTCGACATAGTTAATGTCAAATTCACTTAAGAGCATGACCCATTTAGCTAATCTACCTCTGAGGGCAGCCTTGCTTAGTAGGTATTTTAGTGGATCAATCTTAGCTACCAAATGTGTGGTATGCACCAACATGTAATGTCTTAGTTTTTGTGATGCAAAGATCACAACTAGACAAGCTTTCTCAATCATTGAATAGTTCTTCTCATATGCAACCAATGTTCTATTGATATAGTATATAGCTCTTTCCTTTTTATTCTCATCATGCTGTGCTAGTAATGCCCCTAGCAATGTATTTGTAGCGAAGACATATAAGATCAAAGGCTTCCCTTGAATGGGAGGCATCAAGATAGGAGAATTTGATAGATACTTCTTGATATGGTTAAAGTTGTTCTCACATTCTTCATTCCACGCAAATGCCACACCTTTATGTACTATTTTTGTAAAAGGCTTTGATATGTCTACTAACTGAGATATGAAGCGTCTGATAGATTGAACTCTCCCTTGCAATGTTCTCATCTGACTAATATTCTTTGGGGGTTTCATCTCCATTATAGCCTTTACTTTAGCTGGATCAACTTCAATGCCTTTCTTTGAGACTATGTATCCTAAGAGTTTTTCAGAAGTGACACCAAAAGCACACTTCTTAGGATTTAGTCTGAGACTAAATTTTTCCATTCTGTCTAGTATCTTGCTCAAGTCATTTAGATGTTCAGTTCTAATCCTAGATTTTGCTAAAGTATCATCAACATAATCCTCCATAGTCCTATGCATCATGTCATGAAAAATAGATTTCATGGCTCTCTGATATGTAGCACTAGCATTCTTAAGCCCAAATGGCATAACATTCCAACAGAACAATTTTTATTTGATTATATCCAAAAAAACCATCCATTAAAGAATACATCTCAAAACCCGTAGACATGTCCACTATCATATCAATGTTAGGTAGTGGAAAATCATCCTTAGGGCATGCTCTATTTACATCTCTAAAGTCTGTGCACACTCTGATTGATTTATCTAGCTTTGAAATAGGTACAATATTAGAGATCCATTCTGCATAATCAATAACTCAGATGAATCTGACTTTTAGTAGTTTCTCTAATTCAGCTTTTACCAAGAGTGCAACATGAGGATGCATCTTTCTTAATTTTTGTTTAACTGGTTTTACTCCAGGAGCTATAGATAAATGGTGCATTATAAGATCAGGATCCAACCCTGGCATATCTAAATATTTCCATGCAAAGTTGATCTTCTTTTCTGTTAGGAATGTTGTAAATTTTTGTTTTTCTTCTTCTAATAGGGATTGTGCTATGTGGATTGATTGTGGTTCTTCTGTTGTTCCCAAGTTGATAGATTGAGTGGGCTCAATTAGAATTGGAGATCTGTCCTATAATTGACTTAGAAGGACATCAAATATCTCATCCTTAGGCACCTCAAAGAGGTTTTCACCTTCGGATACATCTTTTATATTTACTTTTTTAGGTTCTGAGACTGCCACAAAGTGGTTTTCACCCTTAGAACTTCTTTTCTTTTTATTCTTATTCTTATTTTTCTGACTAAGATATTTGATGTTTGACCTTGTCATGCTAATGCTCAATTCACTGATGGAAGTCCTCATAGGCTCAACTACATTAAGGTAGCAAGCAAGGGCATAGTCATTCGAGAAGGTATAAATATCATGACTCAAATTTGTGGAGGTTTGATCAAGAAGTTCAGGATGTTGGATAGTCAAAGTGGTGAAAGATTGGGAAAGAGTGTTTACGGATATGGATCTATCATCATTAGTCCTAACACTCTCAAGTTCAAAGGTGATATTACAACTTAAGACATTCAATTCGTGAATAGGCTCAATGTCATTGGGATAGTCCACTTTAGCCATCAGTGGATTAAACTTGATAAGTTCATCATTTCGCTCTAGACTTACATTGGGTTTAGGTGCATATTGGTGAATAACATCAACATGCTTCTCTATAATAAGCTCATCTTCTTTTGGAATGGCTCCCCATTCATAGTCATTAGATTCTTCATCTATGCCTCTAGGAAATCTAAGAACATGAGTAAAGTTAGGATGAATACCCCAAGAAGGGTTACCCTCAGATTCTAATTTGAATTCATACTCATGAGAATCTATCTCAAAATAACTACCGCCTTCATCTTTGTCTGTTTGATTATCTTTGAGATCACCTGGTTCTTGTGGTGAAATTGTCTCTTTCTCTATAGTAGGTTCTTGTGTTTCTACTACATTAATTATTTTTATTGGATCATCTTCAGCTTCAAGGAGGTCTTTTATTTCATTAGGAAAACACTCATAAGGAATGAGCTCATTAGTGGTGTCTGAATCATCACTATCAGATTGTTCAGTCATTTCTCCCTTTAGTTGATTTTCTATAGAGGGCTCAATCAGTTCTAAGACATGTGAGGAATTCTTGCTAAGATAGAAAAGCTTCTTCATGTATCCTAGACCTATTGTATTCTTGTTGGCTCGACCATGATGTTCAAGAGGTGATAGAAGACCCTTACCATGGATTCCTAGAGGTCCTTTTCTTGTATATCCCATTTTAGCTATCAATTTATCCCTTGGGCCATATGACTTAGAAGGAACCTTTGATACTTTAGAGTCACCAGCTTGAACAACTTGGGATTCAGGTTCATCTTTGTAGAGTCATGCCAGCATAGCTTCATCTTCTTCAAATTCTTTCTTAGGTACTTTCTCTGCAACAAATTTTCCTTTATATGCCTCAAGAGGTTCCTTAGATTCTAGTTTGAAATGTTTTAGAGCTTGCCCATAAGACTTAGGCAAGATAGGGAGAGATGTCAAAGACAAGATTGGCTCTATAGTATATTCTCCCATACCATTTTCTTTGATATTGACCTCTTTTGCAATATCTTCCATCTTAGATGTGGATGCTACATCTATTTGCTTAATGGAAGATTCTCTGTTATTAGGAACAAGTTTATCCACATTTTCTTTCAAGGTATTGCAAGTTGTTGACATGTCAGCTGGAATGGTTACATCTACTCTATCACAAGGAAATTTCAAGCACTGATGGTATGTAGAAGGAATAGCTTTCATTTCATGTATCCAGGGTCTCCCTAGAAGGATGTTGTAAGCCAAAGGTATATCAAGAACTTGACATATAGTATCTCTGATGACCAGACCTATTCTGATAGGAAAGAAAATTGTTCCCTTGGAGGATCTTTCATCTTCATCATATGCTTTGATAGTTATTTTCTTTCTAGGATCAATGGCCATTTCTAAAAATCCCAATTGTGTAATCAAGTTGTAAGAACAAATATTCAGATTAGTGCCCCCATCTATCAACACATGTTTGACATGATGGTTTTGGATCAAGACTTCTATATGTAAGGGCTGGTTATGTGGATGACTCAAGGAGTTATCATCATCCTCTGAAAAGGAGATATACTGTGGAGACGTAAGATGACCAACCATAGCCTAGAATCTGTCTAAATCAAGGTTATCAAGAACATTGGATCCGAGCAGAGCTTTGTCTAGGATGGCTCTATGAGATGGAGATATTAGAAGCAACTCAAACATGGAGATTTTTGCATTTGTATGTTGGAGTTGTTGAATGATATTGCACGAAGTAGGCCTTGTGTCTTTAGGATTTGAAGATTTAGATGTTGCCCTCTGTTTAGAAGTGGAAGACAGATTGAAAGGCACCTTAGGGGCATTTGATTGATCTCGTAGTTGTGCTTGAGCTTGTGATCGAGTAACTGCATTGGATAATGGATTTTATCTATCTCTTCTTACAATTATGATGACATTGCAATGCTCAGATAGGCTTGGTTCAACCATATTGATAACAGTATTATTTCTAGGATAGGCATAATTGACCTTAGCACCCACATTAGGTTGAGAAGATGAATCTCCTTGGCTATGCTTTGGAAATGGTTCGGTGAATGCTGTGTGATCATTATTGATTTTAGGATTATCAATCATGATTTATCCATTATCAATCTTGTCTTGAATGGTATGCTTCAAGCGAAAGTAGTTATTAGTTTTGTGACCTTTACCCTGATGGAAATCACATAATTCATTCTCTCTCCACCATTTCATCTTAGGGTCAGGATCAAATTTTTGGATCTCAGGCAAAGAGATGATGTTATTAGCTAGCAAAGTTCTCATAGCTGATTCCAAAGATTCTCCAAGAGGAGTGAACTTTCATTTATTATTAGCGGACCAAGATTTGTATTCTGGCTTCTTTTGAGATGGTTCAGACACCTTTTGTTCTAAAGCTTTGATGGCTTGAGTACCAATGGTTAGATTGAAAGTAGGTGCCTTAGATGAGGCATGGAGATTATCAACAATGCCATCTATGATGATGCCCTTATTCTTGTTCCAATTTTTGTTCTTATCCTTACAACTGGATTCATACTTGTCCTTTTGAAGTGTGATGTCTCCTTTTTTCACAAGTACTTTTTCAATTTTGATTGCATTGTCTACCATCTTATCAAAAGATGTATGATTTTGCATTTGTAAAGGGTAGTTTATTTCTGGAACAAGATTGTTGATGAAGATTTCCATCTTCTCAGTTTCTAGAATAGGCCTAGCATATAGAGAGAATTTCTTTCTCCATCTTTTGAGAAATGTCAGGAATGGTTCTCCTGGATATTGTTTGAGATTGGAGATATCAATCATGGTGACTGGATGTTGGATGTTGTAGGAGTATTGCTGATAGAACAATTTGATCAAATCCTCAAAGGTTTTGATTGTTGGAGGCATTCTAGAGAACCAATGAATGGCTGTTCCTCCCAGAGATCAAGGAAAGAGATGCATCAGATAGGTTGGTTTGTGCATGAACTCCATATATTGAGTAAAAATTTTTCTGAAATGATCTTGAGGATCAGAGTTTCCATCATACTTATCATACTTAGGCATTTCCACTTTTTTAGGGAATGGTGACATGTACAAGTCTTTATCAAATGGAAAAGGGCATAGAGCCTCCATGGAGAACTCTTTAGGTTCCTTTTCTTTTTCAAGTTTGTTAAGTTTGACTTGCATGGCATGCATCTGTTTCATCATAGCTATGAGTGGAGTTTCTTCCTCATGTGTAATGATATCTTCAACATTAAATTTGGGAGTAAGTTTAGATCCTTGATGAGCTAATTGTAAAAAGTATGTCTCTCTGTCTTCTTTCAAGAAATGCTTCATCATTCTTTTGAAGTTATCATCATTTTGATATTGGGCATTTTCAGAAGGTGTGGGTTCTTGATCCACACCATGTTGAGAGTGATGTCCTTGGGACCTGTGATGTGTCCCTCCATGAGACATGTTAAGAGTTTTGGGGCTCCCTAGATTAGATTGAGGAGGGGTTTTTTTATTACCTCCGTGAGTTGATGGAGGGGGTATGTAACCAGTTTTCAATCGAAAGTTGCCAAGACCGTCATCTTCGTAAAGACCAGAATTGTAGAGTTGCTCAAGAGTTGGACCCTGGATAGTAGTCAAAGGTAAGGTATGAGATGTTTCCCCTGATTTCTTGTGTGAGGAAGCTCTAGTTTCCACCATTAACCTTGGGTGAAGCAAAAGAATAAGATGAAGACAACTGAAGAATGACTTGATTCAAGAAAATCAGATGACGCAACCTTGTCAAAGTTTGATTGATTGAGGATAAGATTGGATGTAAATGAAGGATACTATGCCCTGGATGTATGGGTAGATGCCCAAAAGATAGCAGACATGAGCTCACAACACTTAGTCTATTTTTAAGATTGATTAGATTGATAGTTATGACAAGGTTTTGACACAAGATGAAAAAGACTCAAATCGATTAAACAGAAGGCTAAATCAGATTCAAAAGGCCACTTTAGGAAAATGATTGGATTCATTCTAGTTTTTGCTCTATTCTTGACATAGTGATTTTCTTGACAAACTCTAGAAATAGGCTGTAAAAGTTGGGTCTTTGATAGTTTTTAACACTTTCTGACAATTTTTCAGACTTTTCTCAAAAGACTTTCTAGAGGCTCATACGACAGTGGGTAGACTACTGGTGGCAACACTCGTACGACACTATACAAGATATCATACGACAATCTGTGGGTTCTGAAATGACAATATACAAAAGCCATACAACTTTCTGACTTTATGAGATGAATTTTGACTCCAAAAAGGTGTTTGACATCAGATTTTGCAATTTTTAGGTTTTCCATTTTAAATTGTTCACAAAATTGTGTCTAGATTTGAAGATTGTACCAGATTGATTCATTCTTAGTAACTAGATAGATAAACAGGCACACAAAATAGCAAGCAAGTGATTTCAAGCACATCTAAAAATAATGAATAGGGGACAAAGCAACCCTGCCCATGAACAACCAAGTGACTGAATGTGCTAATCCCTAGGAGTGCTAATAGTGTATGTTCCAAAAAGTTTTGCAATAACGCACATATTCCTAGAAAATGAAAATTTAGCCTCACTAGGGTTTGTAGTAATGGTTTGACTCTGCAAATTTTGTGATCTCAAGAGGGTGAACTCGAATCCAGGTGCACCGGGGTTTTGATACAGTCTAAGAAATTAATCAATCAGGAGCTACTAGGGAGATCTGACAGCCCAACAAGAGACCACACCTATGAAGATTTCCTCCACAAGGACATTTATATAGTGGCTGCTGCTACCATGATGAAAATGGCTATTACCGCTTGAGGTTCCATCAATGTGGTTGATGCAATTAAGGGAATGTCCACTATGGTTAACCCTCTCTAAAGGTGACTCAAAAAAAGATACCACATGGAGACTAGTTCCAGATTCAAGGATCTGAGTTTTTGATACTACCCAAAAAGGGAGTAGAGCATAGTCCTCTAGCCTTTTCACTTTTAACCAAAACAAAGTAGACATATTAAACCAACACACTAAGACCAAGATTATCTCACAAAGATCTATGATGTCAACCACTTATGATCTATCAACCTCTCTCTCGAGAGAATGTATCAATAAAAAATTGAAGACGCACAAATCTAGTAGAACATGAGACACTCTTAGTATCCTCCCTACCTACAAGGGTTCCTTTGTTGAGAAGAATTTCACTGGAAACTCACTCTCTCAAGAACTACAAATAGTGTTCATAGGGCCTATTTACTATGTGTAACAAAGATGTTGAAAAGCAAATCTATGTTCATTTTTATAGCCCAAAATGAAATCTGTGATATGAAAGCAATAAAAGGTCACACAAGCTAGACATGTGAGATGTTCATTTTAGTCCAAATCAAAATGTTATCAGCTAAGAAGATTACTTGAATTCCTCACAATGCGCTTAGTATATTTTTACCTATTTTTAGCAACTCTCACGCTTTTTCCAATCAAAATCAGTAGAAACCAATAAAAAATAGCAAATTTCAATTGTTAATGTTAGATGTCAGTCCAAATCTAGAAATCAAATCTAGAAAACTAGTTGAAAGAGCGAAATGACAATTGAAACCTGGCACTGAAACTCATACGATAGTGGGTCACCTCCCAGACGACAGTCCAGAAACTCGTACGATAATGGGTATCAAATCATATGACAATAGAGCTTCCAAATTGTGTGTGTGAAAATTGTACCTGATCTGTAGACACAACACTCAGTAAAACATTAGAGGTTAGTGATAATCAAAATCGTGCAAAATTGAAAACTATCTAACCAAGCAATTTACTGCCTTCTAGTAGGTGCGAGATTAATGTTCTCAAATTGTAATCGAGATCAATGACCTAGATGACACCTAAATGAAGGATTTGAATGCAATTGATCTAGATATGAGATTGAATGCAATTAATCTATATTTTTGATATTTTCTATGCAATAAGAATGATAAAAACTGATATGAATCTATGCTAATATGAAATTGATATGCTATGAATGCTATTGAAAATTGATATGCAATAATAATCTAACAATGATATGCAATATGAATGTAAAAATAAGATTGATCTCACAAAGATGTCGATTCGCAAGAGCTTTGATTCTTCAATTCCAATTCTCCAGCATGATTGTGCAAAAATATGAGATGAATTATGAAGAGCTGAGCCTTGTTTTTATAGAAATCCAGGGCTTTGGAGGTGCATGGGAAAAAAGCCATAAATCACTTAAATAACTCAAGTTGATTTTTGAGTTATTTTTAAATAAAGGATAATTAACTCACAAAAATCATGCAAAAGCATAGTTTAACTCGAATTAGAAGTTTAGATCAACTTTAAAACTCAAAAAGATGTTGAGTTTCAAAAAGCTAACAACTTGCATTGATTTTCCAATTTTGAGGTTAACTGGTCCTTGAATGTGCACATGGATAATTATGATTTAATAAATAAATAAAGTGATTTATTTTTGACTTAACTGATTTTTGAAATAAAATAATTAATTTATGGGTTAATTAACTATTTTATCAAACTTTTATTAAAAATTATATTATTAAATAATGACAACATGCTTTAATTAATTAAATAAGAATTTAATCAATTATTCATAGGATATTGGATTTATTGTCAAAATTAAATAATACAATTAATAATAGATAGAATTAAATTTAATTAAACAATTAAGTGACAAATATTAAATCTAATTAATTAAATATGCAAAATATTTAATTAATCAAATTTTAGGATAAATGTGATTTATTGCCAAATAATCATAAAATTAAAGATAATTATGATAATTAGGAATATTGCTAGGAATATTCCTCGATGCAGAATTTAAGATAATCAATTAGGATTCGATGATGTGTAGATGTGCCTTAGATTAGGACTTCGATGTTGATTTCGTTCGAATTGAAGATGTAGGAGATTAATGAACTTATAGCCCATTTTTGGGGTATTACATTTTGCCCCTCTTTGAATTACTGTGCGAAGCGTAGTGGTTCAAAGACAGTCTGTGTTTGATAAAGATATGAAACTGATTCAAAAGATAAACCGATCTCAAGATAGAAACCGATTGAAAGATATTGAGATAGGAGGTCCTGAATGACCAGAGATAATGTTCACTATAGCAGCGATGAACCGATGATTGTGAAAGAGTGTCAAAACACCTGATTCTAAACCTTAGGATTGCAAAGAAGTGAGTGACCCGTTCTAGACTCGATTGTCTTAGCAGAACTAGCAGGTATCACATCCGAACCCTTTAATTGTCGAAGAACCAAGGAAAGAACACTATGATCTGATGGTTGCAAAAATTGATACAGTTTACAAGATTAGGAGAATACCAAATTGATATGGATCTTGATGAATCTGATATGCCCCAAGTGATGATAGATTTGCCCCGAGCGATGAGGACTTTTGATGAATCAGCGACTAGACGTGATTGGTGTCTTGATCACTGATGAAAGATATTGATAGATTTGATCGATAGAATTTTGATTTACAGACTTTGAATGATGTGTGATACCATGCCCCCTTCAGGATGAAAATTGAAATCTGACAAGAAAAGTCAGCGTTGATAGTTTAGAAGCATGTTAATTGATTTGAGAAGTGGTTAAAACACATCCGGGAATGCATTCTGCATCGTTTGGAGGTCCAAAAGACCAAGTTTGACTAGGGTTGACCATGAGTTGACCAAGTTGAAATTTTGATAGTTTGATGTTAGATAATCAGTTAAGTTGAATACTGGATTTTTGTGATGATCGAAGGTCGAATATGCAAGCAGTAGACTATCCTGGTCCCAAAAATTTTAAATCATGATTTTGACATAATAAACGATCTCAGATTTCAATTTTGATCCCGAAAATGGATTCAGAATGTCGAAATTAGCCAGGGGTGCAATTTTCATGGAAAATGGAGCACTTTTAAAAAATTAGGTTGAAAGCTATATAAAGGCCAGAAGAGTCATTTTCAATTCATTTCAACCCTTTGAGTTTAGAGATTTTGTGGAGCCCTCTGAATGAGAAAAAAGGCAGACCAGCGAGAATTGAAGGTACCTGTGAGTTCGCACCATTTTGAGCACAGTCGGAGACATGACAGACCTCGACAGTATGGACATCCGGTAAGGTGGACCTCTGTTCCCCTCTAAAAATGCATGTTTTTGATGATTTATAGCATTTAAAAAAAAATTTCATATGCGTTTGTAGCTTTAGAATTTCGCATGTGTAGAAACTCATACGAGTCCCAGTCCAGACTCGTACGGCATTTCATTTGAATTTTCATTGTCATTTCAACCACACCCAAGTGTCGTATGAGAGGGACCCTTGTGTCGTACGACATTTCATCGGGTCCCTCAAAACTCGTATGAATTCAGGAGCAGTGTCGTATGACTATGGATTGTCATTTGGTCTATTGTGGAATGTCGTACGACATTTGATGCTAGTGTGGAATGTCGTTTGAAAAATAGAGTGTTAAAAACTCATTCTTAGGTCAAAAATCTAACTTTTCTGATCCTTCTGCCTAATTGCGGACACTTTGCCCCACCTTCTGAAACTTTAAAAACTATGTCATTCTGCTACTTTTGGCCTGATTTTGAACTGAATTTCTGATAAAACACCTTGTTTCTTTATGATTTAGGTCACATATCCCAATGTACATGTTCACCATTCTTATTCAGCCACCCAGAGATTGTGTATCACCTTGCCAGACCCTATGAGGGTTCATCTTGCTACATGTGGTTTTGAGCACTTGATACATTTACCCGATATTAGGGTAAATCACGGCCTATTGACTGCGCTAATAGAGTGATACCATTCTGAGACACAGACCTTTCACCTGCCAACCAAAGAGATCACTGTTACACCAGAGGACGTGTATAGGATCCTGCGTATTCCATTTCATAGTCCTTGTCGGCCTGAGTATGTGGGCGGAGGATCTACTGGTCTGCATGCTTTCAGACGACTATTCGGTGATGATACCTAGCTTACTGGGTCTATATCCTGGGAGACACTCATGCAGAGATATGGGCAGACACATCGTCTAGAGTGTATCATTGTGGGGATGATTGGAGAGCTGATTATGCCTGACCGTCAGCAGAACGGCTTTTTAATGGTATGGGCACCTATGGTAGCACTTTTGATGGCTACACCCACTGAGCTTGCTTAGGGTCAGTGTCTGTTGGCTCACTTGTATTCCAAGATGCACGAGGTGGTGTATCAGGACTGCAAGACATTTTCTTCAGGAGCATTGGTACTGCAGATATGGGCTTGGGAGCATATCCCAATTTTGAGGCCAATTTTTCAGACGCAGAGGCAGCCACATGACCTTGTCATTTATGCTTATGCCGGCTATGTCACACAGGTTTGCATGGGACACACCAAGTACTTCCGCCGGTGTTTAGATGATATGACCTTCATGATCTAGAGGCCATATTTACAGATAGAGGTCTGGCCTACTGCGAGAGAGCAATTTTCATTCTTTTTCCAGAGCAGGATACTGATAGGATAGACCTCCACCGTCTTGGAGATATTTTTGATTACTAGAGTCTGGCGTTAGTATGGATGTATTCAGGATGTCCCTCAGGAGTATACTACTTATGCCCGCATTGTGCGCGAGATAGGGCTCGGATGGACACCATGGCTCAATTATGCTCTATGTGCTGATGAGTACAGTCATATCATTGGGAGAGACTAGGAGTATCACCCAGAGGTGGTGGATGCAGGGGTTATAGATGCATATGTGGCATAGCTTGGTGATCACTAGATTCACCATTTTTCTGATCCTACAGAGCTGATACCCTCCATGGAGGAGGCTATGGATGTTACAGGGGCTCCTATGAGAGCAGGACCGAGACCACAGGTGGTACACCCTACTCCTCCAAGACAGAGAGCCATGGCTCCCTCACAGAGAGCACCAGGGCATGCGAGGCCTCCGTGTCCTTCTACATCTACAGTGGGTACATCTTTCGGGACACAGAGACAGAGCAGAGGTGAGAGTGGTACACTGGGCGGAGTAAGATCTGTAGATGATGTTCTAGGAGCTGAGTAGTTTGCAGGTGGTACAGATGTGGATGACACATTTGATTTGGGTGCTGAGGTTAGACGTCATAAGGTGCACAGGGTTAGCACTTCTTCACATGCAGATCAGCTAGCATAGCTAGCACAGGACACAGATATGCTAGCAGCTAATGCAGAGCCTGCAGTTCCTCTTACTTCGGCCGAGATTATCAGACGACTTAGAGTCCAGGTCTGGGACCTGAAGATAGAGAAGGCCAGATTAGAGGAGAGGTATCAAGAGGCAGATAGACAGCGTATAGAGCAGTGCACAGAGATATAGAGATTATAGACAAAGGTGATTCATCAGACTGCGCTGGCCTCATATTATGTATCTGCTTACTATGCAGTAGTCCCTGCTGCACAGAGAGTGCCCACCTATTCTCAATACATGGCAGCATCAGAGGGAGCTAGGGCACCGAGAGTGGAGGCAATACCAGATGCACCACCTCCTCCTCCACCAGATGTAGAGGAGCATGTTGATAGTTGATTTCTCTTCTCATCTATTACTTTCTCACTGATACATTATTGTGTCTGATAGCTCCACAGAGCTCATTCATTTTTACCCTGTACCAGTAGTCCACCCTGACTATTTGAGATTTTTGATATATAGATGAGATCGATATTTTTGGTTGTGACATCATGTGTACTTGTCATTTTTGTTATGTATGATGATATCATGTGATGTTAATGCTATGAGTAGTGTAGAATGTATGTATGGATCAATGCAATGCAATGATTTCTTTCATATGTATGAATGTTATGCAGATGGAATGATTATGGAAATATGTATGTTTATGCAATGGATGTAAATGTAATGCAATAAATGTTTATGATATGATTGGTAAATGAAATGATATACATGATATGTTTTGCAAGTTGATGAAGACAAGTACTCAGTCTTATGTCAAAAAGATGGTTAACCCAGGAGGATCATTGTTTGCGATTCTGCGAAGAGACCTTCGAGTTAGGTTCAGCTCTTGTTAGATTTGAAGATGTGATTGAAGAATCATTTAAGCTTCAAAGTTTATTTAGCCATTGTGAGATCATGCAAACATGCAAAATGCAAAGAGATGTGCAAGATGAAATGCAACCTAAGACCTAGGACCTTGTCACTGATCATGTGTCGACTTGTTATCATCATTGAACTTTTAGGTAACCGGATAAATCAATACAATGCCCACTAGCCATGAAACCATAGACATATGAATACCAATTTGTATGTGCAATAAAAAATACAACACCCACTGGTTATACAACCATGGACATATGAATATTGATTTGTTTTCGGAATGTTGGATTAGATATAAGCACCAAGGCACAAATGCCAGGATGACCTGAATATCACGTCCATTTTGATATAGCAATTTGTACAAGCATAAAAACATAAACATCGTGATGACTTGAGTACACCTTGCATTTAACACACACATCAAACAATCAAAAGATCATTCTAAATTCAGTGTGAATTACCCGTAGTGACCCTTTATCGTTCACCTCCTTAGGCAAATCGGGTTTCACAGTAGGAGAAAGAATTTATTCCAAAAAGATAATAGTTAGATCAAACATCCTTGAATTTTTTGGGTATCAATGGTTGAGGTACGCATGGCCATCCAATTTGAGATAGAGGCTCTTATAGTCGGACACCATTTCAATCCAGAATTTCCAAAGTTGTTAGATTTTCACATACAAGCAGAAAACAAAGAAAAGATTATGCCCCCAGTCATCACTCTCTAAATCCTATAAAGGACATCATCGAAGAGCTCGAAGGGACACAATATGCAAAAATCTCAATGCGAATCAGTAAGCATACAAGGAGATAAAAGCATGTAAAAATCATAGATTGTTTTCAGTTGAGTTTTGATGTTTGATTGCATTGTTGTAGAGGTAAAATCCTTTCTGGAGACAAGACAGACTGACTGACTCACATGAAGCTTCAAAGGACTCTAACTAGATATGATCCGTCTAAGATACATGGGAGACCATATGATATGACATTGATTGCCCCTAAGTGTTAAACATTGATAGGATATAGACGCTTGAGCTGGTTGGTGTACAGACCAACTTATTGAAAACTGAAAATGTTGAAACAAACCAGGAGATATGTACAAACTAAAGCAAGACTGAAAGCTAGGAAAGACCAAGATTGCACTAATAGATGGAGCATTTGGAACAAGTGGCACCCGTTTGCCGGGTTTTCACCATCTTGGGAGAGATTCTATTTTTGCTACCAAGGCACCTGTTTCCAAGTTTTCACCAAGGCACTTTTTTTTTTTTTTTTTTTTGTATTTTTGATTTTTTTGATTTTTTTTTTTTTTTGAATATTTGATATTTTCTGATTTTTTTGTGAATCATCAAGGCACCTATTGCTAGGTTTTCACCAAGATGTTCATTTTTTAGGACATTTTCTAATTTTTAAGATTTTTTTAGGACATCTACCAAGCATTGAATGCCTTAGGCGTAGAATTTCTTCAGATGGAGAATGTTGATTAGTTCTCAGAGCTGTTCTCCTTCTGTCGTTGAGAGTTGATAGGCACTAGAGCCAAAAGTAGCAGTGATTACAAAGGGACCCAGCCAATTGGGTTTGAACTTCCCCTTGCATTCTCGATGTGATTGATTTTTAGGATTTTCTCTCAACACTAGATCGCCAACCTGAAATTCTCTGTGTCTGACTTTCTTGTTGTAGCCTCTAGACATTATTTTCTGATACACTCTGAGATGATCATACGCTACTTGCCTGCGCTCATCTAGTAATTCAAGTTCTTGTAACATAGATACTTTGTAGTCTTCATCAGTGACAAGTCCATGCATTCTGATTCTAAGTGATGGGATTTCAACCTCAATAGGTAGTACTGCTTCAAACCCATAAACTAAAGTGAAAGGTGTAGCCCCTGTAGGCGTTCTGATACTAGTCCTGTAGGCCCAGAGAGCTAGATTGATCATTAGATGCCAATCTCTTCCTATTTTATTAACTGTTCTATGCAAGATCTTCAGGAGATTTTTGTTTGAAGCCTTAGCTTGTCCATTCCCTTGAGGATAGTAAATAGAAGACCAATGTTGTGTAATCTTGAATTTAGCACATAAGTCATCTAGATCCTTATTTTTGAATTGTCCCCATTGTCTGTGATTATGGAATGAGGGATCCCATATCTGCAAATGATGTAGTTTAGGATGAACATAGAGATCTGTTTCCCCGTTGCTTGTGTTAGAGGAACTGCTTCTACCCATTTTTTTAAATAATCTGTAGCTGTGATTATATGGGTATGTCCATTGGAAGAGTGCGAATGGATGGCACCTATGAGATCAAATGCCCATTGTTGAAAAGGTCATTGTGTAGTAAAGGGAATTAGATCTCTCCCTGGAGCATGAATCAAGTTGCCATGTACTTGACACTGTTGACAGTTTTTAGCAAATTTAATAGCTTCTTTCTCCATTTCAGGCCAATAGCACCCAGCCCTAATAAGTTTTTGAGCTAATGTTAAACCGTTCAAGTGTGACCCACATATACCCTTGTGGACTTCCTCTAATGCACGTGGAGACTCTTCCCATTCTAAACATCTAAGCAGTGTACCATCTAGACCTCATTTGTACAGGTCATTACCAATGATGACATATTGGGATGCAGATCGGATAAGGTTTCATTTCTCAAAACGGTTAAAGGACTCAGGGATGATTTGGTTGTGGAGATAGGAGAACAGATTTTTGTAGCGGGATGAATCATAACCTACAATGGTGTAGATCATGCTGGTTTCAGGGGAGTCATATGCAGGATAGGATAGGGCTTCCACCAGGAACTCGTAGCTTAGCTCATGTTCGGGCTACTATAAGAGAGTAGATAGTGTCACCATTGCATCGGAAGCCTTATTCTCCATTCTGGGTATTTGCTCAAATGTGATAGATATGAAATATTTCTTAAGATCATCGACCATTATCTTGTAAGGAATGAGCTTTTCATCTTTGGTTTGGTACACATCATTGACTTGATGGATAACCAATTGTGAGTCTCCATGGATGTGCATCTCTATAAATCTCCACTGTATTGCCATTTTCATACCATTGAGAAGTGCCTCATATTCAACAATATTGTTTGTGCAAGGAAACTTTAGTTTGAATGCTTTGGGTATCAAGTATCCTTGAGGAGTGATGAACAATATGCCTACTCTAGATCCATTCTGTGTGTAGGAGCCATCAAAGAATAACTGCCATGCTCTAGAAGAGAGGTGCATGATAGAGGAATCAAGAAATTCCATTTGCATGGGTGTATCATCAAACAGTGGTGCTTCAGCTAATTGATCAGCAATGGCCTATCCTTTGATAGCTTTTCTTTCAACATATTCAATGTCAAATTCGCTCAAGAGCATGACCCATTTAGCTAGTCTACCTGTGAGGGAAACTTTTCTTAGGAGATATTTCAGTGGATCAATTTTAGCTAGCAAATGAGTAGTATGAGCTAACATGTAGTGTCTCAATTTCTATGATGAAAAGATCATAGCTAGACATGCCTTCTTTATGATTGAGTAGTTCTTCTCATAGGCCACTAAGGTTCTGTTGATATAGTAGATGGCTCTTTCCTTCTTGTCTTCATCATGTTGCGCTAGCAATGCCCCTAGTGATGTGGTTGTTGCAGAGACATACAAGATCAATGGCTTCCCATGAATAGGAGGCATCAAGATAGGTGGATTTGATAGATACTTCTTGATATGGTTAAAGTTGTTCTCGCATTCTTCATTCCATGCAAAGGTCACACCTTTATGTAATGTTTTTGTAAAAGGATGTGATATGTCCGCTAGCTATGATATGAATCTTCTGATAGATTGAACTCTACCTTGAAATGTCCTCATTTGACTGATATTTGTGGGAGGTTGCATCTCTATTATAGCCTTGACTTTAGCCGGATCAACTTCAATGCCTTTCTTGGAGACGATGTATCCTAGGAGCTTGCCAGAAGTGACTCCAAAAGCACACTTTTTTGGATTTAGTCGAAGACTAAATTTTTCCATTCTGTCGAGGATCATGCTCAAGTCTGTTAGATGTTCAGTTCTAATCATGGATTTTGCCAAGGTATCATCCACATAATCCTCCATTGTTCTATGCATCATATCATGCAAAATAGATGTCCTTGCTCTTTGATATGTAGCTCCAGCATTTTTGAGTCCGAATGGCATAACATTCCAACAGAAGGTTCCCCACGCACATGTGAAAGCTATTTTCTCTTGATCTTCTGGAGCAATTTTGATTTGGTTGTATCCATAAAAGCCATCCATTAAGGAATACATCTCATAGCCCGCAGTCATGTCCACTATCATATCAATGTTAGGTAGTGGAAAGTCATCCTTAGGGCATGCTCTGTTCACGTCTCTAAAGTCCGTGCACACTCTGATTGAACCATCTAGTTTTGAAATACGTACAATGTTGGAGATCCACTCAGCATAGTCTAACACGGATGAATCCAACTTTTAGGAGTTTTTCTAGTTCTGCTTTGACTAAGAGTGCAACATGAGGATGCATCTTTCTCAATTTTTGCTTGATTGGTTTTACTCTAGGAGCAATGGATAGATGGTGCATAATGAGATTGGGATCCAATCCTGGCATGTCTGAATATTTCCATGCAAAATTGATCTTTTTTTTCTGATAAGAATGTAGTGAATTTTTGTTTCTCTTCTTCTGATAAGGATTGTGCTACATGTACCAATTGTGGTTCCTCTGTTGTACCCAAATTGATGGATTGAGTGGGTTCAATCAGAACTAGAGATCTATCCTGTAAATGACTTGGAAGGACATCAAATATCTCATCCGTAGGTGCCTCAGAGAGGTTTTCACCTTTAGATACGTCTTTTATTTTTACTTTTGTCAGATCTGAGACTGCCACAAAGTGGTTTTCACCCTCAAAACTCTTTTTATTTTTATTTTTATTATTTTGACTAAGATATTTGATGTCTGACTCAGTCATGCTGACACTCGGTTCACTGATGGAAGTACCCATAGGCTCAATTGCATTGAGGTAGCAGGCAAGGGCATAGTCATTCGGGAAGGTATAAATACCATGGTTTGGGTTTGTGGAAGTTTGGTCGATAAGATCAGGGCATTGGATAGTCAAAGCAGGAAAGGCTTGGGATATGGTGTTCATGGATGTGGATATGTCATCATTGGTCCTAACCCGATGCTCAAGTTCAAAGGTGATATTACAGCTCAAAATGTTCAATTCGTGAATAGGCTCAACATCATCATGGGAGTCCTCTTCAGCCATAGGTGGATCAGACATGTTAAGTTCATTATTTCACTCTAGACCTACATTGGGTTGAGATACATATTGGTGAATAACATTAGTATATTTCTCTGTTATAAGCTCATCTTCTTCTGGAATGGCACCCCATTCATAGTCATTTGACTCAGCTTTTGATTCAGGATCTCTAAGAAATCTGAGAAAATGTGTGAAGTCAGGATGAATACCCCAAGAAGGATTACCCTCAGTCTCTGACTTGAATTTATATTCATGGGAATCAGTGTCAGAATAACTACTCTCTACTTCTGGATCAGTTTGATTACCTTCGAGATTGGCTGGTTCTTGTGGTGCAACCATCTCTTGCCCTACAGTAGGTTCTTGTATTTCTACTACATTAATTCTTCTAATAGGATCATCTTTATCATCAAGAAGATCTTTGATCTCTTTAGGCAATTTTTCATAGGGGATGAGTTCTGAACTATCTGAATCATCATCTGAGGGTTCTGTCTTGTCTTTCTTGAGAAGGGGTTCTCCTGGTGCAATTTGTTCTATGACATGAGAACAACCACCTTTGAGATGATAGGGTTTCTTCTTAAAGCCTAAGCCACCAGTATCTTTGTTGGCTCTACCAATATGTGAAATGGGTGTCACAAGACCCTTTCCTCTGATTCCTAGAGGTCCTTGACCGGAATATCCCATCTTGGCTATCAATTTGTTCCCTGGACCATATGAATTAGAAGGGATTGTAGGTGCTATAGATTCACTAGGTTGAACAATTTTAGATTCAGAATCCTCTTTGTATAGCCATGCCAGCACAACTTCATCCTCTTCAAATTCTTGTTTGGATACTTGCTCCACCATAAAATTTCTTTTGTATGCTTCCATAGGTTCCTTAGGTTCTGATTTAGACTGCTTCAAGGATTGTCCATATGACTTAGGTGAGATTGGGAGAGATGTCAGAGACAAGACTAGCTCTATAGTGTATTCTCCCATCCCATTTTCTTTGATATTGATCTCTTTAGCAATGTCTTCCATCTTGGATGTGGAAGCCACATTTTTTTGCTTGATGGAAGATTCTTTGTTATTGGGAACAAGCTTATCAGCACTTTCCTTCAATGTATTGCAAGTTGTACTCAGATCTGCTGGGATAGTAATCTCCACTCCTTCATAGTGAAATTTCAAGCATTGATGGTACGTAGAAGGAATGGCTTGCATTTCATGGATCCAAGGTCTCCCTAGAAGGATATTGTAAGCCAATGGTAGATCAAGCACCTGACATGTGGTATCTTTGATGACTAGACCCACTCGGATGGGTAAGACAATGGTGCCTTTAGAAGCTCTTTCTTGTTCATCATAGGCTTTTATGGTGATCTTCTTTCGAGGATCAATAGCCATCTCTGAGAATCCCAACTATGTGATTAAGTTGTAAGAACAAATGTTGAGGCCTGCACCCCCATCTATCAACACATGTTTGACTCGATGGTTTTGGATCAAGACTTCTATGTGTAAGGGCTGATTATGTGGGTGACTTAGGGAGTTGTCATCTTCCTCTGAAAAGGAGATATATTGTGGAGACGTTAGATGACCCACCATAGTCTGGAACCTGTCTAGATCTAGATCATCAGGAACATTAGAACTGAGCAAAGCTTTGTCTAGGATATCTCTGTGAGCTGGAGATATTCAAAGTAACTCAAACATAGAGATTTTGGCATTGGTATGCTAGAGTTGTTGGATGATGCTGTAAGATGTAGGTCTTGTATCCTTTGGATTGGAAGATTTTAAGGCAGCCTTTTGTTTAGAAGTAGATGTGAGATTGAAAGGTATCTTAGGGACATTAGATGAACTTGGTGTTTGTCCTTTCAGATGAGCCTGAGCTTGTGATCTGGTAACCGCATTAGCTGAGGAATGATTTCTATCTCTTCATACAATTGTGATGACATTGCAGCTCTCAGAGAGACATGGTTCAACCATATTGATGACAACATTGTTTCTAGGGTAAGCGTAGTTGACTTTTACCCCCATGTTAGGCTGAGAAGTTGAAACTCCCTTGCCATGTTGTGGAAATGGTTCTGTAAATGCTGTGTGATCATTATTGCTAGTGGGATTATCGATCATGATGTCCCCTTGACCTATCAAGTCTTGAATGGTATGTTTCAAGTGGAAGCATCCATTAGTTTTGTGGCCTTTAGTCTGATGGAAAGCATAGAATTCATTATCTTTCCACCAATATGGTTTTGGATCTGGATCAGGGTTTTGGATTGGTGGTAAAGAGATCATGTTATCAGCTATCAGGGTTCTTAGGGAAGATTCTAAAGATTCTCCCAGGGGAGTAAACTTTCATTTATTATCCCATCATTTGAATGGCTTCTTTGGAGATGGTTTAGTAGATTTTTTCTCTGAAGCTTCAATGGCTTTGGTGGCAAGGGTGAGATTGTAGGCCAGTGCCTTTGATGGGGTATGGATAGTGTTAACAACACCATCAGAGACGATACCTTTGTTTCTATTCCAGCTCTTATTTTTATTTTTTGAGCTAGATTCAGATTCAGACTTGTCCTTTTGAAGTGTGATTTCTCCTTTCTTGACAAGTACTTTCTCAATCTTGATTGCATTATCCACCATTTTATCAAAAGATACATGATCTTGCATTTGTAATGGATAGTTGAGCTCTGGAACAAGGTTATTGATAAAGATTTCAAGTTTCTCCATTTCGGGAATTGGTCTAGCATATAGAGAAAACTTCTTTCGCCACCTCTTGAGAAAAGTTAGGAATGATTCCCCTGGATATTGCTTGAGGTTACAGATATCGATCATGGTAATCAGATGTTGAATATTGTAGGAATATTGTTGATAAAACAATTTAATCAATTCCTCAAAAGTTTTGATCGTAGAAGGTAATCTCAAAAACCATTGAATGGATGCTCCTCCCAAGGATCTAGGAAAAAGACACATAAGATAGGTCGGTTCATGCATGAATTCCATGGATTGCATACAGAACTCTCTGACATGATCTTGAGGATCAGAGTGTCTATCATATTTGTCATACTTTGGTATCTCCACTCTTTTTGGGAATGGAGGCATATACAAGTCTTTGTCAAAAGGGAAAGGACAAAGGGCCTCCATGGATAATTCCTTGGGTTCCTTCTCTTTCTCAATTTTATTCATTTTGACCTGCATAGCGTGCAGCTGGTTCATTATGGCCATCATCAGAGTTTCTTTCTCATGTGTGATGATATCTTTGACATTGAAGTGAGGAGGAAGTTTAGCTCCTTCTTGGGCTAATTGCAAAAAGTATGCCTCTCTATCCACTTTCAAGAAATGCCTCATCATTCTCTTGAATTCATCATCATTCTGACATCGATGGATTTCAGAGGGTGTAGGTTCTTGGTCGGCATTATGTTGAGAATGGGGTCCTTGGGATCCTCCTCCTAGAGAATCGTGGTTTGTCCCTACTTGAGACATGATAGGAGTTTTTGGACTCTCTGGAATAGATTGAGGAGGAGTTTGATGATTACCTCTATGAGTTGATAGAGGAGGTAGGTAACCAGTTTTTAATCAAAAGTTACCGAGACCATCATCTTCATAGATACCTGACTTGATGAGTTGTTCAAGAGTTGGACCCGGGGTATTGGTCAAAAGTAAATTTTGAGATGTTTCTTCTGATTTCTTGTGTGAAGAAGCTCTGGTCTCCACCATTAACTTTGAATGAAATAGAAGGAAAGGACGAAGACAACTGAAGAAAAATTTGATTCGAGAAAATCAGATGACGCAACCTTGTCAAGATATGATAGTTTTGGAGATCTGATGAGATGTGGGTGAAGGAAACTGTGCCCTAGATGTATGGGATAGATCGCCCAAAAGATAGCGGACATGAGTTCCCAACACTTAGTCTATTTTTGAAGATTGATAGTTATGACAAGGTTTTGACATGAGATAAAAAGGACTCAAATTGATCAAATAGAAGGCTAGATCAGATTCAAAAGATTAATCTCAAAAAATGATAGAATGCCCAATAGCTACTGCTTTGTTCCTGACACAATGATATTTTTGACAGATTCTGGAACTAGGCTGGAAACATTGGATATCTTGCAATTTGACAATTTCTGACAACTCTCTCAAATTTTTCCAAACGACACTCTGCAGACTCATACGACACTGGGTAGTCTATGAAACAATAGTTTAAAAACTCGTACGACAGTTGGGTAGCAATGAAATGATAGTTGACAAAACTCGTATGACAGTTGCTAACAGGGTTTTGATTTTCTTGAATTTGCTGGTTTGAAAACTCATATGACACTAGGTTCTCAATCATACGATAGATGGGCAATACTGAAATGACACTTGAGAAAACTCGTATGACTTTTGACTTCCTAAAATGACTTTTGACTCCAAAAAAGATTTTACGTCAATTTTTGCAAAATTTAAGGTCTTCAGTTTTGGATTGTTTGCAAATTGTACTGTCTAGATTTTGAAGGTTATACCAAATTTGATCATTTTTAATAGCCAAGTAGATAAACAAGCACGTAGAACAACAAGCAAGTGATTCCAAGCACGTCTGAAAACAATGAACAAGGGCAAAAGCAACCTTGTGCATGAACAATCAAGTGACCAAATTGTGCTAATCCCTGAGAGTACTAATTGTGTATGTTCTGAAAAGTTTTGCAATAACACACATATACCTGAAAATGAAAAATTGGTCTCTCTAGGGTTTTTAGTAATGGTTTGAATCTACAACTTTTATGATTCAAAGGGGTGAACTCCAATCCTGGCGCACCAGGGTTTTGACATAGTTCGAGAACTTAATCTTCAAGAGTTGCTAGGGAGATCTAACAACCCAACAATGAACCATACCCATGGAGATTTCTTCCACAAGGACATTTATATAGCAGCTGTCACTACCATGGCGAAAATGGCTATTATCGCTTGAGGTTCTGTTAACGTAGTTTTCCCTGTAAAGGGATTGTCCACTATGGTTAACCCTCTCTAAAGGTGACTCACAGATTTATACCACAAGGGGACTTGGATCCAGATCCAAGGTTTTTGACACCTTTTCACCTTTAACCCAAACAAAGCAAGCAGATTAATCCGACACACTAAGACAAAGTTTTGTTCCACCAAGGTCTGTGATATCAACTCCACGTGATCTATCAACCTCTCCGAGGAGAGAATGTATTAATCAATAAGAGAAGATGCACTAACCAATTTTGATTCACCAAAGCTCATGATATCAACCCCACGTGATCTATCAACCTCTTCGGAGAGAGAATGTGTCGATCAATAAGAGAAGATGCACTAACCAAGTTGAATGTGAAACACACTAAGTATCCTCCCTACCTACAAGGATTCTATCGTCAAGAAAGATTTCTCTAGGAATCCAATCTCTCAAGAATCACAAATAGTGTTCATAGGGCCTAATTACTATGTGAGCACATATATATTCTTGAAAGCAAATCTACCAAAAGTACCCAAAAAGTAGAAAGAGGAACATTTAACACTTAAAGCGAATATGAGATGAGTCCACAAGGTGGAACACTTAACACCTCACACAAGCTGAAAATGAGTCCCCAACTTAGAAAACAAGTGAGTTCCTAAAAGCACAAAAGGGTTGCCAAGTGAAACACTTAACGCTTCTGTCCTGTTGACCCCTCCCCTTTATGGTGCTGAGATTGCAACCACGGGGCAGAAATGAGGGGCAAGCGGATTAGCGAGTCCAATAACCCAAGATAGCAATCAAGATCAATCATAAGTATTCTAAGACTACTTAATGAATCCTTAAGGGATCACAACCTAGTATTAAATTATGAAAGTGTGTAGAAATAGATCAAAAGCATGAAAAGATGCACACAAGCTTGACACGGGAGAGATTTATTTTAAGTCCAAATCAAAATGTTTTCAGAACAAGGAGAATACCTCATGATCCTCACAACGCACTTAGTAGATTTTACCTGATTTTTCACAATTCTTGCACTTTTCCCAATCAAAATCAGTAGAAATCAATCAGAAACAGTAAATTTCAATTGTTAGGGTTAGCTGTCAGTCAAAATCTGAAAATCAAATCTGACAAACTGTCTGCAAAAATGAAATGACAATTAAAATTTGGTACCAAAACTCGTATGACAGTGGGTATGCTCCCAGACGACAGTCCAAAAAATCGTACGACACTGGGTATGCTACCATACGATAGTTGAGCTCCCACATGATAGTGGGTATGTGATGAAATGAGCCTTGATCTGATAGACTATTGTACGATAGTGGGTCCAGTATCATACGATAGTGGGTATGCTCCCATATGACATTTGTCAAAAACTCGTACGACAGATGTACGAACAAAAATTAAAAATCACAGTTTTGCGCAGATCACGAGAAGAAAAAGATAGAAATTGATAGAATTGAATTGGAAACCTATTTCAGGGCCCCACGGTGGGTGCTAGAAATGTGTGTGTGAAAATTGTACCTGATCTGTAGACACAACACTCAGTAAAACATTAGAGGTTAGTGATAATCAAAATCATGCAAAATTGAAAACTATCTAACCAAGCGATTTACTGCCTTCTAGTAGGTGCGAGATTAATGTTCTCAGATTATAATCGAGATCAGTGACCTAGACGACACCTAAATGAAGGATTTGAATGCAATTGATCTAGATATGAGATTGAATGCAATTAATCTATATTTTTGATATTTTCTATGCAATAAGAATGATAAAAACTGATATGAATCTATGCTAATATGAAATTGATATGCTATGAATGCTATTGAAAATTGATATGCAATACTAATCTAACAATGATATGCAATATGAATGTAAAAATAAGATTGATCTCACAAAGATGTCGATTCGCAAGAGCTTTGATTCTTCAATTCCAATTCTCTAGCGTGATTGTGCAAAAATATGAGATGAATTATGAAGAGCTGAGCCTTGTTTTTATAGAAATCCAGGGCTTTGGAGGTGCATGGGAAAAAAGCCATAAATCACTTAAATAACTCAGGTTGATTTTTGAGTTATTTTTAAATAAAGGATAATTAACTCACAAAAATCATGCAAAAGCATAGTTTAACTCGAATTAGAAGTTTAGATCAACTTTAAAACTCAAAAAGATGTTGAGTTTCAAAAAGCTAACAACTTGCATTGATTTTCCAATTTTGAGTTTAATTGGTCCTTGAATGTGCACATGGATAATTATGATTTAATAAATAAATAAAGTGATTTATTTCTGACTTAATTGATTTTTGAAATAAAATAATTAATTTATGGGTTAATTAACTATTTTATCAAACTTTTATTAAAAATTATATTATTAAATAATGACAACATGCTTTAATTAATTAAATAAGAATTTAATCAATTATTCATAGGATATTGGATTTATTGTCAAAATTAAATAATACAATTAATAATAGATAGAATTAAATTTAATTAAATAATTAAGTGGCAAATATTAAATCTAATTAATTAAATATGCAAAATATTTAATTAATCAAATTTTAGGATAAATGTGATTTATTGCCAAATAATCATAAAATTAAAGATAATTATGATAATTAGGAATATTGCTAGGAATATTCCTCAATGCAAAATTTAAGATAATCAATTAGGATTCGATGATGTGCAGATGTGCCTTAGATTAGGACTTCGATGTTGATTTCGTTCGAATTGAAGATGTAGGAGATTAATGAACTTATAGCCCATTTTTGGGGTATTACACAAATGACACATTTTTTTCTAATGGTATGATCCTGTATCAAATCAACTGTCGTATGATAGTGGGTCCTTCCTGGTATGATTTTTTGACAAAACTCGTACGAAAATTGTACAGACATAAATTAAAAATCACAACTTGGAATAGAAAATGACAAGAAGATGATAGAAATTGATAGAAATTGAATGGAAGCCCATTTTAGGGCCCCACGATGGGCACCAAAAATGTGTGTGTGAATTTTGTACCTAGCTGTAGGCACAACACTTCAGTAAAACATTAGAGGTTAGCTAAAATCAAAATTGTGCAGTGAAATGGAAACTAATCTAACCAGGTGATTTACTACCTTCTAGTAGGTGCGAGTATGATATTCTCAAATTGGACCGAGATCAATGATCTTGACGACACCTAAATGAAGGATTTGAATGCAGAATCTAGATATGAGATGAATACAAATTAGTCTATATTTTTGGATTTTTTATGCAATAAGATGAAATAAACTGATATGACATGTAATTAATCTAATGATGATATGCTAAATGATATGAATACTAAAAAATAATGAAAATCTCACAACAACTTTGATTCGCAAAGATTGATTCTTCGATCACTAATTCCCTAGTGTGAGGATGCAATTCGTGGATGGATGGATCTCAAATGAAGAGCTGAGGCCTTAATTTATAGAAATCTAGGGCTTTGGAGGTGCATGAAAAAAAGCCATAAATCACTCTTGATAAACTCAGGTTGATTTTTATGTTATCAAGAATTTAGAGATAGATTAACTCACAAAATCATGTAAATCAACTTTTTTAATTTAAATCAGAAGTTGAGATCAACTTTCAACTCAAAAAAAGAGTTGAGTTTATTTTTAAAACAACTTGAATTGATTTTTTGATTTAAAGCTTAACTACTTTTTGGATGTGCATAATTAATTATGAATTAATTAAATAAATAAAGTGATTTATCCTCAACTTAACTAATTTTAAAAATAAAACAATTGATTTATGGGTTAATCAATTATTAAATCAAACTTTTATTCAAAAACTATATTATTAAATTTGACAATTGACTTTAATTAATTAAATAAGAATTTAATCAATTAGTCATAGGATAAATGATTTATTGTCAGAATTAAATAATACAATTTAGGAATAAATATAATTAAATCTAATTAAACAATTAAGTGGCAGTATTAAACCTAATTAATTAAATATTTAGAATATTCAATTAATCAAACTTTAGGATAAATAAGATTTATCACCAAATAATCATTAAATTAAAGATAATTAGGATAAATAGGAATAAGGAATATTCCTCGATGCAGAATTTAGGATAATCAATTAAGATTCAATAATGTGCTGATGTGCCTTAGGTTAGGACTTTGATGTCGATTTCATTCAAATTGAAGATGTAGGAGGTTAATGAACCTATAGCCCATTTTTGGGGTATTACATGGCTCAGGGGCTTGCCTGTAGCTCAGGAGGCTGTTGTAGTTGACAAAATAGTCTGAGGGCCCTAAGAATATTTAGCTCATTTCATATTTGTTTTAGTTCAACTCAATAAGCTAGCCGATAAAAGATTTACAAGGGGAGATAGGGTGAAGGGTCTTGTAGATTCTAATTTTGAAGATCTAGCCAAGCTTGATTTTAAACCCCAGACTCCTGCTAGGCAAGGATGTTGTAAGACTACTAGCCGACCTTCTTCTCCCACTAAGTCTATCCCCTTAACTACTTTTAGCTCTTTGGTATCACCAGGAACCATAACTCCCACTTTTGTAAATTTATAGCCTTTGAATTTTATCTTGCCTCCCATGGCAGAGAATCAACCCTGGGGTGTGACTATAGGGCCCTTAAGCTTAGGAGAAAATTTGGGAAATTTTCCTAAGGGTTATGATATTCTACCTAAATTTAGTGGCGATGGAAAAAAGTCTCCAGAAGATCATTTGAATGCCTTCAACACAACATGTGGAGTTTTGGCTATTGGTACTCCAGATGTGGCTATTAGACTTTTTATCCTGACATTGATAGATGTAGCAATAGAATGGTTTCATAATCTATCACATGCATCCATAACTGATTGGGATACCATGAAGACAACATTTGAAACTAGGTTCAAGTCTACCGATGATGCTAATACTCTTTTGATCTAGTTGAGCCAAATGAAGAAAGATATTCAAGTCCCTATGAGGGAATTTGTGGCAAGATATAACAAGGGAATTCAGGTGATTCCGGCTGCTAGCAAACCTAATGATGAAAATCAGAAGGGGTTCTTCTTGAACGCTATGCCTCTTGATGTTGCATTTCCTTTAAAAAGAGCTAGGCTAGCCACTTTAGCGGCTACTCAGACTCTCACCATTGAATTAGAGGATGATCTCATAACAAGTGGCCAATGGAGGAAGGATGTGAAAACTACCAATTCCTAGCCTTCCACTTCCTCATCATCAGATCCTATAATATAAAGACTGATGAATGACCTGATTATAATCAAGCGGCAATTTCCTAAAGCCACCAGTCCTTATCAAGATATCCCACACAAATACCCTACTCAAGGAGCCTCAAGCTCAAATAAACAATTCAATTTGCCTCCCACGCATCAGAGACTACAGATTGAACCTCCACCGAATAAAAGCAACATGTGTGTTTTCCATCTTACTGACAAGCATGAAGGAGGTTCATGCCCTAAAAAGATAAGATATGCAGAGCTTTGAGGTTGAGAAAGAAGTTGTAGCGAAGTTAATTGTTGAAGAAGTATCCTCTAAAGTACCTAGCGACTCTAGAAATTTCTATATGGAATATGAATCTGACTCCAAAAGGGGTGGTGACATATTGGTAACCTTAGGGGATACATCTTGCTTAGTTTTGACAAGAAACCAGGGTGGAGGCAAAGCAAGTAATTGGTCAAATGCAACAACCAAGGATAGTGGAATTTAGGCCAATGATAATCTAAAGACCCCAAAGACAGGCAGTCTAGAGGTACAAGTCTTGAAAAGGTCTGAGTCTGACTCTTCTCTTAATATAGTAAATTTTTGTAAAACTTCTAAATTGCAGATATCTACTGCTGATTATTTGAAAATGAATCCTTAGGAGTTAGATAAATTAGTGAGTTATGTAAAAGGCTCCTTTGTTGAACCTAAAGCTCAACAGACTAATAATGTGTGTTTTAAAGGAGAAGCTGTAAAGAAAGAGAATAAAGTGGAACAAAAGCCTATAGATAAACCCAACCCTACTATTCCCATTGGTTTGAAACTAGAACCTTTTTATGTATCCCTATTCATTCATGGTTTCAAGCTGAACAATTGTATCATTGATTCAGGGGCATCAGATAGTATCATGCCTTCATCCATAGCCAAAGCATTAGATCTTCCCATGACATATACCTTTGGCCACTGCTATTCCATGGATGCTAAGCAGGTCCCTTTATTAGGAAAAATTAAAGATGCTCAGGTTTCTTTGGCAGCTTTCCCCGATAAAAGATTGAAGCTAACCATTCTAGTAGTTGATATCCTAGCTAGCTACGAAATGTTACTAAGTAGAACTTTTTGTAGAGACCTAGGTGGTGAGATAAAGTTGGATTGGTCCTAGACCATAGTTCCCATAGGTAATAAGAAAGTCACTCTCCTCCTAGAACCAAAATCCAAGTACACTATTTTTCCTTCAGAAGATCCTAAATCTCAGATTTTGTATCAAGAGTCCAAGTTTGCTAACTATGTTATCTTATCAGAAGATGATGTTCTTGATCCGGTTGTTGTAGAGGAAGAAGTTCCTTGGATTCTTGAATTTGATGGTAGTTGCTCATCCATAGGCTCAGGAGCAGGGATAGTTCTGATTTCTCCTTCTAGTCGCAAACTCCCTTTTTCATTTAAGCTTGAATTTGAGAACACAAATAATATAGTAGAGTATGAAGCCTTGCTATTGGGTTTAGAAGAAGCTAAGAAAAAAGGAATTAAGATTTTAAAGGCATGAGATGATGCAGAGATGATTGTCAAAAATGTCAATAATTTTTCTCAGTGAAGAATGAGAGATTGAAGCATTACAGAAATAGGGTTTGGGATGAACTTGAATGGTTTGAAGCTTTTTCTATAGAAGCAATTCCTAGGGAATATAACTCAAGAGCTGACGCTCTTGCCAGATCAACATATTTGCTGATACTGCATCCAGACTTCATAGAGGATTGGTATACCATTGAGGTCATCCATAGGCCTAGTGTACCTAATAACTCTTGTTCCTGGCAGGTTTTCAGGGATGACGCTCATATTAAGGATTTTCTGTAGGGATTAGACAAATTCTCAAATAATTACTTTGAAGGATTAGAATCTGAGTGTCATGAGTTTTGTCCAGAGAAAGGAGTCAGATCCTTAGAGGGTATTACTTATCTCAAGGGTAACTCCATTCCCAAAGGACTAGTGGAGTTAGAAAGACTGTTTGATAGGAAGGATTTTTTTTAAAACCAACTTGTCATACTAGATAATATCCCTTTTGGTGCATGTGAAAAAATTAACATTGGTGATGAATTTAATCCTAAGATGGTGAACCTAGGAGTGTGTTGTGATGAAGGTGAAAAGGTTCATTTTACCAAACTATTAAAAGAATATGGAGACATTTTCGCTTGGACATATGATGACTTAAAGAATTTCAGGCAGGGGTAGTTTACACACCATATTCCCTTGAAGCCTAGAATGTCTCCTTTCCATCAAAAATTAAGGACCTATAACCCAAAGGTGGCAGATGCTATTTTCAAGGAGATTGAAAAGATGCTTTAGGCCAGTATTATCTTCCCCATTAATCATTCAACATGGGTGGCAAATATTGTTCTTGTGTGGAAATGGAATGGAGAGATTAGAATCTACATGGATTTTAGGAACCTTAACCAGTTGAGTCTAAAAGATAATTTTGCGTTACCTATGATGGATCAGATCCTGCAGATTATTGCTGGCTCAGAGATGTTGTCATTGCTTGATGATTTTTTAGGCTACAACTAGATTAGTGTCATGGAGGAAGACTAGCATAAGACAAATTTCACCACGCCATGGGGCACTTTTGCCTATAGGAGAATGCCTTTTGGCTTAATTAATGTTGGAGCCACATTCTAGAGGGTGATGAACTCTACTTTTGGCCACTTGCTAGATAAAACCATTACTATCTATTTAGATGACATGACGATGTTCTCTAGGAGGTGCAAGAAACATTTGAGGGACTTGAAAGAAGTTTTGCAAAGGTGCAGGGAACATGGTGTCTCCTTAAACCCTAAGAAGTCTATCTTTTGTGTGACGGAAGGAAAGTTGCTGGGCCATCTAGTTTCGAAGAAGGGTATCAAAATCAATCCGAAAAGGGTAAAAGCAATCCAACAGTTGTGTATTCCTATTAATTGGAAAGGAATTAAGTCTTTCTTTGGTCAAGTTAATTTCTTGAGGAAATTTGTTCCTGATTTTGCTGAGACATCAAAGCCTATGGTAGACCTGTTAAGTGAAAAGTAGAATTTTGAGTGGGATGAACCAGCAGTCAAGTCTTTTGGGAAGATAAAAGAAGCTATAGCTAGTGCCCCAACATTAATACATCTAGATTTTAAAAAATATTTTATCATCTATTGCTATGCATCCAAACACACGATGTCTAGAGTATTGTTACAAAAAAATGAGAATGATGAAGAGGTACCTATTTCCTTTATGACCATTCCACTCAAAAAACATGAATTGCATTATTCCTTAACTGAAAAATAGGCCTTTGCAGTGGTAAAAGTAGTTAAGCAATTCAGATATTACATACTTCATTCACATTCTGTAGTCTTCATTCCAAATTCTACTATTAAGAGCATACTTACTCAATAGGAAGTGGCAGTGAATAATAGAGCTAGCTGGGTAGCAAAGGTGCAGGAATTTGACTTGGAGATTAAGCCCACAAAATTGGTAAGAGGACAAGGCCTGTGTAAATTTATGGTTGAGAATCAAGAAGGGCAAGATTTACCCAATTGCCTATTCATAGAAACAAATGAATCTTGGTTTTTAGATGTAGCTTTCTTTATGACTTATGGAGAAGCCCCACACCATCTATCAGCCAAAGAAAGAAGAAATCTAAGGCTAAACGAAGTGAAGTATGTTATAGTAGATAATGTTTTGTATAAGAAATGGGTAGATGGGATGTTCTTGTGGTGCACTGACAAAGAATAGCAACAAAAGTTATTACAAACATTCCATAATGAGGCCCGTGGGGGACACTATTCATCATCTGTGATGGCTTTAAAAATCTTGAGGAACTGCTATTATTGGCCTGAGATGTTTAAAGATGCATATTAGTGGGTGGAGAATTGTGAAAAATGTAAAATCTTCATAGGAAAACCTCAGTTAGCTGCTTTACCTTTGAGGCCAGTGATCATAGAACAACCTTTTCAGCAATGGGGGCTTGATTTCATTAGTCTGATCAACCCAACTTCAAGTGGCAAACACACACGTATCCTGATGGTGACTAATTATTTTACCAAGTGGGTCGAGGCAATACCAGTCAAAGTAACTACTTCTGAGATAGTTTGTAGATTTTTAAAAGAGAATATTGTCACAAGGTTTGGGGTTCCTCTCAAGATAGTGGCTGATAATGCCCATAATTTCTCATCTTGAGAGATTCAAATCTTTTTCTATGATCATGGTATAAATTTATCCCACTCTTTAGATTATTTCCCATAGGGAAATGGTCAAGCAAAATCCACAAATAAGAACTTGATCAACATCATGAAGAAGCTGGTGGATGAGAAGGGAAAAGACTGGCATAAAAAGTTATATGAAGTATTTTGGGCAGATAGAACCTCTCCCAAAAGAGCTATTGGTATGTCACCTTTTGAGTTAGTCTATGATGTTGAGGCACAACTATCACTTCCACTAGAACTAGCTTCAGCCAAGTTACAAAGGTGTGTTGAAAATGAGATCTTTCATAATTCATTGGAGAAGAGGATTTTGTATTTATCTGATGGGATAAGCTAGATTGACAAGCTTGTCTATGCTCCTAATCCTCCACTAGGATCTCAGTGTCTCTCAACACCACATTAGGTCTCTAGGCTTCCTTATCCTTCTAAGGACTTCCCCTGACCTGCCTAACCTTCCCACCAAGTTTCACACTCCCATTCTTACACCTTTTTGCTTTGCATTCTCTCAATTAGCCTCTCACATAGGCTAAAAAGGGTCTTTTTGACTCCTGGCTTCTTACTGAGCTTCAACAGAGGAAGTCAAGGCTTTAGATGTCTTTTTAGGACCAACTAAACCTTCTCCATGCATTCTTGAGGTTTTGGAAGCACCCAATCTAGGGGTTCCTTTGGAAAATAGGGCTAGTAGACTAGCCCAATTAGCCCTCGACCCAGATTTGTAGGAGCTTTTATGCAAAATCCTTAGGGATTCACCAACCCTAGTCTGAATGAAATTTTCTTAGAATGATCCCCTCTAAAATATTTTTTGGGTCTTAGATACCCAAAAGGTCGTACATCATACTTGCCCAAATGTGAGGGTTTCAAGGGTTTTGAGGTCTTTACAAGCTTCTGGTCTTTTTTAGAGCCTTCTACACCTTATCAAACCTTCTTATTCTACATTTAGGGCCTTCTAATATCCCTTAGGACTTCCTCAAAAAGGAAAGCCTTGAATCCTTGCCAATCTCTTGCTGTAGCTTCTAGAACGCTGCTGGAACCTAGCTGGGTATGGCTATACTCGCCTAGGGCATCCACAAACTCAAGTTTTTCTGCATTCTCTAGGGCTCTTCTTTCAAGAAAAATAAGGTTAGGGTCTGAGTTCTTAGACTCCATAGTCCCATGGCTTTTCTAGGGTGGAATCAAGAGCTATAGGCCCTTTACCATTAGTGCCACCAAAACAACAGTGGACTATAAAACTGAAATAAAAACAAAACAAATAAACTATATACGCACAAAATGTAATCTAATTATAGAGGCATGAATTAGAACAACCACACAAATGATAAGACAACACTAGATATCAACAATAGCTACTAAGCACAAAGCTTCAAGCCATCAAATCCCTGTCAAACACTGTTTCAGTATATATTATTCTCTATGCCCGTACACCTGTTGTTCATACCAATTTCCAACCTTGGTATTAGGGTTATATAGGCCTTATATAGTATTTTTTTGAAGTTTGTGCATTGGTCTTAGGGATTTTAGCCACTTAGTTTGATTAATTCTTACAGAGAGGAAAAGTTGTCTAGCAACTTTCAAAAGTTGTTAGCAACTTTTAGGCAACTTATTAGTTGCTTGAGTAGCTCTTTCTCACTCACACAAAAGATCATTCTTGAAGAACACTTGTGCTCATACATCACCTAACATCAACCTAGAACCAATAACCACAAATTCAAACACTCCAAGTTGCATACATTCCTTGGAACATTGTACTACACAAACTAGGAAAACTAGAGACTTCTAGGACTTGAACAATGCCTAGACTCACCCAAAATGGAGTCAATCCATATGATGACTCTTATTGCTACTTACATGATTTTGACACACCAAAATAAGAAGGTGAGGGCCCTCATAGAGGTGCTCCTACACCATACTCCCCCTCAACACAAGCTAAGGTACCTTGGGATCTAGAAGTGCTAGATCAATCCCAAACTTCTTGAACTGTCCTTCTTCAACCTAGGTGGCTTCAGGTTCAAGTTGATCCTTCCATTTAATTAGGTGTTGCATGTAGATGTGATGTATAGTTGCCTTCTTTACTCTGGATTCAAGGATACTCTCTACTTTAATCGGTTCTTTCTTGGGAAAAACATTTGGATCTATGTCTTGGAGTACCTTAGGTGTACCTATTTCTTGCTGATTAATATCACCTTTGAATTGAATCAGGTCTACAACATTGAACACCAGTGAGATGGCCAAATCTGAAGGTAAATCCACCTTGTAAGAATTGTCTCCATATTTTGCTAACACCTTGCATGGACCTACTCTTCTCATTTGTAGCTTAGTAGGCATGCCTTTTTGCATTCTTGCCTTGTTAAGATGGACCATAACATAGTCCCCAATCTGAAATTGTACTTCTTTTCTTTTTTCATCCATTTTAGCTTTGAGTCTTTGAGTAGACTCCATCATGGTTTTCTTCACTTGCTCTTGAACCTCTTTGATAGTTTGAGTGAAATCTTCAGCTTGTCCACTCTTCAACTCCATGGAACCTAAATCCTTCAACTCACACACTCCTCTAGGGTGTCTTACATAAACTATCTCAAAAGGACTTCTTCCCATGGTCTTGTTCACACTATCATTATATGCATATTTAGCCTGAGATGTAACAAGATCCCAAGTCTACCCATAATCCTTTGTTAGACACCTTAGCAAGTTGCCAAGCACCCTATTGATGACCTCAGTTTGTCCATCAATTTGAGGATGGTATGCTGAACTAAAGGAGAGATTAGTTCCCAGCCTTTTCCATAAAGTTTGTCAAAAATGGCCCATGAACTTGCTATCCCTATCTGACACAATTCTCAAAGGAAGTCCATGAATTCTAACAATCTCTTTAAAGAAGAGATGTGCTACATAATTGGCATCATGAGTAGTTCTACATGGAATGAAATGACTCATCTTAGAGAACCTATCACCAACAACATAGATGCTATCCATACCTAATTTGGTTTTAGGGAGTCCAACTACAAAGTCCATACTTACACACTCCCAAGGCCTATTTGGAATTGGTAGAGGTTGATAGAGTCCAACATTGCTTGAACCTCCTTTAGCTCTTTGGCATACTCCACATTTCTCAACATACCTCTTGACATCCCTTGCTAGCTTAGGCCAAAAGTAGTATATCTGTACTAACTCTAAAGTCTTGTTTATGCCAAAATGACCACTTAGGCTACCATTATGCCTCTCTTGGATCAGATTTTCCCTCATGGATCCTCTAGGTACACAAAGATGATTACCTTTAAACAACAACCCATTTTGAAGGGTTTAATCTACAAACTCACCATGAAAATTGTTCTCAAACTCCTAGCACACCTTGTAGGCTTGTGAGAAGTCTTCATCCTCTTCATATAAGTCTTTGAAACATGTTATTCCAATTCTTTGAAGCTGTACCTCTTGGATAGTCAATAACTTCCTACTCAAGGCATCTGCTACCTTGTTGAGCTGCCCTTTCTTATGCTTGATTGTGAAGGTAAAGGACTGGAGATATTCCATCCACTTCAATTGCCTATTACTGAGCTTCTCTTGAGTGTTTATGTAGCTTAAAGCCTGATTATCAGTAAAGACAACAAATTCTTTTGGCAAAAGATAATGCCTCCACTTTTTGAGAGATTGTACTAATGCATACAACTCTAAATCATAAGCTGAATACTTTTTCTTTGCTTCATTGAGCTTCTCACTAAAGAATGCTATAGGTCTCCCTTCCTAACTCAAAATACCCCCTACTGTTGTACCACTTGCATCACATTCAATGGTAAACAATTTATCAAAAGTAGGCAAGAGTAGGATAGGTTTAGTGGCTACCTCTTGCTTCAATGTTTGGAATGCTTTTTCAGCTATATCAGTCCATTTGAATTTAGTTTTCAGCCCTCCTTTGATACTGTCTAATACTGGTGCACAAATCCCACTGAAGTTCTTGATGAACATTCTATAAAATTGGGCTAGACCATGAAAACTTCTAACTTCTGTCCCTTTTTTTGGGGTAGACCAATTTAAGATTGCCTCTACCTTGCTTGGGTCTATTTTCAGAGTACCCTTGGACACTATAAAGCCCAAATAAATCAGCTCTTTCTACATGAACTCACACTTTTCTAGGTTGATGGCTAATTTCTCTTCATGTAGCTTCTTCATAACCGACCTTAAGTGTTCCAGGTGTTTTTCTTTTGTCTTGTTGTAGATGAGTATATCATCTAGATACATCACCACAAATCTTCCTTTGAAGTCCTTCAAGACCTCATTCATCAACCTCATGAAGGTGCTTGGGGCATTAGTAAGCCCAAATGGTATCACAAGCCATTCATATAAACCATTAGTGGTTTTAAAAGTGGTCTTCCACTCATCACCCTCCTTAATTTTGATTTGGTGATATCCACTCTTCAAATCTAGCTTTGTAAAGTACATAACACCTCCTAAGCAATCCATCAAATCCTCTATTCTTGGAATGGGGAACCTATACCAGATAGTGATCCTGTTGATAGCCCTTGAATCTATGCAAAGTCTCCATTTTCCTCCTTTCTTGGATGCCAAAACTACTGGAATTGCACATGGACTTATACTCTTTTTAATCAGCCCTTAATCGAACAACTCTTGCACTTGCCTTGCTACTTCTTTGTTCTGATCTGGGGTTAGCTTGTAGGCTGCTTTGTTAGGTAGAGAAGCACTGGGAACAAAGTCAATTTGATGACTTATTTCTCTTTTTGGAGGTAAAGTGGCTAGGGTTCCATCACTTACTATGTCTCTGAATTCTTCTAACATTTTTTGCACTTCCAATGGTAAATCTGCCTTCACCTCCTTTTCTTCTTCTTTTGGTTTCACATTAACAGCATACCCTATGGTCTCCTCATCTTGTAGAGAATGTAAAAACTCTTTGCCAATGCTAAGTAACACACTAGGTGTCTTGGAAACTCCTTCTTCATTCTCTATCAATGACTAAATTTTAAAAGTCCTCCCATCCTTCTTGAAAGAAATGGAGTTATCTTCCCCATCATAAATCATCTTCCTGTCAAATTGCCAAGGTCTTCCCAATAGAAGATGGCATGCATCCATGGGTAAGACATCACAAAGAATTCTATCTTTATAGCCTCCAATAGAAAACTCTACCCATGTCTGCTCATTAACTAGCACACTCTGTTCCTGCTTCAACCAAGTTACCTTGTAGGGGTTAGCATGTGGAACCTTTGTGAGTTTCAGCTTCTTTGCTGCTTCCTCTACTATGATGTTATTTGTAGATCTTGAATCCAAAATCACCTTACAAACTTTTCCTTGTATCTTGCACTTGACTCTAAAAAGAGCCCTTCTTTGCTTTGGTTCACTGTGATTAGGCTGCCTTATAAGCACCCTCCTGAACATAAGATTCTCTCCCATTTCTGATTCCAATTTGCTGACCTCATTAGTGCATGAGCTGCTACTGTCCTCTTGGGTATAGGCTACCCTCTTCTCATTATGTGAGGTTGCTAGTTTATCAGGACACCTATAGGCAGGGTGTCCAAGCTTTCCACACTGATAGCAATTCATAGTGGCAAAATAGGAGCCGCTCCTTCCTGTTCCTCTTCCTCTACTTCCTTGAGAACCTCTTCCTCTACCATAAGATCCTCTTGTACTGATTTCTGAACTTTGTTCCAAGAGTCTACTCTCACCATGGTTTCTTGATTCACCACTTCTACTAGAACCTCCTCTTTGACCCCCTTTAGAGTCTCTACCTCTTCCTCTATTCTTGGAATTAGGTTCTTGCTTTCTCCTTTGTTTGTCTTCAAGTTTTTGTGTCATATGTTAACAACCAAGTAAGGTAGTAGGAGTGAAAAAACTCATCTCTTCTGCTATGCTCCATTTCAAGCCACTGAGGTACCTTGCTACTTTAATGCTTTCATCTTCTTGGACTCTAGATCTCAAGCTCAATTTGTGGAACTCTTCAGTATAGGTAGCTACATCCATCTCCTTCTAGCTAAGTGTCAACCTTTTCTTATGTTGCTTTATTTCATAATCAGCTGGTAGGTATGCTTCCTTGACCTTGTTGACCATGGCTTTCCAATTAGAGATTGGATTCTTTCCCTCTTTGTCTCTTTCACCCTGCAAGTAGTTCCATGTAATGAACCCTTTTTACCCCTAGACCGAAATTCCATCAGTTAGGCATAAATTAGGGAATCATCAAATAATTAACAACATATAACCATCACTATCATTAAAGTTAGAGGAAACTATTGAGTGATAAGCTAATGAACGTAGTCATATAGAAGATCTCTTCATATAGGGCACATGAATCTTTCTCCTTCCCTTACTATGATCATCATAAGATGGAAGACTTACAGTGCCAAAGGGCGCATGAAATAGACTACAAGCAGCTCCTTTTAGGATATCCGTCATGTGCTCGAAATTACTCCGCCTCTCCCTCCACAAACTCCCTATCCTAAGATATCGTAGTATGAGACGAGATATATCCCTATGTACTATAATTAGAGTAATCTAGATCATATTCCTAAATTATTATTATTTCCATATATATATAAGATTCATATATCGGTATATATCATTTAAGATTCATATATCTATATATCCCTTGTAATGTTCTCAATTGGTAGTTTACTAGATTTGCCCTAGAATTCACAATTAAGATTGCAATCAGAAATATCAATTCCCAATGATTAGTATATGACACTTTTGCATTTAAATCCAATTATATTAAGAACAATCTCATATATATATATATATATATATATATATAGAAAGATTAGATTAGATCCTTTAGAAATATATTATATTTATATTCCAAATAGATATCTTACATATATAGTTCATATTATTCTATGATAAAAATAAATATTTATATTCCATAATGATATTAGTACATAATTAATTATGACAAAGTTGAACCATATATTCTTGTCTTAACCAGTGAGAATACATATTAATTTGATATAATTTTCATTATTATAATTACTTATTAATTAATTAACATTAATATAATTCTCAGATATATATTAATTACATATATTTATTTTATAACTAATTACATATATTTATTTTATAACCAATTATATATATAGAATTACTTATTTACTAACATATTCAAGTTACATTTGTTTAACTATCTAATATGAATTAATTTCATAATAATATTAGTACATTTCAAAATATAAATAAATATATCATTGATTAAATAAACAAAAATAAAGTTACATACCTTTTATAAGAGGGAAGATTCCTCTATTCTAATTTATTTGACCGAATGCCCTACTTTCCACGTGGGCTTACTCTTTTCCTTATTTCCTTAATCTTTTGCTGAATTATCTCTTATTTTAGAAATGGAGATTCTTATTCCATTTTCTTTATATATCTTTTAAAATGCTCCGATTACTTCCTTATTTTTCTCCTTTATTTTCTCCTTCATTTTCTCCTATATTTTCTCCTTCAATTTCTCCTCTATTATTTTCTCCCAAGTTTTCCAAATTCCTTCTTAATATTTCTTCTTTTTTCCCTTCGTGATATAATGTCTTTTCCCACTCAATATATATATAAATATGAATAGTCACATCTTTTGAAATATAGTATTAGTATTAATAATTTACATTTGATTATTATGAAACTCTTTACGGGTGGTATTATTATTAATAGGCTTCTTTAATACTATTCATAGATTAATATTATATGTAGATTAGTATTATTAACTATTATATTGATTAAATTAATAGTTGATTATTAATTGATTAATATAATAATATTATTACTTAGATATTATCAATAAGGGAAATTAATATTATCTGAGTAATATTACTATATTCACAATATTTAACAATATCAATATCATTATCTCAATAATATATTATATTAATATTTTAATAATATATTATTAATAGTATATTTACTATTATTACTTTATTAACATTTGAGTTATGATTATTTTCTTTAACTTATTATTTTATATTATAATATTTTACTTCTATGATCGTTATTTATTATTACTAGGTTCTATCCAATAAGGGGTCATGACATTCCACCAGGTTAATGCTTGTCCTCTCAACCTAGATTTAGCCACTTTGACCTTTTGTGCCTCTAAGATCTCTTCACATTTGAAGTGATTCTCCATGCCTTCAATCCAATGCATCATAAGCTTAGTATCCATCCTGCCAGTCAGTAATGGGACACCTTCAAGTGCCTTGCCTATGATAGCCTTTATAGCTTTGAGAAATTGCTCATCTTGTGTTGGAGGATCAGGTGTGGGTACATCATCATCAAGAGTCTTCTCTTTCCCCTTAGCATCCTACTCCTCCATTTTCACATTCACCTTATCTACTTTTTCTTGGACATCATCCAAGAGTTGTTCCATTTGATACAACCTTTCTTGCAGGAGTCTATTAGCTTCCTCCCGATCTTCTACTTTCTTGGAAAGCTCTGCATTGGTCATCATCTTTTGTTTTTGACCACTTGATTCTTTTTGTGGTTGAAACATCCATCTCTTTCACTTCCCAAGCCTTAAGAGGCTCTGATACCAATCTGATGGGATAAGCTAAGATAGACAAGCTTGTCTATGCTCCTAATCCTCCACTAGGATCTTAGTGTCTCTCCACACCACAATAGGTCCCTATGATTCCTTATCCTTCTAAGGACTTCCCCTGACCTGCGTAACCTTCCCACCAAGTTTCACACTCCCATTCTTACACCTTTTTGCTTTGCATTCTCTCAATTAGCCTCTCACATAGGCTAAAAAGGGTCTTTTTGACTCCTGGCTTCTTACTGAGCTTCAACAAAGGAAGTCAAGGCTTCAGATGTCTTTTTAGGACCAACTAAACCTTCTCCATGCATTTTTGAGGTTTTTGAAGCACCCAATCTAGGGGTTCCTTTGGAAAATAGGGCTACTAGACTAGCCCAATTAGCTCTCCCTCCGGATTTGTAGGAGCTTTTATGCAAAATCCTTAGGGATTCACCAAACCTGGTCTAAATGACATTTTCTTAGAATGATCCCCTCTAAAAGATTTTTGGGGTCTCAGATACCCAAAAGGCTGTACAATGTACTTGCCCAAATGTGAGGGTTTAAGGGGTTTTGAGGTCTTTACAAGCTTCTGGTCTTTTTCAGAGCCTTCTGCACCTTATCAAATCTTATTCTTCTTCATTTAGGGCCTTCTAACATCCCTTAGGACTTCCTCAAAAAAGAAAGCCTTGAATCCTTTCCAATCTCATGTTGTAGCTTCTAGAACGCTGCTGGAACCTAGCCGGGTATGGCTATACTCACCTAGGGCATCCACAAACTCAAGTTTGTCTACATTCTCTAGGGATTTTCTTTCAAGACAAAAAAAGTTAGGGTCTGAGTTCTTGGACTCCACAGTCCCATGGCTTTTCCATGGTGGAATCAAGAGCTATAGGCCCTTTACCATCAGTGCCACCAAAACAACAATGGACTGTAAAACTGAAATAAAAACAAAACAAATAAACTATATACACACAAAATGTAAAATAATTATAGAGGCATGAATTATAACAACCACACAAATGATAAGAAAACACTAGATATCAACAATAGCTACTAAACACAAAGCTTCAAGCCATCAAATCCCTGTCAAACACTGTTTCGGTATATATTATTCTCTGTGCCCGTACACTTGTTGTTCATACCAATTTCCAACCTCGGTATTAGGGTTATACAGGCCTTATATAGTCTTTGTTTGAAGTGTGTGCATCGGTCTTAGGGCTTTGGAAAAGTTGTCTAGCAACTTTCAAAAGTTGTTAGCAACTTTTAGGCAACTTATTAGTTGCTTGAGTAGCTCTTGCTCACTCACACAAAAGATCATTCTTGAAGCACACTTGTGCTCATACATCACCTAACATCAACCTAGAACCAATAATGACAAATTCAAACACTCCAAGTTGCATACATTCCTTGGAATAGTGTACTACACAAACTATGAAAACTAGAGACTTCTAGGACTTGAACAATGCCTAGACTCACCCAAAATGGAGTCAATCCATATGATGACTCTTATTGCTACTTACATGCTTTTGACACACCAAAATAAGAAGGTGAGAGCCCTCATAGAGGTGCGCCTACACCATTATCAAAGATAGAAGAGGAGAGGGAAGAATTAGTTGATCATATTACCAATCATGAGTTGAAGGTAAAAGAAATTTTTGACCATCATGCCAAACCGAGAAAGTTTATGGTGGGTGATAAGATCCTTCTGTGGGATAAGCATTAGGAGGCATGTAGGGCACATGGAAAATTTGAGTCTCTTTGGAAGGGACCGTTCGAGATCTCTCAGGCTCTATGTTTGAATGCATTCAAGCTGAAATATATCGATGTAGATGAACTACCCCTGTCCTATAACGGGCAGGATCTCAAGCTTTATCAGTTGTAGTATTTTATTTTCCTTGCATGTATATAAGTTTTGGTTTGTTTCCATAGGAGTAGAGGTTTTTTTTTGTTGAGTTGGCTTAGTCAAATAAAGTTAAAATTGTCTTGCCAATTGAGCTTCTAGATTCATTCCTCAGTCCTGAGAAGTCCTGGTCCCCAGTTAGTGCCAGTTGTTACCTTCATTTTTCTCAGCTCCCAGTTTTAGTCTTGGTTAGTAAAGTCCTTGTGATGAAGTTGAAGTTGAACTTTTGTTAAGTTGGTTCAAGTTGAAGTTCAATCTATTACCGCTTCTGAGTCTTTCAATGTCCATGTCTGTCTTTCTCCACAAGAAGGTCTGTCAGTCCAAAAGTTGAACCTGAACTTGAACTTAGTCCCGAACCTTTGTTTATCCAAGTTCAAGTTCATGTTCATAATATAAATAACTTGCACATGGAGATTTCAGTGGGATTTTCCTTTTTGCAAAAGAAGGTTTCTATTTTTAGGTGCTTCAGGTGTTAATTAAATTTTGGAGGTTGCCATACATAGATTGTCTCATTCAGCTGGGTGGCTTATGCATGCAAATATTGGAAATGATAGTTGATAGCATGATGTAGAGGGAGTCATTATTACATAGATATGGTAATCAGAGAATGTCCTCAGGAATTGAGATATTCCTACCAATTTAGCTGGAGTATTAATGAGAAGTGGCTCGACATGTCAAATCAATCATTCTTTCATTAAAGTATTTATTAGAGACATGCTTTGAAGATTTATTAAAGATCCTATGAGCCATTTGTTAATAAATGAAGAATGATTAAAGCTTTTTTGTTAGTTATTTTGGCTGGAGAAGAAAGGAGAAGGAGTCATGAAATTGCGGGTGAGAAGTTTATAGAAAATTGGTGCACAGGAAATCGGTGAGTTATCTTTCCCCTTGCAGTTTTCACTTTTCAGTGGCTCTTTCTATGTTGTAAGTCTTTTCCTTGCATGTTGATAAGATGCTATTATTTCATCTGAAACTCCCAAAGGAAGAAATTAGAACCCACCTATTAGCTTCTCTTCTAGATGTTGGGGATACTTTCTTGTTGAATGTAAATCTAGGGGAGCTATGTTATAGAGTTTGAAATGCTTCCGAGGGTTCTTTTTATAGGAAGTTAGTAGGAAGTGGACTTATAGAAGCTGTTGCATTCCCTCCAGCTCTGATTTTCCCTAAACTAGTGTTGGAGTTTGCAAACAAGTATGACGCCAAGAGTAGATGTATCAAGGATGTGTCAGGGGAAGTTTTGGTCAAAATTAGTCAAGAAACATTGATGGCAGCTTTGTGAATTCTAGATAAGGAACCATATGAACCTTGGACTTACATGGAAGCATACCATGTGTATGAGGTGGATATGAAAAAATATAGTTCCTCGATAGCCCAAGCATGGCTTGTGAAAACAAAGAAAGGAGGATCCAAGTTGCCAAAGCCTCTAATGATTGAGCACCTTCGTAAAGACATAGCTGATATGGTCCTTCTTCTAAATATGGTGAAAGGGAACCCTCATGCATTTCATTAGGAGAACTGGATGTACTACTTCATCCAAAAGATTTTGGAACGAGATAAGTTTATAGACTAGGCTGACCTAATAGCAGAGAAACTCCATAAAGAGCTCTTAAATGTGACTAATTTGACTACATTCTACATGTATTCTTATCTTGTTTATGTTTTAGCCTATTTTTGAGCCTAGGAAGGGTTACCCCATGAACCATGGACTAATGATATGAGAATTTATGATTATTTCACTTTCTTACAGAAGGAAAATTTCTCCAGCACGTTCAAAATAGTAAATGATAGATTCTCAGGGAAGTTAATTTTTGATTTATGAGGGAAAGAAAATTGTAGGTTGTCTGAGGAAGCTAAATAGGTGATAAATGTTTATGGGTGTCATTTTATACATTTTCCTAAATTTACTTATCTTAGGGTTGGGGCGTTTGAAGAAGAACCACTATGGCTCCCTAGGTTTTGTTTAGATGACGTAGTGTTAATGGAGCTCTGTAGGTAGCTCGTTCTAGTTGAACAAAAATCAAGGAGCTCGAGGAAGTCTTCAAGTGTTCTTATCCCTATTGAATTAGGGTAGTATACGTACAAAAGATTTCAAGATGCTATGGCTATAAAAGAAGAGTTGGCTAATTACTATCTACACACCTATACTCCTAGAGTCAATTTTGACTATAGAGGCTTTACAAGAGAGAATCTCAATTTCCCAGAAACATTCATGCACATCCTTGAGTTAGAGGATTTTTGGGCTAACTGCTCTGATGAACTTGAGGTAAGGAAAAGAATTTGGTCCCGGTTAACTTTGAAACAAATCATCACCTTCAAGCTGGATATGGAAATAGATGGGATAGAGGAAGATAGTGAGATTGATGTTTTAGATTCTCAATACTTGGAGAAGGTTGAGGCCCTACCTATTCTTGAGTTAGATTGGATGGAGCCAGAGTAGGATGATCTACATAAAAGAATGAAAAGGGTTATTGAAATAACAAATGCATTGTTGTTGAAGAATAGGGTTTTTGTTACTCCTCTGCAGTCTACTAAGAAACAAGTAAAGACCAAAAAGAGGAGTTGAGTGAAGAAAGATTATATTTTAACTAATATAAGTGTTGATCAATCTTGTGCAGGAAAAGCTGAACCTAAAGCTAAACTTGAACTTGAACCAATTTCTTCACAAGTTCAACTTCAAGTTCAAGTTCAACATCAAGTTGAACCCGATGTTCAAGTAACCAGATCGAGTTTAAGAGTTAAAGAAAGGGCTAAGAGGTAGGTAGATACTCCCATTGTCTTCATGGATTTGGATTTATTAGACATTGATCCATGGGAAATTTTGGTTGTAGACTCCAATATACCTAAGATGGCAGATGATCAGCAGATACAAAAGGAAGCAGAGGATACTTTGAAGGACTCGCTAGTTCTTTTAAGTAACTATGATACTCAAATGAAGTCCTCTGCTGCCCCACCATGGCTAGAGACCCCGGTTGCCAAGAAAAGAAATGTGGTTCCTTTGTTAGTGCCCATTGATGATGTAGTAAGCAGATGTTTGGGAAAATCTTCAGAGGCCAAGAAAATAAAAATGGAGTCCAGAATCGATTTCGATGAAAGAAGTGGTCATTGGATGGAAGAGATTGCAAAGCCTATAGATGACAAAGCTAAAGGGGAGGCTTCCATTCTATATTTCCAAATATCCAAGGTGGATTTAGGGAAGGACACCAGAGTCGCTGATATGAGATTCTTTGAAGTGTCAAATAAGAAGATTGCCAGTAGAGTCTAGAAGGATGCTAGGGATAAGCAAGAAATGAAAGAGGCTATGAATAGTATGGCCCAATATATTAATGCCATCCAACATCCTGAACCCTTTCCTCTAAGTGAAATTCTAGCCTCCATTGATGTGAAATCTCTAGATAATCAACAGTTTCTTGACCAAGTTCAAAGAAGCAGGGCAGTTAGCAAAGCATTTGATGATTGGGTGGAACATGTAAAAATGGAAGCTATCAAATAGTTAACTCACCTAGATGAAACCCATGCTGAAGGAGATCACTTGGAAAAGAAAATAGAAGCCAGTATTGAAGAATGGGTGATAGATAAGACTACCTGGACCAAAAAGCTCCATTGGATGGAGGAAGTTGAAGAGTACGACCTACAGAAGTTCCTCATGGAGAAGTCAATGTCAGGACTAGATGACAAAATCCTTTATGTTATAAAGGAATGTATAGACTGGAGAAATGAAGCTATAGCCCTAGGAATTTCTAAGATAAAGAATCTCTTGAAGGGGCTAAAGAAAATTAAAGAGATAATCTTCAATGATATAAACAGGATTGGTAAGTGGTGTCAGGAAACCCAAGAGTCAGATAAACTAATTGAATAGGTAATCAAGGATGTAAATACCTAGTTTAATGAGCTCAAAGGGATGAAGGCTCCTACAGATAAGGAATTCACAAAGGTTGCACGAATAGAATCAATGATCATTGTTCAACAAGATCATTTAGTTATGCACAAAGGAAAGATAGCTGAGATGAAAAGGGAGAAAGAAGTCTGGAAACAACAGATTAATTTTATTGGTTTTCCACATCAATCGGTGATATCCACATTTACAGCCGCGTTTGAAGATTGGAAGGCGGCATGAATTGTAGCGGCTTCAACCCCTTAACCATCTGGAACACTTGGCAAATTTTTGAATGCGTTTCACTTCCAGTCCCATGTTTTTTGCTTTATGCTTAGGATAGTTATTTTAGCTAGAAGCATTTACTTTCAAGAAAGAAGTCATTTTTACTAAGTTAGTTAAAAAAGGCCTGCGTGGATATTTATTGAAAAACTTTTACTGATTAATGATTTGATTCTCTGAGTTTTGAGAAACTATTTTTGAAGAACTTAACTTCAAGTTTTTTCTGTAAACTGATATTATAGAATATATAAAATATCCTATGGTATTGCGTATATGTTTAAGCTTTTGAATTGATAAATACTATTGTTTATCTTATGTGATTTATTTTCTTGTGGAGATAAGTTATGTTGAATAAAGCTTAACTGTGATCTGGATGGATTTTATGCTTAGAAGTGATAGAGAGAATTGTTATTAAAGTTTAGATTCAAGAAATTCAAAGTTTAAGAATAGATAGAAGTAGATCTATTTCTCTAAAATCCACTCATTCTTTCTGTGTTGATGGACTGAATGTTTTCCTTAAGTGTTTTCTGGTGAAAAGAACACATGATGTTACTTTTCTGTGTTCAATAAAATCATATTGAAAATCTTTCTAGAAGGTAGTTGGACCTTATAATTTTGTAGAGAGTTGGCTTTATAAGCAACTCATTTTTTAGTGTTGAGTTTTTCCTTCTTTTCATTCTTTAAGGGAGTCCGAGGTTAATTTAAAGTAAAAGGAAAATTGTATGCTAACAGACATCATCAAGGTAACTCAAATCCTTAATTACCTTCACATCCAAAAAGTAATCTTTGCAATAAGTTAGCATCAAACTGAAACACTTTAGTTTACAACTCTCAACTCACAATAAGCTCATATTGGTCAACAAATGTATCATTAGCAACCACACTCTCAACCAAAGTATCAGATACAACCAATGGAAGGTCACCTAAAGAAACCTCATGGTTAGCAACATCCACAATAGCAAGGAACTCACTAAATTGTTTATTAAATCCAAACAACTGAATAAAGAATTCATTAATAACCCCTTCTTCATCCACAAACATGTTATAAGAAAGAACACTTATCAGTGTACTTTCCTCAACAAGCTCATCCTATAATCTAGCAAGATCCACTAAGCCTTCACCAAGAATTTTGTCCTCTACAACATTCACATAAAAAATATCTCCTATGCCTTCATCAACATTAGGTTCATAAAACAACTCTATAGAATCCTCTTTTTGACAAGAAATTTTTCCCTGCAATTCCATCTATGTTTCCTCTACTTATCTCTTCAACTCAATCATACCAACTCTTATCTCTTCTTGCTTCCTCTTTCTAAATTTATCTAGCCTAGGAATTCAAAGAATCCACCCAATAAAAAAGGTCATCTTCCTCTTTCTCTTCTCCATCATATGCTTAGTCCTCTTCATCAACATTTCCTCTCTCCTTAGGTATAACTACCTCACTTCAATGATCAGATTGTAAGATTTCAGTTGCCTCTCCATCGACAATCTATTGACAACCTTCACAATCTGCCTCAAATCAATGCTCTATTCACCAACATGATACATCAAGAAAAAAATTTATTCAAAGGTTTACAACCATTAGCAATAATAGTTCCTCTTCCAAGCCATCTCATACGAATCCATAGCAAGTGCAATTGAGATCCACTTTCTTCAACCCTACAAAAAGCCCTTTACAGATTTACAAGATCAAGAAAAAACATTTACCACTCCAAGATCCACAAATCACTCATATCATCACAAAAAATTAACCTTCCAGTATAAAATCCCTTTTGACCACCTTGTACAAGCCCTTCATTATTGTGAGTCAGATCTACACTTTGCCACCTCACAAACAACACCCCAGAAGCTTCACAAGTTTAGACACAAGGATGTACACCACCGCAAGATAAAACCATTCTCTGATACCACCTAATATAGTAAAGACCAGAGAATTCCATAAAGGATATGTCCAATCTTGCATCAAGAGTCAACCCTGGGAATAGAAAAAAGAAACACCACAAGATGTGACCAAATAATAACAACTTTATTATCAGGTAAAATCGAATACATCAAAATATATTCAACATGTCAAGCTATAAGGCCTTCCTAGTTACGACCAACACAAAGAAACAAATATCAGATCTTTATTCCAATCTATCCCAGCTACTCTTCCTCCTAACTTCCTAAACAAGAACTATTGCCTAGCTTAAATGCAAGATCGTCAACCACAAGTTAGCTTATCTGACCATCAATTCCAAGATAAAAATAATAATTTACAAACATATAGGTCAGGACCCAAATCCATAAGAAAATCCAAAAATGAATATACCATGATGTACAATTATACATGGAGGTTTGCCATGAACATAAGAACATTGATCAATGTACCACAAGAAACCACAACTCTTGAATCTTCATCGCAAGCTAGATCTCACCATCCTAACCATTAGAATATGAAGCCATTATAGGACCAGACCCAAATGGAAAACATTGATCGCCACAATAAGAATATAAGGATGCATGATCATAGATATAGGTCCACATAAGTTCCAATAATCATGATCCATGATCACACATGCTAAAATCTAATGATCACCAACCATACGGTAAATCTCCACAACTGGTCTAGGAAGGAAATGAACATGTTACCGAGAGCCACTGAATGAATCCTAACTCAAACCACCATGAACCAAAAGAGATGAAATCATAGGAAATTGTTCCTAGATAGGTCCTAATCATCATAGTACAATCTCATACACCAACTCTAACACATGATCTAAATCCAACTTGATCACTCAAATTGAAAAATAAGAAAAAAATGCAAAGCATATTTTTGGTTAATGCAAGATTTCTAGCTACCCTAATATGCTCGTGTATCACTTATAGAAATATCAAATGTAGATGGTAATGAATTACCCCCCATTTATTGAATATGAATTGAAATATCACTATTCAAAGAATTGGGGTAAAACAAAAATGCATAATCATTTAAAGGCTTTTATCAGGGATAGAATCTTATTCCAATTCTTCTAGAAATGGTAATTGAAATATGATATATGTTCATGTGGAGTCCTTTTGATAGTAGTTAGCTACTCCACCACTGAGAGGTGATTAGATTTATCCTCAAATTGTTGATTCAACTTCTCACCTAGTTGGTCTCATGTGGTGATTTAATTGACACGAAAGATTCTAAACCATTGAAGGGATTTCCCTTGAAAGAGGCTTTTAAGAGCCTCATTTTTGTATTTTTCTTAGTTATATGATGTAAAACACACAAAGAAGACACATCTTAGATATGATTTATAATTGTAATATGATCTTCACTAGTAAAAAATAGTAAGCTCTTAAGAGATTCTCCAAGAATATCATCATGTTGTGCAATATTCAAGGGACTCCCTTGATTGAAAGATACAAAGGGATGATTCCAGGGAGGTGTTGGTTGAGCCATTGGAGCTGCTATAGGTAATACTATATTTATAGCAACTAGTAACACTTAATTTACTATTTGTAATTGACTTGTAATTATTTTTAAAATCAAATTATAATTGTTGGGAGTTGTAGGATTACTAGGAAATGTAAAATATTCAGGTATTTGGTCTTCAAGGCTTGAGAAAAGAGGATTTCCAAAAGATGGAAGTATAGAATTTGAAAATAAATGAGTTATTTCTTCGTTTCCTTGTTTTGTTTCTACAAAATTTAGGCATATTTGTATGGAGCTCATGTACTTTTAGATAATGTAGCAGCATTGATTACTTTGATTTTGAATAAAAAGTGGAATGTTTCTTCTCATATCGGTGCTATTAGTGATGGGTTTTGAGTTAGATTTAATTTTTGTGAGTTGTAAACCCTTTTATTATCTTATTGGGGTATTAATCTTGGTGCATGATAATTCATTGATTCAGAGTGCATGTTGTGTTATTGAGGTCAAATAAATTAAATTGTGGAGATTTCATTTTCCCTTATTAAGATATCGAATCTTGAACCTTCATATAAGCTGGTATTTGAGTTTGGGTTGTGAGAATATAGTGATTTATTCAAATTTATTGTAAATTACAAGTTTTTTTAGGGTTTTGAAGATACTAAGCATTTGGTGCATCACCTTTTAGTTTTTTTATTTACAGTTATAGAAAGTTCCTTCTTACCCTTTTCCTTGTTCAGAAGATAGTTTTAGGTGGTCATAAAGGGAAGCTAGACCATAACCCGGTGATTGATTTTTAGTATAGGCATATCCATTGGCCTAAGAAAAATTCCATGTTTCACAGGATTGTTGAGTATCACTCTTAAGCATTCAGGTGCAATCCCATGACAACAAGTTTATTTTCTTAGGTTTTCAAAAATTTTCACAGTGGATGAGTTTAGCCATTATGTCTAGTGCAAGAAGGGTGAAGAGTCAAAAGATACTACTCCATTCTGGTCTCAACAAGTTAATCTTGATCTCCTTATTACCAAATCCCCTCTTTCATGAGCTACTAGTTTTCCACCATTAAAGAAAAGGAAGTCCATACCAAGTGAAGTTTTACCATTCTTCACAAAACCATTAATTCCTTCCATTCCACTCATCCCAAATTTTCCAAAAATAGTTTTCATAGGTCCCTAGGGGACACCTTTTGGTCCTTTGGACCTAACTCCGCCACTCCATCCCCTTCCATAAGGTTCCCATAAGAATTTTCTCAAATTATAGGATGATGGTAAGCAACATATTAATGAACATACCAAGGCTTTTTATATTTCCCGTGGTGTTCTTGGTGTAGAGTATCAAGATCTTTTAGTACAATTATTTTTGGAAACTCTACAAGGAAACATAGCTGATTAGTTCTACAATATTTAACAAGGTTCTATCACTAGATGAGATACACTTGAAGACAATTTTGAGGAGAAATTAAAGTCTGTTGAAGTTGAGCATGCTTTGTTAGCATATTTGACATAGATGAAAAAGGATGTGCATGAAGGTATGTGAGAATTCATTGGCAAGTTTAATAAACTAATAGATAAAATTCCTACTACTATAATTCCTACACATGATAACCTCAAGTGTTTCTTCATCAATACAAAGCTACCAGAAGTCAACTTCCTATTGAGAAGGGTTGTTCCTACATATATAGCTAATGCACAAAATTTGGTAATAAAGATTAAATATGATTTCATCTTGGCTAGTAATATTTGAAAGGACTCAAACTACTCTAAAGGAAATTCATTTTCAGAATCTTCATCATCAAGGACCACCAATCCAATGGTGTAGAAGCTAGCAAATGAGCTTCTTGTTGTCAAGAAGAAAATTTCTCAAGGATCATTTGCTACCCTATACAAGGATATTCCATGGTAGACATATCCAAATGCTTCCCATAATTATGAAGCAAAGAGTTAGGCCAAGATTCCTCCTCCTCTAGAGAGGCTTTCTCTTGAGGCCCCTTTAGGAAACTCTGCAATGGGGAATTATGAAGCAGAACAAGTTGGATCTCAACTAGATGAATATCAAATGGAGGATATTATTGCCATTTATCAAGAATATGAGGAGATAGCTAGAAAATATAATATAGGGTACACACACTATGATGATGTATAATATGAAGAGGCCTATGGTCAACCATTTATTGTGATGATAAATTCTCAAACACAACTAGCTCATCAAAAAGATGAGGTGAAAAAGGTAAAGGATGATCATCAATTGTCAATCACTATTGCTAAAAGAAGAGCACCAGTCCCCACTTTTCCTAAAGATGCAATAAAAATTCAAGTAGATAACCATGACCCTTCTTCTACAAGTGAACCCAAACCCAATATATCTATGCCAAAACCTCATGCTAAAAGTTTTTCCTCTTCCTTAAAAAGTTCTTTTCAAGAATTTGATATCATTGACCATGCTAAAAAGAAAAAAATATAAATGTACGAGGTTGAGTACCTACAAGATAATCTAAATTACCTAGATAAACTTACCAAACTTGTCAAGGAATCCCAAACTGCTCAAGTTTCAATTTATTCACTTGAGCCTAAAAATTTACCCAATATTCTAGTAACTATATCATTGTTCATTCTAAGAAAAACTAGAAACTTTCTATATTTCCTTGTTGATCAATTAATTCAAGTTGAGTAACTACATAATTAATTTTGGTGCATTTGACAAAATCATGCCAACCAATGTGGTAGATGCGTTGGGTTTTACCTTTACCAAATTTTTTGGAAATTTCTATTCTTTGAAGAATAAGCAAGTGCCTTTCAGAGGGAAAATTAAAGATGCACAATTTACATTTGCATCCTTTCCAAAGAAGAAGATTAAAATGATTATCTTGGTCTCAGAATTCCCAACTTCTTATGGTATGTTACTTGGGTGTAAATTCTGTAAAGATGTAGGGGGTGAACTCAATATGGACATGTCAGAGGAAAGAATACCCATCAAGGGTGTTATGTAGAAACCACTTCCTAAGAGGGAGACCAAGTATATTATGGTTAAGTCTGATGACCTTTATGCTCAAATTTTTCTTGAGTCACCAAGAATGGAAAATTATTACCTTCATGCTGACAAAATTTAGAGTTTTCACAAGACTGGACTAATGGATTAGAAAATTCTTCTTGACTTTTTGATACTAATAGATTTGTAGATACAAGTGAGGATAAAGAGACTAAACTTAGTTCTAATGAATCTTTCATCATGGTTGAAGTCGAATCTTCAAACATGGTTGGAAAATCTATATGTCCTACCCTAAGTTCTACAAAAGAAAGTACCAGTAGTTCCAACGATGTTTGGATGTTGGAGTTTGATGATAGCTACACATCTCTGGGATCCGGTGTGGTGGTAGTCTTGATATCTCCAAAAGGTGAATAATTTCCCTTTTCAGTCAAGTTGCAATAACAATACCAACTGCATGACCGAATATGAGGCCTTATTGTTGGGTATTAAAATGGAACACAAAAAAGGAGTCAAAAATTTCATGCCCAAGGTGATGTTGAGTTGGTGGTGTATCAAAATAGAATGTATCAAATTATAAATTAGTACCAAATTAGAAATGAGAGAATAAAACACTATCACAATTGGGTGTGGGATTGCATCCATCCATTTAATGCTTTCAACATATCTGTAGTTCCAAGAGAATATAACAACAAATCTGACTCTCTTTCCGCATCAACAACTTTATTGATTCCACACAAGGATTTTATTGATAATTTGTACTATTATACACTAAGTTTGCACCCTTGTTTCAAGCTCTCTTGGTCTTGATAACCTAGTATAACATGGGAATCATCTCCAGGTTGTGGGACCTATGCTAACTGAGATGAGACCTCTAGGTTCTAGGTTGGTTCCTCTTAGATAATCACCTTAATTTGCTTCTTGACAGGAAAGTAAATTCTTGATGGGAAAAGGGATAGAAGGAATGCATGAAAGGGAAATAACAAAAGAAAACTATCCTACTAGGTGATACACCAAAATGATGGTATGAATTGCAGTATAGAGGATGAAATCAATGCACAAACTTAGGTCTAAGAGATCACAACTCACTGAATAGGTTTGCATCAATATTTCATAGAAGGGTCTATAATAGAAAGAGGCTATTCAGGGAAAGAGAGAATTTCACAAACAATAGCATTCCTAAGAATTTAGACACAATCTATAACCTGCAAACAAATATTTGCCTCTGCAACTAGGTATAGGAATGAGATAGACTATCAGGGGGTTGAAGTATACCCACAAGATCATTCAAATCAAATCATCCATAGGAATACACATGAATTGTAGAAAGAAAGAGGGATCAGGAACCCTAAGATATTACTAAAAACATACATATACTCAATTCATTAAGAGAAAATTCAGACAAGAAGGCATAGGGACAGAAAGAATTTCACAAAGTACCTTTGCAATATCTAAAACTTCAATGAAAGGTTAAAAAATACAGAAAGCCAAAGGGCAGAAAGAATGCCATGAATAACTCCTCAGAAAGAAAGTCTCTATTTTACAATTGTAAACTCTGAGCTCTAAAAGCTCCAAAAAAAACATTATATACATCTCCTTAATTGCACATAGGTAGGAGAAAAAAAACCTAATTAGGGTTACATGGATTGTCATATAATAATCAAAACCCTAACTATGTCATGTCTGATCATAAATGCATCTCTGAAAGTATCATGGCTGATCAGATATCTTGTGTGTCCACCTCTGCAAGTTGAAAACCTCATGCCATAACCATGACCCTGTCTCTGCAAGTCAGGCTTATCATGAATGCCCAAAATCTGATCCTGGTAAACATTTGTATTTTGAAATACAGAAGGCCACAGGTGGTGCCAACCTTTTAATGCTTCTTCAGTGAAAGAACACCGACATGGTACCCTGAGAAATCACTGCGATGGCCATCAGATCTTCTTCATTATCCTTTCCAACTGCAACTGTCCCAAAGACATAAATTCTGAGCTACCCCTTGTTGCTCACGGCCTGCTGGATCAAATGTTGCCAAACCCCTATGGAAATATTCAAATTTGAAAAACAACAGCTAGCAGGCTCATTTTTAAAATGTGACCATCAATATCATTCTTTACTGGCAAATCAAACAGCCTAGATCACCTTTGTAATAGTCGCAAGCCCCTTCTGAAAATTCAAAAGCCACATCACCAGTTGCAACCAATAAAAAATGAACACCTCAGCAACAAGTAGCACATCGGACCCATGACCCATTGAGATTTTCATCGGATGGTTGTCGATATACCATGATACTAAACATCATGCATCTTATCCAAGTGGTATAATGACAACTGCGAGATCATACCACAACTTAACCATCAAGAAAGATAGGCCCCACTAACAAATGTCAACTGTTCTGCCTAGCAACCAATAAGAATTGAGCATGTCAGCACCTCCTAGCAACATGGACCCATGACATCCTTAACCTTTCATTGGATGGTTGTTTCTATACCGCAACCTTAAATGTCATGCATCTTACTTTAATAGTATAAAGACAATCATCGATCTCAACTGAAATTTAACCTATCGGGCGACTTAACTAAACTGCATAGGGGCCCCCTAGATACATGGTACATTTTTATTTGCTTTTGACTGTCATATCAGCTCTGAGAACTGCCAACTATTTCTAAAAATGGCCCAACCACATGTCTTTGTCATCATCCAGCTTGACCAATAAAACATGGGCACATCATAATACAAGGACCAAGCTAGCAGTCCCCATCTCCTAAACAAGATCAACAACTATCGCTATACTGCAGCCTTAAACAACATGCATCTTTTTCGAGCGGTATAACGACAATCATAGATTTTGTTTGAGCTTTAACTTGCCTCATAAGCCAAAGACCTTGGGCCCACTGACAAACTTCCACATCATGAACCTTCGACCAATCAAGAGCAAACACCTCAGACTATGTGCTAGTGGACCCACTAACAACTAAAGTGCTACGTTGGAATGAAGATCGATGACCATCGTTATACCATGAGCCTTAAAAAGACATCATTTTGACCCAACGGTATAATGATAGTCATTGATCTTGCTTGGATTTTAACTGATAGCTGAGTATGAAGAATGGGCCTACCCAGACATGTGTCACCCTATCGCTATTTCGCATGTTAGAAAGTCTGACAACCCAGAGTCTTGAGATTTAACAACAGCCACAAGTTTTACAAGGTTAGTTATTTGGAAATACTACCGAGAAAACTTAGGCTTTAAAGAAAATATTTAAAAGGAGCCCCGCCTGACGACCTAGTGGTATAACACATAAAGGGGTCACTTTTAAAAGGCACATACGTTTAAAGGGACTTGAGTGCCCGAAAAGGTAACGGTGAATTAGAACCTAGCTAAGAGGGTTTAGGGTTCTTGGGGGTTTAACGGTCACATTTTCAAATTAAAAGACCTCCAAACTAGAGAGTTAAAAGGTTTGTAGAGACCAGAAGGAGAGATGGAAACAATGAAAATCTCTTAGAGGTTTCAACATGGCTTACAAAATATTGGACCTCCCAGCCTATGGCCAAATTTGTATGGGACAGGGAAATTTGGGTAACATGTACTTGATTGAGTTGATCTCAGGCTAAGTGATCTAAATAATTTAGACCATTGGCAAGTCTTCAATGATGAACCAGATCATTAATTTCCTTGAAACAAAGGAAAATTTTGATGAGCTCTACTTTGAGGGAAAAAAGTCATATCTAGAGAATTAGTCCTGGATATTGATCCTAAAAGTGGAGAAGAATTCATTTAGTTAAAGGGAAATAAAATTCCTAAAGGCCTAGTTTCTCTTAAGAAGTTGTTTAACAAGAATGATAGGTATTTCAAGGAGAAACAAAAATAAAGAACTAGCTCTAGCATGGAATATGAGAAATATAATATCAGATTAGAGCCTAATATAAAAATGGTAAACATTGTAAAGTGTTGTACTCCAAAGGAAAGGGAGAAGTTCATTTCATTTTTACATTAATACATATAAATCTTGGTATATTCATACGATGATCTTAAAATCTTTTCGCCCAAAGGCTATACATCATAAAATTCCCCTCAAGCTTTGAGTTGTTCCATTCTGGCAAAATCAGAGGTAATATGATCCAAAGATTCTAGGAACAATACTCTCTAAAATATAAAAGATGCTTGATTCATAAGTTATCTTCCCTATTGACCATTCAATGTGGATACAAAATATAGTACCACCGTATAAAATGAATGGATACATTCATAGCTATGTGGATTTAAAGAACCTCAACCAATTATCACTAAAGGATAGTTACCCATTACTGGTAATGGACCAATTTTTGCAAATAGTGATGGGTTCCAAAATTCTATCCATGCTTGATGGATTCTTTGGCTAAAAAAATATTGATGTTAGTGAATATGACCAACACAAGACCACATTCATGATGCCATGGGGTACCTTTGTATACTACAAGATACCTTTCAATCATTAATCTAGGAACAAAATTTCAGCAAGAAATCAACCTTGCCTTTGAAGAAATCATCGATGAGTTTATTGTTGTTTATTTGTATGACTTGATTGTATTCTCCAAGAATTAACAATATAATTTCTATCATCTTCAGTAAATTCTAGAAATATGTAGGCGACATGGTGTTTCTCTTAACACCAAGAAATTAGTTTTTGGTGTGACTGAGAGAAAGATTCTAGTACACATTATGTCCAAGGAGGGTATAAAGATTGATCCTGAAATGATTAAATAAATCCAAAGTCTTTCACTTCCCTCAAGAAAAATAATGGTTCATTCTTTCTTTGTTAAGGTAAACTTCTTGCGAATGTTTGTTCTAAACTTCACAGAGAAGACTCATCGTATTGTAGATATGGTGAAAGGTAAATTTTTTTGGCATAACTAATGCTAAATAATGCAGTGATGGTAAGTGACTACTAGTGTTGTAATGAGATACATTTTATTGCATGATGATCAGTTATGGAGTTGTCATTGATATCAAGTATTGACCTAATGTTGCTAGTATGTTACTAAGTATAAGAATGATGATCAAGGTGTTTTGGTAAGTTTCAATTGTAGTGACTCATATGGGAGACTTAGGTATTTCTTAGAATGATAAATGCATGACTACTACTATTGATATTGATGGGTAAGTAATATATGATCAAAGGAATGTTAACAATGTAATTTCTGGAATAGTTAGTGACATGCGATAGGTGATTTGAGTGGTTTGTCAAATCTTTGTTATGTTTTTTAATGAGGTTACAAGATATGGTAGATAATAGTGTTTAGATGCTATGGTTCCAATCACAACTTATTTGGATGATCAGAGTGAAAGATAGAAGACCGAAGAACAAATTGAGAATTGTTTACATGTTGAACTGTTAAAGTTCTTGAGTGACAATGATTAAATATTTGATCGATGATTGGTGAAGGTGTTGTGGTGAATTTGGTTAAGTTAGTCATGATCTGATGATGTGTATTATTTATTGGAGGTAATGATCTGGCATCACATTGTTTGATGCTAGCATTTGGTGAAGATTAAAGAGGAAGGAAGTGTGTGGTAAAAATGTGTTTGACTCTTGGACTCAAATTTCTATGTAAATCATTGTGACAACTGATGCGGTGTAGGAAATTTATTGTATATATTTAATATTGTTGTGTGATGCATTGTATTAGCGTGAAGATTGAAAGTTGAATTGCATGTCATTTAGGGAAATCCTAAGGTAGTAGAAAAATTAAAGGCTTGATGAACAATATATATTGGTTGAACTTAGCATTTTTTTTTTTTTTTGATCATGTGTTAAGAAAGTGCAGTGTAAAGTGTGAGTTGTGATCAAGCCATGGAAGAGATAAGTGTGTTGAGAAGAATTATGTTCTTTAGAGGATCTAATCAAGTAGAGGTAGTGCTATTTTATAGATCATTGTTCCTATTGTTCCCTAATAGTTATAATAGTCAAAATCCCTTGAGGGTGGATCTTAGTAGGTCCCTATTGTAAATCCTCTAATAAGGTGACACATTAGTTTTTGTTTGAATTCCTCTAACAAGGATACTCTTAATAGGGTAAAAGTTCTAACAGACCTAAAGGTAAATCCCTTAACTGGGTTAATAGTGCTTTTGTAAAAATCCTAATAGGGTTAAGCTCCTCATAGAGTGTACTTCATAAAATAACATTATTTAGTGGGTACTAATCCTCACCATGGTTTTTTACCAATTTAGGTTTCCATGAGATAAACATCTGTGTCAAGTGTTTCATTATTTTTTGGATGTGCTTATGGTTAATATTTTTTATTTTATGCTATTTAAGATAAAATTGTGAATGTTGTGGTAAAGTTTATAAGGATAAGAAAATTTGGATAATTTGTTGACTACTGATTCACCCTTTCCCTCTTAGTAATATAATCTTAAGATTAACAATTGGTATCAGAGTTGTGTTCCTCTATTGTGGTCAATCTTAATAACCTCAGGCAAAGATCCAAAGATGATGCGAAAGGAAGGTCCTAAGTTTACAAGAGAAAACTATTCAGTATGGTGTAGCCAAATGAAGTTATACCTCAAAGGTATGGGTGATAAGTATTGGGATCATGTGTTTACTAAGTATGTTGTCCCACTAGGAACTCTAACTCCAGATCAATTGAATATTAGACAAGAACACACTGCTACTATAGAAGCAATTGCAACTACCATTTCAGATGTCAAATTCATAGATGTCAAAGACTTGGATACTGCTCACGAGATGTGGGAGAAGTTGAGAACTATCTATGGTGGATATCCACATGTGCAGAAGGAAAAGTTTGATAGCTTGAGATGAAAATATGATGAAATGAGAATGCAAGAAAATGAGAATATAGAGAAATATAGTCAAAGAATCAAAGAGGTTGTTGTTGCTATCAGAGGTGCTGGTGGTAATCTTTCCAAGGAGGATGTGGTAAGAAAAGTGTTAAGATCTCTTTTACCTCAGTATGCTATTAGATTTTCAACTATTCAAGACCTCAGATCTCTAGAAACTATTGTTTTTACCCTTGATGCTTTAATAGGGAATTTGACTGCATTTGAATTAAGCAGTTATGACAATAGTATGCATAAAGTGGAAGCTTCTTTCAAGTCATCATTGACTATTGGACCTTCTAGGAAAGAAAATGGGATATATAATAGCTCTTTAACATTTTATTCTAATTATTATGAATATGTCATGTCTGAAGAAAGAGAACAAGAAGAATTGGAAGCATTGTTTATAAAATTATTTCCTAGAGGAAAGGTAAATATAAGGGTAAGATACCTTTGAAATGATTTTCATGTAATAAGATTGGACACATAGCTTGTAGATGTCTTGACAATGAAAAGAAGGAGAAACCAAGGAGATTCAAGGACAAGAATAAGAAATCATGTTACCTTGTTGAGGAAGGTGTCATTGATGAAAAATATGATGCTAGAGATAAAGATGAAATTGCCTTTGTTGCAGTAAAGGAAGAACCCTCAGAAGAAGGTGAAACAACATTAGTGTCTAACATGTATCATAATGGGATTATTGATAGTGGATGCACTCATCATATGACTGAGGACATAAACAAATTCATTAAGATGAAGGAATGTGATGGAGTTTTAGTAAGATTTGATAATGATGCTCCATGTATGGTGAAAGGTAAAGTTTCCATTTTTTAAAGTGATAAGACAAATTGTGATGATGTTTACTAGGTTGATGATATGAAATACAACTTATTAAGTGTTTCTCAGTTAAACAATAAAGGATATAGATTGGAATTCAATGAAGGTGTATGCAGGATCATTGGGAAATTAGGAGAATTAATTGTTATCGGTGAATAAACCAGAGGTAACTTGTTCCATCTGAATTATACTATTAAGAGTTGTCTTATTGCTAAGGTGGAAGATTGTTGGTTATGGCATAAAAGGATTTTTCATGTTAATTTTGATAAATTGGTAAGAGTTAGTAAGATGAATATATTAAGAGGTTTTCCTAGCCTAGTAAAGCCAGATAATGTGATGTGTAAAGAATGTCAGCTTGGGAAGTTAACTAGTTCAAGTTTTGTTAGTAAAAAATTACTCTTTTGAAAGTATCTTAGATTTGGTTCATACGGATCTATGTGGTCCAATGAGAACTTGAATTTATTATGGTGATAGGTATTTTATGTTTCTTGTTGATGATTATTCTAGAATGATGTGGGTTGTTTTTATTAAGGATAAATCAGAAGCATTTTACATGTTCAAGATCTATAAAGCTAGAGTGGAGAAGGAGACTGATAAGACCCAAAAATGTCTTAGATCTAATAGAGGAGGCGAGTTCACTTCAAATGAGTTTATTTCATATTGTGAAGAATAGAAAATCAAAAGGAAGATATCAACTCCAAGGACACCTCAACATCATGGTATTGCTAAAAGAAGAAATAGATCTATCATTGATTGCGTTAGGACATTGATGATTCAAAAAGGTGTTGCACAAACATTTTGGAGAGAAGTGGTAAGTACTTCTATTTACACATTGAATATAACTCAATTGAAGAAAGGTACCAAAAAAAATCCTTATCAGTCGTGGCATGGTTGATATCCTAGTATGAGTTATTTCAATTTTTTTTTGAAGCAGATGCTACATAAAAAGAGATGATCATTCAAGAAAGTTTGATCCAAGAAGTGATGAGGGCATATTCTTAGGATATTCCACAAAGAGAAAAGCTTATAAGTGCTTGAACAAGAGAACACAAAAGATAGTGGAAAGTGTCAATGTGAAAGTAGATGAATTTTTTGAATAAAATGATGAATCTAGCAAGAAAGAACCATATGATTATCATGGATTTTCACATGTACAACCAATGGAACATGAAACTACAGAAGAATCGATGGAGAGATAGGTTAATGAACAAGAATAGGTACAAGTAGTTGAAGGTACTCCAAGATCTGAACCACTATTGCCAAGGTATGTGAAACTGAATCATTCACCTAATCAAATTATTGGTGATAGAAATGCTGGTGTTTTGACAAGAAGAAAGGCAAGAGAAAGTACATGCTTATTATATGAACTTGAACCTAAAACTATAAAAGATGCATTGAAAGATAATGATTGGTTAAAGGCTATGGAAGAATAATTAGAAAATATTGAGAAGAATAAAACTTGGACATTAGTACCCATAATGGTGGACAAAAATGCAATCAATATTAAGTGGATCTTTAGAAATAAGATGAATGAGAAAGGTGAAGTGATAAAGAACAAAGCAAGATTTGTGTGCAAAGGATATGCATAGGAGGAAGGTCTGGACTATGGTGAAACATTTGCACCTTTTTCCAGACTTGAAGGTGTAAGGATACTACTTGTATATGCTACTTACAAAGGATTCAAGGTATATCAAATGGATGTTAAGACAAATTTTCTCAATGGTGTATTGGAAGAAGAAGTATACATTGAACAACTGGAAGGATTTACTAATGAAGAAGGTAAGAACATGGTGTGAAAATTATAAAAAAATTTATATGGATTGAAGAAAGCACCCAAAGCATGGTATGAGAGATTGCACTCATATCTTATTCAGATTGGTTTTACAAGGACAAGTGACAACAATAATGTATATTTGAAGATTGTGAAAGATGATAGGTTACTGATTGCAAAAATATTTGTCGATGATATCATTTTTGGTGGTAATGAAGAAATGAGTAGATCATTTTCTAATTAGATGAGGAAATAATTTGAGATGTATATGATCAGCGAGATCAAATCATTTATTGGATTGTAGGTTCAATAGTTGAAAAAAGGTATCTATATCAATCAGTCCAAGTATGTGAGAGAAATATTGAAAACATTTGGGTTGGAAGACTCAAAATCGGTTGGTAGCCCTATGGTAACTGGTTGAAAATTAGCAAAAGAAGATGATTTTAAAGAGGTGGATGAGACTCTTTATTGATCCATGATCGGTAAGATACAATATGTGGTACACATTAGATCGTACATTGCACAAGAAGTTGGATTAGTGGCTATATTTTATTCTATACTGAAGGAATCATATCTGATTGTGGTGAAGAGATTATTCAGATATCTTAAGGGAACTGATGATTATGGTTTTTGGTATGGACATAAAGGTGATTTTTCATTAAGTGTATTTCTTAATGCTGATTGGGCAGGAAATGGGGATGATAGGAAGAGCACAAGTGGAGGTGCATTCTTTCTTGGAGATAGGCTTGTATCTTGGACAAGAAAACAATATAATGGTATATCACAATCATCAACTGAAGATAAATATGTTGCTACTATGATTAATTGTATATAGGTTGTGTGGATTAAGAAGATTCTAGAAGGAATTCAAGAAAAGGTAACTGAATTAGTGGTTATCTATTGTGACAATACAAGTTCCATTAATATTTCTAAAAACTCAGTGATGCACTCTAAGAATAAGCATATAGCTATCAAGTATCATTTTCTTAGAGAACAGGTACATGAAAAGGAAATAAAGTTGGAGTATGTACCAACTAAGGAGTAGGTTGCTGATATTTTCACAAAGCCATTACCTAAGGATTCTTTTGAGTATCTAAGAGGTAAGCTAGGGGTTATTCCCCTATCTATTGTTAATTAAGAACAGATGTAGTTGCATCAATCCAAGTGTATTCAAGTGAATATCTTTATGGTTGGATTGATATTGTGAGGCTATTACTTAGGGGGAAAAGTATATGATGTGTTGTGTTGAGTCAAAGTATAAAAAAGAAGATTTTATGTGTGTTTGACGCCTTTGGCATTATTTTCAAAGGGGAGAGAATGTATGGGAGAGAGTAAGAGATTTTAAAGAGAGAGAATGTTGTAAAGAAGATTATTCAGAAGTGAAGATGTGAGAAGTTTAGTGAAAGGGGGAGTAATTGAAAGATCAAGTAAAAGACAAAAGTGGGAACATTTTTTGTTCCTAGTGTTGTTGGTATTGATGAGAGTGTTTACATGAAGACATGAAGACATAAAGAGAGTGTTTCCATTAATTCAAAAGGGGTAGATTATTGGAATAACTAATGCTAACTGATGTGGTGATGGTAAGTGATTACTTGTGTTGTAATGAGATAGATTTGATTATATGACGATCAGTTATTGAGTTGTCATTGATGTCAAGTATTGATCTAGTGTTGCTAGTATGTTGCTACGTATAAGAATAATGATTGAGGTGTTTTGGTAAGTTTTAGTTGTAGAGAATCATATGGGAGAATTAGGGATGTTTCAAAATGATAAATACATGACCGCTAATGTTTGTATTGACCGGTAAGGAAGATATGATCAAAGGAAGGGTAACAATACAATTGTTGGAATAGTTAGTGACAAGAGATAGGTGATTTGAGTGGTTTGTCAAATCTTTGTTATGTCTTGTAATTTGGTTATAGGATATGATGTCTAATAGTGTTTGGATGCTATGGTTGCAATAGAAATTGATTTAGATAACTAGAGTGAAAGATAGAAGACTAGAGAATAGAGTGAGACTTGTTTACAGGTTGAAGTGTTAAAGTTCTTGAGAAACAATGATTAGTCTTTGATCGGTGATTGGCGAAGGTGTTGTGGTGAATTTGGTTAATTCATTCATGATATGATGATGTGTATTAAATATTAGAGGTGATGTATTACATCACATTGTTCGATGCTAGTGTTAGGTAAAGATTCAAGAGGAAGGAAATGTGTGGTCAAAATGCATTTGACTTCTGGACTCAAATTTATATGTAAATCATTGTGACAACTGACATGGTGTAGGAAATTTATTGTATGCATTTAATATTATTGTGTGATGCATTGGATTCAAGCACAAAGATTGAAAGTTGAATTGTGTTTCATTTAGGGCAATCCTAAAGCAATGGAAAACTTAAAGGCTTGATGAACAATTAATATTGGTTGAAGTTAAAACTTTTTTGTTCTTGATCATGTGTTAGGCAAGTGCCATGTAAAGTGTGAGTTATGATCAAATCAGGGAAGAGAAACATGTGTTGAGAAGACATTGTGTGCTTTAGAGGATCTGATCAAGAAGAGTTGGTCCTATTTTATAGATTAGTGTTCCTATTGTTCCCTAATAGTTACAATAGTCAAAATACCTTAATAGGGTAGATCATAGAAGTTCCCTATTGTAAATCCTCTAGCAAGGTGACACATTAGTTTGTATTTCAACTCCTATAACAAGGTTACTCTTAACATGGTAAAGGTTATAATAGGCCTAAAGGTAAATCCCTAATTAGGTAGCACCTAACAATGCTTTTGTAAAACTCCTAACAAGGTTAAGCTCCTCATAGGGTGTACTTCAGACAAGTACATCATTTAGTGGGTACTAATCCCCACCATGGTTTTTTCCTGATTTGGGTTTCCATGAGATAAACATTTGTGTCAAGTGTTTCATTATTTCATGGATGTGTTTATGGTTAATATTTCCATTTTCTTCTATTAAAGATAAACTTGTGAATGTTGTGGTAAAGTTTAAAAGTATAAAAAAAAGTTGGATAATTGGTTGATTATTGATTCACCCCTCCCCTCTCAATAATATGATCTTAGGATTAACAAAATATCTTCTAATGGAGTTTGAAAGGAAAAGAAACATTTGTTGACATCAAAGAATCAATCACACAGTCTCAGGTGTTAGTTTTCCCAGACTACATAAAATGTTTCATCATGTATAGTTATGCTTTCAAGCATACCATGCCTACATTTCTGATGCAAAAGAATGATGAGGGAGTTGAGTCTCCTATCTCATTTACATGAGATTCCCATCAAAAGCTCATGAGTGAAGTGCACTCAATTGGAAAAGCATGCCTTTTCCATGGTCAAAGTGGTAATGCATTTTAAGTTTTATATTTTAAGTTCACATGTCATAGCCTTGGTTCCAGATACTACACTCAATACAATCTTGACATAACAAGATTTTGGAACCAAAAGAAGTAAATGGATTGCTAAGGTCGAAGAATATGACATGGAAATTAGTCCTACAAAGATAGTTTATGGGAAAGGTTTATGCTAGCTTATAGCTGAGAATAAACCTATTGAAGTGGAAGAAGAAAGTCCACAATCTCTTCCAAAACTTCTATTCGTGAGTACATCAGACAAGTGGTATTCAAATATTTCTTATTTTATTACATATGATGAATTCCCTCCACATGTATCATATAAGGAAAGAAAGTGCATAAAGGTGAAGGTTGCAAATTTTATCCTTTGGGATAATAATTAGCACAACGAGTAAGATTGATCAAATCTTTCCATAATCTTGCATGTGGTGATCATTTCTCAGCACCAATCACAACTCATAAGATCTTGAGGGAAAAGTACTATTGACACACTTTTTTTCAAGATGAATACCATTGGGTGCATAGATGTGAAGTGTGTCAACAATTCATAGGAAAGAAGAAGATTTTTGCTCTACCATTGAAGCTGGTTGTGATTAAAGAACCATTTTAGTAGTGGGGAATTGATTTCATTAGTGTAATCAATCCATCTTCAAGGGGAATTCATATGCCCTTATGAAAATGGATTACTTCACCAAATGGGTGGAGGTCATACCAAAAAAATATGCTACATCTTAGGTTATATGCAATTTTCTGAAGGAGAAAATTATCTCACATTTTGGTGTTCATCATAAAATTGAAACAAATAATGAAGTTGCATTTTTGTCACATGCAATAACATAGTTCTATTACAATTATGGGAGATCACTTTGGTGCATTCATCTGACTATTAACCCCGAGGTAATGGTCAAGTAGAATCCAACAACAAGAACCTAGTTGAAATTATTAAGAAGTTGATGGATGAAAATCAAAGGTCATGGCCTAGAGAATTATATGATGCATTGTGGATAGACCAGATCATACCCAAGCAAGCAATTGGTATGTCACCCTTGTAGTAGTTGTATGGTGTGAGTGATAAAATACCCATCACTTTTAAGCTCCATGCTTTAAATTTAGCCAAGGCCATTAAAGATGACACATTTGAAGGTGCCTTGGAAAAAATAATAATGTTCATGTCTACATTGGAGGAAAAACATACCCAAGTGGAAGACCTCATTATGGAACATCAAAATAAGGTCAAATTTCTCTTTTAAAAAAGAGCCAAGCAACAAGATTACAAGGTTGGTGATCTTGTTCTACTCTAGGAAAAGAGGCATGAACCAAAGGGCATGCATGGAAAATTTGATTCCCTATGGAGCAGACCATTCACTATTCATCAAGTTTGTGGTGAAAATAGCTACATGTTGTCATATCAAGATCAAACTTCATTTGTGTTGCCTCACAACATGTAGCATTTGAAACATTACAATGTGTGACACTTCAGATAAGCTTTGTACCTAAAAGTCCAAGTCTTTTAGTTCAAGTGTTTTGTCATTTTTGTCACTTGACTGTATACTCTAATGGAATGGAAAAGGGCACTTAGAAGACTAGATTCTATATCTCTCGTTGTTTTCAAGAATGAACAAGGGACATTACCCAATCAGAGCCAACTGTTGTTACTTTTGTTATGGTGAAATTAATGACAATCCCACAAATTTTAATTGAAAATTTAATTAAATTTGTATGAATATACTCTTAAGTAGTTCTATAAATATTTTGTTAAAAAAAGTAATTTTAAAAAAAAAAAATTCTCTTCTAAAGCTTTTTGTCATTTAAATTAATGATTTTTAGTCTTATTTTTATTAGTTTTTATTTAAAGTTTTAGGAAGTCGAGCTTTGTTGAACATTACATTTTATATGTAATAGGTAATGGAGAATATTTAAAACCCCCAACCACTCAAATTAGCAGGTGTTTTGGTCGACTTTGCATGTTATATTATACATGAATATTTGTGTAAAGTATTAAAAACCCCGAGAACTGACGAGGTCAAACATTTTAGTTGGCTTTACAAATCATATAACATGCATTGAAATATGAATATGTAAAGCTTATCGAAAGCCCCGAAATAAACTATGGCCGGGTATTTTTTAGGGTATTGCATGTTATTAGTACTTGTCGATAGGCTAAGCAAGTACTATTGCATCCATTTTTGAGTTTTTAGTGTTAACTAGTGATTAAATAAAACTATTTAGACCAATTAGAAAATTTTAGATTTTGTATTTTGTAATAAATTTCATATTTTGTAAAGTTAGATGCAATATTTTTAACTTTGTAATTTATAGAAATCATTTTTCTATCATTTGATTGGCTAAATCACTTGAAGTCTTATTACAGGAGTGAACCAATTAAAATTTACCATGTTTGTTATTTATTGTACACTTTATATTTAATATAATTTAAATGCATTGCTCCTTCCATATTGCATAGTTTTCGGCTTGGAAACAATTTTTGTTTCTATCTTTAATTAGGATTTTCATTAATCTTTTTCTTTTTTATATTAATTGTATATTAAATTTTTTAAATTTTAAATTATATTACATGAGTTTATTTTAGTATATAACTCACTTTTTCTAATGTAAATAAAAATATTGTAAATATATGATATAATATAATATATATTTATTCTCATTTATATATTTTTAAAAAATATTTTAAAATTTATTATATCTAAATTATGCATTAATAAATATTTAGGTAAACCAATGTGTGATATATTTTCCCTTACAAAATATTATAATTTAAATTAAACATAGTAAATAAATATTTTATTTTATAATTAATTGAAAATCTTAAATAAAAATAATATATATTTTAAATCATTATATATTATTATTGCAATATAAATTAAAATAATAATATTATATTTATAATTATTATACATTCTAAATATATTATATTATAATTATAATTTATGTATAATATAATAATACAATATTATATATACAATAATATTAATCATATGTAATAAAAAATATATATCAATAAAATAAAATTAGCACTATTGTTATGTTTACAAATAAAATTAAAATTAAGGTTTAAATTAATTATAATATGCAATCAATAATTGTTTATATAATTATAATTTTAAAAATTATTTATTACTACAATTATCATTATATAAAAAATTATAATTATATATTTATATAATTAATTAAAATATCTTATATATTATAATAAATTTATTAAAATTAAGATTAACTTTTTATTAAAAATTAAAATTAAAATTAATTACTAAAGGCAAGTACTTGGCCACTATGTGGTACTTGTTGTTTTATTAAAAATGACTGAAAATCAAAGTTTGTAACTCAACGTTGAGAGAGTGTGGAGGTATGTATGACATTCTATAAACGTCAAGTCTCATGGTTGGATTGACTCCTTTATTTTCTTCTTTTCTTTTATTTGAAAGCATTTTCATTTCCAAGTCTTCATCAAGCGCCAATCTTCATGTTTTTCATCTCCTTCAAGTTTTTCTACTCCACACTAGGTATGCGACTCCAATTTTGTTGTTGTTTTATCCATAATCATGGTCGTTTCTGTGTTTTAATTAAAAATCATGGTCTTTTCTACAAAAATCATAGACATTTTTTTAATATCTTTATTAAAGCTTAAAAATCATGGTCTTTTTTACAAAAATCATAGACTTTTTTTTATATCTCTATTAAAACTTTGCTTTTAGGGTTAGTGATGGTGACGTTTTTGCTAAGATATGGATTTTATAAGAGATTTATGTGAATTTTGGGTTTAGTATTTTAGGTTTGTGATTCATTTTTTAAATCTTTTCTAGCATTATTTTATGAAATGTTTTTTTTAAATCTTTTTCCTTTATGTCTGAGAAATCTTTATTTTTATATCACTGTTCTTTGTAAAGACTGCAATTTTGGTGAAATATCTATATATAAATTATTAGCAATGATCATTTTGATAATTTTGTCCTTCATTTTCTTTACAATCCATTATTCTTCCCATGGTAAATCAAAGGTTTTTTTTTTCTCTTAGATGCATTTCAAACTGCATAGATTAATATGTGTTCTAACATATAAATAAAAAATTAGAATTTTCTTCAGATTATATCCCTCATTGCAAATTGATGTTGAATTGCTATTACATGCTTTTCATGAAATATAAAGTGCAACACCTAAAAGTTCCATTTACATGCCCCCACACTGTGAATTTTGGGGATTTCCATATCCATTACATGTACTCATTATATGTAATGAAATATGTAATCACATCTCAAATCCCTAATTACATTTTGTTTCAAACTCACCATGTTCCAAAATCAGGATTTTTAGTACCCATTACATGTACTATTACTTGTAATCTTAAGCACAACAACCTTTGAAATCTCCATACCCATCATTTGCAAATCAAGGATTTTCACACCAACTGCATATCTGTTACATGTCGTCAAATATGCAATCGCATTTGAAAACTATGACAATACCCAACCTTACCCTTTTGAAAATTCCAAATACAAGTGCAATCAGGGATTTTTGACTCAATTACAAGTTGAACTACACAAGCAATTACATATGAAATCTTAAGTGCAGTTGGGTCCAAAAACCCTAATTTCACTTAAACTTATGTTTTTCCCTTATAGTAGGAACTTTTTGGTCTAGTTGCATAGACTTTTACAAGTTGAACTAAACTTGCATCTTCACTTGCAGTGCACTTCAAAATCATGAATGACAACTATGGCCCATAAAAAAATAACTTTTTCACTTTAGCCTTGTTTAAAGCCTTTTGTACACACACAATCTACGAAGTCTCAAAATCAAAGTATGAGCATCATTGAGAATGATATGAAGTTAGCATCAACACATCTTGATGTTAAACTATTTTAGTTTTTTCATCTCAGTGCTACAGGTGCTCATCCAAAGTCACAAGAGCCAACCATCACACCTGAGAAAAAGATGAAATTCAAGTTTCATGAATTTTATAATGCTTTTAAGAGTGATTCCAAGAAGGTGGTATCAGACCAATAAGAGGGATCATGAACATTTTTCAATCATGAGTTCGAATGATAATTAGTGATTTTTTTGCCACCAAATGTAGAGGTCAATGTATTATTTTTTGTGGATGTTCCCACCCATGTACAAATTTGAAGATTTCAAGCACTTGACAATCTAGTGATAGGAAGACCTCTTTAATAGAGGTTTATATAATTGGATTCGTGTCTTTTCAGACACTTATTTTAGTTTTCATAATGCATTTCGCAATTTAGTTTTGACAATTTACATGTAAAGCATAAAATTGCAACTGAATATGTAATGTCACATGTAAAGAAAAAAATGCAATTGCACAGTCTCATTATATGTAATCACATTACATAGGACTGTAATATTGAATAAGTCAACAATAGGAAGTTAGTTTTCCACCTTTTTACTCTTAGACTCTCTTTTAAAAATACAAGAGGGCTCATTGAAAATAATCATCTTTATGCATTGCAAGTAAACTTTGTTGAAATTATGCAAAATACAAACTTTGCTTTTATTTGTGCAAGCTGATTTCAAAGTTTTAAAAAAAAGACAAAAAAAAGAGAAAGTGTTTTTAATATTTGTGTTGGAGAAACCTGTTATATTTGTAGACACCCAAAACTGGGCAAGTGTCTTAAAATCATTCAAATTGCAAAATCTCAACAAATGCTCTAATAAAAAATGGATCAAATCAAATTTAAATGGACATTTATTAATTAAAATTAGACAAAATCATTTAAATCAAAGGAAAAATCAAATCATGACATTAAATAATTAAATACAAGCTTAAAGGGATCAAAAATACTATATAATTGAATTTAATCAATTAATTGTATAGTTTTAAATCAAAAATCAAATTCAACCTATTCCCTTACATGACTAATTTAATTAATTGATAGAATTTAATTAATCCTAATATCTTTCAACATAAATTTGAGCAACCAATAAGAATTGAGAACAAAAGCATATGGATCACTCCAAAATAGTTGAATCTCAATCACACATTTCAACTTTGAATCTCAACCATTCAAATTTGTCTTTTTGTCCAAACGTTTGAGACAACCATTTAAATTGTCCCCCCATTTAAAAATATTTCAAATTTTTTGACTCAACCAAGGCTAAATCATGATTAAATAAATCTACCCCCTACCCGGGATTTTACTATAAAGAAGAGTCATTTTGAGAGCATAAATATACTAGAGAATTCAAGTGCAAAGCATCACCATTATAGGCAATTGAGAGCAATTGAGAGCATTATCATGAGTATTTGAATGAATCTTTGTATCACATTTGAGAATTGAGAGCTAGATTAAGCATTGTTCTATCATTTTTCTCATTCTAGGATTGTCACTAGTAGAGAATAAGGCTGAGAGCTCTACTTACCAAGCTTGGATAGAGAACCATGAGATGTCATGGATGTTAATTTCAATTCTTATATTAAATTTGTATTGTATTTTCATAGAATTGTAGTTGATTATCCTAATTTCATGAAGGTGTAAAACATTCACACACAAATGACCCTATTTACACATACCTCAAAGACCAAGTGTTACCCTTAGACCAATCCCGAGCACAAAAATGACACTTCATTCGACAATCGGCCCATTATATTATCCTTTCTAAAATACTGTATCATAAAGGTCTTGACGAAACTTTGCTTAGATGTCTAGAGGAAGAAAAGTCTAAGGTAGCTTTACATGAGGTTCATGAGGGCATTTGCGGGTGCACTCAAGGGGTATAAACTTATCTAAGAAGATCCTTCACATGGGGTATTTCTATCATTTTTATCAATTTTTGTGTGTTTTTGGCTTCACATTTATGTAAATTTTGTAGAAAATAGGAGAAGTGACGCCTACAAAGGATTTAATGATGCTTATGAGCATGTTGATGACGCTTACAAGTAATTAATTGATGCCTACAAGATTCCTTCTATTCTATCTTTTCTTCTCTTTGACGCTTGTGAGATAAAGTGTTATGTCTGAGAGTGTAAAGCGATGCCTGTGATCTAAGAACTAATGCCTATTTAGCTGTTCTTTGTCACCTGTGATGACTTTTATTGTGCAATTTACAGTGATCTGTCATGCCTAGTATTCTTTAACTGACACTTAGTAGTTGTTCTTTTCCACTTTAGATATTTTATCTTACACAATTTTCACTACTTTTTACACCTATCAGTTAAATTGTTACACTTAGTGATCTTTAAAAGTCACTTTAGTCACTGGAAAGTGACGCTTGTGAATCTTAAAGTCACACCTGCTAGTTTTTTACTGACACTCTTTAGCTGATAAATGATGCCTAGTGTTTTTTGCTTAAATTTGCTATTAGATTATTAAATTTTGTCTTCTTACTCCCTGTTTGTGTTTTTCCTGCAGTTGAGCAGACAAAGGAAGTGCAGAAACTAGAACACAGAATCACTCAAGAGAGAAAAGAGGTAAGAATTCAAACTAAATATCAAAAGGAAATTCATAGTGCTTCAATTCTAGAAAGTTTGGGATTAGAAGAAAAGTTGTATGCTCATTACATTAAGGTGTTAGATGCTTACAAGTAGAAATTCCCTACTTTGAATTAAATTTTCTTGCATTAAGTTGTTAAATCTTCTTTGCAAAATCTTGTCAAGAACACATAATTGCAATTTCACTTTGTTCCTTTTGGTTTCATTCACTTTGTATGGTTGTGTTGACTAATTTGTTGGAGGAGTTGGAGTGAGAATGATAGCCACTAGGAGAGTAAGCAATTAAACATCAAAAACCTTAAAAAAGTGCCTAGCCTTTGCTAGCTACAAAAAGAAGTATTTTTCAAATCAAGCTTGCATTGCTTAAATTGTGGCTATTCTTTGGATCTAGCTTAATAAAAAAAACCTTACTATTTGTCAAATTGAACAAGCATTAGGCATATGCTCTCCATTTTTTGAAGTGGATCAAAAAGCCAAACATGTTAGTTCAATTTGGTAGAAAGAAAGGGAGGAATTAACCAAACATTTCATTTATAAGAATCTCCTTGTCAAGAGGTTGAAAAAGATTAAATCTGATTGAAGTGTTTGGAACAAGGAAAAATAATAGGGATATGCTCTTCACTTTCTAAGTGAACCAAATTCCAAAACTTGTTGAACTAAGTTTGATTTCTTTCTTTTCTGTACATGCTAGTTAAATTAGATCTTTAGAGGGCCTTCCTCTCGAGATTTTCCTTACGAGGATGGTGAGAGGAAATGACCCAAGTGGGAGACAATCATTTTAGCCACGATACTATTTGACCCACTATAAACAAATACATTCTTCCTTAATAGGAGAATGAATAGGTTGTGTGCAAGTTTTCTTCACTTCCTCTAGTAGTCCTTTTGGATTACACCAAATCATGCTTTCGTGCATGTGGGAAGCCCGCAAGTGGGTAAAAGAGCTTGACATGATTTAGAATGGAGGTGTTCATTAAAATCCTAATAAGTAGTCATCTGCCTTTTAGAGCCAAACATGTTTAGAAGCCAAATCTGACTCTAGGTAGATTGCTTGGAAGATATTCTTGTTTATACTTGTGAAAAATGATCTAGAACATACACTTTTAGTGTGGTTTTAGGTATATGGTACAATTTGATGTGTGTGTTGAGTTTGTATTTTATTTTCAAGCAAGAATATTCTGCAGATCTGATCTGAAACTTTTAAATTTTTTTGGAATTTACAACTTGGTCTGCAAAGTGCCACCTACACACAGAGAAAAACTGCTTATAAATGGTAAAATCATGCCTGTGACTATTTAGGAAACACCTATCAATAAGGAAGTCACACCTGTGACATTTTAAGAAACACCTGGAAAAAGTTACGAAACACCTATCAATAAAGAAAAGCCGTTTGCTGACCTGCAGAGCACCACCTAGGAAAATTCCAGTAACCGCGTACTAATTGTTAAGTCACGCCTACACATAGGAAAGTGACACCCAGAAACAAAAAAAGGGAAAATAGTGAGCATTTCCTGAGGGTTTCAAAAAATTTTGATTTCATATTTGAGTACCCTTTTGAATGTTCTATTTGTTCCAATATCCTGCCTGGTCAGAAATCCTGGTTTAGAACAATTTTGAAATTTTTGTGAGGATTTGATCACAAGCAAGGGGGATAATGCCTATTTCCAAGAGCTTTTATGCTCATGCCAAATTTCACTCAATCATATTACATAAAGAAAACCTTTCAAGCAAATGAAACTTATCTAAGGCAAGAACTTCCTTTTTTGAGTGATACATTTACTGCCCCAAAAAATACCACAAGAAACCACTCAAGAGGTAGAAACTAACATGACTTTTCCTTTTGGCAATGGAGGAGGAGCAGATCTTAAATATCAAGGGATTAACAACAATAACAATGGGGGCAATGGTGAACCCACCGTTGATGACACAACTAATGAAAAGGTTAATGAAGCCATACAAAGCCCATACTTCATGAAGCTTATTGAAAAAACATTAGAAAGAGATAATGAGAAGTAATTTCTAGACCTAGCCCAAGGTCTTAAACTCCCTCATGACTATGATGTCAATAAAATTAAGCAACAAGAAGTTGAAGAGAGCCCAATCGATATCATGAATAAATAATTTAAGTTTTTGATTAAGGAAAATAGTTTTTAATGAGGCCCTGAAATCCTTACAGAGTTAAAAGTTTAACAGAGATATAGCATTGAAAGTTTACAACAACAAAGTAGCCAAAGCCAAAAAAACAAACAGTCACAATCCACCAGTAAACAAATGATAAAACCAGAAAATAGAACTAGGCACAGAAACAAAAAACTGGGACGGACACAAAGCCAGGAGAGAAGCTCAGGCAAACTCTCTGAGGATCTCTTCCGCATGAATCTCAAGCTTAGACACCTTATCTGCCACCTCCTTAAGGTCAGATAGATCTTTATCAGGTTCCTAGGTGTCCTTCTTCATAGTGCTAGATCTGGTTCTCTTCCTTGGACCATCGTCTAGAGATTTATCTTTACCCCTATTGGGAGACTCCTCCTTGCTACCCCTATGTTCCTCTATTTTACTAATCAACACCTTTATGTTGTCATTTGAAGCTTTGAGAATGTTGTAGCTTTTTTCAATGATTTTTTGCAAGGTTTCCTCCATGCTCTGAACTCTTTTCTTCACTTCATCCATTTTATTTTCCATATCATTCTTCTCCTCAGTAAGCTTGATCTTGCTACTGCTATCCTCCCTCTCTAGTCTACCCACCTTGAACTTTAACTCCTAGATTTTTTGGTAGGTCCATTTAGTAGTTCTATAGCTATCAATAACACTATTTTTAGCATTGTTGAGCACATCCATCTTAGGGTTTTCTTTTGTGATGTCCCTCAAAATAACCAGGGTAGGGTCAATAAGGTCCTCCATTTGGATTTTTCCCTCCTTATTCTCCTTAACCAAAGTTTTCATCATTTCCCTCTTTAGACCCATCTTGATAGAAACATTATGAAAATTTCTCCAGACCACACTCTTCTCTTTATCTGTGATCTTGCAGGTGTACTGGTCAGTCCCATGATCATCACAGTCCTACACATGGTCATCCTCTCTCCCCTAGCTCTCCTCTTCCTCTTTAGTATCCTTCCCCTCCTCTTGTCCTCCTCCTTGTTTTCTTCTTCAATGTTCTTCCTTTTTTTCTACTTTCTGACAGAATTGACATCAGGATCCTCTTCTATGTCCATAGGCATCTTAATTGTAATGTTTCTCTTTCCTTTCTTCTTCTCCTTAATTTACTCCTCCTCCCTGAACATATCTTCCTCCTCGTCAACACTTTTACCCTCCATTTCCATACCCTCTGCCTCCTCATCATAATCTCTATCAGAAGAGATCTCAATGCTCTGCTTAGGTTTAGGTTTCTTCTTTTTCTCTAATTTCTCTTTTTTAATTTTCTTTTGCCCTTTTTTAGTCTGAGGGGTGGCCTCTGCATCAGAGTCCAAATGCATATCATGGCTTTCCTCAGTATTAGAATGGATATACTCTTCTTCTCCTAAATCTACCTCCTCATCTAAACCCTCCTTCCCCACTTTTCCCTGCTTAATTTCTTTTCCTATAGTCCTAGCCTTGAAAAATTCATAAATCAATAGCAAGAGCCCTTCATGGAAAGCACGGTTTCCAATAGGCTTCTCCTTGTAGTCATTTATATTCTCATTGATAGATGAATAAAGGTAAAAAGGGATAGATATTTTAGCCCCAAACCTGAAATGGTTAAGAAGCACGAAGTGGTAAGAGTATATGCAGTTGAATCTTGTGTCCAGGGAGATGTACTTGATTATCACCCTCAGCACAAACCTCCATAGTGGTTTAATGGACCTCGGTAGGTAGTAGATGCCCTTCTTCACAAGAGCCTTCTTTTCCTCCTTTCCCTTGGAAAATTCCAACACCGCTTGACCCGAAATGCGCCTGTCTTTATAGAATTTCTTGCTAACAATGGGGATGCCTGTAACCATAGAAATAACCTCCTCCATCACTGTGAAATCAACCCCATCAATTTTGACACTCCCCTCATTCTAGTTCTTAACCATGGTTTTGGTAACAGAGGGTTTCCACCCATGCAGCTGTTCAATGAAAGAAGTCACATCCCCTTTGCTCAAAATGCCCCACACCTTAGAGCTCCGCTACCACTTCTCAACTTCATCCTCTGGTTCCCTCCTGTGTCTTTCCCCCACCATTTTTTCACTCTCTATGCAAACAATTCTTTTGATAACAATGTCTTTTGAAATTTGGGGCTAGCAGATAAAATGAGTGGTATTCTCAATCCTTCTTTTGAACTTATGAAAAATAAACCCAAAAATGGGCCTCAAAGTGCAATGATGGAAATTGCTCGGGTGATTCATACTTTGGCTTGCATACTTACACATCATATTTCATCACATTTCCCATAACACATAAACTTTCATTATTAACCTTTAATGTTTCCCAATCTACTCGGGATTCTCTCTCTTTCAAATAAATCTTTGATTTCAAGCAGAATATTGTGTCCGTCCATCCATCTTTTCACCTCATCTTTCCTGACTGCCCAATTGGCTAGCCTGTCAGCAACTTGATTTTCTTCCCTGTATTCATGATCCATGTGGACTCTATAAAAGGACTTGAGAACCTGAATACTCTTGCTAATTATATTTGCAATCGTCTAGGTAGGAAGATTTTTCTTATTGAGACAATCTATTATATTCTTTGAGTCTCCTTCTAGCCACAATTTTCTAACTCCAATATCCCTAGCAAGCTCTATAGTTTGATGGGCCCCATTCACCTCTACATAGTGATTAGTTTGCACCCCCAGAGGAGTCGAGATGGCAACAATGCCTTTCCCATGATCATTTCTGATGATGCCCCCAATCCTAGCCTGGCCTGGGTTGCCTTTTGCAGCCCCATCAAAGTTAGCTTTACAGCAGCCCTCGGGTGGAAGAGCCCATCTGCAATCCTCCCTCCTTCTTCAATCATTCTCCTTTGCATTGAGAATAGGGTTATAGCCTTTGATGATAGTATAGTTTTCAACTAGAGTGTTAAGGCTTTTGTGAAAGACCACCATAGAATTGGCTTCTTTTTCCCTGAAAATTTAGTTGTTCTGCTCCCTCCACACCCCCCAACAGAGATGAGGAAGAGACCAATCCCATAAGCCCTTTTTAACATCCCCAAACACCCCATAGTGCCACTATTGAAAGAGCTCCCTCATGTTATTGGGAAAAACCCAAGTCTATTTGAAAAAAGACAGGAATGAAGACCAAATATCTCTGGTGAAATGACAATGGATGAAAAGGTGATCAACACTTTCAATTTGATTTTTTCAAAGGATACATAGATTAGGCATCTAATGACCCCTCTTGATAAGGTTTTCCACCATAAAAATACAGTTTTGAAGCATTATCCAGAAAAAAATGTTGATTTTGGAGGTAAGACCAAGATACCAAGCTTTGGCCCAGACAGGGATAGTTTCAATACTCTGCATGGTTTCATAGCCTGAGGCCATAGTGTAGTTGCATCCTTTGTCATCCCCCAAATAATATCATCTTTGTTTAGGGATAGAGGGATGAGCCTCATCATGTCCATCAATGGCTTGAGCTCCTGGGATATCTCAGTCAAGTTCACCCACTCTTCATTGACCCTGTAGTCTCTCACCTTGTAGCCAAATCTTTCCATGCAAGGCATCACCCATCTGTTGTACTGCTTAATGCTCCATAAAGGCCCCAAACTAAGCTAGAAGTTAATATCTTCACCGTTACCAAGTTTCCATTTCACCTTCTCAGTGGCTAACCCTTTAGTCTTTATAATGCCATTCCAAATGTTGGATCCCTTTGGGTCATTATCCCTGCTGATGAACTACTTGAAATTTATATTGGCCGAATACTTATCTTTCAGAATATCCCTCCATTCCCCCTTGGAGTTAAAGATCCTCCATATCTGTTTAGCTTGCAAAGCCCTGTTGAACTGCTTCAAATTCCTAATCCCCAAACCCCCCTACTTTTTAGGTCTCTAGATATTGTCCCAAGCCACAAGCGGGTACTTCTTATTGCCTTCAGGACCGGCCCATAAAAACTTCCTCTAGATAGACTCCAAAGTATCAGCCACTTTGGAAGGAATAGAGAACAAGTCGAGGGCATAAGTAGGCAAATTTTGTAGAGTAGATTTGATCAGAAGAACTTTACCAGCCTGACTTAGAATAATACCCTTCGAGCTAGGTAATTTTCTATTGAACCTATCAATGAGATTGTCCCAAAAGAGGTAGCCCCCATAGGGAGCCCAAAGTAAGTAGAGGGGAGGGAACCAATACCACAGCCCAAGATACCAGCAATTTTCCTTTGTTTGCCTTTAGCAATGTTGACAAAGAATACCGAACTCTTGCTCCAGTTAATGAGTTGACCCGTGGCATTAGAGTAAGTATTGAGAATGGCCTTCACATGTATGGCTTCCTTCATCAAATCTTCTCCCCCAAGGATGGTGTCATCCACAAATTGTTGATGAGAGAAGATCAGGGGTCCTGAAGAGGGTTTTAAACTAGAAAAATATCCTCTGCTCCTTTTATCATGAATAAGTCTTCCCAAGCACTCCACCAGAATAATAAATAGGATGGGGGAAAGGGGATCCCCTTGCCTAAGCCCTCTAGAGGATTTGAAAAAATCCATGGGAGAACCATTGACCATCACCACAAAAGTGGGGGTGGAGATCAGTTGAGATATAATCTTTCTAGTTTTATCATTAAAGCCAAAAGCTTCAAGAACCTTATCTAGGAACAACCAATCCACCCTGTCATAGGCCTTAGACAAATCAAGCTTGAGCAGGAAACCATCCCTTTTTCCCTCCTCTAAAGAATGAATAACCTCATGCACAATAATGATAGAATCAAGGATTTGTCTACCTAGGACAAATCCCGTTTGTTGTAGAGAAATAATCCCTAGAAGGATTTTGATTATTCTATTGGTTAAAACTTTAGAAAAAATCTTGTAAAGAGAGTTGCAAAGACTAATAGGCCTGAAAAAATCAAAAGAGTCCACACCTGAGTCTTTGGAAATCAATACCAAGAAGGTAGCATTGATTTCCTTGAGCAAGCACTTAGCACCAAAAAATTCCTGAACCGCTTTGACCAGATCATCTTTAAAAACTTCTCAATACAACTGGAAGAAAAAAGTAGGGAAACCATCAGGGCCAGGGGCTTTCTTAGCAGGCAGGGAGAAGACAACCTCCTTAATTTCATCTAATTTAGGAATAGCCACAAGGGACCTATCCTGGCTATCATTTATCACACTAGGGATAGTTTTGAGAATATCCACCTGATCCTCTTTGCCTAGGTTGGTCTCTTTGGTGAGGATAGCAGAGAAATCCCTGATAGCTTCTTGAGCGATCTCCTTATCTTACTCAAAGGAAACATCCCCCTTTTTGATAACACTAATTATGTTGGTAGCCCTGTGTTTCATAGTAGAGAGGTGGAAGAATCTAGATTTTTTGTCCCCTTCCTTTAACCACACCGATCTAGACCTCTACCTCCAGAAGATTTCCTCTTTGCCCAAAATGTTGTGAAGATCAGCTAGAATAGTCTTTTCCACATTCGACCTATCCTCATCATAGCCCATGTTCTGAATCTCCTCCTGCACCTCAGTGAGATCCACCATAATCCTTTCTTTCGCCATAAAAATATTCCCAAAATCCTTTTTATTCCACTTTCTGATCTCCATTTTAATGTTTTTCAGTTTCTTAGCCACCTTATACATAGCTGTGCCTTCCACATCAATGTTCCACTAGTCCCTAATTTTGTTTGAGAAGACCAAGATGAGAAAATCACATCTTCTCAAATCTGAAAGGGAAATCCTTTTTCCTATTGCAAAGCTCAATGGTGAGAGCAATGGGGGAGTGATCCGAGCCAAGTCTTACCAATGAAGAAAGTTTGCATTGGTAATGGTTCATCTAATCCATAGTGATCAAAGCTCTATCCAGCCTAACCTGAATGCAATGCATCCCTACTCTTAGACTTGTTGTACTACTCAATGTTCCATAAAGGCCCCAAACTAAGCCAGTCATCAAGCCAGAAGTTAATATCTTCACCGTTACCAAGTTTCCATTTCACCTTCTTAATGGGCCTTTAATCCATTGAATGGAATAAATAATTTAAGTTATTCCAAATGCAATTAGACGTAATGAAGCAAAGTGGGGCTCTGAAACCCTTTTCAATAGAAGCATTGTGTCCATTCCCATTTGATAAGAGTTTGATCATGGTACCATTCCCTAGTAATGTTGTCTTTCCTAAGTATGACAAATACGAAGGAGCATCTGATCCTCAAGATCATTTAAAGGAATTTTGTGCATTAATCTTAGAGTTCATGCATGACACTACTTATTTAATGAGGTTGTTTCCTAGAAGTTTGGGAGGCATGGCCATGGAATGGTTTTCAAAATTACCTTCAGGCATTTGAACTTTTGAAGAGCTGGCTTCTAAGTTTGTAACACATTATTCATATAATATTAAACATGAAGTTACAATGATCACATTATGCAACACCAAACAAAGAGATGGAGAAGGATTCCTACTTTTCTTACAAATATGGAGAGCAGTATTTTCTAGATACCCTCAAAGTGTACTAGAAAAGGAAAAGATGGATATATTTATAAATAACTTGAATAATGAAATGAATTATCAGTTAAGGAGCAATGTCCTAAGTCTTTTCAAGATCTTATTGAAAATGGAGTGACTATGGAGGAGGTATTGGTTAAAAGTGGAGAACTAAAGATTTTCAAGGATAATAAGAATCACAACAATAACAATACCTCCAACAACAATAGTAATCAAAATAAGAATTATTCCAACAACTATAACCGGTTTGGGTTGAGGAACAACAACAAAAGTGTGGTTAATGATGGAGTTGTTGATAGTAATAATTTGAAGGTCACTCCTTTTACTCTCACAAGAACACCTACTCAAGTGAATAATGAAAATAAAGCTTCCAAAGGGCCTTTTAACAACAACACCAATAATAACAACTTTGGGAACAATCAAGGGGCTAACAAGTACAAGTAGTTCTTGGAAACATCTCCCAAGAGAACATTCGCACCTTTGGGTGAACCTCTTGAGAAGGCATTGAGGAATATCATTGCTAATAAGATTATTGATTTACCTAGACCTCAACCCTATGAGCCACAAAACAAGCCCGGTTGGTGGAGTGAGAATAGTCATTGTTAATACCACTGAAATAGAGGGCATACCACAAATGATTGCTTATAGCTGAAGAAGGTGGTACAAGATCTTATTGATAATGGTGTGATCAATATAGAAGGGCCTCAAAGTAATGAATATCACATGACCTTTAAGAAACCTTTCTATAACCATGAGAAAGGTGAACCTTCCAATGTGAATAAGCAAGGAAATAATAATGTCAACTTTGCTCATAATTATGATAACACTATCAATACATTATCTAGGGATGAACATGTTGTCAATACTATTGTAATCAAGGAACAACCCAAAGAAGAAACATCTTATGCTATCACTAGGGGGAAAACTTCAAGGATTACCCTACAAGGGGTTGATCATAAACCTATTGGTCCTACACAATCAAGCATTTCAGCTAAACAACCATCTACAACAACAAAGCCATATAGTTTGGTGGACCAATTACAAAAGACTCCAGCTCAAATTTCTATTTTGGAGTTATTAAAATTATCTCCAAATCATAAGGAGATCTTGGAAAAGGCCCTAGTGGAGACTAATGTTTCTATCAACTTGAAGGAAGAAAAATTCCAAAATATGGTGGGACACCTCATTGCACCACATTGTCTTTCATTTTCTGAGCAAGATGATATGTCCATCACTCATCCTCAAAATCTGCCATTGCATATAGAAGTTCTCATTCAAAGACATAGGGTTAAGAGAGCTCTCATAGATGGAGGAGCTAGTCTCAATATTTTCACTTTAAGCTTTGTCAAGTCTTTAGGTTTATCTGAGTCTTCTATTGATCCTACGAAGTGAATTACCATTAAAGCTTATGATGAGGAGGAGAGATCTTCGAAAGGCATGATTATCTTACCTATTCAAGTTGGGCTCATAAAAAAGGACACAAAATGTCAAGTCCTAGACATGAAGTTAACTTATAAAATCTTATTGGGGAGCCAGTGGATACATGAGATGCAAGCGGTTCCTTCTACATACCATCAATGTATCAAATTTCCACACATGGGAGAAGAAATCACAATTGGAGGGGATTCAAATCCTTTTCAATATTGCATTGCATTGAAGCCTCTTCATGAGTTATTTATTCCTCATAATAGAGAAGGTCTTATTCCAAAGGCTACCATTGAAGACACTAAAGGTAATGATCCTAAGTTAACATTAAGTGCTACCTTTATCTCAAGCCCTATTCAAACTAACTCAACTACAACAACTAAGGAAAAGGAAAAAGTGAGTTATGAGGCTCCAAATTCAAATGATAATTCAGGTAAAGAATCCACACCAAAGGTGGAACTTTTCAAACCCACCAAAGAGGAGAAAGACAATGCCAAAGAAGACCAATATAAACAAATGAGTGAGATGATGCACAAGTTCGAAAAGAAATGTAGAATTAATTCAAAAGGAGTAAGGGAATATTCTGTTTCCCTATTTGATTTACCTACTTCTCCAAAAACACATGGAAAACCTTCCAAGGAGTATCTTCCTCACAAATAAAAATCTAATTTTGTAAGAGAAAGTGATAGGTCAACATTCAAGAAAGAAGACAATGAAGTTTTACAATGGCTTTATAAAGATGAAAGTGATAACTCAAATAACCTCGTGGAAAGAATTCAACACATTAATATTCAAACTAACCAATATGGAAAGGGGTTCAACATTATGCAAAAGATGGGGTATAAGGGAAGATGACCCTTAGGTAGGAGAAATAGAGGTTTACTTGAACCTATTGAACCTTCTTGGAGATCAAAGGAAGAAAAATCCGGAGTAGGTTATCAACACAAAGGAAAAAGTTATAGCCCTATGCATGATTTTTATAAACAAGTGAACATGGTGGAGTCCAATATTGATAGTGATGATTCTAGATAATGTGAGTGGGATTCCTTATCTGAAGATTCTTGCCATGACAAAGAGATTGTCACAATACATTCTTATGCTAATGTTCCTAAAGAACAAACTCAAGATAGTGAAGATCCAGATCCACAGGAATCTAATATAGGACAAGTGCATATTACTCATCCATGGATAGGTGAACCTTGGGTATCTTCATGGGAGAGTGATTTGAATGTTAATTTTAATCCACATGTCTTATTTCCCATACTTTTTACCGTAGAAGTCTTAGAGGACTCAATGAAGAAAACTTTGATCCTTCTTCCATGGATCATCTTGAGAAAGCTCATGTTATTGACCTTAATGATATAATGTATGAACCATCTAATGAGGTCATATCCTTAAACCTAGCCAATGACAATTTTCCAAGTGAATCTTTACCCTTAATGCATCTTGAGCTCATTGATTGGGACTTAACCGAACCAAATGACTTACTCTACTTTCCCAATGACCAAGCAATGACACAATACCTAAATGTGGCCGAGCCCTCTTTCACCGAAGAGTTTAATCAAAACATGATGAGAAAGGTAGGGGTCCAACATCTTAATCCAAAAGAAAAAATGAAAAAAAGTAAAAAAATGAAAAGTTCTAGTGGTGAAAACCACCATGTGGCAGCACTAGAAAAAAAAAAGTAAAGATAAAGGATATTTCCTATGGTTAAAACCCATCTGTTGCACCTAAGGAAGAGAGGCTAGATACCTTACCCACACATGAAGAAGAAAGATCATCAATTCTTATAGAGCCAATGGAGAAATTCAACATTGGAACAAAATTGGAGCCCAAATTCATACATCTAGCAGCTTCACTCACACCTTTAGAGAGAAAGGATTTCATTGAATTTTTTCAAGAAAAGTGAGTGAATTTTGCATGGTCCTATGCTGACATGCTAGGATTAGATCTAGACTTCATCATGCATCATTTGAATGCTCAACCAGGGGTTAAACCGGTCAAGCAAAAACTGAGGAAAATGCACCCACATATAGCTCTTCTAGTCAAAGCAGAATTGGAGAAATTGTTAAAGGTGGGGTTCATAAGAGAAATTGCTTATGTTGAATGGATATCAAATATTGTACTAGTTACCAAAAATGACAAATCCATTCTCATATGCATGAAATTTTGAGATCTTAATCTCACATGTCCCAAAGATGACTTCCCACTTCCAAGCATAGATGCAATAGTGGACTTAACAGCTGGTCACTCCATGTTTTCATTGATGGATGGTTTTAGTGGATACAAAAAATTAAGATTGCACCCGAAGATCAAGAAAAGACAACCTTGACATGCCCTTGGGGTAAGTTTTATTGGAATGTAATGCCTTTCGGCCTCAAAAATGCTGGAGCTACTTACCAAAGGGTAATGACCACTATTTTTCATGATATGATGCACACCTTCTTAGAAGATTATGTGGATGATATGTTGGCCAAGTCACATCAAAGAGAGGACAATTTAAAAATTCTAGAAAAGATATTTATATGCTTGGAACAATTCAAAGTAAGGCTCAATCCAAAAAAAATGTGCCTTTGGTGTTCAATCCAAGAAATTATTAGGCTACATAGTTTTGAAAAAAGGTATTGAGGTGGATCCCAAAAAGGTTCAAGCAATCATGGACATGTAAGTCCCTAAGAACATTAGCCAAATGAGTTCTCTTCAAGGAAAACTTCAATCAATAAGGAGATTCATTTCTCAACTAGCTGAAAAGTGTCATTCATTCACAAGGTTGCTACACAAAGACACCATTTTTACATGGGATGAAGAATGTGACAAGGAATTCACTTTGTTGAGGACTTACTTAATCAATCCACCAGTTCTAATGCCACCTATCAAAGGAAAACCATTTCTCTTGTACATATCAACAATTGAGAGGTCTCTAGGAGTTCTTTTGGCACAAGAAGATGATCAAGGAAAAGAAAGAGCTATCTACTATTTGAGCCGAACATTGATCAAGTATGAACTAAATTACACTTTCATGGAAAGAGAATGCCTAGCTGTTGTCTTCGCATCACAAAAATTGAGACATTACATGTTGATGCACAAAGTGAAGCTCATTGCAAAAATTGACCCTTTGAAATACTTGCTTAGTAGAACTGCCTTAACAGGGAGAATAGCAAAATGGGTCATGATATTAAGTGAGTTTGATATTGAATATGTGGATAGAAAGGCCATTAAAGGACAAGTGATAGCAGATCACTTAGCTAAAAATCCATTGGTTTCTACACATCCCATTCAAGTGGAGTTTCCTGATGCAGCAATTGTCAATATAGAAGCTAAGACATGGAAATTATATCTTGACGGATCATACACACAAGGAGGTTCCGGAGCCAGCATATTGTTCATTACCCCTCAAGGGTATAATATTCCTAAATCATACAAGATCTTATTCCCATGTACCAACAACATAGTTGAGTATGAAGCTTTAGTCATTGGTATCAAGATGGCTTTAGAATGGAATATTACCAAGCTACAAGTATATGGGGACTCTCAATTAGTAATCAATCAATTTAATGATTAGTACAACACAAAAGATGAAAAATTAATGCCTTATAAGATAATGATTGATGCTTGGAAAAATTACTTTGTATTGATTAATTTTGAACAAATTCCAAGAGAGAAGAATCAAGTTGCCGATGCAATGGCTACCTTGGCCTCATTACTCAAAAAACCTGATCAGAATGAAAGGTATGAATTCTTGGTGGAAGAGTTGGCAAAAATGGCATTTGACCTTCCCGATACCCAAATTATTGCCTTACTCAATGGACATGACTCACCTTGGTATGACCCTATTTGCACATACCTCAAAGACCAAGTGTTACCCTTAGACCAATCCTAAGCACAAAAATGACACTTCATTCGACAATCGACCCGTTATATTATCCTTTCCGAAACATTGTATCATAAAGGTCTTGACGGAACTTTGCTTAGATGTCCAGAGGAAGAAGAGTCTAAGGTAGCTTTACATGAGGTTCATGAGGGCACTTGCGGGTCACACTCAAGCGGTATAAACTTACCTAAGAAGATCCTTCACATGGGGTATTTTAGGAAAACCTTAGAAAAGGATGCTTTTCACTTTGTTAAGATATGCACAAAATGTCAATATCATGGTGATATGATACATGTACCAGCTCAAGAATTACATCCTTTTGTTACACCTTGGCCATTTTATCGATAGGGATTTGACTTGATTGGCGTGATTTATCAACCTTCATCCAATGGGCACAAATACATCATCATGGCTATGAAATACTTCACTAAATGGGTAGGGGCCATTCCTTTGATCATGGCTATAGGAAAATAGATTTCTATGTTCATCCTTAATCACATCATTTGTAGATATGGTATTCCTCATGCCATAATTACCGACAATGGAAAACAATTCAAGAACAAAGATGTGGATGAAATTTGTGATACTTTTCATATTACACATCACTCTTCTTCCTTTTATTATCCGCAAGGAAATGGACAAGCCGTGGCTACTAATAAGAATATCCTTAAAATTTTGAAGAGATCGGTGAACAAATCAGGAAGAGATTGACATGTACAAATCAATCCAGCTTTATGGGCTTATAGAACTAGCATCCGAACACCTACAAGAGATACACCACATTCATTGGTTTATGGAGCCGAAGCTATTTTACCTTTGGAGGTTGAAATATCATCCCTAAGAGTATAATTGCAAGGATTAATAACGGGTGAGGATTATAGGGTTGCCCGACTTCAACAATTGGAATTGTTAGAAGAACATCAAGCACAAGCATATGAACATTTGAAAGTCTATCAAAATAGGATTTCAAGGAACTATAACAAGCACACTAAACCAAGATTCTTTCAAGTGGGTGACTTAGTGCTAAGGGAGAACCCTAAAAATTAAGTGGAAAGGGAAAAGAAGGGTAAATGGGAAGCAAATTAGCTTGGTCCTTTTGTCATTGTTTCTTCTTTTGGAACAAGAACTTACAAACTAGCCAATTATGATGGGGAAGAATTACAAGAACCCATTAATAGCATTTATTTAAAGAGGTTTCATACCTAATCAGATGAGAGAGTATTAGAAGAAAGAGTATCAGACGAGTGTGTATTCGATGACTCAAGCTTCACTTTTGTACATGAGAAAATAAAAAAATAAAAGAAAAAAAGAAAAAAAAGAAAAAGATAAAAAGTGCCTTAGTGAAAACCTAGCAATTAGGCACCTTGGTACACACCTTGGTAGCAAAAAAAATTGAAAAAAGTGAAAAAAAGCAATAAACCCAAAAGGTGAAAACTCGGCAATCAAGTGCCTTTTGTTCCCTTAAGTCTTTCCTAGTTGCATGTGTACCTATTGCATTTCCATCATCTCACTTGTAAATATTCATTGCATCTATCATTTGTGCATAGTCATGATAAAACCTTTCAGCTGCATTGTTGCATGTTGCATTTCCTATTGCCCTAAGTTTGTCACACGATCACATTTATCACTTGGGGGCAGGAAAGGATTAGATTTTTGGTACAAATGGATTCAATAGTGCTACTTTCGGTCACACATTAGAGAGAGACTTATCAGAGCTTCATAAGAGAGAGATTTGTTGAACCTTTGATGGATATCATTGTTCACAACCAAGTATTTTGATCCTACAACTTGATCCTTGAGCCTTCATTGACTTTATTATTCGGGATAAAAAATTGACATCACTTAATTGATCAAAATGCTTGGAAATTATTTTTGAAAATCTTGATATATTGCAAAACACTTGAAGTTTTTTGTTAATTTTTATTGGCTTTTATCACATCTTTTTAGCTAATCGATGATGTTTCGACTAGATTGGCAATGATGGAGACATGATATTTTCTTTCCTTTGACTGACTTTCTTGAGGGAGATCCAACAACTTATGTGAATTCGTCTAACGAAATGGTCATCAAAAAACCATCGAGGACTATCATATAAGGTGGAGGGTTGACCTTTGTTTGTTTACGCAAATAGATACCTTGGCTATTTAGATCTTCCATATCTTGATACCAAAATCCACTTGCAACATTGAATCCGTTGAAACTAGTATTCATACTCCCATAGTTGGTCATTCAACTAGTGAGGGTTGTACTAGTGTCCTAAGGGTTACCAAAAGTGATAAAAAGCGGTATTCATATCATCATGATGTGGTTAGTGATGGTTGTACTTTCTTTCTAGTCCCACAATGCTCAATGATGAAAATATTTCTCTATAGCATTTCTTTGCTAAAAGCTAGTGACAATTAGTTACATTGCATTGCATTTTCATGTTTAGATTAAATGCATGGTTTGTAGTTATTTTTCCAAGGGAAAGGGGGTTCAGTCATTATCTTGATCAATCATTAAAGGGGGGTTCACTTAAACATCTCATCCCTGGTTCAAATCAATCATGTGAGATTATCTTTTGCATTTATTCATAGCATTACTCATTATTCATTATCCATATATCAGAAAAGAAATAGAAAAAGATTCATTACTCATACATCATTTGCATACATCTAGTTAAAGATTGCATTAATAGAGTTGCATACATAAAAAAAATAGTTTCATTCATTCTCCATATTTCCATAATAAAACATTTGCATCCATACATTGAAAATCAGGAAAAAACATATCAAAATTACATTATCACTTGCATTCATTTATCTATATCGCATATAAGATACATTGCATCCATAGCATAATCAAAAGTCAAATGCCTCATAAACATCATATAGAGATTCATATAAAGATGATCTCACATAAACACATCAAGAGAATCAAGGAAAGTATATCATCATATAAATATTCATAACATCAATGATCCTGTTGGAGCTCTAAATTTTGGGCAAAATTTGGAGTCCTATATAGTGATAAAACCCTAAAAAATGGCCTCTTAAACTCCATGAAAAATAATTAATGATGGAGTACATGAAATGGGATGAAAAATTATATTAATTTTCAATTAAAAAGTTGAGAGATTAAGGAAGGAAGCTCTGTGATAGGAACAATCAAAATTATGTGATCAAAGCCTTCAGAAAATGCTGGAATTTCGACCTGCTGCAAAGATGATGTTGACAGAGGCTGAAGATGGTCGAATTTTAAAAATCTAAAAAAGACCCAGTTTGGAAAATCAAATTTCCTATTTCCAATAACAATCTTATCTTTCCACAAGGTGTTTTGATTTTTTTACCAGACCCAAATCCGAAAGTTAGGTAGTTATTTTTTAGTTAGTTTATTATTTTTTCAAAATAATTTGTAATAAGGGTGTGTCTTTTCACCCTAAAGAGGTGTGAAAGCCACTCAAAAATGTATATATACATAATGTAAAATTAAAAGATAGAAGACAATCCAAGATATATTTTCATAGAATATAATTTGATAAACAATTGCAACTATGAACTCTTATGTAACAGTTTTTCAACATCAATAAAGATAAGTGTCATTTCTTTTTATTTGTGGTTATAAGTTATATGTTTTCAATTAGTTTTTCAGATACTCTATGTACTAAGGTGTTCTATTGTGTTATATTCCCTGATTTATTAATTCAAAGTTCATTTATACAATTCAAGTAGCAACTGTATGGTCTATGAACCTACTGTTGTTCCTGTCAGCCTCTTAATTTGGGTTAAAATTGATAGGATTAATTGTATAAATTGAATTGAATTGTGGATTAAGTGAAGCTTGTAGGATGATAGTCTTACTTTATAGGAGTAAGTTCCCTTAAAACTATCTTTGACTATATGTAGGATTGAAAGTTTTTTGACTCTATAGCCAAAGTATTTAGAAGGCACTGATCTAATCATTATTTGGAAATTGTCATTTGGTTCATACTTTGTAGTTTATAGATCATTAAATCATTATTTCAAAAGCATTACTTTTAATTCTTTAGTATAATCCATTTAGTCAAGTATTATAGAATAGAGATTTTTCAGGAGATTAGTTTCTTTCCTCAAATGATCAGTCACCACCTTTGGAGGAACTTTGTTTGTTTATGTACGCAGTTGTGCGACATAGAGAATTAAATAGTTCAAAGTGAAATTAGGCCTACCAGCCTTGGCTTGATTAAGAAAATATTGTAGAGGTATCAAGTGGTGCATCACCATTTTACCTGACAGTTGGCCAAAAGAAAATCGATCATTTTTGGGCACCAACAAATTGGCGACTTTGCTGGGGAGCAATATCTATGAAAGATATTTTCAAAATTTATGGTCAAGATAGTGAATTGTGACAGTTTAGTCAGACTCTATTGGAGATAGAACTCAGAATCAGTTGTATGATTTTATCCTTCTTATGAAGAAGGTGGTGACTCTATATAAATTTTTTTAGATTTCTACTTAGGACAAGCAGGGAAAAATATTTTCCTCAAGGCACTTGAGGTGGCGACTCCATGTGTTAGAAGTTTTCAATTTCTCCATTGAGGGAGAGAACCTGGAAGGAATGAATATTTGGCCTTTAGTTAGTAATAGAAGCTTCATTACATGATGTTTAAGAAAAAATTTAGAAGTTTTTTGATTCCCACTAAGCCTTTGGATCTTAAAAAATTTCAATGTAGTACTAATTTATCAAAGCTTGCACAGAAGGTGCTTGAATTTTATGGAGATGAACCAGATCTTGATCATTTAGATGCTTTTCATATGTTCCTTGATGATTACAAAATTGATGCCGAAGGTGATTCCATGAAATTATTTGCTTGGTCATTAAAGGATGATGCAAGAGAAGAATATGAGGCTTTACCTGCACAAAGTATTTCATCATGGAAAGAATTTGAATAGTGGTTCTTGTATGAATTTCATAATGAAGACAACAAATACTATGAACAAGAAGAGAATTGCACTAAGGAAATTGAATCTTACATGTCTCCCTTAGATGCATTTTTCAATATAAAAAGACAAAAGGGTGAGTTTGCAGCCCATTTGTTCATAAGGATGATGGGTTTCTATGTTGAGATACCATAAGATATCATGCCTTCAAGTAGGGAATTTCAAAGAAAACTTTATGATTTGGGAGTTTCTATAGGTGACCCTGATTTGAGGCTCCTTTTTCAGAAAGTAAAAGAACACAATGAATGCAATGTGAAACATACAAGAGATGAGGCTCCATATTCTAATGAAGAGGAAAGTGTGAATCAGATGAAAGAAGATTCCCTCCAAGATGATAATTCCCAGGGATCAAATTGTTGAGATGAAATAGAACTACATTAACATGATGAACTTTCAGGAAATAATGTTAATGAAGATATTAGTCTTGTTGATGAAACACTTGATGATCCAAATAAAAGATCTCGTGGATGTATGCCTAAATTATTTATGACCTTGAACCCATTTTTTGAAGAGGATACAAAGGAAGATGTGTCCAAGTTCTCTATGTTCATGAATATGTTATTTGAGGAAGATCTTTTATGCAATCTAATCCATCGACATCATGATGAAGATAATAGGCCTAATGATGATTTTGAGGATGATGAAACTCAAAATATTTGTGGGCAAGTGTATTCAAGAGGTGAGACATCTTTCAGTTCATCCTATGAATAGAAGTTGTATCAAACATGTGAAGATAAGATGGTATCAGCCAAGCATAATGAGGAGAATGTGTTGAGGAATAGTGCTAAAAGTTTTCCAAATATCCTATCTAATCAGATTCTTGATAAAACTACAGTAATGTCTCCTAAATATGAGTTATCTTCAAAACTATTTTATGATGAGAAAAACCATATGGAGTATAAAGACAAAGAAAATTATGAGCAAGAAGTTGTCCAAGTAATGAAATTTTGTTTTGATACAACTAGTCTAATGCATAGAGATCCTTCATTCAGCAAAAAATCATGATGCAATTAATGATTCCTCAAAGATGAAACAAAGGCCAAATACCAAGGACCACATCAATGAAACAATGAGAATTGTCCATAAGGAAGATGCACCTAATGTAGCAAGGAGGGAGTTGTTACATGATCAGAATCAAGTGTTTGATAGGGGAAAATGTTGATTCTATGTTTTGGTGGCACGGGGCCATTAAAGGAGATTTGATTTGATTATTGAAATATGCAGTAACTCTATAGCCTAATGGACTTCCTACTTGGTCTACTTCTACCAGAGATAGTTGGATTCTCACTATGCTCACATGGAGCATACGTCCCTAGAAAGAGCCTTTTGGAGCTCTAAATTTTGGGCAAAATTTGGAGTCCTATATAGTGATAAAACCCTAAAAAATGGCCTCTTAAACTCCATGAAAAATAATTAATGATGCAGTACATGAAATGGGATGAAAAAGACCAAGATAAAGGAAAACATGGTAAGTTCGAGGCATTATGGCTGAGACCTTACATGGTTGTTTCAAAGGTAGGTGAGAATTCATATTATTTATAGGATACTGATGAAGTTATTCAAGAGTTCCCAACTCATGGTCAGTATTTGAAGCCATTTTTCTCATAAAACAGGAAGTATTCTTTAACTTGTACATTATTTTTATTTATTTATTTAAGCCTCATGTTTCTTTTCTCACTATGGTCTATTTTTCCAGAGATAACTGGGATCTCACTGCATCTAGGCATGAATGCACGTCCCCAATAAGAGCCACTATTGACACTGAAAATTTTAGGTTCTAAATATGCAAAAAATATCAGGGAAGTATGATCTTAAATTTTAGTTTTATATAATTTCCCTATGCTAAAAAATTAAAACAAAATAAAAAGGCATATATGTTTGTCATTATTTTATTTTCATATATTAGGTTGTTAATTATTTTATTTCAATTAATTTAATGCATATTCATTTTGAAATAAATAATTATTCTAAAAAATAATAAATAAAGTAATTAAGTGAAAAAGGTGGCGAGAGGGAGTTGAACCCTTGACCTCTCAAGCCAACCTCTTTCCTACCTACCTACCCTCCTACCCCCTAACCAATTAGTCTATTTATTTTCTTTGAGAGGATTAGGAGGAGAAACTAATTTATTTACTTTTCAATGTGCAAGCGAGAAGTCAATACAACTTCTTACACAGGGAGTAATCCTTTCCTTAATTACTTTTCAAATCAATGATGAAATATTATTTTCCTATGTATTATTCATTTTCTCGATTTTAGGAAAAAAGAATGGGGAGAGGGAGTTGAACACTCAACCTCTTGACCCATCCTTTTTCCTACCTAACTACCCGACTCTACCCTTACCAATTGACCTATGCTATTCCTTGAGAATGTATGTATAAATAAGGGTATTAATTATAGATAATTTTATTTCCTTTTTAAAAATACATTATTAAGAGAATGAGTGTATTGTTTTTTAGTATGTGTGTGTCATAGAAATTTTATATTTTGTGAAATTATTGTTTTACCAATATGATTATTTTTAATTTTAATTTATAATTTACTCCTAAAAACCCTAAAGTGAAAAATATGATAAGGCAAATAATATTGATAAAGATTACTATGTATTAGGGTTGTGAAATATTTTTTATATTAATTTTAGTTTTCATATATCTAATTGTAATCATATAATTTTATCTTGTTGTAATTTTTTTTTTAATTTTAAAATTTTAAACTTGTAGGGTAAAAGGGCTTAAGTGATTATACATTACCATTGCAATTTATTTGTAAATAATAATTAATTGATTTCTCACCTTCATTTTAATATATGTATATTAGGGTTTGTGTTTTGAAATTTTTTAATTCCTAAAAACCTTAAATTTGTTTTATTGGATGGTTTTACACTAAAAGTATTTATAATGTTAGGGTTGTTATTAAATTTATACTTACCCTATGTGAAGTTATTTTAATATTATTGTAAATTTAGGGTAAATGCCCCCTTTTAAGGGTGAATTATAAAACTCTTTACCCTAATGTTTTTAAAATATTTCTATGTTGTAATCTACATTGCATTATGTTTGTGAATAGACATATTTTAAAAATAAATATAAATGCATTATGTTTTATTTTGAAAATAAAAGTAAAATTCTAAACATAATGTCATATTTTTATTTAATGCTTTAAATATTATCTTACTAATGAAATTTCTTATGTTTTGATAATTAATGTGGGCAACCTATGATTAATATTTAATTTTTATTTATACTCCACTTTATTTATCAAATACATTTATAAATTATGGCATGAATTTATTTCAATTAATTATTAATTAATAAATAAATGATAGTGGTCTTTATGAAAGCCTAATATATTATGAATATAATGATTTTGATTTTAGATTTTATTAAAAGACTATCTAATGTTAGGTGTTTTTGTGCAGGGACTAAAATGTTGGATTATTATGCACGAATACCTAAGATCATAACAAATCAAACTTGTTGTATGGGAAATATTATTCCCTAAAACTATTATTATGGTTTATTTTATATTTTATAGGGTTAGTTGCCAAGATTAGGTCTTGTGAAGGGGCATGTCTCTTTGTAGAGAACCCTTGGAAAATGTATTTATATTGAGACAAATTTGTAAACAAAAGACATCATGACACAATTGGGAAAATCTCCTGAACTACGGATTTGTATCTAATTTTCAATTTTCAAGTGCAGATGTCAGATAAGTTGTTTATGCTTTTTGAGGTTATATAGTTGTTATTTTCGATTAGTTTTTCAGATGCTCTGTATACTAGAGTGTTCTACTGTATTATTTTCCTTGATTTTTTATGATTCATAGTTAATTTGTACAATTCAAATAGCAATTACATGGTCTGTGAACCTGTTGTTGTTCCTTTCGGCCTCTTAATTTGGGTTAAAATTGATAGGACTAATTGTATGAATTGTTTTGAATTATGATTCAACAGAAGCCTATAGGATGATGGTCTCACTTTATAGGAATGAGTTCCCTTAAAACTATCTCTGACCATATGTATGATTGAAATTAATTGACTCTATTCCCAATTTTGCATCAGGCACTAATCTCATTTTATTTGTAATTTTTATTTGGTTTTATTTTGTAGTTTACATATTATATCTGGTATCTTCTTTATAAAGCATTCAATTAGGTTTTAGGGATAGTTTTAGATCTTAGTTTGGATATCACACTATTTAGCAATTAGGAGATTAGGTTATTTTCCTCCAAGGATTGTTAACCCCTTTGGAAGGAATTTATTTTGTCTGTGTATGCATTTGTGTAGTTCAAAAGCACTTGTGGATTTAGGCCTACCAGCCTTGGCTCAGTTGAGTCAGAATTGCAGAGGTGCTTGTTCATGCCTATCAGTTGGCCTCAAAATAGTCCAACATTTTTGAGCACCAACAGATCCAACAAATATGTATAGCAAGATACAATATCAATGACAAAGTGGTACATCAAAGTTTTGATCAATAAAACATCAACATGATACAAAGTCATCAAAGTAGATCCATAAATCAAACATCAAGATCCTACCGGGCCACCCGCTCCATCACCTACACCTGATCCATCTGGACCCCTATCATTTGGTCTATCCTGAGTAGGAGGAGTCTGACTACTGCTAGCAATACTAGGCCTCTGAGCCATCATGGTCATGAACTATTACATCATAGTGGCCACCTGATCTAGTCGACCAACCACTGCTGACAAACCTATCTGCAATATCCTTACATCCTGTGACATAGTATCAATACTAGGAGAAGCTTGAGATGTCTGACCCATATCCCAAGACATAGGTATCTTTAGAGGCACTTGTTGTGCCAGAATCTATCCATGCTAAGATACTGAAGCCTGATGTAACTATACCGATGGATCCTATCCATCGGGAACCTATCTAGCAGCATTAATATGTACCTATCTCCTGACTCTCTATTGTCCCTATATTGCTGCATCTCTAGGAGGTACAAACCTAGGTCCCTAATCTGGCCAAGACTATTTGACAGCCCTATCCCTGACATGTCCACCCCATACCCATGGCCCTACTCATCCTCTACCCATAGATCTAGGAGCTCTCTTCCTTTTGTGACCTCATTGGCATTTAGGTCTACCACCATCATCCCCGTCATCATCTCCACCATCATCATCTGATCGCTCATCTTTGCCCAGGATCAGCTCTAAAGGATTTGTAAATCTCAAAAATTTGTTCTGAGATCACCACTCTCTATACTCTGCAAACATCCCAACATCTACTACATGCTCTAATATATCCCATCTGATGTATATCATCCTGGCAATATGGTCACAAGAAAATTGAAAATCAGTCTGTGCCCCTACATAGATCACTTTTCCTAGACTTGAGCATACAAAGCCATGCCCTATGACATATCCTGATACCTGTTGTACTATCTAGAAACTTGGCCAAAGAAAAATCTCTCAATCACAAGGGTCGATTGACCAATCATCCAATGTAGAGAAAAAATCTAAGGGAGCTCATCATCATCCTCCCTCCAACCCTCATAGCCCAGATATGGTCTCCATACGACCTGATCTATATCATTGATCATTTGACGCTAGAACTCTAGCTTGCCTAGATGATGTTGGACAACCATGCTACTATATAAAAATGCATAATGAAATCCATGATGGTGAATACGATTTGAAAAAGGTCTAGTGATGGGAAGATTCTCCCATGCCCATAACTATAATATCACTACTCCTATTGATAATGAGGAACTAGATCTATAAACCACCTCATGCAAATCATGGTATAGCTAGGCTAGAACACAAGAACCCCAATCAAAATGCTGAGGCTGTGCAAGAAAATCCTCTAGAATATGGCCCCATCCAATAGAGAAGCCTTGACCTCACCAGTATAGAAGCAGTAATCTACGTATCAAAGCACCTAAAACTGGTGGCAATGTGGGAAAGGAAGAAAACTGAGCCCAAGTAATGGTATCATCATCAATGGTATTATCCCCAAAAATCCACCTGCAAAATGTGCTGTCATATAGTGAATTATAATATACCATCTCACCCTGAGTTAGAATGCGGAGTAATCGGTAAACATCCTTGGGAGTGATAGTCATCTCTTGAAATGGTAAATGGAAGGTATTGTGGTCAGAGTGCCAGTGCTTTGCCACAGCTATCAAGAGACCTCGGTTCATCTGGAACCATGGGATGTCTAGAAGGAAAATCAAACCGCACATCTCAATAACGTGAAACTCTGGCTGGGTCAAATCCTGACCTAGGTCTAATATCTAGGAAGCAACTGTCCATATGTATAACTTACAGAAATGTGCCTATTTTGAAAATCAAGGGAATCATATCAGTATTCTATATCAATGGATTATTGTAAGTAAATCTATCAAAGTTCAAATCCTATCAACTATCACCATTTGTTTGTGTCTCTATGTCTTGAGAATGAATTATCAGTTATCCTATCAATTCTATCAATCCTATCAATCCTATCAGTGTTCTACTATTAGTTTTTCTATCCTATCAGATTGACAAATCGAACATTCATTGGTACCATTATCCTAATATCCTAATCACTTATTTTCTTAATTACAACAGACCTATCTATCTTGGATATTTAATTGATCATCTAGAGAAATCAAATTTTTATCAGAAAATCAAGTTTGAGTATCAAAATTTTCAAAATTCCTATAGGCATCATTTGCTTATGCGGAGGTGGCATTTTACCTTAGGCGGTGAAATAAAATTCATACGCAACACTTTATTAAGAAGATGTGGTACTTCACTTCCTACGTGACATTTTATGCCCCTAGGCGGTATTTCATCATGGCAAGGCATCATTTAAAACATAGGGTTTTCTCAGGCGGTATTTCATATAATTAGATGCAAAACCCTAGTTTATAGGTGGAATTTAAAATTTTGCAAGCAACATTTAAAATCTACGAAAGTGGCATTTCAATGCGTGCATGTGTTACTTCATAAGCCTAGGTGTCATTTAAACAATCCTAGGTGACATTTTGCAGAATAACAACTAAAAATCAAGAAAATTTATGCAATAAATGCTAAAAACATTGTAATAAATGCACAAGGAAGGTCAGAATCACTTACTGGAGGTCTGTAGTCTGGTGGTCTCTAATATCGGTGACATCTCTCGAACTGATGCTCTCGAATAGGCACAACCATCGTGATCAACTTTCTCAGGGCCAGAACAAAATCTCAATCATGAAAAGTGAAAATGAATAGTAAATTTAGGTTTTCAACCTATTTATGCTATTTGACCTAATTTTGAGGTAATTTTTAACCTATCAACCTAAATCAACATATCAATCAAACCGGGGCATTTGTTGTAACTTGAATATCATCAATATTTTTCAAAAATGAAAACATATTGGATCAATTATAAATCAATATCATCAACTTTTTTAAATAGGTGATCAATCTATTTTCATTTCTGAGGGGGCATCATAAGAGTATCAAATTGGCATCAAACATCATTGAATCTGGGGTATTAAAATTTCAAACTATTATTAGTGGGGTATGTTGTATCATTTGTCAAATCAGGCAGTATTATCAATCAAATCATTTGTCAAATCAGAGTTTTCAAATCAGTTTGTATCAATCAATCAAATCAATCGAATCAATGATCAGGACAAAATTTTCTTTGAATCAATGAGCTTTGCACATCAATTCAAAGAGGGGCATTTGTAGACACCCAAAACTGGGCAAGTGTCTTAAAATCATTCAAATTACAAAATCTGAACAAATGCTCTAATAAAAAATGGATCAAATCAAATTTAAATGGACATTTATTAATGAAAATTAGAAAAAATCATTTAAATCAAAGGAAAAATCAAATCATGATATTAAATAATTAAATACAAACTTAAAGGGATCAAAAACACTATACAATTGAATTTAATCAATTAATTGTATATTTTTAAATCAAAAATCAAATTGAACCTATTCCCTTACATGGCTAATTTAATTAATTGATGGAATTTAATTAATCCTAATATCTTTCAACATAAATTTGAGCAACCAATAAGAATTGAGAACAAAAGAACATGGATCACTCCAAAATAGTTGAATCTCAATCACACATTTCAACTTTGAATCTCAACCACTCAAATTTGTCTTTTTGTCCAAACCTTTGAGACAACCATTTAAATTGTCCCCCCATTTAAAAACATTTCAAAGTTTTTGACTCAATCAAGGCTAAATCATGATTAAATAACTCTACCCCCTACCCTTGGGATTTTACTATAAATAAGAGTCATTTTGAGAGCATAAATATACTAGAGAATTCAAGTGCAGCATCACCATTATAGGCAATTGAGAGCAATTGAGAGCATTATCATGAGTATTTGAATGAATTTTTGTATCACATTTGAGAATTGAGAGCTAGATTAAGCATTGTACTATCATTTTTCTCATTCTAGGATTGTCACTAGTAGAGAATAAGGATGAGAGCTCTACTTACCAAGCTTGGATAGAGAACCATGAGATGTCATGGATGTTAATTTCAATTCTTAGATTAAATTTGTATTGTATTTTCATAGAATTGTAGTTGATTATCCTAATTTCATGAAGGTGTAAAACATTCACACACAATATCATTGTTGTGTTCTTACATAACAATAGTGGTATTACCTTGAATTTATTGAGAAAGTGTATGAGTTGTTTGTATTGCTATAAGATAAATTTTAAATCCAATTTTGTACAAAATTTTTGATGTAGTTATCAATTTGATGTAAGTAGAAGTGAATACATAGTCCTTAAGTTGTGATTCTTCATGGAATTATAAATTAGAAAGAAATTTTTATGTGTTAAAATCTTTGTTCTTAGCATATTGATACCTCGTTTTAAAAATCATTTTAGGATAGTAGATGAATCTTTGATCGAGCTTATGTACATTCCTTAGTTAATATTTTATGTATGATTAAGGATGATCATTTGGTTAGTCTTGAGATTATTGGCATTATTTTTAGGAATGAATGCTAAATATATCCTATGGAGGAGTATTCGTAGCCATTCTATAGCAGTTGTTATTGCATTCATGACTGTGATTGTCATTGATGTCAACACAGTGATCTACTAAAGATTAGCAAAGAAGTAGAAAATGTTTGTATTAGCGCACGTGGGATATTGAAGATCAAGCTATGAGGAGTTGAGGACTTAATCTATATCATGTCCTAAGATAATGGTCAAGAGATCATACATAAATTTAATTATTCATGATAGATATGTGAAATTAAGTGGAAGTAGTATTCAGGCAGTGTTCCTGAGAAGTGGCTTGTGGAAATCGGGTGATATCTCTTAATCAAGATAGAATCTGAACATGCAAGGTTGTACAGATGTTGAAGACATGATGATAGTGATGTAGACATGACAACAAGGTCAGAGGTTGCAGGAGTGAAGAATTATCTTATTTGGAAGCCAAAAGTTTTATGTAATTATGAAATATTGTGTAGCGTGTGAAAAATTATTTTGTAATTTGTATGCCGACTCATTTGTAATTATTTGAGTGTGGTATGAAGGAAGGATCATTTTACTTATTTTAATTTAGAATTTTTAATATGTACATGAGAGGTAGTATGAAAGTGAATTACAAAATTGAGCAATACTTATTGTAAGAGGATATGCAAAGTATAGAGATCTGGTATTGAGATCTGATGAAGTAGTTGGTGTAGTTTGAAATAGTTAGAGGAGAAGTGATAAGTTGTTGAGATCAGTAATATTTTGGTATTATTCTTTTGAGTAATATAGAGATCAGTTGGACAGTGAGTTTAGTGATCTTGCCCTTGAAGCTATTTGGAAAGTGGGTCCTTATGTCTTCCATAAATCCTAACAGGGTTAGAATCTTTTAACAGGAATTCAAAGTCTCCTAATAGAGATTCATATGTACTAAATGTATTTCATAAGGTTACTAATAGAGTCCATCCTCTCACAAGGAATTTTCATATTAGTGCATCTTTTGTGGGCATCATTCCCACCGGGGTTTACTCTTTGATCAAGAGGTTCCCTAGTCAACATATCATTGTGTTATTGTTTATGTATATCTTTCTATGGTTGTTTCTTACATTGCTTACATGGTTAAAATCTATTAAAGGTGATAAAAGTTGTATTTATCTGATAAATGATTCACCCCCCTTCTCATTTATCTTAGTGGACTTTACTTTCTAACAATTATTTCTCTAATCAGTGTTTAGAAGTGAAGTTGTAAAAAGTCTCAAGTTTGTAGAGTGCATATAGTCTATGAAAGTGGAAATCCTTGAAGAAAAAAAGAGAAAGTGATACATGTAACACCCAATCTTAGATTAGTTTAAATTTATTGTTAAATTTTAGTTGACTTGGTAGCAATAAGAAGGGCACCTCCCCTTAGTTCATAGGATAGATTATATCTCACATACTATGTCTAAATACTCTATTTTGTAAGTATTGTGTCTACAACCACTTACAAAATATTTAGCCAACAACATCCTACCACCATGTGCATCAATCAATGTTGCTCAAACTATCCCAGGTAAGAGTGGCTACTATAATTTTGTCATCAACAGGCTGCATTTGAGGCCTTGATTTTTTAAGTTTTGTGCTACTACCAATTGCCATTTTTGAATAAGTTATGTAGAATGAAGATTTTGGGCTTTATTCTTTTTCGAGACCAATATTTGTACAAGGTCCAATAGTTGTACACCCACTTGTGATTATATTATCTAGTCTTCCAACACATTTGTACTATGTATTGTATTTAAATAATCCACATGTAAATCAAAAAAATTCTAAATGTTAGTCAAAATGGACCAATACTTGAACACATTAAAAACTATAAATATTATATTAAAAACACATAAATAAGTTTATTAACAAGTAAAATAAATAATTTTTTATTTCAAATAAAATTTCATAGGCATCCACTATAAGTGTGTCATTTAAAACATAATATGTCGAGCTAATAAAATAAGATACTCATTTAAAAAAGTATTGTTATCCTAGTGGACAAATATTATTCTTATGTGTACAACTATTGGGGTGGAAACATATATGCATTGGAGTATTTCATATTAATAATCTATCTTATTACAAATATAAAAGGTGAACACAATAATACCTTGTATTTTTCAATGAAATGTGTGAGATTTTCAAAATGGTTTTATTGTTCAACTATTGGTCCATTTGTGTCGGATATAAGTTGTATTTTATATAATAATGCATTGTTTTGTAACAAAAAATATATATATTTTTGTTCAAATAATACCTTGTATTTTCCAATGAAATGTGTGATATTTTCAAAATGGTTTTATTGTTAAACTATTGGTCCATTTGTGTTGGATATAAGTTGTATTTTATATAATAATGTGTTATTTTGTAACAACAAATATTTTTTTTGTGTTTAACTATTGGTCATTTTGTATTGGATATAAAAGTTAGAGATAACAAACATTTATGATTACTAATAGGTATTTGGTCATTTTATGTTGCATATGTGTTATATTTTATATAGAAATACGATATTCTATTTATAACAAATGAGATTTTTTAATTTGATTAGTAGGAATTTTTAGATTATGTTTTGGTCAAATCTTTGAAAAGTTATTTTTTGGACACTTTGTAGTAGACATGATATTTTAACAAGTTACATGATGAGTCACACCTTCAAACCTTAGTTATGTTAGAATAATTGAGGGGGGTGAATCAATTATCCACAGTCCCAATCACAAAATGTATATCCTAAAACAAGTTACTAAAAACTTCTGTAGCTCGGTAAACTAAAATAGTATTTTGTCTGTGCTTTTACCGATTACCAGTTAATAACATATAGTGATTACTGATCAAATCCAATATGCAACATGTAAATTATGATAACAAACAATCATCACAATCAACACATAACACAAGAGATTTAACATGGAAACCCTGTGAAGGGAAAAACCACTTGGGACCAGCAACCCAAAAATTGTTCACTCTTTTGAAGTGAGGTCAGTGAAGACCCAACCATGTTAAAGGTTACAAACACACTGTGAGGTGTGACCTTGTTAGAGGATTTTAGACCAACCATTATCGTCCAACCAGCATTCACTATGGGGTTGATAGGATAACAAATGTACACTCTATGAATGACATTACAAGACTTTCTAGTCCACTCTGTTAAGAGATTTATCTATTTACAATGGTTAAAATATAATAGAAATTGATATGATTACAACACAACTTCAATTGTAGATTATCAGATCTATGTTAAGCTCATTCAATCCTCTGATCAATATATCAATTCTATTTCAATCAATATTTAGTAACTTACTATTGCTCGATAATAACTTTCTGATGCTCGGTAATCTCTACAATTTGGTTCTCCTTAACCAGTTTGATCAGGCATGCATGAAGCTTGTTCACATGATATATCTACAATCTCCTTCTTCTGGCATAAGTTTCATAATGAAACCCTAGTCTCTTAAATAGATGAGTAAACAGTTTTAATTCCATCCATCAGATTTTGCCGCTTAATCTGCTTTGTTGATTTTGCCACTTAAACCTTCCTCGACTGATGTGTCAATAACATGTTTTGTTTCAATCCCTTAGATCTTCTTCAAATTATGTTAGCCATCGATCTTCGTAAAAAATATTATCTTCATCTCTGATTTTGAGGTACTATACAACTCATCAACTTTCATCGGCTAAACTAGTCATTTAGTTCTTTTCTTCTTCTTGGTTAACAAAGAAATGCATCGATGAACACAAGATCCATTTATATTGTGCTCGGTATACACTACACTACGTCAGTGTATACTAAAATGGTTCTTTAACCGACAACACTTCTTTGTGCATTTTTCTCTATCCTTTATCATAGATGAATGCAACATAATCAAGTCAATAACATAAGGTCATAGACTCATTCATAAGTTACCCAATGTATTCCTTATCCTTATATGTCATCTCCATCTTTCTCATGTGGATATATCTGTTCTTCATCTCTTTTCTTCTTCCTTCTATAGATGTTTGGGTATAGTAACTTACAAGATAAGTACTGTCAAAACTAGTTGACATTAATGACAACATATTACTGATTTAATCATCTTACATATCTAATCAGCAACTCAGTGATCTTAAATCATAGATCTTCAAGTTATACAGTTTATTCAAATTAGTTGTAGTTCATCAATCTCTCCCTTTGGCAATGATGGAAACACAAACAATATGAAATATGCCATACACATACCAAACATGTATTATACAACTTTGTCAACAAATGTTGTAACTTGATACAAGCTCTCCCTAGCTTAATAGATTTAATCACTACGTTACATAAAAGCATTTGCAAGTGTAGATTGACTTCTGCAAATATGATCCTTTTAGCTCATAGGTTTTCTTCTTTTCTTAGTAACTGATCTTCAATACTCTCCCTTTTCTATCTCTCTCTCTCTCTTTGTCTTTGGCTTCATATTCTTCATATTGATCTCTCTCCCTTTGACAGCAATGCCAAATAGAAATAAAAACATACAACTCTGTAGTAGCCATGTAATTCTCTGTTGTCCGATATATTCTTTGTATCTTGGTATATTGTTATGCAAATCTATTCTAGTACTTCAACCTTTCACAACCTTAGATAGAAGTCCAAAGTGTGAACTCTGTTGCATCAACATGTATGATCTTCTGATAAGATTAGGCTGATGCAACCTCCAAATCACCTTGGTGACCGGTAGACAGGGGATAGACCCCAAGTCTAGTCCTCAAGTATTCATATGTATCATTCGGTAGAGGCTTTGTAAATATGGCAACAAGTTGTTTTTTTGATGTAACAAACTCTAGTTTCACTTGCTTCTCCTGCACTTGTTCCCTTAAGTAGTGATGCTTAATAGATATATGCTTTGTTTTAGAATGCATCACTGGATTCTTTGAAATATTAATAGCACTAGTGTTATCACAATATATAATCACAGGCTCAGTGATTACCTCATTCATACATTCTAACACTTGATATATGCAATATTTGAATAGTTAGTAGCAGCATCAGCATACTCTACTTTAGCTGTAGACTAAGAAATGTAAGCCTATTTCTTACTTTTCCATGTAACAAGTCTTTCACCAAAGAAGAATGCTCCTCTAGTGGTACTCTTTAGAAACTATCATCCACATTTCCAGCCCAATCAATATCGGTGTATACCTTTAGTTCAAACTTTCCTTTCTTAGGATACCATAGTCCATAATCTTTAGTTTTCTTCATGTATCTTAAGATTCTCTTTGTAGCAACCATGTGTGACTCTTTAGGGTTTGCAAAAAATCTAGCAACTATTCCAACAACATGTGCTATATCAGGCCTACTATGAACTACATACATTAACTTACCAATCATGGATCGGTAGAGTGTCTGGTTTACCTAGTAGTTCCATCTTCTTTAGTTAGTTTACATCCACTAGCCATCGGTGTTCCCACAGGTTTAGCATCTTCCATGCCAAATGTCTTCAATACTTCCTTTATGTATTTAGATTGTGTGATGAATATACCATCATTCTATTGAATCACTTGTAAGCCTAAAAAGAACTTAATCTCTCCAAACATAGACATTTCATTAGCAAATGACTTACAGATTTGATCTTGTCCTCCAAATATTATGTCATCCACAAATATCTCAGCAATCAAGATAGTATCATCAGAATTTCCTTTCATGTATACATTACTGTTCTCACTTGTTCTAACAAATCCAATACTCAGCAAATAGTTATGCAGCCTCTCATACCAGGCTCTTGGTGCTTGCTTTAAACCATATAAAGCTTTATGTAATCTACATACCATATCTTTTTTTTTTGGATCAATGAACCCTTTAGGTTGTTCTATGTAGACTTCTTCTTCAAGTATCCCATTCAGAAAATATGTTTTAACATCCATTTGGTAAACTTTGAACTTTTTATGTGCAACATATGCAAGTAACATTCTGACTCCTTCTAACCTAGCAATAGGTGCAAAAGTCTCACCATAATCTATTCCTTCCTCATGTGCATATCCCTTGCATACTAACCTAGCTTTGTTCTTTGTTACCTCTCCATTCTCATTAAGCTTGTTTCTGAATATCCACTTAGTACCGATAAAATTTTTGTCCTTAGGTCTGGGTAGTAAAATCCAAGTTTTTTTCTTCTCTATTTGTTCTATTTCCTCTTTCATTGCATTAACCCATTCATCATTTTCTAATGCAACTTTTACATTCTTCGATTCATATTCACAAACTAGACATGTACCTTGTCTTGCTTTACATCTTGTTTGCATGCCATCTTGTCTGTCTCCAATGATTTTTGTCTTAGAATGATGTCTTCTGACAAATCTCGCTAGTATCCAATCTCTTCTTTCTTGTTCATCCTATGCAGGTTCATTTTCTTGTTCGGTGAGTGCTTCTTTCTTATTGGTTTCTTTTTCCTATTCCTTAGTATTGTTTTCCTGCGGATTGGTTGTCACTGTCTACTACATCGGTAGGTACTCTGGTTGTTCAATGTAACTGAATCTACCGTAGTCTTTTGGTTCCTTTGTGCTTTCCTCTGCATTCTTATCATCAAACTCATCAACTCAAACATTAGTACTTTCAATCATTTTATTAGTTACTTTGTTAAGACACTTGTATGCTTTACTTTTAGTGGAATATCCCAAAAATATCCCTTCATCACCTTTTGAGTCAAACTTCCCATTTCTTTCATCTTTCAGAATAAAGCATTTACTTCCAAAAATCTTGAAATAACTTACAATGGGTTTGTGAATAAACCATAACTCATAGGGTGTCTTATTAGTGTCCTTCTTCAGTTGCACTTGGTTCAAAACATAAATAGTTGTGCTGACTACTTCTCTCCGGTATGTCTGAGAAACATTATTTTGTAACATTAGTGTCCTTGCACAGTCAATGATTGACCTATTCCTTCTTTTAGCTATTCCATTTTGTTGTGGTGTCCTCGGTGCAAAGACCTATATTTTAATACCATGCTCATTAAAAAAGTTAGTAAATTCATCAGAAATAAATTCACCACCTCAGTCAGATCTTAATCATTTCAATTCTTTACCAGTCTCTTTCTCAACTTTTTCTTTATACCACTTGAACATCTTAAATGCCTTTGATTTTTCCTTCAAGAACATGACTGTCATTAATCTAGTATAATCATCAACAAAAAGAATAAAATATCTATCTCCATAGTAACTTTGAGTTCTCATAGGACCACATAGGTCGGTATGCACTAACTCAAGTAATTTTTTTGTTCAATAATCTTTGCTTTTGAAACTAGATTTTGTCATTTTACCTTTTTGACATTCATGACACATAACATGATCAGGCTTAGATAAGTTAGGCAGATCTCTAACCTTTTTCTTTTTACCGATCTTAATCATTTTATCAAAATTCAAATGACATAACCTCTTATGCCACAACCATGCATCTTCATCTTTCATCATTAAACAAGAAGATTGATCATTATCAAGATAAAATAGATTACCTCTGGATTGTGTTCCAATTCCAATAAGTCTTTCTCCATCATCATATATCTTCACTTTCTTTCTCTCAAAAGCAACTCGGTGGCCTAAATTGTTCAGTTGTGCCACACTTAGCAAATTATTGTTTAGACCTTTTACCCAATAGGCATTATCACATCTAATTTTATCATTTATCATGAGGGATCATTTTCCTCTAACCATACAAGGTGCATCATTAACCATTCTAACAGATCCTCCATTGTGTTATTCAAGATGATCAAATTTCTCTTCATCACCAGTCATGTGATGGGTACAACCACTATTTATGATCCATGTATCATTTTTATTAACTTTAGAGATAAGTGCTATCTCTACATACCTTTCATCTTCCTCTGAGTCATCCTTCATTGCAACAAATACTACCTCCACATCTTCATCAGTGTCGGTATTGGTGACATCTTCTTCTGCAATGTAGCACACCTTCTTGCCTTTATCATTATTGTCTCAGTTGTCTCTATTGTAGTGTCAGTGTTGCCTCTTCTCCCATAGCTTCCTTCACCAGATTGATCTTTGTTTCTGTCATCATCTTTCCTATGTGGACATCAAGCAGCAATATGACCAACCTCTTTACAATTAAAGCATGCTAAAGGTAATTTACCTCTATACCTTCCTTTACCTTTAGGTAACCCTTTGGCCATAAGAGCTTCAAGTTCATCAAGCTCATCATCATTATTGATATCACTATCATCATTCTTATTTCTACTACTAAACTTACCAATCTTTAGAGAAGACATAAAAGCAAATTCAACAGACGGTACAACACTATTATCAAAGTTATTTAGTTCAAAGGTTGTAAGCTTACCAATCAGGTTATCAAGAGTAAGGTTGTTACTAGATACAGACCTAGTTTCATGAACTACAGATATCCTGATTGCATAAACTGGCAATAAGTTTATGAGAACTTTTCTTACCACTATCTCTTCATCAATAACACCATCAAATGCTCTAATAGCATGTACTACCTCTTTTAGTCTATTTGTGTACTGCACAATATTTTCACCTTCCTTCATCTTCATGTCATCGAATCTTCCCCTTAAGCTTTTAGTTCTGGCTCTTTTGACATTCACATCACCACTATAAACTTGAGCAAGTTTATCCCACATATCTTTAGTGGTAGTGCAATTTTTAATATCTTCAAATTTGGCATCGGTATAGGCAACAACAATCTCCATCATAGTAACATTGTGTTCATGCCTTTCTCTTAGTTGATCAAGGGTCAAGGGACCAGTGGGCGGTGCAATGTAGCCATTCTCCATTAGTGTAAGGGCATAATTCCCAATTCCAAATATATGCAGCTTCATTAGGCTTTGCCATACTATGAAGTTATCTTTGTTTAGCTTTGGCACTTCCCTCTTATACATTTTGAGATCTTTGTGCTGAAGTCCTTAAAACTCTATTCCAAGAAACCAATGCTCTAATACCAATTGTTAGAATAAATGAGAGGGGGGTGAATTAGTTATCCATAGTCCCAATCACAAAATGTATATCCTAAAACAATTTACTAAAAACTTCTACAACTCGGTAAACTAAAATAGTATTTTGTCTGTGCTTTTACCGATTACCAGTTAATAACATATAGTGATTACCGCTTAAATCCAATATGCAACATGTAAAGTATGATAACAAACAATCATCACAATCAATACATAACACAAGAGATTTAATGTGGAAACCATATGAAGGGAAAAACCACTTGGGACCGGCAACCCAAAAATTGTTCACTCTTTTGAAGTGAGGTCGGTGAAGACCCAACCCTGTTAAAGGTTACAAACACACTGTGAGGTGTGACCTTGTTAGAGGATTTTAGACCAACTGTTATCGTCCAACCAACATTCACTATGGGGTTGACATGATAACAAATGTACACTCTATGAATGTGATGATGGGTGCTCCCCTTAATACCACAAACACATAACAGAAATAGAGAAACAACAACAATAATATGCAAGAATAGAAAATTGGCTTCTTATTATCTCCACAAATGTGGAATTACAAACTTTCAGAATTACAATATTCTATAGGACAAAGCCTTGAATCAATACCCAGATCTACTACCCGGAACTGCCATAGACAACACTACGACCTTCTTTATATAGGCAATTCCCACCGCCTGAGAAGGTTCTAGAAATTTAGCCCTTAGGGCCGACCAAACTTAGAATTATTTTATTTTACAATTTATTACATCAAAATCGGCTCAAAATGAGTTTTGAAACCCAAACAAAAATTTTGAAAAAAAATTATTTTCTGCCATTTCAAGTGACCCAACTTCTGAGGACCATAAGTCATCACCCATTGACCCGATTGGCTATTATAACCCCATTCTGAAAATGCCACGAAGTGCTCTACAGGCTTGACCTACGTAAAGTGCCCGTCACCCAAATTTTCAACCTCATCCGGGGCCTCTAAAGCCTTCAAAACTGAGTTCAAAGTTTCTGTACCCTGCTGCTGATACCAAAAATCTTCAATATCTTGAAAACTAGACCTGATCTAGCCATGAAACTTTGCTGGCAGGCTGATATGATTGAGATGAACCTCCACATGTAAAATTAGAACATTTCGAGATCGTAAGACCAACTTACTAAAAATAGTCAGTTTCCATAAATAGCAACTCTGCACAAGATAGCCCTTATTGAATACAAAAACAAAAATATTTTGAAATATTTTTGGGTGATGCAAGATTTCTCTTACACCCAGGATGCTCCCGCATCAGACACCCGGGGTAATTTGAGAAGTGACCCTGTCATGACTTAGGTGTGCAGAGGAAAACCAAGATGGTTAACCTCCTCCTTTGTTAGCCATGATGAATCTTCAACAGGTCGTCCTTTCCATTTCACCAAATACTCTTCATATGTCTTGTTCCTTGTGCTTCTGCCAACATGATTTTCTAGTATGTCTTCAATCTCCTTGATATCTGAACTGGTTGCTGGAATACTCCACTGTGCTACTGCAACCTCATCTTCAACACCTCCTTCGTGATACTCTGTCAAATCTGAAATGTTAAACACTGGTGAAATATTCAGCTCACTAGGCAATTCTACCTCATATGCATTTCCTGAACCATGCTTCTTCAATATCTTACATGGTCCAAACTTCTTCATTTTCAGCTTGTTATATGTACCAACCGAAAATCGCTCCTTCCGCAAATGAACCATGACTTCATCTCCAACCTGAAATTCCTTATGCCTTTTTTTCTCATCTGCCTTAGCCTTATACTGCGCATTCATCTTGGTAATATGCTTCCTCACCTCCTCATGGATGTTCTTCAAGTGTTCTGCAAAATCCTCAGCTTCAGCACTACTTATTTCTCCTTTATCTATATTTCTCAATTCAAATGCATTTCTTGGACTACTTCCATATACAATCTGGAATGGTGATTTACCAGTGCTTCTATTGATAGAATTATTGTATGCAAATTCTACTTGTGGTAAAATCAAATCCCATTCTGTTGACTTATCTCCAACTAAACATCTCAGCAAATTTCCCAAAATTCTATTCACCACCTCTGTCTGTCCATCAGTCTGTGGATGATGTGATGAACTGAACTTCAAATCTATCTTCAACTTCTTCCACAATGTCCGCCAAAAATATCCAACAAACTTAGTATCTCGATCTAAAACTATGGTCTTTGGCAAACCATGTAGTCTCACCACTTCTCTGAAAAACAATTCTGCTACATGAACAACATCATTAGTCTTCTTGTAGGGAATGAAATGTGCCATCTTTGAAAATCTATCAACCACCACAAAAATTGAATCATGTCCCCACTGAGTTCTCGGTAAACCAAGAACAAAGTCCATACTGATATCCTCCCAAGGCTTCTCTGGTATAGGTAATGGCTGATACAACCCTGTATTCTGCTTCACTCCTTTCGCCATTTGACATACTCTGCAAGTCTGTACAAACTTCTTCACATCTTGCTGCAATTGTGGCCAATAATAATTCTCACCAACCAAAGCAAGGGTTTTATCATGACCAAAATGTCCAGCCAATCCTCCAGTATGCTTCTCCTTAATGAGATTCTCCCTCATAGAACTTCATGGAATGCACAACTGACTCCCTCTGAATAGCATATCATCTTGGATGATAAAATCCAGCCATTTCCTCCTGTCTAGAGTAATAGGTTCTGTGCAAGCTTTCCAAGCTTCACCAAAATCAGGATCCTCTGGATACAAATTCTTGAGTTCCTTGAACCCAACCACCTCAATCTGCATCTATGTCAGCAATAGTTGCCTTCTGCTAAGAGTATCTGCAACCTTGTTAGACTTTCCACTTCTGTGTTTCAAAACAAATGTATAACTCTACAAAAACTCAACCCATTTCAAATGCCTCTGATTCAATTTTCCTTGACTATTCAAATATTGCAAAGCTTGATGATCAGTATACAAAACAAACTCCTTAGGAAGTAGATAATGTCTCCACTTCTTTAATGCCTGAACTATAGCATAAAATTCCTGATCATAAATAGAATACTTCCTCTTGGCATCATTTAACTTCTCACTGAAATAAGCAATAGGTTTACCTTCTTGGCTCATAACAGCTCTTATTGCAGTACCACTAGCATCACAATCTATTTGAAACACCTTATTAAAATCTGGAAGTGCTAAAACAGGTTGTTCTGTAACTTTTTGTTTCAACAATTGAAAACTCTTTTCTGCTCCATTAGTCCACTTAAAATCTTTTCTATCCCCTCTCATTGTTTCAGTCAAGGGACCACAAATACTGCTAAAATTTTTGATAAAATTTCTGTAAAAGCTAGCCAAACCATGAAAAGATCCTACCTTAGTAGCACTCCTTGGAGTAGACCATTCAAGGATAGCCTGTACCTTCTCTAGGTCCATTTTTAGACCTTCTGCTGAAACTACAAATCCCAAATACACTAACTCTTTCTTCACAAAACTACACTTCTTCAAATTAATCAATAATTTCTCATCTCTCAACTTCTCAAACATCATACGAATATGCATCATATGTTCCTCCAATGTCTTGCTAAAAATTAAAATATCATCTAGGTAAACAATGACAAACTTACCCAGAAATTCTTTCAGAACCTCGTTCATGAGCCGCATGAAAGTGCTCGGTACATTGGTTAGCCCAAAAGGCATGACTAACCACTCATACAGTCCTTCCTTTATCTTGAAGGCAGTCTTCCATTCATCTCCTTCTCTGATCCGAATCTGGTGATATCCACTCTTTAGATCTATCTTTGAGAAATACATAGCTCCACTCAAACAGTCCATAATATCATCCATTCATGGCAATGGAAATGTATACTTGATTGTGATCTTGTTTATTACTCTGGAATCTATACACATCCTCCATTCTCTATTCTTCTTTGGTGCTAATACCACTGGTACAACACAGGGACTCAAACTCTCTCAAATCAACCCCTTCTGCAATAACTTGTGTACTTGTCTGTTCAACTCTTCACTTTCTGTTGGTGTCATTCTGTGTGCTACCTTGTTTGGCAAATTGGCCCTTGGAATCAAATCCATTTGATGACTAATCTTCCTTACCAGTGGTAATCCATCAGGTATGTTATCAGATACAATATCCTAAAACTCATTCAACAAATCTACAACCTCTATAGGTACATCCTCTACTTCTTCTTTACCAACTTTTGGAATTAAAGAAAAACACACATGCTCATGCCTCATACCATCTAGGAATTTTCTTCCATCAACAAATGTTATTCTTGCATTACCAGATACCTTTTCTTCAGTCTCCTTCAATGGCTTTAGCTTATGTCACACTCCATCCTTTGTCAGGGAATAGGTATTTGCATGACCATCATGTACAACACATCTATCAAACTACCATGGTCTACCCAACAACATATGACATGCATCCATAGAGATGATATCACATAGTACCTCATCTTGGTACCCACCAATCTTGAATTTTACCAGGCACTGTTCACTGACCATGACCTTGTGGTCATCCTGCACCCAGGCAATCCGATATGGATGTGAGTGTTTCTGTCTCTTAAGCTTCAACTTTGTCACCATCTCTTCTGACACTAAATTGTTAGTGCTTCCACTATCGATAATCACATTACAACATTTACCCTCACACTTGCATCTAGTGTGAAACATGCCCCTCCTTTGTTTAGGTTCATTTTCACCACTCAGTAAGACTCTTCTGTTAATTAGAGTTTCTCCTCTTTCAGCATCTTCAGAATTTGATGATCTAGCATCTTCATCTACATGTGCAACTCTGGCCTGGCCTTCATTTCTCCTATCTGTTCTACCTTGGCACTAAGGACATTAAAATGCCCTATGACCTTCTTCTCCATAGTGAAAACATGTTCCACGAAAGCCTCCTCTTCCTGAACCTTGTCCTCTTCCTCTTCCCCTCTGATCTCTATTATTCTGATCTTGGAAATGATTGGAATTGTTTCCTCTCTGATTCTGGCTGCTACTGGCCTCATCCTTCTTTTTCAGATCTTCATTTTGGCCACCATATGACCATCCACCAGATCTTCCACCACGACTTCTTCCATTTTGTCTGCTCTCAAACTTCTTGTTCAAATTTTCCTCTACTTTTAGGGCAAACTGGTATGCCTCCTCAATACTGTTCATTCAAACCAGATTCAACTCCTCCTGAATGCTTGGCCTTAACCCATTAAGGTATCGGGCAACTTTCTTCTTATCAGCTTCTGCATGGCCTGTTCTGATGAGGAGTCGATAGAAATCCTCTGTATACTCCTGAACAGATCTTCCTGCTTGCTTCAAACTTTGTATTTTCTTTAGTAGGTCAAGCTCATAATCAATAGGAATGAACTGTTGCTTCAATTTATCCACCATCCGATCCCATCTTGTGATTTTATCTTTCCCTCTTCTATTTTGCTTCAATTGAATTTCTTGCCACCAGATCTTCGCATGACCTTTCAGTCTGGCCTTCGCAAATTTGACTCTATCAGGATCCTCAACATCTTCATACTCAAAATATTCCTCACATTCATTGATCCAGTCGATCAATTCCTCTGTGTTAAGATTTCCAAAAAATGTAGGAACCTCAATCTTAAGTCTTTTCCCAATCTTGGAAATCACCCAAAAAAGTCTTTCTTCCTCCTGGTTCACAATTTCAGCTTCTCCTTCTTGATATTCTTCTTCGGCTTCATCCTCGCTTTCATCTCTAACATTAAGATTCATTCCTCTGTGAATCTCTTCTTGCAATGCTCGCACTTATCTCTGCAACTCTCTAACCTCAGGTGTCACAACACCAGCTCTTTGGCCACGTTCTCTTCATGGAGGCATTTTCGCGATGCGCACTGAAACCCTAGCCACGGTCCTAGTGCAAACTGCCTCACAGTCGGCGATCTATTTACACACTCAAGAAAACCTAGCTCTGATACCACTTGATGAAGGGTGCTCCCCTTAATACCACAAACACATAATAGAAATAGAGAAACAACAACAATAATATGCAAGAATAGAAAATTGGCTTCTTATTATCTCCACAAATGTGGAATTACAAACTTTCAGCATTACAATATTCTGTAGGACAAAGCCTCGAATCAATACCCAGATCTACTACCCGGAACTGCCCTAGACAACACTACGACCTTCTTTATATAGGCAATTCCCACCGCTCGAGAAGGTTCTAGAAATTTAGCCCTTAGGGCCGACCAAACTTAGAATTATTTTATTTTACAATTTATTACATCAAAGTCGGCTCAAAATGAGTTTTGAAACCCAAACGGAAATTTTGAAGAAAAATTATTTTCCACCATTTCAGGTGACCCAACTTCCAAGGACCATAAGTCATCACCCGTTGACCCGATTGGCTATTATAACCCCATTCTGGAAATGCCACGAAGCACTCTATAGACTTGACCAATGTAAAGCACCTGTCACCCAAATTTTCAACCTCATTCGGGGCCTCTAAAGCCTTCAAAACTGAGTTTGAAGTTTCTGTACCCTGCTACCGATACCAAAAATCTTCAATATCTTGAAAACTAGACCTGATCTAGCCATGAAACTTTGCTGGCAGGCTGATATGACTAAGATGAACTTCCACATGTAAAATCAGAACATTTCGAGATCGTAAGACCAACTTACTAAAAATAGCCAGTTTCCATAAATAGCAACTCTGCACAAGATAGCCCTTATTGAATACAAAAATAGAAATATTTTGAAATATTTTTGGGTGATGCAAGATTGCTCTTACACCCAAGATGCTCCTGCATCAGAATGACATTACAAGACTTTCTAGTCCACTCTGTTAAGAGATTTATTTGTTTACAATGGTTAAAATGTAACAACAGTTGATCTGATTACAACACAACTTCAATTGTAGATTATAAGATCTATGTTAAGATCATTCAATCCTCTGATCAATATATTAATTCTATTTCAATCAATATTCAGTAACTTTCTATCGCTCGGTAATATCTTTTTGACGCTCAGTAATCTCTGCAGTTCGGTTCTCCTTAACCAATCTGAACAGGCATGCGTGAAGATTGTTCACATGATATCTCTGCAGTCTCCTTCTTCCAACATAAGTTTCATAATGAAACCCTAATCTCTTAAATAGATGTAAACCATTTTAATTCCATCCATTAGATTTTTCCACTTAATCTCCTTTGTTGATTTTGTCGCTTAAACCTTCATCGACTGATGTGTCGGTAACATGTTTTGTTTCAATCCCTTAGATCTTCTTCAAATTATGTTAGCCATTGATCTTCGTAACAAACATTATCTTCATCTTTGATTTTGAGGTTCTTTACAGCTCATCAACTTCCATCGGCTAAACTAGTCATTTAGATCTTTTCTTCTGCTCAGTTAACAAAGAAATGCGTTGGTGAACACAAGCTTAGTTTATACTATGCTCAGTATACACTACACTACATCGGTGTATACTGAAATGGTTCTTTAACTGACAACACTGCTTTGTGCATTTTTCTCTATCCTTCATCATAGATGAATGCAACATAATCAAGTCAATAACATAAGGTCATAGAATCATTCATAAGTTACCCAATGTATTCCTTATCCTTATCTATCATCTCCATCTTTCTCATGTAGATATATCTGTTCTTCATCTCTTTTCTTCTTCCTTCTACAAATGTTTGAGTATAGTAACTTACAAGATAAGTACTATCAAAACTAGTTGACATCAATGACAACATATTACTGATTTAATCATCTTACATATCTAATCAGCAACTTAGTGATATTAAATCACAGAACTTCAAGTTATACAGTTTATTCAAATCAGTTGTATTTCATCAAGTTATAGATAGTTTTAAGTTTCCATTTTACATTTCTTAAAAAAATGGAGGTATTACAATATTCTATGTCATGGCTACATGTTGACAAAGTTAGCCCGCATGACTATTAGTCCCTCTCCCCTACCTTCCTTGGGTTGTCAAAACTAATTATCATCATTTGCCATTTGAAAAATAATACAAACTGCTTGTGTGCCTTTTGTAACCAGTTCTCCAACCTTTGTACCAAGTAGTTGTGCACCTGTACAATAGTTCAAATAGGTGATTTTGTATGATGGTGGTAAGAGAATTCTTTATAGTGCTAGAAAAAGGTCATGCAAAACTAAAATAGGCTTCTACAGAGATGAATTTGAACTATATCAAGATGAATTTAGCTATAAATATCTTTTGTACGGTGGCAATTGCAAAAACTTGCAAGATAGCAAGGAGATTTTTTTTTTGTATGATGTAGAAATGGTAAGTTTGTACTATCTTTGAATGATTCTTTTGTTCAACACAATTTTTTTGAAATCTTCCTATGGTGATACTAGAAGACACTAGCTATGGTGCAACTTATTTGCACCAGCCCCATTTGCCTATCCTAAGACACAATATTATCACTATACTTATACATGCACATTGCCTTTTTATATAGCTTGCAACACACTATTATGGATAGATGACTCTTTTTGTCACTGTAAAAGAATGAAACAAATATATTTTAATAAGAAGATCTCCCTATATTATTTAATATTCTCGTATTTCAATTGTAAAAGAGTTTAATTTTATGTGAAAACATATGAAATTTTTTCATGTAATAATTCACTTGGTAAAAGAAGTTGATTGTTAAAGAATTTAAGTTTATGTGAAAATTTATAGAATTTTTTATAATTTTAAATTGAAATGATTATTATCACAGATCTTTAAAATATTGTAACGCCCCACCAAGGAACCTGGGAGGACAAGACTTCTATCCACTAAAAGATGCAAGTGAATTTTTTTGAACTAATATGACATGCATCATTTCTAATACATAAACACTTATTTTACAATACTTGAAAGCAAGATTACTAAGCATTCTCATTTCTCATAGGTTCCCTAACATCGCTACTAAAGTTACATTATCTACCTATATATACATTCATAAAGATATACATTGAATAATAAGATTTATTATCTACGTTCATTTTAGTATGCCATGGTAAATGTTCCTAAAACATAAGTCAATCAAATATCATTATTCAAATTATCATCTCATGTCCTTAATTCACAACTAATCACTGATTTCACAAATAACCACTAATCTATCTTTTATATCACTTTCATTTAAGCACTATGGTAAGAGATAAATATTTCTTTATTTTCTAACATTCATTTAGCATACCTATTCCTAGATTCATTTCCCTTTAAAAAATTAATATAAGGAGAACCTTTAAGAGACACAAGTAACAAGAGGACATCTTTGAATGATTTATAATACAACATATTCTCTTTTTCCCTTTCTTTTCACCTGGACCTACCCTACTTGATTACATTGCTTTTGAATTGGAATTATATCATAATCAATATAAATTACTGTGCCATATACATCTAATCCTTTTAGGATTTTACATTTATATGAACACATATATGTCAATACATCTCAATATGGTGCAAGATACACCATGAAGTCCCTATACTACAAATCTAGAAAGGAACATATGCAAGGATCATCCATGTGACCATGATCAATACCTTGATATAATAAATATTAACCATCCAACCATGTGGGACCAGTAGGCCCACTCCCTTGAGCTAGGAGATAGAAACCAAAGCCCACACAAGAGGAAACATCTAGGACATACCTAAGGTGGTATAAAGCCTTCCCAAAAAATAAGATAAAACACAAATAGATGACAAGACAAACAAAACTATCAAAGGAATAATAAATCAAGTGTAGGGACTCTAGGTTATATGCTGGGTGAGTGTCATTTCATATACCTCCACCCTTGGGTTATCTTGGCTATCCTCTCTGGGCCCCAGTCCCCAAGTAGACACATGTAGAATTGAATACCTTTCTTGAGGACAATGCTGATAAATTGTGTCATCTCACAAATGCATCTTCTCCCACTCCCATCCCTAATTTGTACTAGCACTAGAAAGATGAGTGAGGCATAAAAATAGAATTAATTAATGTGTATCCCCCTCTTTTCTAGTTAATTTATTAAGGTTATCACTTGATTAAAACAACTCTTCAATGGGATATCCTAGATAGCCACTTTAGGGCCATGTCCCTGTTAGGAATAAGGTGTCTCAACCTTGGATAATTCCTATTCTTATTATTTGTTTTGTAAATGTATTTTTTGCAAATAATGTAATTAAGTGTGAGTGTACATGTCTAGTTGGCATGTTGATGTGTCACTCCACTTGATGTGTCGGCATCTTGTGCATAAGGAGATCATGACTGAAACGGTCATGACAGATTCTTATGATGCATAAGAACTATTTAAGGAATGTGCTATGACAGGTGTAAGAGCATCTTATGAATTGGGCCTATTTGGGCGCCCAAGAAGAAGTGGTTGGTGTGTGTAAGAGAATATGCCAAAAATAGGTTGGTATGATAGATTCTCTTACACTTCTCTTGTGACCGTTATTTTTGGCAGATTATATGACAAGCTGTCATAGTCTATTCTAGGGATGGACACCTATTCTTGGGATTGCATGTAACAACTATGTACATGTGGCTTTGTGCATGGGTCTTGGTGGTTGTGCCTATTTTTGGGTCCAGAGGAGTCTATATATATGATGCTGCTCCTATGGGAGAGATATAATAGAAGTTTAAGTCTTGTTGGCTTTGTCTCTCATTTCCTGAAAGAACTTTCATTACAAGTGTATTGTAATCTTTATGTTGAAGATAATACATTGTGCAGGTTTTGGAGTGCTGGGGTTTTTTTACCGAAAGGTTTTCTCCAGGGTATATCATTGTCATTCTTTATTTTTCTGTATGCATGGTATGTGATTGCAATATCTTTGTTAAAGTAGTTAACGAATTTGAAATTGTAAGGATTTATAAGAATTTGCACAATACTCTCCTATAGAGATTACTGTAGGAAGCTATTTCTGCACCTGAGTTTCCTTACAAGTGGTATCAGAGCTTGATCAACTTTTGATCCTAGTTGTTGGGTAGGGTTTTTTAAGCTAATCTCAAGTTTGAGTGGGAGTTTTTTGCAGAGCATTCTGAATCTTATTTGCAGATTGAGATGGCAAGTTCATCATATGGAAGAATGGAGGTGGAGAAATTTAATGGCACTAATTTTGAGTTGTGGAAACTCAAGATGGAAGACATGTTGGAAGATCATGACCTATGGGAAGTGACTTCAAGTGCTACAAGACCAGCAACTATAGCTCAAGAAGATTGGGATATCAAAGACCGTAAAGCTAAGGGTCTCATAAGACTCTGTTTAACCGATGCAGTCCTTCTGAATGTTCTAGATGAGAAAATCGCAAATAGTTTGTGGGAAAGACTTACGGCCATGTATTAGGCCAAATCTCTGGTGAACAAGTTGTTCCTGAGGAAGAATTTTTACTCTCTGCGAATGGAGGAAGGTGGATCCTTAACGGATCATTGAAATGCATTTAATCTGCTGGCTGCACAATTGACATCAGCTGGTGTCAAGTTAGAGGAGGAGGATCATTGCTACACACTTTTGTGTTCTTTACCGGATTCATGGGACCATCTTGTGATGGCTCTTGAAAGAACTTTAGTCACCTTCAAAATGGATGATGCGGTGTCTTCACTGCTATCAGAGGAGATGCGGAGAAAGGCTTCCGTTTTGAAAAAAGAAGCCCTTGCTGTTCATGGGAGATCCACTGAAAGAGGGAAGAAAAATGACAATAAGTCTGACAATAAGGGTAGATCCAAATCCCGTGGGAAGTCAAAGACTTCCAATAAGTCCAAGGAAAAATGTTGGAACTGTGATAAATCTAGGCACTTCCGTAAAGACTGCAAAGAGCTAAAGAAGAAGAAGAAAGGTTCAGATTCAGCTTCAGAAAGATCTCAAGAAGATGGTGATGCATTCATTGTAGCTTTGGCAGCCCATGCATCTGATGATGTGTGGTTGGTTGACTTAGGTGCATCTTTTCACATGACCTCTCATCAAAATTGGTTCTCAAAATATGAAGAGTTCGATGGTGGAAAGGTGTAATTGGGTGATGATTCTCAGCTAAAGATAGTTGGATGTGAAAGGATCACTATCAAATTTCTTGATGGATGAGTAAAGGGAATCAACAGAGTTATGCACATTCTAGGTTTGGCACGAAACCTATTATCTGTAAGTATGTTGAATGATGTAGGTGTGCAAGTTGTTTTTTCGAAAGAAGGATGCAAGATGATAAGAGGATCGATAGTGCTTGCAAGGGGTACTAGGAGAGGTACCTTATTTTAGCTAGATGCATGTATTCCTCTATGTAATAGTTCTTCATCCTCACCATCTGAACAAGCAGTGAAGAAGTCTATGGCTATTGGTTCCGATGGTAGTGCAAACACTTTGGAAGCTAAGCTTCCTGCAGAAAAGATAATGTTGTGGCATATGAGATTTGGCCACATTGGTGAAAAGGGTCTCAGAACCCTGAAAAATAAAAATCTCATTGAGGGGTTAAATGATTGCAATCTCGAGTTTGACTTCTACGAACACTGTGTCTATGGTAAACAAAATCATGTTTAGTTTTACTCTAGTTCTCACAAATCACCTGATGTTTTGGATCTTATTCATTCTGATGTATTTGGTCCTGTAAAAGTTCCTTCAATCTCCAAGTCTATATTTTTTGTATCTTTCATAGATGATTACAGTAGAAGGACATGGATTTATTTCCTTAAAAGTAAGACACAAGTCTTTAGTCAGTTCAAGGAATTTAAAGCTCTTGTAGAGAATCAGACTAGTAAGAAGATTAAGTGTGTGAGAACTGACAATGATGGTGAGTTTTGCTCAGCAGAGTTTGAACAATTTTGTAAAGAACAAGGTATCAAGAGGCATAAGACAACTCCTTATACCCCACAGCAAAATGGAGTTGCAGAGAGAATGAACAGGACACTGATGGAGAAGGCTAGGAGTATGCTTAGTGGAGCTGGTTTAGAACAAAGGTTTTGGGCCGAAGCTGTGGCCACTACTTGCTATCTGGTTAATAGATCTCCTACATCAGCCCTTGTTGGTAAGACACCCATGGAGGTGTGGTCTGGTAAGAAGCCTTCAATTAGACATCTTCATGTTTTTGGTTGTGAAGCTTATGCACATGTTCCAAAGGAGAAAAGATCTAAGTTGGAAAACAAAGCTGTTAAATGTATTTTCATTGGATACAGTGCTGGTGTAAAAGGATACAAGCTTTGGGATCTCGTGACTAGTAAGGTGTTGTATAGTAGAAATGTTATTTTTAGAGAGCTAACATCTTCTCCTATTGTGCTACAACTAGATGAAAAAGAAAAGGAAAAAGATGTTGTTCAGTTTCCTCCTACCCCTAAGAAGACTAAACAGAGAGACCATGTTGGGTCTAATGATGAGGAGAGCTCTAGCAGCTCTGATAGTTCAGAAGAAGAGGAAGAACAACCTCAACCACAGCCCTTGAGGAGATCCATGAGAGAAAGAAAGCAACCAGAAAGGTTTGGTTATTCTATGTTAGATTCTAGTTGTGCCTTTGCTTTGATTACTAACACTAATGAGCCTAGATCTGTGAAATTGCTTTGGGCATAGAAGATGCAGGTTCCTGGATTGAGGCTATGGATGATGAGATGGCTTCATTGGAGAAAAAAAAAACTTGGGACCTTGTACCTTTTCCTAAAGGGAGAAAATCTGTTGGCTGTAAATGGGTGTTCAAGAAGAAATTCTGTGCAAATGGCAGTGTTGAAAGGTATAAAGCTAGATTGCTTGCAAAGGGGTATTCAGAGGTAGAGGGAATAGATTATGGTGAAATATTCTCTCCTGTTGCAAAGTTGACATCCATTAGATTTCTGTTATCTCTTGCTGCATCATATGATTTAGAGATAGAACAGATGGATGTGAAGATAGCTTTCCTTCATGGTGATTTGGAGGAAGAGATTTATATGTCACAGCCTGAGCACTACATTGTTAAAGGTAAACAATCCTTAGTTTTCAGATTAAAGAAATCTCTATATGGTTTGAAGCAATCTCCTAGGATGTGGTACCTTAAGTTTGATGCCTTTGTGTTGTCAATTGGATTTGTAAGATCAAAATCAGATCATTGTGTTTATTTCAGAGTTGAAAATGATCGCCTTCTTATTGTTGCATTATATGTTGATGATATGTTGCTATTTGGGAAGGGTAAGGGTATGATTTCTGATTTTAAATCTCAGTTGTCAACACATTTTGAGATGAAAGATCTTGGGGTAGCTAGGTACATCTTGGGTATGGAAATTAGTAGAGATAGGTCTAATAGAAAACTTTGGTTGAGTTAGAGTAAGTATGTGAAGTCTGTGTTGGACAGGTTCAGCATGGCAGATTGTAGACCACTATGTGTTCCTATTTCTATGGGAACAAAGTTATCTGTAGATGATTGTCCAAAATCTCCTAGTGAGGTGGAGGTCATGAGTAGAGTACCTTATGCTAGTGCAATTGGCAGTCTTATGTATGCTATGGTCTTTACTAGACCAAACATTGCCCAAGCAGTGGGAGTCCTGAGTCAGTTTATGGCTAATCCTAGACGAGTACATTGGGATGCAGTTAAGTGAGTATTTAGATATTTGAGGGGTACATCAGATTACTCCATATGTTATCATGGTAACTCTTCTAGATCTCCGCATTCAGTTTGTATTCATGGGTTTGTGGATTCAGATTGGGCAGGTGATATTGACAGCAGGAGATCCACCAGTGTTTATGTGTTCACTATGTTTGGTGGTGCCATCAATTGGATGAGTAAGCAACAACCTGTGGTTGCTTTGTCCACTACAGATGCTGAGTACATGGTTGCTACTCATGCTTGTAAAGAAGCCATTTGGATTAGAAGATTGTGTTCTGATGTTGGTGTTGATGTAGAACAAATTACTATTTGGTGTGACAGTCAGAGCGCTATTTTCCTTGCAAAGAATCCAATTTTCCATGCCAGAACGAAGCACATTGATGTGTAGTTTCACTTTGTGAGAGATATGGTGGAAGATGGAAAGGTAAATTTGGAGAAGGTAGATACTATGAAGAATGTTGCAGATGCATTAACGAAACCAGTGGGCACTGAGAAGTTCAGATGGTGTTTAGAGTCTATGGACCTTTTGGCCTATAGCGATTAAAGTTCCTGTTACTCTTACAAGGTGTTCGACAAGTGGGAGAATGTTAGGAATAAGGTGTCTCAACCTTGGATAATTCCTATTCTTATTATTTGTTTTGTAAATGTATTTTTTGCAAATAATGTAATTAAGTGTGAGTGTACATGTCTAGTTGGCATGTTGATGTGTCACTCCACTTGATGTGTTGGCATCTTGTGCGTAAGGAGATCATGACTGAAATGGTCATGATGGATTCATATGACACGTAAGAACTATTTAATGAATGTGCTATGACAGGTGTAAGAGCATCTTATGACTTGGGCCTATTTGGGTGCCCAAGAAGAAGTGGTTGGTGTGTGTAAGAGAATATGCCAAAAATAGGTTGGTATGACAGATTCTCTTACACTTCTCTTGTGACCATTATTTTTGGCAGATTCTATGACAAGCTATCATAGTCTATTCTAGGGATGGATGCCTATTCTTGGGATTGCATGTAACAACTGTGTACATGTGGCTTTTTGCATGGGTCTTGGTGGTTGTGCCTATTTTTGGGTCCAGAGGAGTCTATATATATGATGCTACTCCTATGGGAGAGATATAACAGAAGTTTAAGTCTTGTTGGCTTTGTCTCTTATTTCCTAAAAGAACTTGCATTACAAGTGTATTGTAATCTTTATGTTGAAGATAATACATTGTGCAGGTTTTGGAGTGCTGGGGTTTTTTTACCAAAAGGTTTTCCCCAGGGTATATCATTGTGTCATTCTCTATTTTTTTGTATGCATGGCATATGATTGCAATATCTTTGTTAAAGTAGTTAATGAATTTGAAATTGTAAGGATTTATAAGAATTTGCACAATACTCTCCTATAGAGATTAGTGTAGGAAGCTGATTCCGCACCTGAGTTTCCTTACAGTCCCCCATTAGAGCCACTCACCTAGTGTACCTAGGTTCTCTACCCATAAAAAAATCATAATACATAAAAGAATCACATCATAACATAAAGAATGCCATAAAAAAAATATAGTATCATTTGATCAAGTTTAGGTAATCACTAACCCTAATCAAGCATTTAGATGGATTCAAAATATAGAAGAAGGCATCAAAATATATCAAATGTGATTTCAAAACATCATTCAGTGTATACAAAGATAAGATGCACCATAAAACAAATCATAAGTGTCTCTAGTACCAACCCCAAACCCATCATAACATAATCATGTTGAAGTAAACATGTAAATTCCTAAAATTTGGTTGTCTAAAATTTCCTAAAAAATCTCAAAATATAGAATATTTATTATAAATCCTATGAAGGTGAAACCACTATCAAACATCTTGAAAGTATTACATAAAATGTAACTTAAAGTATAAGAAAGGAAGAATATGTAACTTACAACTTCTCTCCAGTATTTTTTTGCAACATTCTTCTCAATCATCAGTGTTCTTGCACAATCCATAATTGACCTGTTTCTTCTCTCTGCTATGCCATTCCATGGAGGTGTTCTTGGTTTAGACATCTGTCTCTTGATTCTTCTATGATTGTAGAATAGATTGAACTCATTTGATATAAACTCTCCACCTTAGTCAGATCTCAAACATTTCAAGCTTGTACCTTTTTTTTTTTCAAATTTTGCCAAGTACCACTTAAACAACTAAAATGCATCAGATTTCTCTTTCAAAAAAATTAGAGTCATCATCCTAGTGTAGTCATCAACAAACATAATAACATACTTATCACCACAATAAATTTGTACACCCATAGGTTGACAAAGGTCAGTATGAACCAATTCCAAAATATTTTCAGAAGTATATGTCTTACTCTTAAAACTAGACTTTATCATTTTTCCCAATTGACATAATTTACACATCACATTATCGGGTTTCTTTAATCTTGACAAACCTCTAACTTTCTTCTTGTTACTAATATTTACCAGATTGTCAAAATTCACATGACACAACCTCTTATACCATAACCATACATCATCAAATTGTGCAAAAAAAACATGTTTCTTTAGATAGATCTAGATAGAACAAGTTACCTTTTGTCTGTTCTCCTCTTCCAATTAGTTCACCAGTGGAATCAAATATTTTAGCCTTTCTGTGATGAAATTCCACTCAGTAACCAATACTATTTTGATTACATAAAAATAAGTTTTGAAAGGACCCGAAACCTTGTACAATAGGAGAACAGAATAGGCATTAAAGCACTAGCAAAACAAGTGCAACAACACCAAAAAACACCACACAAACTAGTCTTTAAACAAAAAAGAACAGCCAAAAGACAAAGGACAACAAAAGGAAAGCAAGATAGCAAGATGTTGTCTAAACACATTTCATCAGCTCTACTGCCTGATCAACAAGAATCTACATGTTTGCAGCAGACAACTTCAGATCATCCATGTCATTCTTGTTGCCATCCTCCATCTTCTTGAACTTGGACCTCGTACACCTGCTAGGGCCCTGATCTTCTTTAGTGTCTTTAGTGTCCATAACCTCATGGTTACCTTTCCCATTGTCGAGCTTGTCCACCAGGATATTCACATGCTCATTTGATGCTTTTAGGATAGAAAATCTCTGCTCATCAATATTCCCCATGGTCTTCTCTAGCTTGTCAATTCTCTTTTCCATAATTTCAATTTTCCTTGTCATACCATTGTTGTTTTCAAATTTGGCCTCCATGGCAATAATTTTGTCATTGAAAAAAGCAAGACCCTCAGCCCTGGCGATAGTATCAGTGAGCTCATCAATGGTCTAGCCCATCATTTTCTCCCCTAGGTGCATCCTTTTAATAACCTCCATCTTTTTTTGCAACTGGTGAATATGGGTCTTCATCACAGTGATATCATTCTTCGTAATACTGAGGGTAGTCAGAAAAGCCAAACATCCCAAATTTTCAAAATCCATATTCCCTCCCTCCATATTTTTAGAACCCTTATTCCCTTCCTCTATTTTCTCCTTAGAGCTCTCCACATTCTCCTTCTCCATGTTAACCTTATCCTTCTCATACCCATCTTTCCCAATGTCATTCATAGCCTGAGAAACCTCATGCAAGATATTCTCCTCCACCCACACATTTTTTAGTTTCCACACTCTCCTCCATAGTAGGGTTGGTGTCCACATGGTCATCCTGATTACTCTTTTCCTGAGAGGAAGATCCCTCATCAGAGGATAAAACAACCCTTTTCACAATTTTCTTCTTCTCTTTTTTGGCTCTGGTACATTTGTCGATGGGCTCCATTCTTTTTTTCCCCTATTTCTTAGAGCTTTAATCCCTACTCCCATCATCCTCAACATTCATATCTATGGTCGACTCCTCCACCTTCCTTTTCTTTTTATTTTTCTTTGGGCTGGACTCCAGAAACTCCTTAGAGTCCCCCTCATCCTCTTCTATGTCCTCCATAAAAGGTAACCAATACTATTACACTGTGCAAAACTCAACAAATTATAGTTAAGACCTTCAACCCAATAATTATTTTCACATGTGATCTTATCAGTCAGCTTAATTGATCCTTTACCTCTCACAGGACATGGTGCATCATTACCAAACTTAACACTTCTACCTTTGTAATGATCTAGAGTTTCAAATTTACTTTTATTACCAGTCATGTGATGTGAGAAACCACTATCAATAATCCATTTATCACCTTTACTCACATAAGAAATAAGTGCAATTTTCTTATCTTCATCAGAATCATCTTTTATAGCAACATAAACTACTTCAATATCACATTCAACAGATTCACTAGTGTCACTATTAGTTTCCTCTTCAACAATATAGTAGGATTTCTTACCTTTGTCTTTGTAGTCTTTGTACCTTCAGTGATCTTTGTCATTTCTCTTGTCCCTGTACTTTCTTTCCCTTCTCTCATCCTTGTCAATCTTGTCAGGGCATCTTACTGCAATATGGCCAACTTTGTTACAAGAAAAATAGATTATAGGAAGTTTACCTTTATATTTCCCTTTTCCTCTTTGCAGTCTTCTTTCCATGAGTGCCTCAAGATCATCTAGTTCCTCATCAGAAGTGTCACTATCACTGTCACTATCACTATCACTTTTCACACATTTTTCTTTTTCCTGCTTAGACTTATGCAAAACCATTTGTGACTTGAATGAAGATTCAATATTAGGAACAATGTAGTTATCATAGTTAGATAGGTGAAAAGTAGTAAGCTTACCAACAATACTTTCCAGAGTTAGAACATTACCAAGGTTACATCTTGATTCTTGAATTGCAGAAATTATGATAGCATAGATAGGAAGAAAAGTTCTCAATACCTTACCAATAATAGTCTCATCATCAATGTTTCCATTAGCTCCTCTTATAGCATTCACTACCTCCTTAATTCTACACAGTACTGAGAAATATTTTCACCTTCTTGCATTTTCATTTCATCAAAATTACCTCTCAAACTTTCATATTTTGCTCTCAGTACATTAGTATCTCCACCATAGATAGTTGCAAGAGTATCCCACATTTGCTTTGCAGTAGTGCAGTTTTTGATATCTTCAAATTTAGGATAGCTTAAGGAAGATGCAATCTCCAACATTGCTTTATTATGCTCTTTTTTTTCTTTCATCTCCTTGGCAGTCAAAGGTGTAGTAGGTATAACATAGTCATGTTCTACATAGTACTTCATCGAATCACCAATACCAACTAGATGTAATTTCATCAAAATTTTCCATGCAGAGAAGTTCTCTTTGTTCAACTTCGGTACCTCCTTTTTATACATCTTGATCATTAGCTTCAAGTACCTTTAAAATTTTCTCTATAAGCACTAAGTACTCTGATACCAATTTTTAGAATTATTTAGAACAATAGAGAGGGGGGTGAATCAATTGTTCTCAAGTCCAGATGTACCAATTGAACTTTCTATCACTTCAACAATCTTAGATCTAATCAGCTATTCAACTCAGTCTCTATAGCATATATAACATGTAGTCCACTGTTGAAAAGTAATTAACTTACAAAATATAACAACATTCACATAAAAACATTCACACAAGTATAACACTAGGATTTATAGTGGAAACCCAACATGGGAAAAACCACTTTGTAAGATGCTACTAATATTTTACTCTTCTAAAGTGATCTTTATGAAAAGCCAACCCTGTTAAAGGTTTACAAACACACTGCTAGGTGTGACCCTATTAAAAAATTTAAAACTCTCTATCAAAAGTGACCTGGTTAAAGGATTTAAGAACATTCCATTAGAATATCACCTTGATTAAAGGATTTAAACAATGACTATTAGGTCAACCTTGATTAAAGGATTTAGACTGATACAATGGTTAGAAAGTAACATTAGTTTCTAATCTAAAAAATATACAACTCACTTTGCAAATATAGATCCACTTCGCACATATATGTTGATTTACTAACTGATCTTCATTTCCATCTCCATCTCTGATATGCTCAGAATTCTCTTCAAGCAATCACAACTCTGTTCAGCTCCTTCACAATTTCACCTTCAACCTTCTGCTTAGATTTATCAGTCAATAACATCAACCTCTTCTTCTCTTTTATAACCTCACAATTAGGTTTTCATTTATACCTCTTCGATTAGGTAGATCCATCTTTTTCTACTTAATCTCCTCTGTAGATCTTAGGTTTAGGTCAGATTCATTAAATCCTTCCATCATTATGTTCTTCATCCTTCCTTCTAGATACATCTCCAAACTTCTCTTTGAATCTACAAGAAAATGATTTACCATGCATCTAAATGCTCCATACAATCCATTAATAATGTCAACACGTTTTACATATCCCAAGAATTTAACTATCTTAGATGTGAATCTCAATTATTTCTCCAAATGTAAATTACTGACACTCGGTCAATACTGTGTTCTTCTTCATGGTCATCACTGTGTATCTCAATCATCTCTACAAACTATCTTCCTCGGCAAACAATGTCTTTACTCAATAATTTCTTGTCGCTCAGCATTTACTGATATTCGGTCAACACTAGATTTACTCAGCATATACTGATATTCAGTCAACACTAGATTTACTGTCACTCGGTTGACACTAACATCACTCGGCTTAAACTAGATTTATACACTTTTTCTCGTTTAAGCCTACCTCTTCAGTCTTTCTTCTTACTTAGATAAACAATACATTATCTTATCAATGTGCCAACTAATCAAGTACCCATTGAAGTATCAAATAACTCAAAATTTTCTTAGGTTCTCTTGTTATCTCCTTTCCCTAATCCTCTTCATCAATAAATATATATGGTACTATCCTAGATAGAAACTATCTTACCAGTTAAGGTTTGACATCGATGACAATATAACAATTGTTTCAATTGTAGTTTCCACAAGAAACTACAGAAGAACTAATGGAGAGATAGGTTAATGAACAAGAACTGATACAAGTGGTTGAAGGTACTCTAAGATCTGAACCAGTATTTCCAAGGTATGTGAAAATGAATCATTCACCTGATCAAATTATTGGTTATATAAATGCTAGTGTTTTAACAAGAAGAAAGGCAAGATAAAGTACATGCTTATTATCTAAACTTGAACCTAAAACTGTAAAAGATGCATTGAAATATGATGATTGGTTAAAGGCCATGAAAGAAGAATTAGAACATATTGAGAAGAATAAAACATTGTCACCTATGTCCAAACTTGAAGGTGTAAGGATACTACTTTTATATGTTGCTTACAAAAGATTCAAGGTATATCAAATGGATGTTAAGTCATCTTTTCTCAATGGTGTATTGAAAAAGAACTATACATTGAACAACTAGAAGGATTTACTAATGAAGAAGGTAAGAACACAGTGTAAAAATTATAGAAAGTTTTATATGGATTGAAGCAAGCACCCAGAGCATGGTATGAGAGATTGCACTCATATCTTATTCAGATTGGTTTTACAAGGACAAGTGACAACAATAATGTATATTTGAAGATTGAGAAAGATGATATAGGTTATTGATTGCAAAAATATTTGTTGATGATATCATTTTTGGTGGTAATGAAGAAATGAGTAGATCATTTACTAATGAGATGAGGAACAAATTTAAGATGTATATGATCGGTGAGATCAAATTATTTTTTGGATTGTAGGTTCAATAGTTGAAAAAAGGTATCTATATCAATCAGTCCAAGTATGTGAGAGAAATATTGAAAACATTTGGTTGAAAGACTCAAAATTAGTTGGTACCCCTATGGTAACTGGTTGAAAATTATCAAAAGAAGATGATTTTAAAGAGGTGGATGAGACTCTTTATTGATCCATGATCAGTAAGCTAAAGTATACAGTGCACAGTAGACTGCACATTGCACATGAAGTTGGATTAGTGGCTATATTTTATTTTAATCTAAAGGAATCATATCTAATTGTGGTACAGAGAATTTTTAGATATCTTAAGGGAAATGATGATTATGGTCTTTAGTATAGACATAAAGGTGATTTTTCATTAAGTGTATTTACTAATGCTGATTGGGGAGGAAATATTGATGATAGGAAGAGCACAAGTGGAGGTGCATTCTTTCTTGGATATAGGCTTGTATCTCGGACAAGAAAAAATTAGAATGGTATATCACAATCAACAACTAAAGCTAAATATATTGCTGCTATGATTAATTGTACATAGGTTGTGTGGATTAAGAAGATTTTGGAAGGAATTCAATAAAATGTAACTTAATTGGTGGTTATCTATTGTGACAATACAAGTAGCATTAAGATTTCTAAAAACTCGATGATGCACTCTAAGACTAATCATATGCCTATCAAGTATCATTTTCTTAGAGAATAGGTACACGGGAAGGAAATAAAGTTGGAGTATGTGCCAAATAAGGAGCAGGTTGCTGATATTTTTACAAAGCCATTACCTAAGGATTCTTTTGATTATCTAATAGGTTATAAGCTAGGGGTTATTCCCATATCTATTGTGAATTAAGAAAAGTTGCAGTTGCATCAATCCAAGTGTATTTGAGTTTCATCAATTTTATAATGCTTTTAAGACTAATTCCAAGAAGGTGGTATCAAACTAATAAGAGGGATCATGAATATTTTTCATTCATGAGTTTGAACAAAAATTAGTGATTTGTTGATGCCACCAAATGTAGAGGTTAATGTGTTATTTTTTGTAGATGTTCCCACCCATTTACAAATTTGAAGATTTCAAACACTTGGCAAGCTAGTGATAGGAAGACTTCTTTGATAGAGGTTTATGTAATAGGATTCATGTCTTTTTAGACAGTTAGTTTAGTTTTCATCATGCATTTTACAATTTAGTTTTGACAATTTATATGTAAAGCATAAAATTACAACTGAATATGTAATGTCACATGTAAATAAAAAATTACAATTGTACATAGTCTCATTACATGTAATTAGATTCCATAGGACTGTAATATTGAATAAGTCAACAATAGGAAGTTATTTTTCCACCTTTTTACTCTTAGACTCTCTTTTATAAATACAAGAGGGATCATTGTAAATAATCATCTTTATGCATTGCAAGTAAACTTTGTTGAAATTGTGCAAAATACAAACTTTTCTTTTATTTGTGCAACTTGATTTCAAAGTTAAAAAAAGAGAGAGAGAGTGTTTTTAATATTTCTATTGGAGAAACTTGTTATATCGTTGTTGTGTTCTTACATCACAATAGTGGTATTACCTTGAATTTATTGAGAAAGTGTATGAGTTGTTCATATTGCTATAAGATATAATTTTAAATCTGATTTTGTACAAACTTTGTGATGTAGTTATCAATTTGAGTTAAGTAGAAGTGAATACATAGTCCTTGAGTTGTTATTCTTCATTGAATTAGAAATTAGAAAGAAAGTGTTATGTGTTAAAGTCTTTGTGCTTAGCATATTGATACCTCATTTTTAAAATCATTTTAGGATAGTATATTATGTACATTCCTTAGTTAATATTTTACCAGTACGCTAAAGGATGATCTTTTGGTTAGTCTTGAGATTATTGGCATTATTTCTCCAATCAATGTTTAGAAGTGAAGTTGTACATGTAACACCCAATCTTAGATTATTTTAAATTTCTTGTTAAGTATTAGTTGATTTGGTAGCAATAAGAAGGGCACCTCCCCTTAGTTCATAGGATATATTATATTTCACATACTATGTCTAAATACTCTATTTTGTAAGCACTATTTCTACAACCACTTACAAAATATTTAGCCAACAACATCCTACCACTATGTGCAACAATCAATGTTGCACAAACTATCCCAGGTAAGAGTGCCTACTATAATTTTGTCATTAATGGGCTGCATTTGAGGCCTTGATTTTTTAAGTTTTGTGCTACTACCAATTGCCATTTTTTAATAAGTTATGTAGAATGAAGATTTTGGGCTTTATTCTTTTTCGGGACCAATAGTTGTACAAGGTCCAATAGTTTTACACCCACTTGTGATTATATTATCCAGTCTTCCAACACATTTATACTATGTAATGTATTTAAATAATCCACATGTAAATCAAAAAAATTCTAAATGTTGGTCAAAATGGACCAATACTTGAACATAAAAAAACTATAAATATTATATTAAAAACACATAAATAAGTTTATTAACAAGTAAAATAAATAAATTTTTATTTCAAACAAAATTTCATAGGCATCCACTATAAGTGTGTCATTTAAAACATAATATGTCGAGCTAATAAAATAAGATGCTCATTTAAACAAGTATTGTTATCCTTGTGAACAAATATTATTCTTATGTGTAAACTATTGGGGTGGAAACATATATGCATTGAAGTATTTCATATTAATAATCTATCTTATTACAAATATAATAAGAATTTCAAACCTTAGTTATAGACAGTTTTAAGTGTCCATTTTACATTTCTTAAAAAAATGGAGGTCTTACGATATTCTATGTCATAGCTACATGTTGAAAAAGTTAGCCCACATGACTGTTGGTCCCCCTCCCCTACCTTACTTAGGTTGTCAAAACTAATTCTCATCATCTATCATTTGTAAAATAATACAAACTTCTTGTGTGCTTTTTGTAACCAATTCTCCAACCTTTGTACCAAGAAATTGTGCACCTGTACAATAGTTCAAATAGGTGATTTTGTATGATGGTGATAAGAGAAGTATTTATAGTGCTGGAAAAAAGGTCATACAAAACTAAAATAGGCTTCTACAAAGATGAATTTGAACTATATCAAGATGAATTTAGCTAGAAATATCTTTTGTACGGTGGCAATTGCAAAAACCTACAAGATAGCAAGGAGAGTTTTTTTTTTTCTGTATGGTGTAGAAATGGCGAGTCTCTATATTTTCCTTGAATGATGCTTTTTTCAACACAATTTTTTTGAAATCTTCCTATGTTGATGCTAGAAGGCACTAGCTATGGTGCAACTTATTTGCACTAGCGCCATTTGCCTATCCTAAGACATAGTACTATCACCGTACTTATACATGCACATTGCCTTTTTAATAGCTTGCAACACACTATTATGGACATACGACTCTTTTTACCACTGAAAAAAATGAAGCAAATATCTTTTAATAAGAAGACCTCACTATATTATTTAATATTCTCATATTTCAATTGTAAAAAGAGTTTTTAATTTTATGTGAAAACATATGAAATTTTTTCCTGTAATAATTCACCTGGGAAAAGAAAATGATTGTTAAAGAATTTAAGTTTATGTGAAATTTTATAGATTTTTTTTTTAAAATTTTTTTTTTAAATTGAAATGATTATTATCACAAATCTTTAAAATATTGTAATGACCCGCCAAGGAACCATGGGAGGACAAGACTTCTATCCACTAAAAGATGCAAGTGATTTTATTTTTTGAACTAATATGACATGCATCATTTCTAATACATAAACACTTGTTTTAAAATACTTGAATGCAAGATTACTAAGCATTCTCATTCCTCACAGGTTCCCTAATGTCACTACTAAATAAACATTCTCTACCTATATACATTCATAAAGATATACATTGAATTATAAGCTTTATTATCTACGTTTATTTTAATATGCCATGGTAAATGTTCCTAAAACATAAGTCAATCAACTATCATTACTCAAATTATCATCTCATGTCCTTAATTTATAATTAATCATTGATTTCAAAAATAACCACTAATCTATCTTTCATATCACTTTCATTTAAGTACTATGGTAAGAGATAAATATTTCTTTAGTTTCTAACATTCATTTAGCATAACTATTCCTAGATTCATTTCCCTTTAAACAATCAACACAAGGAGAACCTTAAAGAGACGCAAGTAATAAGAGATCATCTTTGAATGATTTATAATATAAAATATTCTCTTTTCCCCTTTCTTTTCACCTAGAACTACCCTGCCTGATTATAATATTTCTTTTGAATTGGAATTATATCATAATCAATATAAATCACTATGCCATATACATCTAATCCTTTCAAGAGTTTACATTTATATGAATACATATATGTTAATACATCTCAAAATGGTGCAAGATATAATATGAAGTCCCTCTACTGTAAATCTAGAAATGAACACATGCAAGGATCATCCATGTGACCACAATCAACACCTCGATATAATAAAGATTAACCATCCAACCACGTGGAACCAGTATGCCCACTCCCCTGAGATAGGAGATAGAAACCAAGGCCCACGCAAAAGGAAACAACTAGGACATACCTAAGGTGGTATAAACCCTTCCCAAAAAATAACATGAAACATAAATAGATGACAAGACAAACAAAACTATCAGAGGCATAAGAAATCAAGTGTAAGGACTCTAGGTTATATGCTAGGTGAGTGTCATTGCATAGACCTCTCCCCTTGGGTTATCTTGGCTAGCCTCTCTAGGTCCCTGTCCCCAAATAGACACATGCATAAATAAATACCTTTCTTGAGGACAAGGCTGATCAATCATGTCATCTCGCAAACACACCTTCTCCCACTCCCATCCCTAGTTTGTACGAACACTAGAAACATTGATTAATGTGTATCCCCCTCTTTCCTCGTTAATTTATTAAGGTTATCACTTGATTAAAATAATTTTCCAATGGGTTATCCAAGATAGCCACTTTAGGGCCCTAACCCCCATTGAGAGCCACTCACCTAGTGTTCCTAGGTTCTATACCTATAAAATATCATAATACATCAAATAATTGTTATCTATATTTTGAGCATTTGATGTTGTCATTAGTATCAAAGGGGATCAGTCAGTTATCTATGATGATCAGTCAGTAAAAGGAAGAACTCAAAGCTACAATATGCTAGTCAGTTAATCAAACAAGCCTTCATATCGAGTATTCACAAGGGAGTACCGAGAACTAAAAGGAAATAGGGTTAAATGGGAACCAGAGCAGTTTTACCGAGCATCAGAGTATAGCAAGTACCGAGCATCAGTAAACACCTAGCAGACTAGACACTGAGCACTAGTGTATTCACCGGGCAGTATTGGCTATGTTTACCGAGCAATTTAGGAAACAACATAGTAATCAATTTTGGAACATTTATCTATGTAAATGGTTACAGTGGATTCATAAAACATTTTACCAAGATCAAGGATTATTTATTATGATGTAGTCTTTCAATCTAATGATGATCCCTATGTAATATTTAGATCTAGGTTAATTTTGTTCACCGTAGATCTTAGGTTTTCCTAAGAAGATGTAAACCTATTTAGGTCATGTAAATCATACCAGTTTGCTATATATTTGTAATTGTTATCATTTGATAACAAGAGAGACACAAAGGAAACACAAAGAAGACACAAGTATGGATGAGAGGATGAAGGTAGAGAGAGATCTTGAAGTAGTATCTACCTTCAAGACATCAGAATTCAGACAAGGTTTTCATAACAAGACAGTTATCAAAATTTAGTTTATTCAGAAGCAGTCAAGGCTATCGAGTAGATTAGTGAACAAATTACTACACACAAAGGTGATATTTATTTAGTACATCATAGATCTGATTCAGACAAAGGATAGTTGTCAATTTTTAGATACCCTATTGTTATTCTCTAATCATTGTAATAGAGTTTTATAAAATCTCCTAACAGAGTAGACTTAACAGTCTTATTGTAAATCTCTTAATTGAGTACACACTCAAGTAGTGTTGTTTAAATCCTTTAACAAGGTAGATCTAGTCGATCTGATTATTACTCCTAATAGGGTAAGATCACCAAAAGTGATCACAACTTGTAGCCTTAACCAACATACTTTATTATCTACAGTAGTGAAGAATTTATGGGTGTCATCCCCATCGTAGTTTTTACCTTCTAACAAGGGTTTCTATGTAAGAAAAATACTTGTGTTATGTGATTTAATTATTGTTTGTTTTCATGCACTTTAGATTTACAACTCAATTGAATGAATGTTGAAAATAATGGATTCAGTTGGATAGATCAATTACTACTATTTGTAGATTGAGTATTGAGCTAAAAAAATTTGTGGGTACCAATTCACCCCTCCCCTCTCAATCCTTTTATCTTTCCATTCCAACAATTGGTATCATAGCTAGATCTCTTATTGGAAGTTTTAACCACTAAAGAGGAAACATCTAGACACAAAGAGATACAAGTGGTGTAATGCCCCGCCAGGGAACCCAGAAGAACTTAACCTAAACAAGCGACTAAGTTTGCAGAATAATTTTTTTTAAAAAGTTAACAATCAATAACATCAAAGTTTTCAATGCGGAAGCAAAGCAAAAGAAACAACCAACAAAGGTTACAACTCTCAAGGGTTCCTTGACGAAGATTACTAAAGATTTAATTAATTAATATAAGATAAAGATATGAATCCCAAGATTACATCTAAAAGATAAATACAACATGATAACTCTGAATATCAGATACAATGATACAAGATCACAAGAATAAGGAGAACAAGAAAGAACAATTCCAACATAGATCATCCAGCCTCAGTGCACGAACATCAGAATCTCAAATGGTAAAAGAATCACTACAATCTGACCTCGTGAACCTAAATGGTCCACTCCCACCGTGCTGAGGAGATAACATCAGAACCCACTCGGATAACAAACAACAACAACAATCCAAGAAAGAGGTCTGGAAAGCTTCTAAAACAAAGGATACCAAAAGTACAACAAGGTATAACAAACTCTACCAGAGGCAAACTGGACATGTAGGAGACCTAAGATGTATACAAGAAGTGTCATCACATAAGCCAACTCTAGGGTTATCCTGGTAGTCCCTTCAGACCCCGGCACCCTAGTGACTCTATGTGGTTATAGTAACCTCTCGTGTAGACAAGGTACTACCTATGCCATATCCAGCCCATAAAGGCGGCAAGCATCATCTCAACTCCCATCCTAGTCAAACTTAATCGGGAACTCAGGCATAGGCGAGGCACACAATATCTTATTAGGTTAATTTTAGATTCCCAATGTTTATTAATTATCACTTATTAAACTACTTGTAATGGGATCTCCTGGTAGCCACTTCCGGGCCTTGGCACCAATTACAAGCCACTTCCTAACATACACTTAGATGACCTACCCTAGGGTTTCACAAGATCAAAAAGAACTCTGAGTTAACATAACTCATGAATCATGACATCAAGATCCAACATGCAAAACCCAAAAAACACCAAGTACAAACCACCTAGGGTTAGAACAACTCATGCAATCTAACAGAGTATGCAAGGCAAACAAACATAACAAAAAAAGATATCCAAAACATGCCTCTGGATTTTAATCCCAAAAGATGACTACAACCCCTAAAAATCAAACCAAAACTAATAGACCAAGGCATCAAAAGTCTCTATATATAAAAATTAATCAAATAGGAACTCACATTCAATAGTCCTACAAACCAATCATAAAACAATAGAAGTACAACTTAGGTCTATAATTATTTGCCTCTCAATAATTATTCAACAATACAAATGATTCAAACTAAAAAAAAATTAAGCTAAACTAATTTCTTTTAATTTTAATAAGAATCTAACTCCAAGATCAAAATTAAAATTAACTAACATATAAAAAGATTAATTTTAAATAATAAATAAAATTTAATTATTAATTACCAATACAAATATCATATAAATAAATAAATTAATTAAAATAAAATAAATTAAAAATATATATTAAAACTAAACTAAGTTAACAAATTAAATTATTAACATAATTAATAAACTATCAAACAAAAAGGAAAAGTTTTAAATTTTTTTTTAAAATAACAAAATATAATAAAGGGGGGGGGGTACTCGCGGGTCCCCACACCCCTGTCCCCCGTCTGTGTCACGGCACAGAGGCCGGCGATAGTACCTCTGGTACTGCCGCATGGCAGCCCCCTCGGGGACTGTCATGTGTTAGTACCGGCAGGTACTGCGCATGGCACAGTCTGCCCTGCAGGATGGTGGGGGGGTTAATTAATAACCCAAAACAATTTTTTTTTATATAATCTTTCCAATAAAAAATTTTTCATAAAAAGTTTTTCCAATACCTTTAATTAATAATTATAAAATCAAATAATCCCTATTTGATAATTATAATCTAACATACCAAAATTAACTTTTAATACATATACGAATAGGTATATATATATATCAAACTACCATAGACATAAAAATTTCATTAACATGGACATAATCTCAACTAAATCCTCAACAAAATTGAAACCCTAAACCACTTGGGTTTTCAATTGCTTATAACTAATTTCTCAAACTTGAGGTTTTAATAACAAAAGATGGATTCAAATCACATAATGGATTGCATGCAAACTTATTCTAATACCGAACTGATATAAACATTGTTTCTCAAACAATCAAAACCATCAAGCATGAAGAAGACACTTTCTACAATTTCCTACAGGAATTCTAAGAAAGATTATCAGTAATAAATTCAAAACCTACCTCAATTCAGATTATACAGATTCGATGATGACCAGAATGAAGAAGACAAAATTTGAGCTGTTTGAAGAACTCTCTCTCCAACCTATCTCCAAAATTTCCTCCTCCAAAATTTGTGTACCCGAATAATGTCCAAAACCCCTAATACATAAAGGAAATCCCCTTTCACATGCAAAAATATAAACTCAACATCAAAAGGGCTTTGCATGAAGATGAACTTTAGTTCATGGTTCAGTCTCAGTTGAACTGAAGTCTCCTCTTCACTTTGACTTGAGTTGAAAACACATAACCAAACTTCAACTTGAATTACTAATTCAATTTCATGCAATTATGAATGTGCAACATAATGCATTTAAATAATTAATAAAATAGAACATTTAGTTAACATAAATAACACATGCCAAAATAACCTTTAATTTAATAAATATATTTTAATTAAACAAAGGTTAATTTCATGATTTAAATAAATCAAAAGTGAAGATATTTAATTAATTCACATTAATTAAATATTTCAACCACACTCAAATATAACATATAATTAATTCCCAATTAATTAATGCATCAACTATATAATAAAAATAATAATTAAATTAAAATAAATACATTTATTTAATTACCATTTAAATACTATGCCACATCTAAAAATAGAAATCACACAAAACGCCACAAATCAAAGAATCAAAAAGACCCAAGGACCCACATTCAAACTCAGGACTTAGGTGTAAACTCTTGCCAATTGGATGAGTTTAGTAGGGTGGAAACACAAAATCTTGTCCCCTACAATAGGACAATATTTGGCTTAGGTTAGGATTTGGAACTGAATATTATCTCCCCTCTTTTACCACTGAGATTAGCGATATGGCACGCTCATCCTGACAATTCAGGGAAGTCGATGCCCGGTACCTACGAACCTTCATAAAAGACAAGCATGTACATATATATAGAAATATAACAAACAATGGCGGGGATCGGCTGATCGTGTGGATCTCACAAGCAAGTAACTACGACTTCATCCCTCAACCACATCAAACACATCAAGCATAAAGATAAAAGCATACATGAACACCATACACATGCAAGTATGGGGTAAGTATAATCAACATTTATAAATAACATTTTGAAATAGATATAACATCATCATAGATAACAGCATATAAACGAGTCGATATAATCATCATAAACATCAATTTATTAGAGATTCACCATGAAGTGACATATATTGAATAATCATAATAAAACTGAAATATCAAAGCACACATACAAATGGCCTAAAAGAGTTTGGCAAGAAAACATAAAAGAAAACTATGGAGGGGTACTACAAGTGGACAAGACTATAGAGAATCAAAAGATTCAAATGTAGATTCTTGTTGAATAATTCAAGCAAGCTAAGATGAATTGAAAAATTTATTGGTTTAGAGAAATAAAATGGCTATCGGGGAATGTGAAACTAAATATCATGAAGAAGATATTGATGACCTATTTGAGAATATTGGATCCAGTTCAAGCAGTATATCTGATAGTTTTGAAAGTGCAATATCTGATTTATCCGGGAAATTTTTTCATTTAACTGAACAAGTGAAAGACCTGTAGATCAATCAAGAAGCACAGATTGTAAGAATGATTGATGTGATGAATAATGATAGACAAGATGAACAAGAAAAAAACTTGGCAATTGAAGACATAAGACAAATGACTAAACAACTACAAGTAAAGGAAACTGAGATATTGAGACTTACCGAGCATCACTTTGAAATAACTAATCAGATGGTTATTGTAAATCAGGAGGTCAATCGAGTGAATGGTGAGTTGAGAAAGAAACTTGAAGACATTGGTGAACTTAGAGAAGAAAATGAAAGATTGAAGCATGAAGCATGAAGTAAAAATGCAGTAACAACACAATGAGATGATCAACAGGCTGAAAACAATTCAAAGAAAATTGATGAGTTCCTGATCAGTCAAAGAGAAATTGGAAGTACTATTGGTTTAGGCTACACTGAGCAAGGAGAATCATCTAAGCAAGCTAATAAGATGAATAAAAACTAGAGTCAAAGACCTAAGACACTGACATGATATCACTGTGGTAAACCAGGCCACACTTCAAATGTTTGCAGGAGTAAAGAACAAGGTAAACCTAAAACCACTCCTAAGTTTAATGGTCATTGTTATAATTGTAACAAGTTTGGACATCAAGCATATGAATGTAGATCTAAGTTGAATAGGACTCCTAACAAATCCTACATGGAGAAACATTGTCACACTTGCAACATGCATGGACACACCTCACAAGAATGCAAAACTAAGATGAAGCAAGTTTGGAAACTAAAAGGACAGAATGAATTATATCAACCAAGAAGACAAGGCAATGCTTACACTTGGGATTATAACACATGGGTTAACTGCACAGTATGTGGAAGGTATAGACATATTGAAGCTAATTTCATGAGGAAGAGATGGGATGGAAAATCTCAAAGTTGGACAAGAACTGGTATGGCATGTTTACACTGTCACAAAGTCGGTCACCTAAGTAAAGATTGCAGAGACCGAGCACCAGAAGCACAAATTTTTGAAAATGGAAATACAATTGATGATATTCAAAGGATAAGAAACACTATGTGGAGAAAGGCATCAAATGATAATGCTGAGTCAAGAAATGCAGTCGGTGAAACCTCGTCCATTAGATTGGGTGACATCATCACCTCCATCTAAGATGAAAAAGGTATGTATGGAACTGATAACTCAAGTTGATCACTTTTACATACAGTTCCTTATATTTGATGTCCACATACCAAATCTGCATGAATTGAGCTGCATTATGGTTTTATAAGTTTTAGACTTTAAAGAGTTTACAATTAGTAAATGCAAGACCGAGAAAGAAGTTACCTGTCGGTGACTATTATGAAAGGTTAGCCAAGTATCAGTATTAACTGAGTGAAAAGTAATATGTTAACCTAGTTGTTGGTGTTTTGTAGTACTCACTGAGTTTGACAGTTGTCATTGAGCTGTGAGTAGGTCGAGCATTTATGACAAAAGGTTTGAGAGGGAATTTGAAAAGGTTATAAATATGCAATGAACTTAGTTCATTTCTTCACCAGAGATTTTGAAGAGAAAATAACTTTTAGAGAGAGATTTTGAGCAAAGGATTTTCAAAGAATTTGAGCGTAGTTTCAAAGTCTTTCAAGTGATTTCATCATTGTTTCTGAGTAAGTATAGTTGAAACCGAGTTGATTCACTTATACTTACCAAAACCCTAAGTTAAGAAAAATGGCATCCGCATAAAAGATGAACAAGTCTAAGTTTGCAGAGGAGGAAGTAAATCTAATTTTTTTTGCAACCTGTAATGAACCCTGATATAAAATTTATCCCAAAGTTGCATCACAAATTGATCAAATGGGAGCTTTCTCAAGCATACCACCTAGGGTTCTACTGGTCGAGGATGTATAGTCATACAGTCACTGTAAGATAATTGGAGATTTTGAGATGTATGCAGCTTTCCAGAAGCTATGTAGAGAAGATGGAAAATTGAAATCCGATTAAAAGAAACTAGAAGTAATAGGACTACTTAATGCCCTAAATTTTCTAAAAAACTTCAAGAATGAATGGATTAAGGTTGTTCTTAGTCGGTTCCATGATGGAAAGTTTTGGTTGGATGAACTGGTGAAAATCACTGAGAATATGATTCATGTCATCATTGGGTATCCTACCACCGACAAGACAAAAGCACTTCATAGTGAACCTAGGGTAGAAATAGAGAAGAACACCAGAGCCAAGTGGGATGACGGAGCAATGAAGATTAGCACAATCAGAGACCCATAAGTAAAATTTTCAACTCATGTCATCGACTATAAGATTTATTAGTTGAGCAGACTAAATAGTGTGCCATGTGGAGCCATTGACATAGCCTTCAAAATGGTTAAGAAAGGTTTTTAGTTGGACCTTGCTGAGCTTCTTTTGAAGAAGATTGAAGAGAACATGAAGATAATCCGGTCAGTGAAGTCTAAGACATGTAAGTTTGGATCCCTTCTAGTTTTCCATGGAAACTAGTAGAAGATTATGAGCAAGAGATATGTTTTCTAGTTGACACAGATCACACATTGATTAAGGTTGTGGAGCCTAGGACAAAATGGTTAGCCCCCATGGGATATGAAGTAGATATTGATTTTGTTTCCAAATCAATAAAGGCTTTATTAGTTGTACCTAAGGATGTTAATATAGAAAGGTTTGGAACCTATGAAGAGGCCAAGTCAAGAATCAAAACAAGCCTAGTTATCAGTAAGATAATAAAGAAATCAAAGAAAATGATGAAAAATCTTATAAATAAATTTGGTGATGATGTTGGATCATTTGAGAGTACACCGGTTGAGGTAGCGACTGAAGGTCAGTTATTTCTTATTGACAAGCCTCATGAAAGTGAAGAAACTGAGCTAGATAAAGATGAAGACTCTACATCGGTTTCCCCTTCACCTAATCCAAAGAAGACACAGTTAGAAGCATAGACAAGGGAACACACAAGGTCTACTACTATAGCCTCACTCCACTAAAGAAAGGAGTCATGAAGATATCAAGGCCAAAAGCAGCAACACTGATAAAAACATACATGAAAAGAGGTACTAAATCTACTACTAAGGCCCCAAAGAAAAGTAGAAAGTTAATTAGAGGAAAAGATGATTTAGATGATGAAGAAGATGATATTGATTAGTTCAAAATTTTTGTAAATAAGAGTTGGTCAATTGATGAGGTAGCTAAAGAAATAATTGAGAATGGAGGATTAAGTGATCTTGAAATTAGTCAGTTTGAGAAATTGTCAACCGAGGATTAGAATAAAATTTAAGAGGCAATCATCTAGATGATGATTAGATTCAAGAGAGTTCCGATAGAGTTTTCCAAATAATTAACCAATGTACTAGAAGAAATAATTTCATAGAAGTGGTCCTATGCCTTGGATGCTGAGAAACGAATGAGGGAACAATACCTAATTTTGGCAATTCCACAATTAATAGTTCCTGAAATTAATGAGTGTATGAGTAAGTATTCAAAGAGATTTCAAGTGAAGATCGGGCACTATAGATACTTGATGAAAATTTGGTAGACATAGATGAGAACAGTCAACTCATCTGGACTTCAATTGTTCAAGCTTAAGAAGAGTATGAAAAGATGTCCTTAGCCATTATTCTCGAGAAGAACATAAAGAGAAAAGGCAAGGGAATTCATGATGATGATGTAGATCTAGCACTGTAACATAAAATTGACATATTAGATACTGAGGTACCTGATACAGCAGATGCCACTAAGGAAATGAGTTTAACTCAGGATGCACCAGATCAAGTTGAGATCCAAGAGATTGATAATAATGCACTAGATGTACTCATTGAGGACATAAAAAATGGTGATCCAAATGACATCGATGTTGATGAGGATGTCACTATTACTGGAGAAAAATCACAAGATGAGGGAACCACTACCAAGCCAACAACAAGCTCTATATCGGGTGATCTTCCTATCCTGATGGAAGCAGTTGAAATAATTTCTAAGGAGAAACCCAAAGACCCAATCCTCGAGAAACCAATGGATACATCAAGGGAACAAGGGACTAGCACACTTGCAGAGACAAAAGAGCCTAAAGAAAAAGAGGTAGATACATAGGGCCAAGATGAACCTAAGACTACCAAGACCACCCCAGTGGACACTACATCTGAAGCTCCATATTATTCAACCAACACATAGGTTACCAAGGAGCAGAAGAAGGAAGAGAATGTGTCTACTGGGCAAGAAACTCTGAATGTTGAGGTAAAGGACATTATCCCTTTTGTTAAGAGTTCGCCACAAGAGCCTAAGAAGAAGAAAATGCATGGAAAAGGGTTTGGTTACCTTAGAAGAAGTCATTGTAATACCTGACTATGACCCGAGGAATTTAGACCCAGAGGAGTTAAGAAAATATGGGGAGCTATGCACAAGGAAGGAAGCTTAGGAGAAGCTAAGGAAAGAGTGCAAAAGCAAGCAGATTCTTGAGGATGTCAGAGACATCCTACAACAAGTTGTACCTGAGGTCCAAATAAATGAAGATACATTGATAATGGACTAGCTTTCCACTCTTGTACATGAAATCAATGCCCCGAATATAGAAGCAAAAAAGAGAATTGAGGAAAGGGAAGAATCCAAAATACAAGACAAATTGGCAAAAAAGATCAGCCAAGAAGTGGCAATAAACAAGGTAAAATTTTTTGAGGTAATAACTGATGTTCAATATATTACTCAGAATATAACTCAGATGTTAGTTAAGCTTTGCACTGTGGAGAGTTTCACTAATGAGATCAGTGAAAAGGTTAAAAAGCTAGATACCAAAATCCAAGCTAGTGCAAGTGCAGCCTTAACCAAGCCAAATGCTTTTCATAAGCATATACTTAAAGCTCAAGAACTTACGTGGTTAAGAACAAAGTTGAGGAAGCAGGAGGATAAAATAAGTGACCAAGTCACCGAGCTACAAGAAGAGATGCTTCCCCATCTGAAAATAATTGAGCAACACATTGTCAAAGTGAAAGCTTTAGTTGCAACACTAGAAATTTCAGTGTTGGAGAACATCTTTGACATGCATGCACAAGTCAGTCTTGAGCACATTGCTCTCACCAACTTGAAAGAGGAATGGGAAAACCTCTTAGATTCATTGAAGAAAACCCATCAACACATTTTTGATAAATTGTAAGTACATACTTTTGAATTTGGCATTAATCTCAAAAAGGGGAAAACTCTAATGTATATGCCAAATTGTATAATTATATGCTAAGTGTACTACATACTTACTGGGAGCATGCGCCGAGGGGGAGTAAATTTTGATAGAGAGTTATTAATGTATATATGGAGAAGTTAGAATATTTTTTCAGAGCATCAGGTCTATATACATTACAAGTTTTGATACAAATTCCAAAGGGGGAGATTGTTATCTCTATTTTGAGAATTTTATGTTGTCATTAGTATCAAAGTGGATCAGTCAGTTATCTATGATGATCAGTCGATAAAAGGAAGAACTCCAAGCTACAATATGCTAGTTATTTAATCAAACAATCCTTCATACTGAGTATTCACAAGGCAGTACTAAGAACTAAAAGGAAACATGGTTAACCAGGCACCGGAGTAGTTTTACCGATCATCAAAGTATATTGAGTACTGAGCATTAGTAAACACTAATCAGAATGGACACTGAGAACCAATGTATTCACCGAGCAGTATTGGCTATGTTTACCAAGCAATCTAGGAAATGACATAGTAATTAGTTTTGGCACATTTATCTATGTAAATGGTTACAACGGATTCACAAAACATTTTACCAAGATCAAGGATTATTTATTATGATGTAATCCTTAAATGTAATGATGATTTCTATGTAATAGTGAGATCTAGGTTAATTTTGTACACAGTAGATCTTAGGTTTTCCTAAGAAGATGTAAACCTAATTAGGTCATGTAAATCATAGTAGTTTTCTATATATCTATAATTTTTTTCTTTTGATAACAAGAGAGACACAAAGGAGACACAAGTGTGGATGAGGATGAAGGTAGAGAGAGATCTTCAAGTAGTAGCCACCTTCAAGACATCAGAATTCAAACAAAGTTTGCATAACATGACAATTATCATAATTCAGTTTATTCAGAAGTAGTCAAGGCTACCGAGCAGATTAGTGAACAAATTACTACACACAAAGGTGATATTTATTCAGTACATCATAGATCTGATTCAGACAAAGGATAGTTGTCAATTTTTAGATACCCTACTATTATTCTCTAATCATTGTAACAGAGTTTTATAAAATCTCCTAACAGAGTAGACTTAACAGTCTCGTTGTAAATCTCTTAACCGAGTACACAATCAAGTAGTGTTGTTTAAATCCTTTAACAAGGTAGATCTAGTTGATCTGATTGTTACTCCTAGCAAGTTAAGATCACCAGAAGTGATCACAACTTGTAGCCTTAACCAACATACTTTATTATCTGCAGTAGTGAAAAATTTGTGGGTGTCATCCCCACCACAGTTTTTACCTTCTAACAAGGGTTTCTACGTAACCAAAATACTTGTGTTATGTGATTGAATTATTGTTCATTTTCATGCACTTTACATTTACAAGTCAATTGAATGAATGTTGCAAACAATAGATTCAGTTGGATAGATCAATTACTACTATTTGTAGATTGAGGATTGAGCTAAAAGTTTTAGTGGGTACTGATTCACCCCTCCCCTCTCAGTCCCTTATCTTTCCATTCCAACAATAATCACATCATAACATAAAATATGCCATAAAAAAATATAATATCATCTAATCAGGTTTAGGTGATCACTAGTTGTCCCTAATCCACTAGACAACCCTAAACCCTAATCAAGCATTCAAATGGATTCAAAATGCAGAAGAAAGCATCAAAATATATCAAACATGATTTCACAACATCATTCAATGTATTCAAAGATCAGATGCACCAGAAAAAATAATAATAAGTGTCTCTAGTACCAACCCAAAACCCATCATAAGATAATCATATTAAAGTAAACATGTTGATTCCTAAAATTTAGATGTCTAAAATTTCCCAAAAAATCTCAAAATATAGAATATTTATTATAACTCCTATGAAGATGAAACCACTATCAAACATCCTAAAAGTATTACATAAAATGTAACTTAAAGTATATGAAATGAAGAATATGTAACTTATATTTAAATGCTATATTTTATGTATCATCCTGAGGTTGAAACTAGTAAGAACAACAAATTGACTTGAAAAATGACCTTCCGGCCAAACGACACACTTGCAAACAAAATGACACACTTGTACAAAGCATTCAACACACTCACAATATTCATTCAACATAGATGTATAACTAAATAAACACACTTTTAAAAATGAAACAACACACATACATAGTGAATTAATGCACTTGAGGCAAGGAATCAACACAATTGGATTCTATAATGATGCACTTGACTCTCAAACTAGGAAAAGGAGAATGAAAGTCTAGATTGAACTTACACCTAAAACTGGGTAAAATTGGGGTCTAGGAAGTAGAATTTGAGGAAGAACCCATTGAGATATCCTTAAAACCTTTCCAAAACACCAATCAAATCCAACCTAGACATAATATCAATCAAGAATTCTATCCTAGACTAGACATAGGTCCTTATGAGACAACAAGGAGTTGATATCATAGAAGCTTCAAAACTTATACAATCTTCACTGGAGAACACTAAATGATCCATAAATATATTTCCAACATAAAGATCATTTAACAACATCATTTCAAACATTGTTAGTAATTTCTAATGCAATAACATTACTAACATTTCAAAACATCATTTAAATGGTGTCTCTTGCTCCTGTCGCTTCAACTGCGAACTTTGCTCCTTACGCATCTCCCAAGGTTCAAGTGATGGTTGTAGAAACTATTTCTTTGGTTACCAACACCCCCTCAGCTTCCTTTGAGCCTGGTAGGGTTCTGCTGTGGTGGCTGATGCTACCACTATTTCTATGGTGCCCATTAGGGCTTCTACAGTGGTCATCAATGATCGCTTCTCTGCTGGATGCAAGGTTGCTTCTCTGATTGTGGGAGTGGGTTTGGGTGAGATGGGATTTTTCCACCCAAGACATTTTTAAAAACTTGCTTTGGGATTTTTAGATTCGGGTCATCTTACAAAGGGGTTTGCTCCAGTGGGAGTCGCTTTGGTCTCTTCTGGATCTCTACCTCTTGTTGCTTCTTATAGCTCTTCTACCCCTTCTAATAATGCTACTTCTAGGCCATCTTGTACTTCTCTAGATCATGTTGGAGTGGGATCCTATGCTAAATCCACCTCTAAGGCTATGCTCGGGCTTGGGGGCTCTTCCCATGGTGTACCTTCTTCTATTCTTATATCTTCTAGCGGCCCTCTTTCTGTGAAGCTCTCTACTACTGTTGAAGGGGAGTTGTAAACTTTCTCTAAGACCCTTAGGGATCAAGCCTTGATTTGTTTCTTTCGAGGATTCTGGCTGACTCTACCCCAAATTCATGACTAGATTTCCCAAAAATGGGAACCAATAATCTCAGATAACATCCATATCTTTCCCTTAGCAAAAGGTTTCTTTATTGCTAAATTCGATAGATATAAAGATAGAACTAAGATATTGTGTGAAAATTTATTTAGCTGGGAGGAGGATAAATTTTTGCTTATGGAAAAACCTTGGCACCTAGATTTTAATCCTTCCACTGAAGTTTTCAATAATATTACTATCTTGCTAAGACTCCCAAATCTCCCTCTCCATCTCTGGCAAGGCGCTATCCTAGCAGAGGTGGGTGAGGCTTTGGGGGAATTTTTGCTAATTGATGATGATTATTCTAATATGTACCACTCTACCTTTTTCCATATTCTGGTAGATATTGACATCTCGCATGGCCTTCCTTCCAAAATCAAAATTGAATCATCTAAAGGTTGTTGGATGCAACAACTGGATTTTGAGGGTATCCCATTTAGGTGTAGAAAATGTTTCAAAAAAGGTCATCATGCTTCTCTTTGTAGTGTTGATTTCAATAAGAAGAAAAATTCTCATACTTGGTGCAAGGATGCCTCTACCAAGCATTACATAGTTCTGAAAAGCTCTTCTCAAATTTTGATGGATTCTGCACCTATCTCGAGCTCTCAGAATCCCACTATTGAAAATGGTTTGAATTTTATTATGCCTTCTGTGGCTCCTAATTGGACTAATGTTGAGGCTACTCCTAATTGCTCTCCTATACATAGATCCCCTCTCTCTTTGTTGGAGGATTCAAAGCTTTCTTTTGGTGGTTCTACGGTTGTTTCTCCTGCCAGCCCAGCTAGTGTGATTTCTACTATGGAACCTGTTGTTCTTGCCTCTCTTGCTCAGAGCTATTCCGGTCATGTTTCAGAACTGTTACTGGGAGCCGGTTCCTCTATTTTGGATTTCTTGTGCTGGTAGGACGAGGAAACAAGGGTTGAAGATGGTTGGATCACTGTTAAAGGGAAACATTCAAAGAAGTCTTCCTCTTCGTTCGACATGACTCTTCATTCTCATAAAAAGGGGAACTTTGGATAGTATTATTTCTATACTCTTAGTACTGTTGTTTCTAATGTTCATCTTTTAGCAGTGTTCTGGGCTTGTCTGTGTGAGTGTCCTACCTTTTTTCTTGGTTGGACTAATTTGTTTTGGGAGCTTATAACATTTTATCTTAAATGTGTATTTGTTAAAGGGTTTTGGGACCCCTTCAAAACCTATTGTTACCTTAATAAAAAAACAACATCATTTCATAGTATCATATCAATGTGGAAACATATAAAAATTTCAACAATGTAGACACACAAAAAAATACAACCATATTCAAAGTAAATGATCTTTTATAGGGATAGATCCTACTTGGAGTCCTGTGGAGAATCCTTGATAGAATATGTTCAAAGGATTCCAATAAATCAAAATGTGGTCTAACTCTAGGAAGAACTCCAATCAATAGAACACGACAACAACCCTACCTTCTACCCAATTTCAAATTCTTCCTCATAGGAAATTTGAAACTAAAACTATCTCCTTAAAAACTCTCTAAGAAAATCAACATATCAAATTTATCCTCTCACTCTTTTCTCTTAATTGTTCTCTAATTCCAATAAATACTCCTCGAGAATCATATGAAAGGATAGATATTACTCTCCATATTTATTTCCTGTGAAGGGAGTTGTGTGAGAACAACCACCTATTCAATCCATATTATAATAATAGGAAATTTAATACCATAATTATATTAGTTACCCTTTAATATATACATATATCTATTCCCATTATTAAATATCATTTATATATTATTTTATTCCCTTAATTTCTTTTTTATATAATTTAATTAATATACCAGTTAATAAATACTTACCCTTAAGGTATATAACTCACATACAACCCAATTATATAGATATAACTATATACATACGAGTTATATTTATCTCTGTGTGTGTGTGTAATATATATATTTATTTACAAACAACTATACATGTATTTATATATATACCTACATAATAATCTAATATATTAATAAACTTGATTAAATCATACAACACAACATATATACGTATTATCACCTATCATAAATTACTATAAATGATACATACAAAGATAAAATATAAACCATATGCAACCTCACTCCAAGATCCAAACAGTCACAAAAATATCAGGTAACCATATAGCTAAAAGAAGTCAACACAAGTCAATAGAGAAACCCTAAAAACTTCTAACCAAGAAAGAATATCTTGAAAGCCATCAAGAAAAGAGATCAAGCATGAATAATAATAAATAACAAATCAGATCATAATACCAATAAAAAAGGGTCATAACCATGCATAACTGGGTAAACCAGGGTTTTCCACCTCAACAACTAACCAACTAAGCAGGAAACCACAACGAACTCCCAAATTAGATAATGGTGAGGGAAAGAATCAAGCAAGGACCTTGGTTCTATCTCCATAACAAAATCCATCAAGGATTTTGAGGACATGCTCAAACCTATGGAGCCGTGAAGTCGATGTTTGGTACTTGCAACCTGCATTACCAAACAAGTATACATGTGCATGTACATATTGAAGTTTCCTCCATGGTTAAACCCATTCTTCTTGTAACCCCATTTATAAAACCTTCAAAAACTATTGTGCCTTATGAACCATTCACTAGAAAGCCCCTTAAGCTCATCAATTGATAAGTAGGAGATATTTTCCACAACAAGTCAAATTGTGATATTGCTATCAGGATCTAATTATTTAGTTTTTTGAGTCAAACTCATTGACCCATGTTTCATGAGTAGTGGTTCACACGAACCCATCTCTCATGAGAATCAACAAAACACTTAGCACTCATTACATCTAGGTGATTCTTGCGGAGGTGAAGTACCAAGACTTCTTAGGAGGTCACCCATCCCAATACTACTCTGGCTCGAGTGCACTTAACTACAAAGTTTCCTCCATGATTAAACCCACTCTACTTGCAACCCCATTTGCAAATTAGTCATTATAACCATTTTAACCAAGAGTAATCATAATCATCAATAAGGATAACACACACATAGTGAACACATAGATCTGTCAAGTGACCACATAACATCAAGGTCCCAAAATATCATTGACACATAAGTAGAGATGGACATATATGAATGAAGTTTTTATGATCAATATACCTAAAAGTATGTATCATTGCTAAAACTAGATTATGAAGATATTATAGATAAAATAGAATAGATTAAGCAAGATCCTCATGCATACTTATGTTAGCAACAACAAAAGCATAAAAATCTCTACAACATTCCCTAACTTCCAACAAGATTATCAAAGATATGTTAGGCTTAGAGGGCTATTACAAATATATTTATTTAAATTTTTTAAAACTATTAATTTTAAATTATTGTATATTAATTTTAAATTAATTTTTACTTTAAAATATTTTACGATAATAGTTAGAAATCATATTCATAACATATTAAAATATAATTATATATTTTCACGATAAAATTAAATAATTCAATTAATAAGTAATAAAAATAATTTTAAAATAAAATATAATAATGTTTAAACAACTATATAAACACGATTAATAATTAATTTGTTAATATAAAATGTAATAATCAAATTATAAATTTATGTAATTGATATATATTAGATATATTTATTATTACTATTTGTAAGTTAAATATAGATATTAATTAAAAACATAAGATTTCCATAGTTCATAATAATGTGATGTGAGCTTGTCGTTTTAACAATGTATTCTTATTTTCTTCTCTTAGCTCTCCATGTAGATGATGATACATAGAGTATGATTAGAAATGTTGATGTAAAAAAGAATGCATGATTAAAACTAGAAGCTTAAATCATATAGATATTAATATAATTTAATATTTAATAATTAATTAAATTATTAAAATACAAATTATATAATTAATATATATTAGATATATTTTGTGAATATCATATTTTTTAAGTTAATGCAAAGTTAAACAAGATATTTTAATTTAATTTATATACTTATATTTTGAATATTAGCTTTAAAGGTTTTTTTGGGGTGTTTTGAATTTGAATATCATGGAGAATTCATTACTTCAAAATAATTCTAAGGTTTTGTTCTATTTTACTATGTTAGTATAAATGTATTAAATTAATATATTTAGTTCATACTTAACATTTTTTATTATAAAAAATATAATAAAAAAATAAATCTAATTGCATAGAGAGACATATTTGTAATAGTAGCAAAAGGTGTAATAATATGATTAATATAACAATTGAAAAACTAATATAGTGATAAAAACAACTTGACCAAATGAAAAATGGCTCTGCAACTCTAGAACCGTGCGTTATCTCTCACACCTCCCGTTCTACCCGCATGAGTCTAGTGGGGTTGCCATTAATGACCTCCACTTCCCCAGGGTACGATGACAGGCATCTCCCCGAGGCTAATCAATGCCCTGTTAAAGATTGAAATTCAGGGTCCGGTCGTTATAAAATATCTTTGGATCCTATTTCAATTGATATCAAAGCTCTCTCTATAGCAGATAGCCATGGTAAATCTTTCCCAGAGGACACCCTAGGTGACAAGCTCAAATCGACAGGAGAAACTCCCATTACAAGCGAGGCTCATGATGGAGAAAAAGGAAAGCAACCACGACCGAAATCCTTCAAACAAGTGGTTGAGAATGAAAGGACCTTACCAGAAGGCACCCTCTTCCTCTCTTCCACAACGCAAGGATCAAAAGAATTCTCTGGAGATGGAGGTAAGATTCCTTCTTCACCAAAACTCATTATTAAGCCTAATCCACAGATGGATATTGCAATTGCTCAGGAGAAGAGTATGCTTAGGGATAATGCAATTTTTTTTTATGTTGTTGATGCTTCCAAGATTCCATCTAGGAACTTCCTTAATGATTGGTTTCATAAAGTTTGGAGTAAAAAATTAGGGTTTCATTTTTCTTATTGTAGAATGTTGCAGAAGGGTTTATTTTTAATGTTTTTCATTGACTCGAAATCCCAAAGAGCCATTGTTGACAGACAATTTTGGAGAGTTGGCCCTTATGAGTTTAGAGCCATCCCTTGGTCTCTTGATGCCTTGAATAGCGAGGTTTTGGCACTCTCAAGCCCTAAGTGGGTGGTTATTAAGAATCTCCCTTCATTTTTTCTTAATCTCATTCCCCAGGCCCTCGAACTAGTGGGTCAAGTTCTTAAGGTTGATAGGTCGAATGTGCTAATCCCACACACAGATGTCAAGGTTCTTATATCCCTCAAACCAAACATATAATTTCTTGAGGCTCTCCATTTTGACCTAGGTGGCAACCCCATTGTTTTCATTATTACCTTTCTCAATGGGTTGAATAGTTGTTACCTCTGTAGGAAAGAAGGCCACAAAAAATAGGATTTCCCTATCATTATGAAGTGTAATCCACCCAGCAACCCACCCCTCACCACCAATTCTATTCCCCTGACTTAAAATCCCTCTGCTTCGAGTGGTGTGATCTCGCCTGCCTCTTAGCTTCCTACCCCTCTTACCCCACCCCCTCATCCTTCATCTGAAACCCTCTAGGATCCTGATTCATCCTTTGTTGCCTAGATGAGAGACTCAGCCAATATTTATGCTACTCTTGACAAGCTCAAAGGAAAATTTGAGAACCCTCAAGCTCCCCTTGTTCAATCGACTTCGGTCCCTAGAGAATTATAGGAGGTTACCAACATAGCTGGGCTTGATTTTGGATTAGAGCCCAACCCTGCTCCCACTAGGCCGAAGCATAGAACTCAAAATTCCCAATAGATTTCTCTAGAGAGGATTCATTACAAGGCATCCAAAATACAAACTACCCCTAGACCTAAATGGAAAGTCTATTCAATCCTACCTCAAGGTCAAGATTCTTTTGCTGATCAACCTACCACCCTTGATGTATCAATAGACAAGTTGGGCAAGCCAACAAATTTATCTATACCCTCAAAATCTCCCATAGCTAGAGTTCCTACTGACTAAACCAGTGACGCGGGGATGTAGAACTTAAACCACATCTATCCATGGAAGATAAACTCAATGAATTCTCTATCATGGTTATTCTAGAACCTCTCCCCCTCCCACCCCCGTCTAGATCAATGGAGTTATGATCCTAGAAGGATTATTTTCTCTGAGGAACCCACCTTGTCTAGTGAGCCAAAAGTGCTTAAGGTGGAGCAACAATAGGATATTGACCTTGAGGAAGGAGAGATCAGTAAAGAGCACATGTTCATTTTTTCCTCTGGTACTAGGAAGAAGTATAAGAAGACCTACAAGGCAGATGCTAAAGGCCCTATGGTTACTATAGATGGGAATAATATTAAGAAGAAGAGAGGAAGGCCCCCTCTACTGAATGGTAATCCCAAACCTCGTAAAAACCAAAAGAGTGATATTCCTAAGAGCTTTAAGGGATTTCAAGCACCCATGGACTCTGAACCATAGAAGAGTCAAATGTTGATCAATTATGCATCATGGAATGTCAGAGGATTGGAATCCTCTAATAGGAAATATGTGGTCAAGATATTCCTACAAATGTACAAAGATATTGACATCCTTTTGTTGCAAGAAGTCAAGGTGATTGGATTTACTCTAGATATTGCCGTAAAATGTATTTGGAAAGATGCTACTACATACTCCTCCAAACACCAAAGAGGCAGAGGAGGGACCTCTATTTTAATATGTCCAAAATGGAGGAACTCAATCCATGAATGGGGTTTTATCCTTGAAACAGAGCAGTCTGGGTGTCTTTTAAGGTGGAAAAAGTTGTCTTTTGGGTGTGCTAGGTTTATGCTCCCAATGATCAACACTCTAGGATTGAGCTTTGGAAATGGATCTTAGAACTAGACAACATCCCTTGGATTCTAGCAGGTGACTTTAACATGGTTGAGAGAGCTCAAGATAAAGAGGGAGGTTTGAGGTTTGAGTGGAAAGGTAATGAGCTTGTCTATTGGAACAGGATTATCTCCAAGCTTAATCTTTTTGACCCCCTGGCTGGGAGAAGAAAGGAGTCTAAGGGAGTTTGGTTTACTTGGTCCAATTTCCAAAGAGGCAAGAGACTAATATATTATAGGTTGGATAGAATCTATATGAATAACCAAGTCTTTAGCTGCCCTCCCCACCAGGAGACAACTATGTCAAAGTTACCCCTTTTACCCTCTCTGATCATCATCCCATCTTCTCCTCCATTCAGATGGTTTTAGACCAAGAAACCACTCCTTGTAAGAAAACCTATTTTTCTCTTAACTCATCTCTCCTTCAAGATAGGGATGTCCAAGCTTCTATCAAAATCATTTCTTAGTACAATGAGGAGATAGCCCATCATAAGTCTGAGGTGGATAAATGGACCCAAACCTCTGAATCATAGTAGAGTATGCTTAAGTGTGTTGGGAGGAAGAAGGCCAAAGATGCTAGAGGGGAGGAGCTTAGATTCATGGAGGAACTCTAGGTTGCAAAAGTGCAGATTCAAGATAACCCTACGTTCCCAATACTATTGGACAAATTCATTCATTGCAGAGACTCACTTAGGAATCTCCAACTAATCAAGACCAAAGGTGTTAAGGTCAAAGCCAGAATTAACTGGCTCAACCTAGGTGATAAAGGATCTACATTCTTTTTCCATACCCTGAAGAAGAAGGAAGAAAGAAACAAAGTTACCTACATTAGGGAGAAAGGGGTCTCTATTACTTCCCAGGAAGGTATTGTTAACACCTTCTCCAATTTCTACAGAAACCTAGTCACCTTTGAAGATGATGAGTCCAGGATCTCAGCTAGACAGAGTATTATTGGTATTATCCCTAAGAAAGTTTCAGAGGTAGATGCAATTGTTCAAGAGAGGGAGATTTCAGTGAAAGAGATCAGGGAGTCCATTTTAAACATGGCCGATGATAAAGTCCCTAGCCCGAATGGGCTTATAGTCGAGTTCTATAAGAACAATATTGACTGGATTTTCTCCAATTTTCACAAAGTTTACACAGAGGCCATTTCCCTTGGCACCCTTGGTCCTACCTTCAATGCTAGCCTAATTAAGTTGATTCCAAAAGAAGGGGACATGTTGTTGTTCAATAATTGGAGACCCATCACCCTTCTCAATGTGGGATATAAGATATTGGCTAAATTCATTGCCCTAAGGATTACCAATGTTCTCCCTACTATTTTTAATCATACTCAAATGGGATTTTTCAAGGGAAGATATATTCTTGAAAACTTGGTTACCTACTGGGAGGCGCTATGGATTGGGCCAAGCAATCGGGACAACAGAGTGCTATGTTACTCATAGACTATGAAAAAGCATATGATCGCATAGAATGGAACTTCATATTGGTTATGTTAGACAGTCTTGGCTTCCCCCCCTACTTCTGTAGGATGGTATCTACCCTATTGTATGGGGCTATGGTGGAAATTGAAGTGAATGGAGTGAGATCTGATTTCTTTGAGCTCTCTAGATCCATCAGACAAGGGTGTCCTCTACCCCCCTCCCTCTTTGTACTAGTTTCAAACTCCCTCCATTATTTTCTTAGAGATGATACCTTGTCCCCTAGGATGAAAGGGATTCAACTCCCTAATGACCATGAGGTCTCTAACATTCAGTTTTCTAATGACACAACCATTCTCATGAATCTAGTGGAGGGTAACATGGAAATCCTCATGACCAAACTAGATCTTTTCTGCCTGGCCTCGGGCACCAAGATATTTATAGCCAAATCTATTATGCTAGGTTGGACTCAGGACCCCCCATGTTGGTGGAACAAATTTGGGATAGAATGGGGAGGGCCCAATCTTATAGTTAGATACCTTGGTATTCCTTTTGCTCTGGATCCTAACATAAATGACATTTGGTGCTAGATTAAGGATAGGATTCTCATGAAATTGAATAAATGGGATAGCAATCTTCTCTCATTCCTAGGAAGGATTCAAGTCTTTTAGAAGATTTTCTCTTCTTATCCTATTTAATATTCCTCAGTCTAGCTATTTAACCAAATCCAGTTTAGTAGTATTCATAAGATTGTCATAAATTTTCTTGGGATAGATGGAAGAGGCAATAAGAAATATCATGTAGTTTCCTAGGAGTGGTGCACTAGAGATAAATCTTGGGGAGGACTTGGAGTGAAGGACCTCATAATTCAAGGTATTGCATTAGCCTCAAAATGGATTGCTAAGGCATCCATAGGGGAGGAACCTTGGAAAATCTTGATCAGGAACAACTTAGCTAGAGCATGCTTGAGCAAATCTAAATCTTGGACTAATCTGGGGTATAATGATCTATTGGCTATAGATTGTAATATACAAGTTCAGGGGTCTAATTTATTCAAATCTATTTGGAAGTGCTAGAGATATGTAAGGGGTTTCTTGTGCAATACTGGACCAGCAGAAGGCTAAGGTGTGGTCTACAATCATAAGTCTCTATTGTGGAATTTGAAGCATAAGGGAAAGCCTCTTTCCTTGCTCCAAGGTTTCTCTGCTAGGAAATGGTCAGAGAAGGGTATCAATAAGTTTCAAGATGTGTTGAAGGAGGGCAGGGCAATTCCTTGGGAGAAACTAGCTTCAGAGTTTGTCATCCTGATTTCACAGAACAAAACTTATAGTATCCTCTATGCTGCCCTCAACACCTTGGGTCAAGTGAATAGGTGTTGTACCCTTGATAAGTACACATTTCAGTTGATGTGGCTAGACAACTCCTAGTTGTATCTTATCAAGTCCAAATTTATCTACCACCTCCTCACCCACAACACTGATATTACTTCCCATGCTAACCAAAAATGGCACCTAGACTCTCCCATCTCTGAATGGAATAAGTACTTCACCTCCTTGTGGAATAGACCTATTGAGCCTAAGATCACCTATTTTTTGTTGAGACTCCTCCTGCATAAACTTCCTTTTAGGAAATTGGGGGGAGAACCTAATATTTGTAGTGTTTGTAAACTCCCAAAATCTATTTTCCATGTTTTGTTTGAATGTCTCTTTGTTGCCGAAGTCTAGAAAATGTTTGGTCTTACCTATAATAGTCATTTTAACAAATTGAATATTATCTTAAGAAGCATCAACAACAGTAAATCTTGCAATATTTCTTGGTCTATTCTTTCTTCTATTATTTTGTGGACTATTTGGAAGGCTTGTAATAATGATGTTTTGGCTGGAAAAAGAAGGAATCTTACTAGGTCTCTAAGGAGACTCATACACCTTGATGTTTCCCTGCAGGTCACAACTATTATCAAGATGAAGGAGAGCAAGTTCCTACAGATCCTGAGAGATTGGAAAGCCACCATAGACAAAAGGGATATTGCTCATGGATATACAACCATGAAACCTGGGGCTGAATTCGATGATAAACTTTCTGAGTTTATTGAGCAAATAAAGAAATCTAATTAGGATGTTCCTATAGAAGGAAGAGCGGCTATTCTAGAAGCACCTCCTCTCAGATCCTATGAGATTATAGGATACAATTCTGTATCCCCAGACTCCAATGAGTCAGATGTAGACTAGGATGAAGCTTTTGTTTGATCAAATGTTATCTCTTGGTTGTTTTTTTGATGGTGATAGAATAATCGATCTCTTTTTGATATAACTCTCATTTACTGCTATTGTGTTGGCTTTGATGGCTCTACCAATAGTTTGTAATAACCCGTTACTTTGATATACCCTATTTTTTTGGACTTATGATATGCAATAGAAAAATAAAATAAAATTAAAACATAACTAATATTTATTGAAAATAGATTATAAAACTAATCAAATAAAGGTTTTTTAGTTAAAAATTAAAATAATAATAATAATAAAAAAAACTCACTCCTTGCGCTCACTGAATCATCATTTTCACAATTTTCAAGTTGGCCTTGGCAATAACCCTTGACATGTCGCATCTGGCACAAGGCCTCTAAGAGCTCCACTTCCACACAAGGGGAGGGGTAATTTTCTCCATGGAAAATCATATGTCCCTTCTTCCAGTGTGGGAGATGGGAGTCATGGGGGCCCTCATTCATCTTCATAGTGTTGCTCTAATCTTTGCTCAAAATCACACCTAACTTCCTTCTCTGTAGAGAAAAATGACAGACAAATTTCCTTTTTTGAGCATACTAAGTATGTGAAGGTTGGATTTGGTTTAGGTCAGATAATGATCATTGAATGGGATGCCCTATGCTAGAAGATGTTCAGATGGTAGCTAGGCATGAGTCTTGGAAGCAGGTTAATACTAAGAGAGGGAGGGTTTCATCATCACAACCATATTGGATGTCTGGTTTTATCCTTCCTATGAGTAATGCTTTCAATATTTTATCCTTGTAAAAATCAGAGTCTCCAGTCAAATCTATTTCAGTTAATCATCACGCGACGCACTCTAAATAATTTTTTCTATGCTCAAAAAAAATCTTTCATATTAATGATGGCATGTTTACCAAAACCCTGGCCCTATGTAAAAAACTAGGCATCTTTGCTAGATGGAATGGATTAAGTTCTTCTCCTTCAAACATTATGAACTAGTTTGAGGGTAAATATAGTGGCAAGGTAAGTATTATTTCCTTATCAGATGGTTTTTTCTTTTTAAAGTGAAAATCTACAAAAATTAAGTATCATTTTCTTACCATAGAAAACCCTATTTTTAAAGGATGTAATTTCTCTTTTCTAGATTGGAGCCAGAGTTTTAGACCTAATTTGTTAAATGATTTCTATGTTGAGTGAGTTATCCTCATTCTAAATGTCCCTGTAGAGCTAATCATCTAATATTTCTTTAAAGGTGTAGCTAATCATTATGGAAAATATGTTGGAATGATAGAAATAGGTCGACCTCAAACATATAACATTATAATCATTGAAATTGATATTAGGATAAAAATCCTAGCCCCTATAAGAATTAATAGTCAACATTTAGTTTATGAAATTAGCCCGGTGATCCTGCAATCTAAAATTAATGTTGAGTATGGGGATTCATTAAATAAGAATAATATAGATTCAACCTCCTTGAAGGATTTGGACATTAAGAATAACATAACCCCAGAAACCATTTCCCCAGATATTGAGGAAGGGGAGATTATGGAAGAAGGATTTTTTTCCCCCCCAGTCCTTATCTCTATCCCTAAACCTTCTTCTTAGGATATGTCTACTTGCTTCTTTGATGAAGTTGGTGGCTTCTTTCTTGTGGAACTAGATAAGGCATCTAATATGGTTAATAAGGATCCTGATATAGAAACCCATTTGATTTATGAAAATGAAGAAGCTCCTTTCCCCTTTTTCACTCTAGAGTAGTATGACATTTCTAAGGAAAGGAAAGAAGAGGAAGTAAAATTAATCAGTGAATATCAATGTGATGTTGTAGTTAAAAACTTAATGGACAAATTCTTAGATGAAATTTGTGACGAGGAAGTAATTCGTCAGAAAGAGATTTTGATCAAGGAATGCACGAACTCAGGAAACCTCATTTCTGTGAAGGATATCAAGCTTCTACTTTCAGATATTAAGGAAACTGAAAAATGGATGACTTGTTTCTAGGAATTGCTACTTCTACTCCTAGAAAAACTACTCCAAAATGTGCCAAATCCCTCAAAAAAGATGAAGAAAATCAATCCAAGAGTTAAGAGTAAAATATAAGGAAGGGGTAGGACAAACTAAATTAACTGATATCTTTCATGTAGGGAAGGGGAAGTTCCTTCCCAAATTGCATGAATATCCTAACATGGAATGTTAGGGGCTTAAATGACCTAATAAGAAGCATATCTTAAAATGCCACATATCTAACACTAATGTAGATTTACTTCTTTTACCAGAAACCAAATTAGATAGTGAGGCACTATTAAATCTAAATAAGAAACTAGGTATTGGGGAACTTTGGGGATTTCCTGCTTGTGGAACTTTAGGGGGATTGGTTTCATCTAGGATCTAAGATTAGTAGCTCTCTCTAACATTGAGGGACATGGTAATTGGTGTTCTGGTTTAGTGAAATGTTCCTGAACTAACTTAAGATTTTGAATTTTTAATGTTTATAGCCCTATCCCTAATCTAGAAAAGGAAAGAGTATGGAAAGACATTGAAAGAAATATGAAAGAATATGGTGATGACATCTCCATCATTGGTGGATATTTTAATAATATAACTAAAATCTCTAATAAGAGAGGTGGGTCTAGCAAGCTCCCAAAGGCCACCAAGAATTTTAACAAATGGATTAATATGAATAGTCTCTTAGAATTCTTACTTTTGAGGATTGTTTTACATGGAACAATACAAGAAAAGGTTTTATTTTTATAGGTGAGAAGATAGATAGATTCTTTTTAGGGGGAAACATACTTGTACTGCATTTTACTTTTTCTACAGAGGTAAAACCAATATCTAGTTCATATAACTTCCCTATAGAACTTAAAATATTGAAAGATAAGAGCCCAGAGAAATGCCCTTTTAAATTAGAACAAATGTGGTTTAAGGAAGAAGGTTTTTAAGAAATGTTAAGAGAATGGTGATAGAAATCTCTGGAGCCAAGCTCTACCGGGTGGTTAACAAACTGAAAATTATTAAACAAAGGCTAAAAATATGGAATAAAATAAATTTTGGGAACATTTTCAAAAACAAACTAGAATTAGAAAGGAAATGAAAAAATTTAAATAAGGAAGTTTCTATCTGAGACATGGATAATCCATTATATGAGGAAGAAAAAGATCTAATGAATAAATATGAAGATGTTTTGGCCAAGGAGGAAGTTTTCTGGACACAAAAATCAAGGAAAACATGGTTAGAAGAGGGAGATATGAATACAAAATTCTTCCACAACAACAGAAAAAAATGAAGAATTTGAAATAGAATAATATCGATCAAGGATATGAAAGACCAAGTAATTATTGATTCTAAAGGAATAGCTAATGGGGCAGTCAAATTATTTAAAGAAATCTACCATACTGATCAATATCCTAATTTGAATTGTCAAGAAAGGATAATCTCAAACATTCCTTATCTTATTTTAGAGGAACAAAACAAAAGTCTTTTAGGAAGATTCATCAAAGAGGAAGTGGAAAATGTCCTTGGAAATATGAACCTAGACAAGTCACCCAGCCCTGATGGCTTCCCCACATATTTTTTCCAAAAATGTTGGAGCTTTATTGGTGATGATATTATAACAACTCTTGATGGGATTAGAAATTTTGGGAGGTTTCTCAATGAAGTAAATAAAACATTCTCATCTTTAATCCCCCAAAAAGAAAAACTAGAAACATTCAATCACTTTCACCCTATAGCTATATGTAATACCTTATACAAACTATTCTCTAAGACTATGGCTAAAGATTGCATAAGATTCTTCATTTCATTATCAATGATGAACAAACAAGATTTGTTCTAGGAAGATCAATCTATGATGGTATTATTATTGAATTAGAATCCATTCATTCGGTTTCAGAAAAATCAGAACCCTAGTATGTTTATTAAATTAGATATTAAAAAGGTTTATGATAAAGTTGACTGGCTCTTCTTAAGGAAGTGTCTCCCTACCTTTGGATTTTCTAAGAAATGGGTGGACCTTATCTTTCAATGTATTTCCACCCCTAAATTATCAATATTAGTAAATGGTTCTCCTAAAGGATTCTTTGAGATTAATAGATGAATTAGACAAGGAGATTCAATCCCCCTTTCCTCTTTATTATTATGGTTGAGCCTTTGGGTAGATCAATTAACATTACAAGGGCTACTGATAGAGTTAAAGGTATCCAAATTATTAAGGACTTAGATGCTACTACCCATCAAAAATTTGTGGATGATACTATGCTCGATGGGCATAGCTTTATCAACAAAGATAAAGAATACAAGGAGATTCTAGACTAGTATGCTTTAGCTTTAGGACAAGAAATCAATCAGGAAAAATCAAAGATTTTCTTCTTCAACACACACCTGATCCTAGAATAGAATATTTGTAATATTCTTAATTTTAACATGGGATCCCTTTCTTGTAAATATCTAGGGCTTCTTATAGATCATGACACACATTAAACCAACCTATGGAATCAAAATTTAGACAAAATTAAAGTAAAATTGGCCTCTTAGAAAGGAAAGTGGTTGACTAATGCTGGTAGAGATACTATGGTCCAAGCCATCATGTTAGGACAACCAATATATCAACTTTCCTACTTATACCTCCCAGTCAAAAGAAGGAATGAACTCAACAAAATCCTAAGATCCTTCTTCTAGCAAGGTATAGGGGATACAAAGAAGATTTCCTTACTGGCTTGGGATAAGGTATGTAGGCCAAAAGATGAAGGGGAGTAGGTATTAAAGATATTAAACTTCAAGGTAAGGCCTTGGGGGCCAAATTAATTTGGAGAATGTATAAGAAACCACATCTTAAATGGGTAAAGATTATGTCTCATAAATACTTAAGTTCCCCAAAACCTATTAATATGTTTAGAGAAAAATCCACACCTTGAGGCTCTAGAATTTGGAATTTCATGTTGGATTGTAGGTTTATAATCCAAGATAAACTAACCTAGAACTTAGGCAAAGGGGAGAAGGCTCTTTTTTGGTCAGACTCTTGTGAAGGTTATAAAGCTCTATAATTATAAGGGAATTTGGAACAGACCAAAACTATTATGGAAGCTAGGTGGGGCAATAGAGTTAAAGATTATCTAACCCTTTATTATATGAATCTTGAGTGGAAATGGAAGGACTACAAAAACTTGAATCTCCCTCCTACTGAAGAACCAATCCTACGATCCATTTTGGGATCTAGGAAAATCTCACTTTATTTAGGCCCTGACAAGTTGATATGGGATTGAAGCAAGAGTGGAGAATATAAGGTTAGAGAAGGATATATATTTTTGAGATCTGTAATTTTAGGGTCTAAGATGTATCCTCCACATAGCCTATTTTGGAGTAAAGACTGCCTACCTAAGATTGGGATCTTTTCTTGGTTAGTTTGGCATAGAAATATTTTAACAGTCGATCGATTTAAATAAATGGGGTTTCAGGGCCCTAGTAGGTTCCCTCTCTTTGAGATGCATGAATAATATCTATAACACCTCCTATTGGGTTATTCCTTTTCTTTGCATATTTGGTCTTGGGTATGTCATTAATTAGGTTGGAAAATAACCTTTCCTATTAAAATATTATACTTTCTACAATCATGTCCATTCCTTAACCAAGGGTGTATATATGGTTCTTTATGGGTCTTAGCCCCTTTGATCATTCTATGGGAACTTTGGAAAGAAAGAAATAGAAGAATTTTTCAAGATAAGAAGATGGATTGTAATCAACTTGTAAATAAATTTGAAATCTCAATCATTGCGCTAAAAAATAATAGGATACTTAACAATATCCTAAAACAAAAAAGATATGGTTATGTCCTATTGGGATGAAAAAATGAGAATCAGATAGAATGGTCTTAAGATTCCTCAATACATTGGATTTGGGGGATCCTCCTCCTCTCACAAACATGTAAACTACAAATGGCTTCCACCTAAATTTGGATGGTTTAAACTTAATTTAGATGGAACATCTAGAGGAAACCTAGGTATGCCTGGAATAGGTTGTTGCATTCATGATTCAAAAGTTCTCTGAAGTAGAAAAACTGGCTAAATAGTTAGGAAAAGAAACTAATAATTGGGCGGAGTTAATGGCCTTATTGGAAGGCCTCCTTTTGTGTAAAAATTTAGGTATTAAAAACTTTTCCATAGAAGGAGACTCTGAAATTATAATCAATGCCCTAAGAAAAGGCTCTCTCCTAAATTGGAGACTGGATTCAATACTATCTAAAGATTTGTATCTATGAAATAGTTTTGATAAGTTAACTTTCAACCATATATATAGAGAAGGAAATCAAAAAGCTGACAAATTAGCCAATAAAGCTATTGAGGATTATATCCTAGGGTTACATTGTCAAGTGTAAAAGAGGGTACTATATTATCTAGGTATAGAAGGGTGACATAAAGGTTTTAAAATTAGTTAGCTTAATATTATCTCAGAATAAAAAAATTAAGTTGGCCTACAAATACCCTAAATATATAATTTCATTTGTATTAATCATAACAGTATTATGATTATAAAAAATCTTTATCATATAAGTTTTATCTAATCTATCACAAGCATGCAATTACTAAGTTATGCATTATGCGATAAAATTGGTTGAGATGTCATTAATAGGATATTCTAAAGATTTAAATATCTAAGGACGCTTACATCACAAAACTTTTCTAAATTTCCATAAAGATAACCCACAATGGAAAAAGTTTCCTTCAAGAATGGCCTCTTATCAATTAATAATGTCAAATATACTTATTAATTTCTCCTTTGCCGAAAAACCTAATGAATAAAAATATAAATAGAAATATTGAAGAGATGAAACAACAATATCAATCATTGTGATTTAATGCCCTATTTTGTGTGATCCCTCTAATCATTTCAAGAATAATTATTAATCAAGCTTATACCTGGCCGTGAGAGTTTTCTAGAGGGTTTTGTATGTGCTATTTAAATTACATAGCACTTCTATTTTTCAAACATTTTATCCCTTTCGAGTGTTGGATTCTCTTTAAATTTGTGAAGGCCATAGATACCCACATTATAGTTTTTCATGTTGTAGGTGTATCATCTTAAAATGGAAGCACTTCCATGATAAGAGCATTTAGCCCTCCGAGTAAGTGGTCTGGGGTCATGTTAAGCACCTTGATCAGGTCTTCGCATGTATCTAGCTTTTTACTCTATTCTGCTTTCCTTTGCACCTGATTTTCACTTCATATTTGTATTTCCTAGCATTCTGGGTTAGGATCCTGAGGTTTTTGACCACAAGGTCAAAGTCGACCTTATGGGGTCAAAGTTGACCTCAACCTTGACATGGTCAAGATTGACCTTGACCTTGACCAGGTCAGATTCAAGTTCATCCTTGATCCTTTGTCCAGATTTCAAATTTCCTTGATTTTTGGGTGTCGGGTTTTGGGGATATTTGTTTTCCCACCTCCAGATCGGCCATTTCGGGTTTCAGAATGGTAAATCCTTAAATTAAATTTAATCTAGGTATATTTTCTAAAGGTTAGGACTTAATTGGGATTTGATTCTCCAAGGTGGCCCCTCTAGAGGATTGTGTCCTAGTTCACTATAAAAGGAGGCCTTCCTCTCTCATTTTCTCAATCAAGTTTTGTGAGATCCATTATCCACATCTCTCAAGAAATTTCATGAGGAAGCTCTCAAGTGAAAGCAAGTGAATTCAAGCATTCAAGTGTTCAAGCATTCATCCATCAAGGAGATCCATTGTTAGCCATTGAAGGATTCAATCTCTTCGGAGCCCCCTTGAAGATCCATCCTTCTACATTCATCCAAGCCTCCTCATATGCAAAGATCTATTCAAGATTGGTATTGAAGATCAAATGCCATTGATTTGAGACATTCTACATTCACTATACATCCATTGAAGCATTCCTACTTGTGGATTTGAGGATTCAAATCCTCTACAAGGACTTCAACATAAGCAAGGTGAATTGTTTCAATTGCTTTGTTTATGAATACTACATTTCAATTCAATTTCAAGGTTAATTCCTAAATTGGGGTTTGACCAAGGCAAACCCCCCACACAAACAAAAAACCCCTTTTCCTTGCTGGTACAGGTGCAAAATTTTAGATCTGAGATCGGATTTGGATAACCTTTTTGGTGAACTTCCGGGATCTGCGAACAAAGTCAAAATCGACCTTCAAATAAAGAATGTAGCCTTTGACCTTTTATGAGGATCAAAGACTACCTACCATCAAAAAGACAAAATATTTATGGGTTTTTTTCATCTCGACATTTCCAATCCAAAATAGGTTGCAGAATTGCCCAAAAGTATACATAGACATCAGAAATTGGCATTTTCTAGATTTGCCCTAATTTGAGGTTAGTACTTGTATTTCAATTATTTTAGATTTCAAGCATAATTCTCCATAGAGAAATATAGGGTTTTTCTCTCTCTTTCATATTCTCCATAGATTGATTCGATTGTGTATTAACCTTTTGGTTGATCAAATTGGATCTCTCCTTTGGGAATTTGGATTTAGGAGTGGATCTCATATTTCCTCCATACATTACATTAAATAGAGGTGATTCCATTTTACCTCTATTCATTTTGGTGAACCCGACTAGCTTAATCTCTTTCTTTTTGGTGTTAGATTTCATTTTATCTTGTTAGTATTAGATTTATCTTTTGTGTTAGATCTTGCATGCTAATTAGATTTCCAAAATACAAAAATATTCATGCTTTATGTGTTCTTAGTTTAGTTCATTTGCATTGCATTGGTTTATGAGCTTTACTACTAGTAGTCCTTATAACATTCCGGTTAGAAGTCGTAGACTCATGGGTGCCTTTGATCCTGAATCTTCCTCTCCTTTCCTTAGGATCCCAGATGATAATTTGATTCTTCATGATTCCAATCATACTATGGAGAAAAATTCTTCTCACTCATCTCATGATGAGAATAACACTTTAAGAGTTCCTCCTGAACAAGTTCAAAAACTTTCAACTGAAATTGATAAAATGGGTAATTGGCTTATTCAAGAGAGCCATAATCAAGATAAAATTCAAGCTATAGAGGCTCTTAAGAAAGTTCTCCATGATAGTGATCAAGGTGTTAACCTCTTGCATGGTATTACTCACCTTGTGCATTCAAATGTTAAACCTTTAGCTCAAGAAGCTCAAGATTTAGGGTTGATTCCTCCTATCACTAGTGTTGAACCTCCTTCTAATCCTTTACCTAGTATTCCTACCTATACTCCTTCTTTGGTGACTGTGACGGTTCACTCTATTCCTATGAGTGTTCCTCCTGTGTCCCTTCCTACATCACAACCTTCATATCATAATTTTCCTTTTACTTATTCCAATCCTCTTCCAACTGTAGTTCCTAGTGTTTCTCCAGTTGTGTCTTCTATTCCTACAGCTTCTTACACTTTACCTAGTGTGTCTAATGTTGCTACTCCTCCTATTTCCTCTAATGATTCAACAATCATCAGTTTGGCTCAAACTGTGTCATCCTTACAACAATAACTTGCTTCCTTAACTCAAAACAAGTTTAGTATCCCTACATGTGACATGGGAAGTCCTTTTTCCTTCGATATTATTTGTACTCCTATTCCTCAGCAAGATGATATGCATCATCTTGAGAATTATAATGGAAAAGGAGATCTTGTTCATCATGTTAAAATATTCCAAATCCTTTGTAGTGATTATGCTCATGACCATAGGATTTTAGCCAAACTATTTGCTAGAACCTTCCATGACAAGGCCTTACAATGGTATTGTTCCTTGCCTCCTTATTCTATTGATTCCTTTCCAAAACTTTCTAATGCCTTTATTAAACAATTTCAAAACAACATTGGCCCACAAGTGTCTTTGGCTGATTTGATGCATTGTAAACAAAGTGCTAAAGAAAAATTAACTAAATTTATTGGTAGATTTAAGCATTTGTATATTGCTCAGATTTCCTATCATATTCTTGATATTGATATTCAACGTATGTTTATTTCAAATTTGCAAAAGGATATTAGAGATAAGATTTTTCTTACTGAATTTACCTCTTTTCAAAAAAATTGTACATCACTTCGTCATTATCAATTACAAGTGAGTCAATTTGAGAGCAACACTCCAATGGCTCCTATTCCAATTGATAAGAGTGATCCTGCTCCTAATCCGAACAAATTTAAAAAATTCAACAACTATGTCAAGATAAACAAACAAGTGAATGCAATTGTTGATCAAGTTTTTGTTGCATCTCACAATGCCACTTTTGCATCCACTACTTTTTGATTAAATCATATGTTTACTCCTCTTTCTGAACCTTTACATGCTATTATGAATAGGTTGTTAACTGCTAATATGATTACTTTACCTCCTATTCAACCTCTTTTACCTGTTACGATTGCCTCTAAATCTTTTGATCAAAATGCTTTTTGTCAATATCATCATCAGAATGGTCATGATACTGAGAAATGCTATTCTTTAAAACATAATGTTCAAGGCTTAATTGACTCTAATGCCTTATCTGTTGATAATCTTGATGGTAGTGGGAACAAATCTATCTCTCCTCCTAATCAAAACCTTCAAATCTATATGAATCCTTTACCTACGCATGATACTAATACCATTTCTCAACCATCTGTTGTGGAAATTGTGTATGATTCTAAGATGGATGATCTCAATCATGTTGTTAATCAAGTGGAGCATGTTGGTCAATCTGTATCTCCACTTCAACCTCCACCTCAACCTCAGATTCAATCTCAAGTTCAATCTCAACCTTGACCAAAACCTAAACCTCAACAACAATCTAATAATAAAAGACCTCGGGAACTTTTGATTACCTTTGATGACTCTGAGACTATTAAGGCTCCTAATGGTCCCCTTTACATTTATGCTAGGATTTCTCAGAAACCTACTCATGGTTGTCTTGTTGATCCTACATCCTTAGTCAATGTTATTACTGAAGAAAATATTTTTATGAAAATCTTACAATGTGGTTCTTATGATACATCAGATGTGTGGATTCAGACTTGTAATGGTTTTCTTTATCCATCATTTAGTTCTTTTACTTTATCGGTTGAACTTTGTGGAAAAATTGTGAACACTACCTTTGTTGTGGTTCCTACTTCTGATCAATTTCAAGTTAAGCTAGGTTTGTCTTGGTTGAATGCCATGCATGTTGTTGCTTCACCTATCCATAAGTTTCTTAAGTTCATTCATGATGAAGAAGTGAAGATGATTAATCATAGCTTATATCAACCTTCTAGTCCTAGAGATTGTGCTGATCTTGATTTCTTTTGGCCTTCATTACCTAATTCATGTCCTCCTCGACCTGATAATATTTTTCATTCATATCAAGCTTATAAACATCATAAGATTCTTGAATTAAGCATACCTCCTATGGATCTTAATCATGGTCTTTTGCCTACACCTTTTATACCTCCTTTAACTATGGCTTCTAGTTCTGTTAATCAAGTTCCTTCTATAGAACCTATCAAAGATCTTATGATTGTTCCTCCTATTGTTGATAATCCTATTGATCTTCCTAAAGAACCTGAGAAGGATCCTGTGATTGTTCCTCCTAGTTCTCAACCTATTTCAAATAAATCAAAATGTAATCGATCTGCTAATGAACATCGTAAGAAGCATTGTGCTCATGCCAAAGCTCGTAATTCTATTCTTCAAAGATCTCTACCTTCTTCAGATAAATCTATGCATGATGTGTTAGAAGAAGTTGTTACTAATAATAATGTTAATATGCATGATTATGATGATTCTATTTGTATCTTAGATCCTATTTTGATTAATTTTGATGAAGAAGATACTCTTGAGGATACTGATGATGTTAATGATGAATATGAGACTATTGACATTGACATTGATTTACCTAATATGCTTTCATCATAATTAACTCTTACACATAGTGTCAAACATTGTGATTCTCAAGAGGATCCTTGTTTGGAACTGGCTATCATTCCTACTTTGTTGGATATAATCCCTCTTGTGAGTTACCCACCTTCCCTAAATGATATACAATGAGATGGGGAGAGTAGGTAGCATGCTTGATTGGCTTGTCCTTCGTGGTAGCCTTGTTGTGTGTTTTCCTTTTGTATTGTGCTTCTCTTGTAATGTGTTTGCTAAATGTTGTTAGATTATTTTATACGATCCTTGTTACTCAGTTGGTACAAGGTGATAAAGGAATCAAAACTATTGTTCAAATTCCTCTATATGTATCTCTATTCTTCTATGCGTTGTTCAATGTTTGTTATAATTGTACTATTGTTTGTAAATGTTTTCTAGTGTAATCTGCTTGGATTCAAGATGTGGTAGCACTAATTCTTTTTGGTCTCCATGTCATGGTCCAAAAATATTCTCCTTTGTATATCTTATGTGATATTTCCTCCTTTGTGATCATAGTTCTACTTTCTTTGGGGAATGATGTCAATTCATTTGCAATAATATCATATATATATTATCTTATGATCATACTGACCCCATGGTAGGTAGATCCCTTCTGTGTTCATTGTATGTTTCTGTGATATTTCCCTTGATTTGTCTTTGTCTGGGGGCATCTCGATGTGGAAACGTAAATAGTGGATTTGTTTATGTTTCTGTTAAAGCCATTGCTCATGTTAAAGTGTCAGCAATGACTTAAACATGGGGGCATACGCTCTGCTCACCTATTGTACACACACACTTTTCAATACACACATATTTTTCAAGATACCTTCTCTCCCTTTTTGGATTAGTAACTAATCCTTAAAGCATGGATTTATATTTCAGGATCTCTTGATCCCTCCAGTTTCAAACATATATATATTTTGATCCCTCAAGGTCAGAGGTGTCCTTAAGACTAGGTCACTTTAGTTTTTTAGTTTATTCTTACGGAATAGAATATTCCTAAGGGTGAATCCTTGATGGGTTGACTAGTGAGTATCCATATTCACTAGGTGGTTCAATTCCATCTTTCCAATTGAACCATTTCCTTGTGTGGTTCACAATGGGACATAAGTTCTCATTGGGCGAGGTAATCACACCTTTTCTTTCTCTCTCTAGAGATGTCTCTTTTATTGTGATCTAGGATTCGATGAAGACTTGAGTCCCTGGGGGCTTAAAGTTTCTCTTTGTCCCTTGGATTACAATAAGATTATCTTTTCATTCTGATCACCTTTACCAAGAGTTTGCATCGAGTCCATACTCTTGCTAAAGTGGGGGCTTAATGTATCATCTTAAAATGGAAGCACTTCCATGATAAGAGAATTTATCCCTCTGAGTAAGTGGTCTAGGGTCATGTTAAGTGCCTTGATCGAGTCTTTGCATGTATCTGGCTTTTCCCTTGTTCTGATTTCCTCTGCACTTGATTTTCACTTCATATCTGCATTTCCTAGCATTCTGGATCAGGATCCTGAGGTTTTTTATGACAAGGTCAAAGTCAACCTTATGGGGTCAAAGTTGACCTTGACCCTAACCTAGTCAAGATTGACCTTGACCCTGACCTAGTCAGATTCGAGCTTGTCCTTGATCTCCTATCTAGATTTCAAATTTCCTTGATTTCTGGGTGTTGGGTTTCGGGGATATTTGTTTTCCTACCTCCGGGTCGGCCATTTCGGGTTTCAAAATGGTAAATCCTTAAATTAAATTTAATCTAGGTATATTTTCTAAAGGTTAGGACCTAATTGGGATTTAATTCTCCAAGGTAGCCCCTCTAGAGGATTGTTCCCTAGTTTACTATAAAAGGAGGCCTTCCTCATTTTCTCAATCAAGTTTTGTGAGATCCATTATCCATATCTCTCAAGAAATTTCATGAGTGAGCTTTCAAGTGCAAGAAAGTGAATTCAAGCATTCAAGTGCTCAAGCATTCATCCATCAAAGAGATCCATTGTTAGCCATTGAAGGATTCAATGTCTTTGGAGCCCCCTTGAAGATCCATCCTTCTACATTCATCCAAGTCTCCTCATATGCAAAGATCTATTCAAGATTGGTGTTGAAGATCAAATTCCATTGATTTGAGACATCCTACATTCACTCTACATCCATTAAAGCATTCCTACTTGTGGATTTGAGGATTTGAATCCTCTACAAGGACTTCAACATAAGTGAGGTGAATTGTTTCAATTGCTTTGTTTATGCATACTACATTTCAATTCAATTTCAAGATTAATTCCTAAATTGGGGTTTGACCAAGGCAAACCCCCCATACAAACAAAAACCCCCTTTTCCTTGTAGGTATAGGTGGAGAATTTTGGATCTGAGATCAAATTTGGATACCCTTTTCGGCAAACTTTTGGGATCTGCGAACAAAGTCAGAATCGACCTTCAAATAAAGAATGTAGCCTTTGACCTTTTATGAGGGTCAAAGACTACCTGCCATTAGAAAGACAAAAGATTTCTAGGTTTTCTTCATCTTGACATTTCCAGGTTGAAATAGGTTGCAAAATTTCTTGAAAGTACACACAAACATCAGAAATTGGCATTTTCCAGATTTGCCCTAATTTGAGGTTAGTACTTGTATTTCAATTATTTCAGATTTCAAGCATAATTCTCCATAGGGAAATATAGGGTTTTTCTCTCTCTTTCATAATCTCCATAGATTGATTCGATTGTGTATTAACCTTTTGGTTGATCAAATTGGATCTCTCCTTTGGGAATTTGGATTTAGGAGTGGATCTCATATTTCCTCCATACATTACATTAAATAGAGGTGATTCCATTTACCTCTATTTAGTAGGTAATAGGTAGATGAACTTTAGAGGTAGTATCTAGCCTGAGAGATGGAGCCATCTCCTCTTACCTTTAGATGAACTTGTTAGGAAATCCATCGAGAGGATTTTCAGTGAAGACAAGTATGACTTTGAATTTACCTTGTGAATGAATGAAGAAATTGTAGACACTTTTATTTCCTATATTTTCCTTGTTAGGATTCCCAAAAATGACATAGTATCCCTTAGCAAAAAGGTCTTCACCACGAAAATCTTTTTGGATCTGAAGTAGATAGTATATAGTGTAGACAATGATCTTGAGATCCCTTTCCAGGGTCATACATGAGAGCACAAGTTGGAATCTTTGTCGAAAGCAATGATATCCTGCAAAGACCTATAATGATCCTCCATGATAAGGCAATCTTTGATGAAAATTGGACTACAGTGGAATGAAAAATCTATTTTCTCCTAAAATAGATGAGGGTTATCTCATCGGATGATACATCATGGTTCTATAAATATCTTTAGGAAGAAGGGTATCATGTCCCTGCCTCTATGGGGAATGTCAAGCTAGATAGCATCCAAGTTATCACGCCAATCATTGCCAAGAATAGTTGGCATAAAAGGGGCTAGAAATGATGCTAAGGGAAAAGTAGTGGTGACTAAATTTAAAGATGTGGAAGAGAATATGGACTCGAATGAACTGATTATCATCAGACATGGATAAAGGAAGAAGATGAAAGCTCTATATGGTAGATGGTTTAAAATTTTGAAAATGTCAATTAGTTATATAGGTCTATAGATCCCTTTTGGTTTATTACTATTATATAGACATCAAAAATGGTAGGCATACAATTTGTTTCTATTTTTCATAGATGGGATTATAGTCCCTCATTTTTTGTAGTGAATAGTAAGGCAGATCATGATACTCTAAGGATGTAAGTTTTTTAGCATCTTTTCCATTTTGCACTGATAGGATATACGTATTTGAATCCTAGGGACAAGTACTATTAATGTTCATATTCATATTAGAAAGGAAACATTTACTCATATATCATATAAATTTTATGTCATGTTTATATGTTGGGCAATAAAGTTATATTAATTTCCAAGGAATGGATACAAGTTTTCTCCCTTTTGATAGCATATGTATCAATAGCAATTTATAACAGGCCCTAAAGATGAGTACTATTTTTACCCTTGTATGACATGAGTTTATATTACCTTGTCTTATATGATGAACTGTAATAATATTCTCAATTGGAAAGGTGAGTCTAGCTTATTTTTTAGAAAACTCTAAAATGCTTTAATTTGAAAATGGTAAGAAGCACAAAAATTTCTCTTGGAGTTACAAGGATCTCTACTACCTTCTGAGAAACAAGTCTAGTTTTCTTCTTCATCCCCTTCCATATAAATAGACTAAGCTTTATCAATCTTAGTATGTAAGAAAATAGTCAAAAATATATTTCTAGATACAATTTATTAGAGCCCCAATTCAATAGCATCTATGTTATTATTTCCTAAGTGGGCTGTTAAAGGATGGTTTCCTTCTTATGACTCCTAAGATAGGGATGTGATAATCCTAGGAGGTCTTTTGTCTGTAAACTGAATTGATATCATTGGAAACTTATCATTTGTGTCCTTGCATATCCTTTCCTTTTTAGAAAATTCTACTGCCACCATATTGTAGACTCTAGGATAGAGTACTTGTGAAATAAAATTTTGGGCTTGAAATAGATGACGAATAAGATACATGCTAGAATCATTCAGACATTGGATATTTTTTTAGCCTCAGCCTTTCAACTATTCCAGGTAAAGTGTTCACTGAGCACCTTTGTAGAAAAAATTTCTGTAGCAAATCTCTTTTTAATTTGTAACAAGCATTTCATAATAACAAGACAGATTTAACCTCTCCTTAGCTATGACTCTGAGGAACCCACAATAGATGATTCACTAGTCCCCTCTTACCCTAACTATAGAAATTAGGATATGGACTCCTTTAGAGAAACTTCTCCTTCTTTAAAATGAATGAGTCTACAACAGAGGAAGCAACAATAGTAGGATATGGGAAATTATAGGATCCTCAAAGTGCAAGTTTTTATTAAATTAATTTTTCCATACAAGGATTTAAGCTATAGGACTGGAAGGACTGGGAAACCTTAAAGATTTTTTGTGGTATTTAAAACTAGTATCACAATTACTACTTGTAATTAATACTAGGACTAAAACTAGGAAATTTACTTTTGTATGACAGTTTCTCGTAAGGGTTTTCTTGCAACTAATAGTGATTTGATTCTTGTATAGGGTTTGATTTTATCTTTCTGAATCAAGCATTAAGATATTTATCTAATCTATTCATACTATAAATACCACACATATAATCTATAAGTGTAGACACAACCATTGAGCCTTCAACCTTTTCCATCTCCAAAAGATGTGACTCAAGCATTGTAAGCTTAGAGGTCAGTAGGCTTCTGAATAAGCTAAATCTATCTATGACTCTCCTTTTCTCCATTTCCAGTACCCCTATCTTATCCAATAGCCTAGATGTCTCTTTATTCATTTCTCCCACAGTTTGTGAAGATGATTCACAACTGTCCATAAGACTGTCAAGGGTAGCTCTATCCTTGGCTATGATTTCCTAAATGTTCTTTATGTGCATGTAAGGACTTATGCAGTAGTTGTATATTGTCTTGCCTTGTGCTACACAACTCTTGGCCTTAAGAGTGGTGGCCTTGAGAATGTTTAAGTCACATGAAATGGACTTACAGACTTCTCTCAGGTTCTTTTCCAAAAAGTTCTTCTCAGCCTTTTCTTATGAAGTCTTTATCAATGAATCAAAATGATTATCAAAGCTATCCAATACTATACCAAGGTTCTCAGCTTCATCCTTTTCTTTAAATATAACTGGTGAGGGGAGTAGCTTGTTCACTATTTCTACTACCCTGACCATTACCTTAACTCTTTTGTCATATTTCTAAATTGATCTCTCCTTATCTTTAGAAAAAGCCATAAATGATAGCCTCATAGGCTCATCCTCACCCATTTTTTCCACATCAGAACTCACTACTTTGGCCATACTTTCCAACAATAAGGAGGTGTCCAAACTAACCTCAGCAATATTTTCTGATTTGATCTGTTCTACCTTCAGCTGAATTTATTTCTCCTATACTTTTTCTTCTTGTCTCTCTTTTGATTTCTCTTCCTCTATCTACTCTTGATCTCCAACCTCCATCACACTTCCCACATTATCCAAAAATGGATCATTAACATCCTGCAAAGTTTCAAGGGTCACATGCACACCAGTGACAAATAAATCTAGTTGCATGCTATCTTGAACACTTTCATCCACTGCCTTGGCACTTTCTCCTAAACCCAAAGATATAGACTTAAAATCCTTGGGAGGTGAGGCCTTCTTCGGTATATCATCCATTAGGACCTAGTCTAATGCTTTTTGGGTGTCCTCAATCACCTCATCATATTTTCTAGCCATAATCTTGACTAGGCTGGCCTTTGTCCTCAGTAGGGGTTTTAGTGCATTTATGATTCTCTCTCTTTCCTGTAGAGATACAACCGATAACATGTCTTCAATTGTCTTGTTCATTATGTTCTCATCCTTCGAGTGTGCTAACTATTTTCTGATTTCCAGCTTATTGTATAGGTCCTTGGGAATGCTTCCTTCAATCTCCAACAAATTCTTCTTAAAGGCTAGCAGATACTCAATGATAGTAGCTACAATGACTACTTGGTCCTTAGATTCATATCTCTCATAGTATCTATTCATTGTTATTAGATTTACATCTTTAATTACTCTCTTTTGCAGTGATTTAAGGTCTAGTTTCCACAAGGTTTGTTGATCATTTTGAGTTGTTTTCTCTCCCTCTTTCTCAACTGTCTTTTCTTCCTTCTTCTTCCTCTTCACTTTTGTCTCTTTTTCTTTAGGACTATCCTACCTACCTATCCTTGTGGATCTTCTAGGAGTAACTACAAGCACATCATCTTGTGTTTATTCTTCTTGAGTGGTTGACAAATCAACAATATTAACAGTAGTAGCTACTCTCTTTTCTGTTTCCAAGGGAATGGGTGCATCAGTGGCAATGCTAGAAGATGCCTCCAACTTATTTTTTATGTATATCAACTACCTTTTTGTGATTCCCACCTTCACAATGATATCTTCAACAATCTTGCTTTCCTTTTCCTTGTTACCTTTTCTTTCTCTTCTCTGACTTTTCCATACTTCTCCCTATATGTTCCCCATCTTTCTTGGGTAGGGTCTTTTTTTGCTGCCAGTACATGCTCCACTTGCATAGTTAGGATTTCAGCACTTACCTCATATCCCATAGGATAGCACCACTTCATTCTTGCCTCAACTGCCTCAAAGCAGGCACAATCAATTTCAACCATGAAACAAATAGTGTCCTCATATTTTTCCACTAAATTTTCTAGTATCTTGTATCTCTCTTTCATTTTCCTCTGCAATATCTTAGTCATGGAAAATATTTCACCATCAAGAAATTCTTATCTTGTCTTCTATAGTACTCTAAAATCTAAATTCCTATGGGTACATTGTCCTTCCATGCCCTAGGGTGCATGCTAGGAAAATTGTGAATGATATGGATATACATATGGATTAGCAGTGATCCAAACCTAAATGCCTTAGATTTATCCTTCTTTATAGCTTTCACATTCTCAATAAATTGTTGTGCTAGAATTTCACAGAGATTCTACTTCTTTTTTTCTTTCACCATTCTGTATGCCATCATGATGACCCTAATAGATATAAAATTAGGTCTACTACTATAAAGCAACTTGTAGCCTAGCAACATTGCTACCAATCTGACATCTTGCAAATAAATGTCATTGAATTTCATTTCCCTCTTATCCCACTTTGAATGATTTAGGGTTTCTACCTATTTCCTTAGGTTCTTTTCTGCTATAGGTAGGGCTCCTTCATTTTCAAGGCTTGTGATCTCATGAATCAAGTGTGCACATATTTTCACAAGTTGTTCACCAATCCACATAAATTGATCATGAACTTTGCTAAGAATGATCTTAAACCATTCAACTTTTGTGAATTCTATAAGTAGGTTTCACTTAAGGATTGATTGATCTTGTAGGTGCTTAAATTATTCTACCATGGATCCATCAACTTTTGTCATACTATCCATTTAACTGTAGATATTAACCTCACCAATGATTTCATACTTGCAGTGTATGTATGCACTAATGCCTTCTACGTGCAATATGCCTACAAGGGTTTGTGAAAATGCTCCTTCCAGATCATCCTCATAGGATTTTAATGGATGCCTTTTGAACTTATACCTAGGTCTGTCTACAACATCATAAATTACTAGTGCATCCATGTCTTCTTTAAGAGATTAGGTCTAAATACCTTAAACACACCTAAATTTGATGCTTTTCTTCACATGATCACGTAATCACTCTACGAGATGACTGATAATCCTCTCAACTCTTTTCTACTTAAGGATTGATCAAAAAATGGTGTATATTTTAGGTCTTTTAAGTCCTTTTATCCATCACAAGTTGAGTATGTGTATTGAACACGGGTAGCTCAACTTCGTATGTCATCCAATCGATACAAAACTCATGAACGTAGAAGATGAACCTCCAAGTACTACACTCTCATCCACAGACTCCTTAGTGTCTATACACATTATATCTAAGCTCGCATGAGCTTACTCCACATATACAGGGGTTGGATATTTACTACATCCAATGCTCCCCATAAGGCCATGCAGTCTTCTAGGTCGATGCCTTAAATAACTCATCATGTGAAGACACAGTATCATCAACTGTCTCTCCCTGAACCAATGCTTTGTTTATAACTTTTACTTGCCATATCTTCTCATCCTCTGATTTCTTGAAATGACTCTCAAATTAATTCATGTAGTCATTTAGACTTTTACCACTTTCTCTAATATTCTTCCTTATAGCCACAGGAGATGGTCTTTTCGGTTCACTTGATCTTCTTGGTCCTCCTCTATTGTCTTCTCCATTATATGTGCAAAACTTCACAATGTGACCTAGATTGTTACATTTGTAACAAGTAGGTGGTCTCCTTCTATCTTGATTAGTCTACAACTTACAATACCTTTATGTATGCCCAAAGTTATTGCATTTTTTACATGTAATCTTGACTGCTGATTTTTCTCTAACATAGTCTTATTTATACTTAGACTGACTAGGCTTTCTACAATCCTCTTTCTTGTGTCCATATTCATAGAAATTAAAATAGTAATTGGTAAAGGGCTTAGATTTACCTTTACTTCTGCAATCTCTTTTCATGTGTCCATCTTTGTTGCTCTGAAACATCTACCTCTGAAGGGTCTGAACTATTCTCTACATTCTTTAAGAGTAGGTATTTCTTCAGTCTTTGCTTCATTTGATTCTTCTTGGGTTTTGGAACATTCAGCTTCATTGAATCCAACTCCAGTCTTATCCCTTTTAGGCTTTTGTCTTTCTCTTTGTTCATCAATCTTGTGACTTCTCATGTGTAATTTGGCTTGAGTGAGTTCACCTTTAATGATCTAATTATATTTTTCCAATTCATGATATTTATATTTGTATTGGTCAAGTTTAGTCCTCGTTTGATTTATCTACATATTGGCTTCTTTTAGTGACTCTTCAACTTTGTTTCTTTCATCCTTTTCATGCTGAATTTCTTTAATCATCAAAAGATTGATTTGTTCTTTTTCTTTCTTGAGCTTCTTCACTTTCTCTAATGTATCACTATCTGAATCTTCTTTGATATTCTCCATAAGGTCTTTTCTCCAACTTTTTGCAATCTCAAGCCATTCTCTTAGTTTCCTGATGAAACCTTCTGCTCTTCTTAATTTGAATTTTAATTCACCATTCTCAACCTTCACTTTATCCAGATCTTCAAGTGCAGCTTCAAAGTTCTCTTGCAAGTCTTCCAAATCCATTCTGATCTCCCTTAAGCTATTAGGATTTCTCTCCAAGGGCCAATAGCTTTGATACCAATTGTTAGGATTAGGTAATACTAAGAGGGGTGGGTGAATCAGTATTACAGAACTTTGATTTCAACTTTAAATAATTATAAACAATCCAAAGTAATGCAGAAATGAAAAGAACATATAAGCATAATACATTACTCATGACACCATGATTTATTCTCGAGGAAACCCTGGCCAAAGGGAAAACCTCGGTGGGGATGGTACCCACAAATATGCACTAAAATATTGTATCCTTGTTAGGATATCTAGCCCTGTTAGGAGCTGATGATTACATAGTACATTTTCTTGTTAGAGGAATACAAAAAATTGTTAGGGGTATACAAAACCCCTGGTTAAAGGTGGTGAGCACCCTTCTCTTACAATCAAAACTTGTTACAAAAAGGTTCTCCAAAATGTGAACAATACAAGCACTTATCTTGCTTAGATAGTTCCAGTTATAGCTCGGCCTCTTACTAATCTCGCATCTGATCTCTTCTCTTAGATTCACAATCACACCACACATCGCTTTTACAAAAGAACTCTATACTTATACAAAATCATCCTTCAAGTTGGCTTCACAAATACCATACAAAACATAATAATAACTTGTGAAAATGATAATTATGGAGTTGACAATCTTATATTACCAAAGATTTAGAAATATTCTCTACTCACCTATCTTAGCACATTACCTTATCCACTATACTCTCCTTGATCTTTGCAACTGTTCATATACCCTATTATATTGTTTTACTGTCTTCATATACCTTCCGAACACTATATCTCACAAATCTAGTAACCAAAACTCATGCGCTCTTAACTAAAGCATGTATACATCTCAAAATACCTTTAGTTATCTTCACAAGCCCTAATACCTTGTATATCTTCATCGTTGACCAGAACTGTAGCACTATACCCTGTTATCCTAATTCTGGACTTAGTCATTTTCATGACTGTGACTCCAATGGAAATATTCTCAACATGTGATCACTCCAATCATAGTGTTGCCATAAATGAAAACCCTCAAGTGATCCCTAGTGCCCAAAACATCACTTACCAAAAGGAACAAATGGTATATTTATTTAGATAGCAATTGAGCTTTTAAAATTATCCAATTTTTGGTGTATTTTTCTCTATTGTAACTTTAAGATATTTGTTCTAACCATGTGGAGGAAGTATAGGTGCTACATATTTTTTTTTATAGGCATTCAATGATCACAAGGAAAGGAAGACATCTATTCAAGGAGACTATCTGGAAAATAATATATCATTGATGATATGTACATTGATAGTAATATAAAATTGTGTAAATAAATATCATTTATGTAATAAAAGAGGGTATACCCTCAACAAACTATATATATTCTGGACTAACATCTCAGGATAGACTAGAGGTTTTCTTCTTTGTTCTTTCCTATCAGTGCTTGCATTGAACAAAGAACTCATGTATTGTAATTTTAATATTAATAAAATTATCTCAGCCTCGACATTTGCCTATAAAAAAATTAAAAATAAAAATAAAAATAATTTATATTTTTCATTTATTTTTAAATCTTGATTTATTGCAAACATATGATTTTTTTATGTCAATAGTTTTTTCTCCATTTTTCAATCAAACTCTAGTATCCATAGTAAAGAAAAATTCACAAAATCAAAACTAAAAGAATTATCAACTTAATTTATTGTACTGTTAGTGAACAGATTGTCCTTTTAACTAACTTATCAGATTTGCTCTATGCCCAATATTATGAAAAGAACAGAATTGCTCACTACAGTTGAGAAAGTATCAATTTTGCTTTAACTTCCTCTCTGAATTTTCTATAGGTACAACTCCCTTATCAGATTTGCAATGAATTCTATTTTTACTTTTACACTTTTTCCTGAAAGTGCATAAGGGTCTCTCAACTACTCCTAGGTAGTGAGGTAATTACAGAATGAACATTTGAAGATGAATAAATTCAAACAAATATAATCAAGAAAATCCACTTCAAAGAATGAATTTCTACTAAAGTTTCAACATATATCAAAAACAGGAATTAAGTGAACTCACGGCTAATCAACAGCAATAAGGAACTTTCGAATCGCCAAATCACATCCACCAAGTAATAATGATTCAACACCTCGAACACAAAGTTTCAAAGCATAATTCAAAATTCTTCATATATGTGTACCCAACTTCAATGCACAAAGTCTTTGAAAGCCAAAACATGCATATACTATCCTTAATCACTATTGTTCAGAAATATCTATCTTAAAGATATAACTATCTGCTATTCCCTTCTATCTCTTGCTAAAAAAAAACAAGTTCAATGCCCCCAGCATTTATAGTTTTTCAAATCCCGAAGGGCCTCCCTTAAAACTCAGCCCTATCTTGTTAATACAAGAAACCGTTACGAAAATAGAAAGCAGTTATCAAAAAGAAAGAGTGCCAATAGGTGACGATTCAGTTTCTAGTATATTCATCGGCTTCCTCCTCATCTCCGACGATTTGGCGTACCAGCTTCCAACTTCGAAAGGTGGACATGAATTCCTGCGTGGCATGGGAGTGCGAGTTCTTTAAACTCATCAGCCGGGCTCTACATGCGTCCTTTTTCCACCTATACTCCTTCACCTTCAGACTCTGACGTGGCATCAGTTTCTCATTAAGGCGCAGCATGGATTCAATGCCTGCCAATGAAGTGAAAGTGTCAGCCTTGGGCGTTTCTTTGTCTCTAATTTGTTCGACTGTTTCAGTGAAACTTTTGGTTAATACTTCAATGTCCATATTTCCTTCATCTAGTTGTAAGATGCCTATGGGGTTAACAATCTTCATGTCTTTCACCAGTTCCTTATGCATGCCCGTGATTTGATTTTTGATGCCTTGGACTTCTTTGATGGCCTCTTTGCAGATGGATTCCTTCCAATTCATATTATTTTTCAGGATGAACAACATGCACAGGTCTACGGTTTTCATAGGGTTTTCATTTAAGAATTTGAGAACCCCAAACTTTTCAACTTCTGTTACTTGGAAAACTATGGCTTGACATGGTGCCAATTCTGCTTTCCATTCTGGTATCAAGGCTTGAATTTCACCGAGCAATGCTTCACCTTCGGAGTAGATACTAGTAACTTCAGAAATAAATTTATTTCCTTGATCTATTATGTTATTCACCCAGTTAGTCATGGCGTCAGACAACATTTTTCCCCTCTGCATATGTTTCATCAACTGCTGGCTCTCGGTAGAATTTGGGTCAAATGGCTGTGGCATCTGAATTATTGGGGCAGGCCCTAAATTGATCAGTGAATTGATGTACACGGCCATTGTCACCACCATTGCTTTCAATTCCTTCTTTTCTTTGGAATCTTTTTCTGATTGTGTGAGCATGTGATCAGCAGAAAATTTAAAGAAATTATTATTGGTATTCCTATTAAGGGCACCTAGTTCAATAGAAGTGACTTTGAATCCTTCCTCATCAATTTCCCCTGACTCCTTTTTTTGTTTATAAGTGGCCACTTCTACTATGATTTTTCCTGTCACTGGATCTTTAGTGAGACAGGCATCCGTTTTCATTTTCTTTGTTTCAGATCCTCTAGCCGCGTACCTAGTGACAATATCCTTTACTGGTGTGGCCACTGGTTGCAAACTCCACTTTTTATTGATTGAATTCGACAACCATAAAAGAACAGTGAGAGTAGTTGATATCACCTGAGTATCTTTAGTCGGAGTTAAGAAGTTGGGTTGATCTGTCTTTGGTGTTTCGATGAATTGGACTTCATCGTATGCTCCATCTGGGGAAGCAAGCTTCTCACCTGAATCTTGCTCTTGAGATGTCATTTTCTGCTTCTGGGGACTAGGCTGCTTCAAGGCTTTATTCTTGGACTGAGATCTTGTCCTAGGAGCTGTAGCTTGCGAACGGGGAGGAGACTTTACTTGCTTATCTGGAACCAGTGGATCACCTGCAATATGAGCAAATGAAGTGTCAGATTGAAGCAGTCCCAAGGGAGAAATCACCTTAGGAGGAGGTTCATTGATGTTTCCATTTCTTTTCCTCTGCAGCCAATCATCTGTATAAGTTAATATGGATCTGGCTCTCAAATTAATATCATCATCTTCCTCCTTGCTCCAATCAACTGTCAGGGATTTTTTCTCATTTGACCCTTCCCAACCAGGTTCAATTAAAGATGAACCATCTTCGGTGATTCCTTGTGTTTTGAACTTCAATCTGAAAGAACTGATTTGCTGTAAGGTTAGTCTAGAATGATCTTTCATCAAGACTTCTTCCTCATTTTCACAATCTCCCCATAGGTCTTCTAGATGTGGAGCAACTGATGGATTGATTTCAAGGCCAAGGGTTTGAGCTGCACATCCCTTACTATCAAAGTTTCTCCTACTGTGGTAGAAACCGAGATTGAAATCCAGCAAATTGCTTCCCATGATGGCAGCGTTATTCATGCTATTACAGACCAAAAAGCCCAGCTTGATAGGGAAAGCCATTTCCCAATTCTCTAGAGGGAGATTATCCTTGATAATAGAGGAAAGTTGTCTACACAATTCGGCTAAAATGAAGCAGTCAAGGGCATATCGGGGCAACTTCACAGGTTCATCTTCAAACCCTCCGACTCTCAAATATGTGAACCTGGGGAACTGAATGAAAGAAGTCCCATAATTTTGAACTAGCCTCAGCAATTCAGGAGAGAGTCGCAGCATCTGAACACCTTCTAGAGCCAGATAAACATTTCCAAACAACACATCGTGAACCTTACGAAAATCCTCCAAAACTCTATCTTTTTGCAATAACGGACAATATTGGAAGACGGTCATCTCTTCATTCCATACTCCATGTGGAAGAGTAGTGAGATCACATGTGCAGGCAATACAGTAAGTCAAATATGAGGCCATATAAAAATCTTCTCCGGACTCTTTGGCATGTTTGAGTTGGCTCTTCAGGGAATTGGCAATAATCTCTGCCCAATCCACCCATTGCTCACCTTTTAAGATAATCTCAATGTACCTATACATCCATTCTTCAAATAAATACACATCGGCTGAACCCTTCACTCTGTGCAATAATACCACCAGGTCATGTATGTGGGGTTTCATGTGATCCTTGGTAATGACCTTGGGAAGTCTGGACCCACCTCCATAGTTAGTCTCGGTCCATTTCCTGGCAAGGGTGTTTCAGAATACACTAGGGGTTTCCTGATATTCAGCTAAAGCTTGAATGGGTGAGAAAGTGGCAAAGGTACTTCCTGTTAATTGCAAGATAGAGGAAATGGTTTCCCTGGAGATAGGAAGTATGGTGTTACCATTTTTGCTCACTATGCTCTTGCTTTTTGCATCGTAATGGTCAATGCAAAGTTGCAGAAGTTCAGGGTTTATGAAGGTAGGGGGAAATGCAGTGGCTTCAATTAACCCACTCGTTAATACTTCCGTACATCCCTTAACTTCTTCTGTATTTGCAAGAAAGTTTACTGGCAAATTCTCTACATTTACCCCCAATAAGTTGGTATCACAGATCACCGGTCTTTTACATTCGAGGCTAGAAACATTACCGAAAAAGTGCAGAATTAACTTCATTTTCAATTCAAACAAGCAAGACTTCTGACAGACAATTCTTTGAAAACAAAAGATTTGCAGAACAGAACAAAGATTGCTAAACTCTCACCTGTTTTCCGCTGAAAAACAAATAACTTCCTCTAGCTTCTCTAACAGCTCCTTTTCTTCGAAATCAGTGTTTTTTTTAATTCTTGCGAATAAACTTACCAGGCAACTGAATGAATTTAATCACAAGGAAGTCTTATATATGGAAGTATTGGATAATTAATAGACGTGACAATCCATCACTTCACATCAAGGTTGGCACGTTTGAAGCGTCGATGCATGAGCGCTTCAATTAATGATTCCCCTTTTGCATGAATTAATAATAATTGATTCCGTACAATATCTGGTCATCCTTTAAATGAAGATCTATTTCCCATTCATAACAATAATGGCTTCTCCCTTGAAAAAGGAATAAAAATCTTTCGATTTGATATGCTGACGGGACCATTAATTGATTGAGAAAAAGGCGGTGCACCGTACTCCAGAAATAAACTCCCGCCGACCATACTTATCAATAACCACTTTGAATTAGCTTGAACCGAGCTTCAAAGCAATTCAGAGTACTTCAAAGAACACCGTCGCGATGAAAGGTATTTCCTGCCAAAGAAAGAGCGTTAGTATGTAAAATTTAGGTTGAACTACTTTGAACTACTTCGAACCGAGTTTCAAAGTGGTTCAAAGCGGTTCAAAGGAAAGGGGGGGGCACAACCGCGGAGGCTTAGCGACTTCGACCAACTACTACAAAGGATGGTAAACACTTAGATGATGAAGGAAAGGCTTTGAAGAAAGATAGGCGGGGATTTTAAAGGGAAACCCTTGAATTAACATGGCGACTCTTCACACAACTAACATGTACCATTACTTTAAAAAGGTGTTTTAAATTTAAGTAAAATTAAAATAAATGATTATGGATAAGATGAATGTGGCACAATAGATGTCATTTAAATCTTATTAACTTTATATAATTTTAAAATAATCTAAAAAGAGAACCCACACTTTTAAAATCAACTTACTTCCTTGGGGAGCTATACTTAATTTATTGGACTATTACTAAAAAAGAAAATAAAGTAAATTTAAGTAAACAATAAAATAAATAATTAGACATCATTTAAATGTTACCAAAGTTAACCAAATTTATTTAGTTCTGAAACAATCTAAAATGACAACCACACTTATTACATTCAACATCCTTTCTCATATCTATTATTTAATAAAAACAATATATTGAATTTAATATTTAAAAAAAATATTGCATATACCTAATTATTTTACGGTTGAAACATGAGAATATTAAATAATATAGTTGTGTTACAAGAAAACATATTTGTTTCATTTTAAATAAATAAGAATCATCCATAACAAATTTTGTACAATAGTAAAAATAGTTAGTCGTATGTAACTGTGTGTTGCAAGCTATAAAAAAAGGACAATGTGCATGTATATGTAGAATGATAAGGATAATAGCATGTCTTGGGATATGCACATGAGGCTAGTGCACATAAGTTGCACCATATCCAGTGCCATGTTAGAAGGTCTCCATACAATGATGGTCTATGCAATAAGTGTTCATATAAAAATTCTCCAATTCATTCAGTGTTAGAGTTTGTAAATAACGATCCTATTGTAAGGGGAAAATAATCCTATACTGTAATACAAAAAGAAATTTGTACTATCTTGTAACCCTATACATTAGAGGAAATGTTATGTATGTTGGAGAAAAATAACCGTATAGTGGCAGGAATTGTGTGGATTCTTTTAGAAGCCATGTGGATACTTCTCATTCATATGGCACACGTTCATACTATTCTACTTGCAAAATCTTTAACCCTTAAGAATAGTTCACAGAAATAGGCTAGATGTCAAATAATTTTATAACATATGGGAGATATTTTGTTGGCTTTTATTGTTATCTTTGGCTTTATAATTTTTAAGAGGACTTAACATGTTTATTTTCAATGAATATTATGTAGATTTAACATTTTAACAAAGTTTCATATTCTCTTTATTTTTTCCATACTTTGTTTTTAAAATTTTATTTTCTTGCTCCCATCCTCCCAAAATAATGTTTCACTTATAAATTTTGAAATTCTTTACAATTTTTATTAAGAGCCTAGTTTGCTTCACCTTTTTTCTTTTTGTTTCATACCTCTTCCTCCACTTTTATTTTCATTCCTCTTGATCCATAACAAGGTCTCATTTTGATTTTTGAGTGTAACACCACCAACAAGTACCAAGAAACTTCTTATAGAAATCATTTTCACATGTCCCCATACATTCCAAGTTGAATAACTTTCCCATTAGGGGCATGGGTCTAATGTCTTTATACCTCCCATTGATGTACCAAGTTACATCCTCCTCCCCTTTGATTTTAGGTTGACCCACCATAGTGAGTTGGAGGTTGGCAATGACTGAGGCTCCTTGCCTTGTTCGATATAGTACTTGATGATTTCTTCATTGTACTAATCATGCTCCACAATAAACATATTTTCTACCTTGATTATTATTTTGAGTCGTGGACCCAATGTCTTCTCCTACTACTCCAAGTCAATTTCTTCCTCCCAATTCTCCTATAGCTCTTCTCCCTTTGTTTCTTGTTCCTCAACTTGTTCCTCATGTTAGAATGATTTTAAAACAAATGAGAGGGGGGTGAATCAGTCATTCTCAGGTCCAAATGTACCATTTAAACTTTCTAGCTCTTCAACAATCTCAGATCTAATTATCTTTCAACTCGATCTCTATAGCATTTACCAATTACATAAAACTTACAATCTACTATCCTAAAGTAAACAACTTGCAAAATATAAAACTTTCAACATCATCCACATAAAAAATAACATTCACACAAGTATAACACTAGGATTTATAGTGGAAACCCAATTTGGGAAAACCACTTGTAACATTCTATTGATTTTCACTCTTCTGAAGTGAGCTTTGTGAAAAGTCAACCATGTTAAAGGTTTACAATACACACCGTTAGGTGTGACCTGGTTAAAGGATTTAATCACCCTGTTAAGAGTGGCCTTGTTAGAGGGCTTAATAACATTCTGAAAAAGTTTCACCTTGATTAAAGGATTTATACAAAATGACTGTTAGGTCAACCTTAATTAAAGGATTTAGACTGATACAATGGTTAGAAAGTAATAGTAGGTTCTGATCTAAAAATATACAACTCACTTTACAAATACAGATCCACTTCACACATATGTTGATTTACTGACTGGCCTTCTTTTTCATCTCCATCTCTGATCTTCTTGGAATTCTCACCAAGCAATCACCACAACTTTGTTTTTCTCCTTCATAGATTTACCTTCAGCCTTCTTCTTAAACTTATCGGCCAATAACATCAATCTCTTCTCTTATCCACTCATACTGTAACCTCATAACTAGGTTAATCTTATACCTCCTTGATCAGGTAGATTAATCTTTTGTCTCTTAATCTCTTCCGTAGATCTTAGGTTTAGGTCAGATTCATCAAATCCTTCCATCATTATGTTCTCCTTCTTTTCTTTCTAGATACATCTCTTAACTTCTCATTGAAATAATAAGAAAATGAATTACCATGAATTAAATGATCCATACAATTCATTAATAATGTCAACATGTTTTACATATCCCAAGAATTTAATTATGTCAGCTGAGATTCTCAATTCCTTCTTAAAATGTAAATTGCTGACATTCTGTCAATACTATGTTCATCTTCTTGGTCATTACTGTATGTGCTTGAATGTGACCTCTAAATCAACCACATACGCAACATAGTCATTACTCCTATGGTCAAATTACGAAGAGAATATGAATTATTCAATCCAAAATTCATGAGGAAGCGACCTGTTGCCTCCTATGCAGGCGGGGGTGTATAATCGCTCTCAGATTGGAGAACCAACAACCATCAGACCGCTACTACAACGGAGGATTTTCCAAGAAAGCCATAAAGATGATATGCAAAGCTAGAATCAAACTAAGATGAATGCAATTAATCTAAGAATACTTGAAAGAAGATATGAAATGCAGATTTTTTTTAGTTGATTTTGGAATAAAAATGATCTTAATCTAAGAACAATTAAGCAAATTTAATCTAAATGTGAAATGCAATTATACTAATATGAGAAATTAAACTAGATAATGCAATAAAAGAGCTTTGAAAACAATGAATCAAATGAGACTAAAAAAATGCCTATAGTGTAGATGCTCTCAAAAATTGCCCTCTTGAATGAGAAAAAGAGGTTCATTAAATAGACCAAGCCAGAAGAGGAATGAAGAGTTTCTTTATTCGAAACAGTGGACTCTTCATTCCTAATTGAGACAAAAAAGCATGATTTATTTAATTAAAAGAATGGAATTTGCCACATGTGGGGAGGTGACCTTTCGAGTAATTTGAATTATTAAATTCAAATAAAGAGGTGTCCATTCAATTAACTAAATATTTATTAATTCCTTTTTGATGTGTAATTAGCTAAAGGGGGTAGATTTAATTTAATTAGAAAGCACATAGGACTTTACAATTAAATTAATTTATCATAGGGGTAATTTAGCCAATTAAGTCAAAGACTTTAGGAATTAATTTTAGCGTTTGATTATTGCAATTTATGGTCTTTGCAATTGACATCAAGTCAAATTAAGTCAGGTAGGAGAGAGAAAATTGCCTAGGGAACTAGGACTTTGGTGATGTAAAATCGAGATAATGCACCAAAATTGATGAAATTAAATAGGTGCCAATTTTGGGGTATTACATTTGCCCCTCTTTGAATTGATGTGCGAACAGCGCGTTGATTCAAAGAATAGTCTGAAGTGACAGATGAAAGTAGATCAAAGCATGAATTTTTCGAAGTCTAAGTTAGATTGCGAAGACAACAATCTTAAAAGAGAACCGGAATCAGGGTTAGATTGCCCCAATACGAATTGATGAAGATGCAAATTTAGGACTATCTCCAAATCAGGGTTAGATTGCCCCAATACGAAGCTTAGTCCTCCGAGACCCAGGTTAGATTGCCCAGATAACGGTCTAAAAGAGATTTCGAGAGTTATCTCCAGAACGAAGCTTGACTCCCAGGAATCAGGGTTAGATTGCCCCAATACCCAAAAGATTTCAAGAACCATCTCCAGAACGACGAGTGATCCTTGAGGATCTGAGTTAGATTGCTCAGATACCTAAGAGATAGATGATAAGATAACAAGATGCAAGGCACCAAGATGCCCCTAGTGATGAGAACTGATGATTCAAATCAGACTGATTCAATAATAGATTCGACAAGATTCAAATGATGTAATCATCCTGCCCCCTCGGGAGCGAAATTGAAAGATGACATGTCAGAAGGATGATAAACAACAAGAGATTGCAGAGAAAAAGCAATTAGACTAGATTCGTGAAGCTACAGAAGTGAAACGGAGCAAAGCAGAGGTCCTATTGACCAAGTTTGACCATAGTTGACCAAATTTGACTTGAATTGACTTGATGAAAAGAAGCAAAGATTTGAGAACATGATGCAAAGATGAGGATCTGGCAGGAAGATGACACCAGAAGGCTGACTGCACAAGCATCGGATCCAGAAGGAGTCCAATATTTAAAATGCGATTTTGAGCCACTTAGAGATGTCAGATTTCAATTTCGATCCCGAAAATGGATGCATCCAAGATGAGACTGGGACAAAAGATGAGAACCTTTGATGAGAAGATCCAGAAGAAAGCAATCAAGAGAGAAACAAGAAAGCACTCTAGATGCAAGCCTAGAATGAAAGATGCAAGTCTAAATGCAAGCCTAGGATGAACAAATGCAATCCTCCGAACTTGGCTGTTGGACTCATCATATTTATCATCATTGAGTTCTTTTAAGCACGGGACAATCGCAAGATGCCATACAATTCTCCCCAACATGAGAATATGAATATGACATAAGTCTTAAATTTGTCGGAATGAGGTGTAAGCATTAAGGCACAAGAAGCCAGAATGACCTGAACACCTATTCCTTTTAATCTAGCAAGTTAACATAAGCATTAGAGCATAAATGCTAGAATGACCTGAATGTCTCTTGCGAACAAACACACCAAGCACGCAGGAGTTCTTTCTTTTGCCAAAGATTGCTCGCAGTGACCCTTACGTTCACTTAACAGGACGAGCGTTTACAATTTCATCAGTAGCAGAAAGAAGTCACTCAAAAGACAAGGAGAAGAACCAACCTCACCAAAGCATCCATATAAAGGAGTCGAGGTATGCATGGCCATCCAATACGAGATAGAGGCTCTTACAGACGGACACCCCTCTTAAATGAATTCTTTGGATCGTTGGAACTAAACCAACAAGCAGAAAGCAAAGAAAGCAAAGCAAACAAACAAGCACTCAAAGAAAACAAAGCTCAACATGCCTCAAAGGAACACACATTTAGTTTTAGTTTCAGTTTAAGTTCGTGTTCAAGCAGATTGAAGTCAATTCAGAAAGATAACATTCGAAGTCTCAATGAGATAATGACAGTAGGCAGACGTAGTGAGAATCACTAGTGATTGATAGAAGGGAGAAATCCTGAAGAAGAGAGATCGAATGAAAGCTAGGTATCCGCAGGTAGGCATAGTGGGAACCACTCGCGACCAATGCTCAAAAGAGTTTCCGAAAGTGATAGGATAATGTCCCCTAGACCAGGCAGGTGCCCCCAAGTGTGAACCAGTTCCAATCCATGAAGAGTCGAGCAAAATCTCGAAGACACTGAAAGCAAGGCATGAGCTAGCAAACCAAAGCAGGAAACAAACTAAAGCAGGAAAGCGGGAAAACAAACTAAAGCAGGAAAGGAAGGAAACTAAAGCAAGAAACTAAGAGCCAAGCGACGCTGAGATGAGATGTTACTTCAGGAAAACAAAAGGTGCCTGTTTACCAGGTTTTCACCATCTTGGCAGAGATTCTATTTTTGCTACCATGACGCCTGTTTACCTGGTTTTCATCAATGGCACATTTTTCTCTTTTTCAATTTTTTTGTACTTTTCTCTTTTTTTGATTTTTTTGTATTTTTTTGAATATTTCATTTTTTTTCTATTTTTGTATTTTTTCATTTTTTTTCTATTTTTGAAATTTTTCATTATTTTTTTGTATTATCAAGGCGCCTGTTTACCAGGTTTTCACCAGGATAATAGATACATCAAAGCGCATGTTTGCCAGGTTTTCACTAAGATGATCATTTTTTCAGGACATTTTGCAATTTTTAGGATTTTTTGCAATATATCAATTTTTAGGATTTTTTCAGGATCAATAAGTATGTACATGAGCATACAAGCAATGTCTCAGCTGTAGAACTTCTTCAGATGAAGAGCGTTGATGGGCTCTTTGAGTTTCTCTCCTTTAGTAGGAATCTCTGAGAACGCAGTCATTTGTAGTAGTAGCCAACTGAGAAGTTGCAGAATCAGAACCAGATGTTGTAGCAGTAACAAGAGAACCAACCAGTAGTGTCCAACAGTCAAGAGATCCATAGTCAAGGAAAGACCACTTAAGTGAGACCCATAAATATCCTCATGGACACACCTTAACTCTTCGTCAGATTTCCCACGCTCTAAATGCTTAGGAAGAGTACATTCTAGATTTTTCTTAGTCATGCCATTAGTAATAAGATGTTGATATGCACTTTGGGACAAGGCAAGATGGAGTGAAGAGTGTAAAGTATGAGAGGCAAGGGTGATGGAATGGAGGGAAGCATGAGAATTTTGGAAGCTCGAATGACAACTTTGATTTTTTCTTTCTTTGGAATCCACATAGCTTTTGAATTTTTTCTTCTTTACTTTGAGGTGCTTTTGATGACAATGCCTATAGAATGGATTTCGAGATCCATTTTTAATTTTATTTTCTGGCTTTTGATTGTCTTCTTCTTTTTGAGGACCTTTGTGGTCTTTTGAACACCTTTGTTTCTTTCCTTTCTTCATAGTCACATGTTGATTAGATGGGACATGGTGACCTTGAGATATAAGTGGATTCTCATTATTTTTATTTTTATGTTGTACATCCAAGTTACTTCCAAAAGACTCAGGAATGATGGATGAAAGAGGCTTATATGACTGGTTCAGGTGGAGAGGTGGAAATGGAAGTGGACGGGCCACTTTTCTGGGAGATGAAGAGGGAATAAAAGTCGATGGGATGGGCTCAAGTAAAAATATATCAGTATCATCCTCATCATTCATGAATGCATCAGGTAGATCAAGAAAGTAATCTTCCATAGAGCATTGTCGATTGTGAGTCATCCTAGAAGAGTCAGATAAGTTTGGAGGAATATTATGTGAGCCTAACCAAGATAACCTATTCCAAGAGTTAGGTCCCCTTTCAGGTGGTAAGAGTGCACGAATAGGAACCATTTCAATTCTGGATCTACCAATATTCCATGAAGCTATAACAAAATGGGGTCTCAGATACCCATGATTTGTTGGAGCAGTAGAAGTATAGCTTGGAGTAGATGGCCTAGGAGCCATAGGAATGATCTCCACAGGAGGGTGGAAAGGATTGTCATCAATAGCTTGATCTAGAGGATCATAAATTTCTCCTCTTTCTGAGTTGTTAAGACTAGCATATAAGTGCATAGCATCAACTGGTATTTCTATAGTAGCATCTGAAATGGAGTCCCATTCAGCTAGAGACATAGTCAGAGGTAGAATTTCTTCATCACTATCATCTGTCAAAGGAAATGTTTCTTCAACAGCAGGATCTTGTTCAGTAGTAGAAGCAGTAGAGTAATCTGGAATAGGCATACCTTGAGGCATACCCAAGAGGAGGGAAGCATCCAACAGTTGCTCCCAATTAGTATGTGTGCCATTGGAGTTAGCAATAGTACGAGTCTGTTCAATAGCAGAAGTGGTGGAACAATCTAGAATAGGCATACCCAAGATAAGGGAAGCATCTAGTAGTTTCTCCCAGTCAGTATGTGTATCATTGGAATCGGCAGTAGTAGGATTTTGTTCAACAGTAGAAGTGGTAGAACAATCTAGAATAGGCATACCTTGAGGCATACCAAAGATAAGGGAAGCATCCAACAGTTGCTCCCAATCAGTATGTGTGCCATTAGAGGCAGTGACATATTCAGTAGTAGTTGCAGTAGTAGAAATCTGTTCAGTAGAGTGTATAAAATCCTCCTGGTGAGGACCAAGATCATGTTCCTGAAGCACTTGAGAAGGTAGATAAGACTCTTTCTGGTAGTCTGAATCAAAATTTTGATCATTCAAGGGTCTCTCATGTGTCATAGGCTGAATCTGTGTTTCTTCATTATCTGAATCCTTGCATGAGTGAAAGTTGTAGCTAGGTTGGTCAAGCTCATCGCTCTGATAGCCAATACCAAATCTATCTTTAGAAGGTTCCTCACAAGAACGTGGAGATGGAGGGAGAGTTGTCAAAGAAAAGATGGACTCAATCTGATATTCCCCCATGCCAATATCTTTGATCTTCAGGGTCTTTTCTATTTCTTTGAGCTTAGCATCATAGAACTCAATGGACTCTCTATTGGCAGGAACAAAGCTATCTGTTGTTTGGGTAAGCATCTTAGCAGAGCAAGTATTTAGGCTAGCACTATTGTTAATGAGGATGTGAGGGATACTCTTGGGGCCTGTCATAACTTCAGTGTGTAGGAGAGCATTATGTGGGTGGCTCAGCAAGTGATCATCTTCTTTGGAAGAGCACAAATAGTGAGGCGAAGTTAAATGACCCACCATAGATTGAAACTGGTCGAGATCGAGATCTTTGGGGACATTCACCTCAGCGAGGGCTTTATCCATAGATAGTTTTGGTCTGGATGTCGAAGGTTTGGGACCTTTGAGAACAATCTTTGCACGAGATCGAGGGATAGCGTTCGCACAAGCTGGAGATTGTGTGGAGTTATAAGAGGGAGACACAGGGCCTCGCAAGACAAAGGGAGTTTTGGGTTTAGGAGTATCCTTGCTCCCTGGAGCAATGATCATGTCACAGTGAGAGATCCAAGGTTTGTTTCTAGCAAATCTGGAAGGCGGTTGAGCTTCTATTGTAGCCTTCTCAGTGGCATTGACTGTTTGCATGCTAGAGCTAAGATTAAAGACAGACTTTGAGGGTTTTGGCATGTTAGAGCTGAGATTGAAAACCAACTTTGAAGGTTTTGGCATGTTAGAGCTGAGATTGAAAACCAACTTTGAAGGTTTTGGATCTCCCATCTTGTTGGTAGTATTATGAGAGATCGTGAAAGAGTTGATAGGTTCAAAAGGATCAATAGGTTTAATTTTAGAAAGTGACCCTTCAGAGTCTTGCTGGTCTTCAAACAATGGGTTATAATATTCTTGAAATAGTAAGTCAGACTGTATCTGAAACAATGGATTGTAATGCTCTTGGAATGAGGAGGAATGTGAGGATTCCTCACGAAGTTCAAATTTTGTAACAAATTTAGGATGACCTATGTCTTGATTACGAGGTTTAATTTGATCTTGATCAGTGTTCTGAATGGGATAAGTCTTTCCACTTCGAGTCGTGACAGTCATAGACGAAGATGTAACGATCAAAGATTCAGGATAAAGCTAGACTCTGTCTCAAAGATAATGAAAGGAGATAAATGGCTAGAACAGCCAAGATGCAAGATGAACCTGGTACGAATTGTCAAAAAGAGATGGCTAGAACAGCCAAGATAAGACAATCGCAACACAAGGTACAAGAGCACAATGAGATAAGGTAGACTAATGAGAGACAATACGAGTCAAAGCAAAGATCGATTGATTCCTAACTCAAGACAACTAGTTTCTGATGGTGAACGACAGGAAAATAGAAAAACAAATCACAGACAAAAAGGTAGATCAGATTTATGTCATTGATCAAGCACATAAGATAGCAATCAAGGAGTTCAAGCAAACAGTCTTCAAGAAATGGGCAAGGGACAAAGCAACCTTGCGCATGAACATGAATAGTGACTTAGTATTTCTACTCCCTAAGGACTCTACTTGTGTATGTTCTTGAGAATGTTTTAGCAGACACTTAAAACACAACAACATCCTAGCAAGTTGTCTACAAGGATATACATGGCTTTTCTAAAGGGAGTCCTCGATATACGCAAGGTACGTGAGGCCCAAATCCGTAGATGAGAAGAATTTGAAATCACACAGCCGGGGGGAGACGGTAACCCAAATCTCCTCCTTCACTTCTCAAAGGTATAAAGTTCTTTGAGGCTTAGCCAAGAGTGAAATCTAACTCATTCCCAAGAGAGGTGTCTTTGGATTCACCTCCTGATATTTATACTCCGCCGGAACATGGGAGTTAAGGTCATCCCTTGAGGTGATGAAATCCCCAAGCAGGCCTTCTAGAAATGAAAAGTAAGTAATTCTCTATCAAAAAGTATTGAAAAGCACTAAAGGTGGAACACTTAACCCTTCAAGTAAATGTGAGGTGAGTCCACAAAGTGGTGCATTTAACTCCTCACACAAACTCAAAGTGAGTCCACACCCTAGAAAATAAGTGAGTTCCAAAAAGCACAAAAGGGTTTCCAAGTGGAACAATTAACGCTTCTTTCCTATAGACCCCTCCCCTTTAATGTGGCGCTGAGATTGCAACCACAGGGCGGAAATGAGGGGCCGGCGGATTAGCGAGTCCAATAACCCAAGATAGCAATCTAGATCAATCACAAGTAATCTAAGACTGCTAATCAATACTACTCATAAGTGCAAGAGGGTTTGAATCATGGAATATTTAACTTTCCAAGTAAACATGAAGTGAGTCCACAAAGTGGTGCATTTAACTCTTCATGTAAATAAGGAATGAATCCATGCCCTCAATTAATCAATGAAATATTTGATATTGGAACCAAGAATTACTTAATGTTTAAAAGACAAGCATTCACTTAAACACAAACTTGTATGAAAGAAAATCTATGTTCATTCATTTCCCATTAAGAGCATCAATTGAAATGTGTTCTATGAAAGTATGTAAACACTCAAGCCAAACACATGAGAGATTCAATTTTAATCCCAAAGTCCAAATGTTATAGAGATTTTAAGAACTCACCTTAGGTCCAAAGATCTGCAATCCAGCATTTAGCACACATCCGAAAGTATAGAAGCAAGACAAATCAATGGCAAATCGTAAGATATGTAACATTGCTGTCTTCAAGACAGTCTTTAAAGATTGATTTATTTGACCAATAAAATCACAATATTAAAATTTCTGGAAAGAATAAAGTTTTTATCAAACATCAAGAAATACCATTTTCCAAAGTTACAAGGTCTTATGATTTCATTTGGTTCCTCAACCAATAATGTTTTCAGACTGCAATTGTTCTGTCATAAATCAGATTTAAAACAACAGGCCCTGCCTAGGGAGTCACATATCTTTCTCAAAAAGAATCAAAATGAAACCAAAATAAATTCAAAATAACTATTAATGAATCTAGTTTCCAAATATGTAAGCCATTTATTTTTCTCATTCATAAATCATTTTCTAAGAATAAATCATTACCTGCAACTCCAATGCAGATTGTTAAAAACCAGTTTTCACTCAAATGCCCATAACTTTCACAAATCTACATAAAAATAACTCAAACAAAAAGGAAATTAAATCTGATTCACATATCTTTTCAATGAATATTATTAGAGATCTTGATTCTTCATAATTTGTCTGTACCAGACATTTCAATCTGACTGTATTCAGAGAATCTCAAATCTGCAAATACCCACTTTCACCAAAATGATCATAACTTATTCATTTCTTTATAAAAATGAACCAAACCAAAAGCATCAGAAATAGGATTCATCATTCTATCCATCCATTACTATATTATAGGGTTTTCAGATTGTAAATAGCCGTACAAGGCCTGAAACCAACACTAAAATTAAAAAACCAATCAAGAATGAGGCTAGAAATTGATCTTTTCTGCCCCACGGTGGGCGCCAAAATGTATGTGACTGAATGTGACCTCTAAATCAGGCACAACACAACATGGTCATTATTCACTTGATAGAATTTTAGAGAGAGTATGAAGAACTCAATCCAAATTCCATGGTGAGGCGACCTGTTGCCTCCTATGTGAATGGGGTGTTTGAATACTCTCAGAACGAGAGCCAACAGCCGGGAGACCAATTCAACAATGGAAGATTTGAAATCAAATATGAGAAAAATGAAAATAAGCTAAGAATGAATGCAATTAATCTAGAAAACTTTGAAAGAAATATGAAATGCAGATTTTTATTTGATTTTGAAATAAAGATGATATTAGACTAAGAACAAGTAAGCAAATTTAATCTAAATGTGAAATGCAATTATACTAATATGAGAAATTAAACTAGATAATGCAATAAAAGAGCTTTGAAAACAATGAATCAAATGAGACTAAAAAAATGCCTATAGTGTAGATGCTCTCAAAAATTGCCCTCTTGAATGAGAAAAAGAGGTTCATTAAATAGACCAAGCCAGAAGAGGAATGAAGAGTTTCTTGATTCGAAACGGTGGACTCTTCATTCCTAATTGAGACAAAAAAGCATGATTTATTTAATTAAAAGAATGGAATTTGCCACATGTGGGGAGGTGACCTTTCGAGTAATTTGAATTATTAAATTCAAATAAAGAGGTGTCCATTCAATTAACTAAATATTTATTAATTCCTTTTTGATGTGTAATTAGCTAAAGGGGGTAGATTTAATTTAATTAGAAAGCACATAGGACTTTACAATTAAATTAATTTATCATAGGGGTAATTTAGCCAATTAAGTCAAAGACTTTAGGAATTAATTTTAGCGTTTGATTATTGCAATTTATGGTCTTTGCAATTGACATCAAGTCAAATTAAGTCAGGTAGGAGAGAGAAAATTGCCTAGGGAACTAGGACTTTGGTGATGTAAAATCGAGATAATGCACCAAAATTGATGAAATTAAATAGGTGCCAATTTTGGGGTATTACAATTACTATGTATCTTGATCATCGCTAAATTTTTCCTTCTTGGAAATTACTGATGTTTGGTCAACACTAGATTTTCTCGGTATATACTAGTGCTCGGTCGACACTAACATCACTCAACTTAAACTAGATTTCTTCACTTTTTCTCAGTTAAGCCTATGTTTTCAGTTTTTCTTCTTCACTATGTAAACAACACATTATAATGTCAATATGTCAACTAATCAAGTTCCCATTGAAGTATCGCATAACTCATCCTTTCATTAGGTTCTCTTGTTATCTCCTCATCCTCTTCATCAATCAAAAGATATGGTACTCTCCTAGATAGCAATTGTCTTACCAGTTAAGGTTTGACATCAATGACAATATAACAATTATTTCAATTGTAGTTTCCAACAATCTCCCTCTTTGGAATTGATGGAAAAACTAGATGAACATCATATGATTGACCAAACAATCCAAAATCTTTGTGCAAAAGATCTCCATTAATATCCTTAGCTTCATTCTGATTCTCATCCAACAATTCCAAGTACCAGTTCAATCTTAGATTTAGCTTTCCTATTCACTGAATCTCCAAGTTTCTCCCTCTTTTCTTAGGGCCATTTACTTCTCTGTATATCTTCCTCTGAATCTCTCCCTTGGGTTCATTGAATCTCTCCCTCTTTGACAACAATTCCAAAGAAAATTATGGCTTTCACTTACATCTTTACCATGTAGATGTCTTCATGTCAGTTTTGTATGTTGTATACTCCCTCTGTCATCTTTTCTTATGACTAGTCAACATCATTTATTTACTTCTCACAACTCTAGGCAACTCATAAAGTGTGACCTCTTATGCATCAATTTGTCAGATAATATGATTAGCACATGTGATGTAGTGCTCCTATATGCTTCTAGATAGCCTTAGCTAGGGGAATGACCCCTAATTTATCTCTAAAGTCTTCATGAGCATCCTTAAGTAATACTTTTATATCCTTAAGTAATATATCCTTTGTATTCACGTATTCCAATCTCACTTTTTTGTCTTGAACCAACTCTCTCAAGTAATGATACTTGATAGCAATATGCTTAGTCTTAGTGTGCTTAACATGATTGTTTGATATGTTAATAGAACTTGTGTTATCATAAAAAAATAACAACTAGCTCAGTGATTTCCTCCTTCATACCTTTTAACAATTGTTTTATCCACACTAAATTTGAACAATTCACTGTTGTTGCTACATATTCAGCTTTTGTTGTAGATTGGGAATGCAGATCTATTTCTTACTTGTCCAAGAGGATAATCTCTTTCCTAGAAAGAATGCACCACCACGTGTACTCTTTCTATCATCAACATTTCTAGCCCAATCTGCATTAGTGTAAACTTTCAGTTCAAACTTTTTATTCTTCTTGTAATACAATCCATAGTCCTATGTTCCTTTAAGATATCTCAATATCATTTTCACTTCCATCATGTGACTCTCTTTAGGATCAAAAAATATTGAAAAAATCCCAACTGCTAGGGCAATATTTAGTCTACTATGGACAACATATTGTAGCTTTCCAATCATGGATCTATACAATGTTTGATTCACTTCAGTTGTATCATCATTTTTGGATAACATTTGTCCAGTAGCTATAGGAGTACTTACTGGTCTGAAATCTTCCATACCAAAAGTTTTCAGTATTTCCTTGACATATTTAGATTGAGTAATATAGATACATTTCTTCATCTAATAGATTTTCAAACCAATAAAGAATTTGATCTCACCAAACATAGACATTTCAAATTCAGTTTGCATATCATTTGGAAATTTTTGACATAGGGCATCTTGTCCTCCAAATATGATATCATTAACAAATATTTTAGTTCATAAAATCCCTTTACCTTTTTCAGTCTTCATATACAAATTTGTTATTGTCATTTGTCCTTACAAATCTAATATTTATTAGATAGTTATGCAGTCTTTCATACAAGGCTCTAGGGGCTTGTTTCAATCCATACATCTCCTTGTGTAGCTTGCAAACCATATTCTTCTTGCTTGAATCAACAAATCCTTCTAGTTGTTCAATGTATACTTCTTATTCTAATATCCCATTTAGAAATGTAGACTTGACATCCATTTGATATACTTTGAATACCTTATAATCTGCATAAGCAAGTAGAGTCCTCACTCCTTCAAATGCAATAGGAGAAAATATCTCCCCATAGTCAATTCCTTTTTCTTATGCATTCCCCTTACATATAAATTGGGCTTTTTTTCTAGTAACTTCTCCATTTTGATTGAGCTTATTTCTGAATACCCATTTTGTTCCAATAACATTCTTGTCTTTAGGTCTTGGCACTAGAGTCCAGGTTTTGTTCTTTTCTATCTGCTCTATTTATTCATTCATGGCTTGTATCCAGTCTTCATTCTCTAAAGAATCTTTTACTATTTTAGGCTCAAAATCACATAGTAAGCATGTATGATATTTCAACTTACTTCCTTTCATGACTCCAAATTCTTTATCTCCAATAATTTGTTTAGGCTTATGATGTCTTCTCACATATTGTTCCAACGTAGGTTTAGATTTCATTTCTTCTTGGTCTTGATCTTCAAGTTCATCTTGTAAATTTTTTGCCTCTTCTTTTGATTGCTCAACAACATCCTCCTGATGCTCGACAGATTCATGTAGTTCCTTAGCATCTATTTTAGGTGCACTGGTAGCCTCTCCTTCCTCCATGTATACAAAAGATCTATAATCTTCAGGCTCTTTCTTGCACTCAAATTCATTATTTTCTACATATTCATCAACTCTAACATTTACACTTTCCACAATTTTGTTATTGTTATAATTCAAACACTTTTAAGCTTTTCTCTTAGTGGAATATCTATGGAATATGCCTTCATCACTTTTAGCATCAAATTTTCCATTTCAATTTTCTTTCAATATATAGCATTTACTCCCAAAGACTCTAAAATATTTCACATTAGGAGAATAACCATGCCATAACTCAAAAGGTGTAGCATTTGTACCTTTCTTGATTTTTACTCGGTTTAAGGTATAAACAGTTGTACTTACAGCTTCTCTCTAGAATTGTTGTGCAACATTTTTCTCAATCATCAGTATTCTAGCACAAACCATAATTGATCTATTTCTTATTTCTGTTATACCATTATGTGGTTGTGTCCTAGGTGTAGACATCTGTCTTTATTACTCTATCATTGAAGAACATATTAAACTCATTTGATATAAACTCTCCTCCTCTGTTAGATCTCAAACATTTCAAGATTTTACCAGTTTCTTTTTTAACTTTTTCCAAATACCACTTAAATAATTGAAATGCGTCTGATTTCTCTTTTAAAAACATTGCAGACATCATTCTAAAATAATCATCAATAAATAGAATGAAATACTTAACACCATAATAACTTTGTACACCCATAGGTCCACAACGGTTAGTATGAACCAATTCCAAAATACTGTCAGAAATATATGTCTTGCTCTTAAAACTAGACTTTGTCATTTTTTTCCAATTGACACTGTTTACACATCACATTATTAGGTTTATTCAATCTTGGTAAACCTCTAACTGTTAATGTTTAAGGTAGCTACGAGAGAGCTCCTTCATAACTATGTTGGTTTTGTTATCTTCAACATATTTAGTAATGTTGTTGTTATGTTCCATGTTGCTTCTGTGACATTCAAGCTATGGTCATGCTCATATCTATTAATTTTGGCTCATTTTATTATCTTCTTTATGCTAGCTTCCATGGCTCATGTCTATGCTGCTGATTCAACTTGTTACTCTTTCATGTTGATCTACGATAGTGGTGATGTGTCTTCAACACCAGCTATACATATTATATGCGGTTGTTTATTTCATGTGTCATTTTTGTTATCGGGCATCGCCTTTAATGAAGATATCGATCTTTTAATATGGGTGACACTTCACATTACTTTACCTTCATAAAAATTTTTAATGGGCAAAGTCTTTTTGTGTGCCATGTCTCTTCCTCTTGGATGCCACATTTATTCATTCTTCAGCAACAATCAAAGTGTGTGTATATATATATATATATATATATATATATATATATATATATATATATATATATATATATATATATATATATATATATATATATATATATATATTGAAACGGTGTATGTCGGTGGCTATTAGATATTATTATTGGCTTTGTATGTGAGTTGTGTGATTAGATTTAGTTTGGTGTATGAACTTTGAGTGTATTTCATCAGATCTCTATTGCATCGTGAGTTTTGTAAGCTCCGTGTATGAGCAATTGTATGAAGTTTTCTATGCTCTATGCATGAGAAGTTGCATCTTGATTTTTCTATCTATGTATCATGATTCTTTACAACAACACTCTGTTGATTATTTGATATTGATCATTGAGTGATCATTCCATGTTTAAGACATCATAAGGAGCAGAGTCTCTTGTAATTGTTTATGCAAATCTCAATAAAGGAGATCTTTTGGCCTGGCTGGGTTTTTTCCTCGGTGAGGAGGGTTTCTGAGGATAAGGATTTGTGTTGTTTGTTACTTGTAGTTTTCATTTTCAGTTATGTTATTTTGGTTTGAAATCTTAACATGGTATTAGATCCAAGTTTAAGGAAAAGATCCTGAACTAGAATAGAGCATCTGTATCTAGTAGCATTGTGGGTCAATGGAGTGGTGCTAAAATGGCAAGGCCATATGTTTCTCTTGTTAAAGCTATAGTAGCTACGTGAGAGGTCATACACCTAAAGTAATCTGTCAAGAGTTCTCTGAAATACAATTGTAATGATCCATTGTGATTACTATTTCTTTGGTTTGTTCACATCAAGAGAAGTCATACGACTTCCTACATCTTGGTTGTATTGTTCTATGTTATCAATTTTCTTTCACTTCTTGGTTCCAGCTCTTGTATTGATATTCAACTCACTCCTTGGTTCCTATTTCTCATATCATTAGGAGCTGGTTTTGTATTCTGCTAAGACCCTATCGGGACCATATTTGTTGTTCTTTGTTCATATTTCTGAGACTTGTATTCAATGAATGGTCAGCTCAATTATTTGTGTTGGCTTGTTATTATTATTCGAGTTGGATTCTTTATCGGCAATCACCATATTTTCTTTATGAGTGTATATGTCTGGCATATTACTTACCAATGATGGATGTTTATGAGTTCCAACATTTCATTGAGCACACTGGCAAAGGATGTATCTTGTGTACCTTTCATATCTCATATTGCAAGAAAGGTTATTCGTCCCTCTGAAGTCTATTTTTATGAGCTCGGGGGAGAATTATATATGTTTTCATCGGCATAAGTGTGTGTGTGATAATCACAAGCTGCCTGTGTGCTTGTGTGTTTAATGTAGAGCTTTCTAAGTTTTGGTGTGAAATCATCTCTTTGATCGATGCTTCTATATTCGAATGTTTTGGTACCTTCCTATTTGCATGGAGGAAGAATATTTCTTATTCTTATTTCTTTAGCTTATTTCTTACCCTCTATAGTATCTGTTGGCTGAAGATTGAGTCTTTCATGTGATCCAAATCAATATTGATGCTTGGAAAGGCATCTAGAAGTTTGAATACACCATTCTTAGTAAAGGTTATAAATAGATTAATCTATTTGCAAGTTTTCCCACTTCAGGGATGTTATTCAGTCAACATATTATAAATTTGAGCTCAAAAATTTACATAGACAGCAGCATGAGGATGAATCGAGTAGCATCAAAGATGTTGAGAGAGAGTAATTATTGTATATCTAGAATAGATAAGAGCATTGGAGGTTGTGTTGGAAGTGGCTTGCACATTTCTAGAAACCCAGGATGTGCATTAAAGCTTTTCAAGAGGAATCAACAGAGGACACTGACAATAAAGATATAAGTATTTCATACCTTTTGAATAATATTCATGAATCCTTCATGTAAATTATTTCTTACAAGTGAATCATGTATGCTTCTATCATTTGTATATCTCTATTAAAATAGATTGATCCTATGAACTATTATTAATCTTTATTAACTGATTGCAGGACATATCAAGAAGCATAAGGATGTTAAGTCAATTGCATTGTTTAGAAGGGCTCTGTATCAGCCCAACTTTCTTGGGAACATTCATTGTGGTAGTTTTGGTAAATAGTAATGTTAACTTCAATCTGAAGTTCACAAGGATGAGTCAGCTTCAGGTCTAGATAATTTGGTGTATGATTATCTAAGAGATAAGATCAAAGACCTTGAGAGGGAGGAAGAGCCTAATGCATCTTGTGAGGAAGTCAAGTAGAATGAAGTATGAAGACAACTTGAAGTCATAGGACTAATTTGATATCTCATGAAAGGTTGTAGCTATCTATATTTATCATGAAATGACATGTTGAAGATCGATTCTTCATACTTGTGTTGAGATTCCTTAGATTCATCTGCAACAATGGGATAGTTATTTTGCATTCAATCTATTGTTTCCTATTGGCATACTTTATTGCTTATGAGCCTCCTTGCTCGACATATCTAGGACTACTCTTTTCACGTTCATTATACTTATCGGTGAAAATGTTCAGGAGTTGCTTCTTCGTATTCTCTCTACCACTTGACTGTTGAGTCAGCATGTTATTTAATTTCTTATGTGCCAAGGTGTCTCATGGTTTTGAATGACATGACAACTGCATGACATATATCCTTCTGTCTGAGTTCATACTTTTGTTTGCCTGTTGTTGTCATGTGATATCTTCTTTATGATCTATTCCTCATGTTTGAGTTTCTGTTCTTACATTATATGGTCGTGATGTCTAATCCATGCCATGGATATTCACTATGATGACTTGGAAATGTTGAAAGGTATTCAATTGTTTTATTTAATTATGCTATTTTGATATGCAGCACCAATACTCTTCATGGTGTCCTTGGTTCATATGGTGACAACTTACGACACTCTTTATGAGTGTGTTGTTTCATCTTGTCATATTACCCTGTATGATTGTAATGATAGGAGACTATTCATTAGCTATTGCTCATATCTAGAATGACATCTTTTTTATGTAGCTGCTCTATGAATGAGCCATGTGATCACATAGTTTTGTGTATTGCATATTATATGAGTTGATTATGTAAGAGAAAATATATACTGGCCATTCTTGAGAGTATGGTAGTAGTATTTTTGGTTCTTCTTAGTTGAAATGATGAATGTTGAGATTATTATGTTCTCAAATTGTGACCGTAGAAGTGCATCAAGACATTCTATAGGATCGTTTTGTGGTCTTCTTCTTCTTAGCAGCTGGGAAAGATATTTTACATTTTTATGAGATTCAGAGGAAGCTTGTGGCAGAGGAAGAGTGCCAAGATTTTTTTTGTGGAGGATCATCAAGCTTGTATAGCAGTGTGGCTACTAAAGCTCATTGTTGAACAAAATATTGGAGTCAATTTCTTGGTATTGTGATTATCAAAGCTTGAGTATGCCATCCCTATTGAGAGGGAGTCTTGGCTGAGAGGGAATCTCAGTATTTAGATCTTTTATGCTATGATATCTATCTCAGAGAGAGCCTTTTCATCATGAAGACTTATTAAAGGATTCTTCTCTGGGAGAAGTTTGAGGTGAAATCCCTTGTTCCACCCTCTATGAGTAGGCAACGTGGTAATGCATTCTTCTTTGGGAGAAGTTTGAGGTGAAAGCCCTTGTTCCACCCTCTACAAGTAGGCAAGGTGGTCATGCATTCTTCTCTAGGATAAGTTTGAGGTGAAAGTCCTTGTTCCACCCTCTGTGGTCGAGTAGGCAAGGTGGTAATGCATTCTTCTCTGGGAGAAGTTTGAGGTGAAAGCCCATATTCCACCCTCTACAAATAGGCAAGGTGGTAATGCATTCTTCTTTGGGAGAAGTTTGAGGTGAAAGCCCTTGTTCCACCCTCTGTGAGTAGGCAAGGTGGTAATGCATTCTTCTTTGGGAGAAGTTTGAGGTGAAAGCCCTTGTTTCATCCTTTGGGAGTAGCTATGGTAAATATTGTTATGCTATGACAATAATTTTTATATTGAGAAAATCTATGATGAGATTTTGTTATTGACATTTGTTGTTGTGGCTCCTTTGTGCTTGTCAGGTTGACACATACTATGACATATGAATGATCTCTCTCTTGCTAAGAGGGAGTGTTAATGTTTAAGGTAGCTACGAGAGAGCTCCTTCATAACTATGTTGGTTGTTTTATCTTTAGCATATTTAGTATTGTTTTTGTTATGTTCTATGTTGCTTCTGTGATGTTCGAGCTATGGTCATGCTTGTATCTATTAATTTTGGCTCATTTTATTATCTTCTTTATGCTGGCTTCTATGGCTCATGTCTATGTTGCTGAGTCAACTTGTTACTCTTTCATGTTGATCTACGATAGTGGTGATGTGTCTTCAGCACCAGCTATACATATTATATGCAGTTTGTTTATTTCATGTGCTATTTTTGTTATCAGGCATCGCCTTTAATGAAGACATCGATCTTTTAATATGAGTGATGCTTCACATTACTTTTCCTTCATAAAAGTTTGCAATGGGAAAATTCTTTTAGTGTGCCATGTCTCTTCCTCTCAGATGCTACATTTATTCATTCTTCAGTAGGAATCAGAGTATATATATATATATATATATATATATATATATATTGAAACAGTGTATGGTGGTGGCTATTAGTCATTATTATTGGCTTTGTATGTGAACTGTGTGATCAGATTCAGTTTGGTGTATGAACTTTGAGTGTATTTCATCAGATCTATATTGCATCGTGAGTTTTGTAAGCTCCGTGTATGAGCAACTGTATGAAGTTTTCTATGCTCTGTGCATGAGCAGTTGCATCTTGATTTTTCTATCTATGTATCATGATTCTTTACAGCAACACTCTGTTGATTATTTGATATTGATCATTGAGTGATCATTCCATGTTGAAGACATCATAAGGAGCCAAGTCTCTTGTAATTGTTTATGCAAATATCAATAAAGGAGATCTTTTGGCGTGGCTAGGTTTTTCCCTCGATGAGGAGGGTTTCCAAGGATAAGGACTTGTGTTGTCTGTTACTTCTAGTTTGCATTTTCAGTTATGTTATTCTGGTTTGAAATATTAACACTAACTTTCTTCAATTTACTAATATTTACCAAATTGTCAAAGTTTACATGACACAACCTCTTATGCCATAACCATACATAATCATATTGTGCAAACAATCATGTTTCTTTAGATAGGTCTAGGTAGAACAAGTTACCTCTTTTTTGATCTCCAATTCCAATTAGTTCACCATTGGCATCAAATATTTTAGCCTTCTTGTGATGAAATTCAACTTGATAACTAGTACTATTCAAATGTGCCACACTCAGCAAATTATAGTTAAGACCTTTAACCCAATAAGCATTGTCACATCTGATCTTATCAATCAATCTTATTGATCCTTTTCCTTTCATAGGATATGGTGCATCATTACCAAACTTAACACTTCTACCTTTGTAATGATTGAGGATTTCAAACTTACTTTTATCACCAGTCGTGTGATGTGAACAACCACTATCAATAATACATCTATCACCTTTACTAACATATGAAATAAGTGCAGTTTTCTCATCTTCATCAGAATCATCTTTCATAGCAACATAAACAACATCTATATCACATTCATCAGATTCACTAGTTTCACTATCAATTTCCTTGTAGTACCCTGCCCGTAGTTCGCTTTTAGGTTTCTTTATGTTTCAGTGTTTGACCGAATTCTTTTAGGTCACTTTTGATGTGTTTGATTATTATGTTAATAAATGATGATAATGGATTTCTATTCATTGAATGTGTATCAGGTTATTGCCTAGATTAGATGATGATGTCATTTGATGTTATGTTTATGTTTTATGTTGATTATGGTACTGATACCATACTGGCATGTGTATGGTTGTTATGTGTTTGCATCTGTTTGACATGTTTGTTTGGTAGAGGACGGAGGCGTAGTTACTCGCATAGTCAAGATCCACACAACCGACCGTACCCTATCATTGTTTGTTATATATTATTGTATGTACATGCTTCGTCTTGTGGTGACAGGTTCGCAGGTACAGGGCATCATCTTCCCTAAATTTGTAGGAGTGAGCATGCCCACAAACATTCATCTCAATGGTAAAGAAGGGAGATAATACACAGACCCAAACCCTAAACCTAAGCCTTATTGTCCTAGGATTGGACAAGTGTCAGTCTTACTACCCTACCCGAATTCACCTAGTTGGCATGAATTTGTGGATCCTTCCTCTTTGTTTGTTTGATTTATTGTGTTTGATTTCTACTATGCATGATTCAGTTGATTTATGATTATGTGGGTGATTATTAATTTATTGTTTATAGTTGAATTATGTTAATTTAGATTATTTTATGTGAATATCAATGTTAGGTGCATAGTTGAATTTAATGTTTAATTATGCTTCTAGGATTTAATTGAGAAAATTAAATTAAGTTAATTATTTTAGTATTGGAAATTAATATTGATTATGTTCTAAGTTTATTATGATGAAATTTAATTAAAATCAAATAATTGATTATTTGGATTTAATTGAGTATTTTATTGAGAATTGGATTTTATTATGTTTGTGAGTATTATTAAATGATTAAATAATTAATTGCATGAATTCATGATGCATTAAGTATTTAATTTATTTAATAAGAGATTTTATTATTAACATGTGCTTTATTGAGTTGAAAGTGATTTGTTTGAAAAAGGTGACAACTTGTCTTTAGGAGACTAAGTTGAGTTGTGCATAATTATATTTATTTTTAATTATTAATTAGGAATTTCTCTCAACAAAAGTGGGAGAGTTTGATTAGGAGTTCTTTGTGAGTCATCTAGGGTTTTGCATGTTTAGTGGAGTTGAATCCCTAATAGGGGGATTTTGCATTCATTTGGATTGAATCAGGTGGTTGGAGCATTTTTGGAGAGAGAGATCTTTTGGAGTTTTTGTGCTTTCTTGTGTTCTTGAGTCTTGTAATATGTGTTGGGTGTTATTTCAAAGTGAGTAAATGGTATTTGCTTTTGCACTGTTGTTTATCTTGTATGTTAATTTTAGAAAAAAAATTGTTCACCAAACTTAGTAGCATGTTTAGGTTAAATTCTCTTGGGTTCCCTGGCAGGGCATTACATTCCTCTTCAACAATATAGCAAGATGTCTTACCTTTGTCTTTGTAGTCTTTGTACCTTCAGTGATCTCTATCATTTCTCTTGTTTTTGTACTTGTTTTCCCTTTTATCATCTTTTTTATTTCTGTTAGGGCATCTTGCTATAATATGGCCAACTTTGTTACATGAAAAATAGATAATAGGGAGTTTACCTTTATATTTCCTTTTTCCTCTCTTAATCCTTCTAGCCATAAGCACCTCAAGATCATCTAGATCATCATCAAAAGTGTCACTATCACTGTTGTTGTCATTGTCACTACTCTCACATCTTTCATTTATGTTCTTAGGCTTATGAAGATCCATTTGAGACTTGAATGAAAATTCAACATTATGAACAGTGAAGTTATCATAATTAGATAGCTCAAAAGTAGTAATCTTTCCAACAAGACTTTCCAGAGTTAGAACATTACTAGGGTTACATCTTGATTCTTGTATTGCAAAAAATCTAATGGCATAGATAGGAAGCAAGGTTCTCAATAATTTATTGATAATAGTTTCATCATAAATTTTTCCATTAGCTCCTCTAATATCATTCACTACTTCCTTGATTCTACCACAATACTGGGCAATATTTTCACCATCTTGCATTTTCATTTTATCAAACTTACCTCTTAGACTTTCAGATTTGGCTCTTAGTACATTTGTGTCCCCATCATAGATAGCTACTAGAGTGTCCCATATTTTCTTGGCATTAGTAAAGTCCTTGATGTCTTCAAATTTAGGATAGCTTAGGGCAGATGTAGTCTCCAACATTGCCTAATTGTGTTCTTGTTTTTCTTTCATCTCCTTGACAGTCCAAGGTGCAATAGGTATTACCTACTCATTTTCCACATAGTATTTTGTTGAATCACCAATACCATCTAGATGCAATTTTATCAAACTCTTCCATGCAGAGAAGCTCTCCTTGTTCAACTTCAATACCTCCTTTTGTACATCTTGATCATTAGCTTTAAGTACCTTCAAACTTTTTCTCTACGAGCACCAACAGCTCTAATACCAATTATTAAAATGATTTTAGAACAACTAAGAGGGGAGGTGAATCAATTATTGTTAGGTCCAAATGTACCAATTCAATTGTCTAGCTCTTCAAAAATCTCAGATCTAATCAACTTTCAAGTCGGTCTCTATAGCATATACCAATAACATAAAACTTGCAGTCTACTACCCTAAAGTAAACAACTTGCAGAATATAAAACTTTCAACATCATCCACATCAAAATAACATTCACACAAGTATAAAACTAGGATTTATAATGGAAACCCAATTTGGGAAAAACCACTTGTAACATGCTACTAATTTTCACTCTTCTGAAGTGAGCTCCATGAAAAGCCAACCCTGTTAAAGGTTTACAATACACATTGTTAGGTGTGACCTGGTTAAAGGATTTAGTCACCCTATTAAGAGTGGCCTTGTTAGAGGGATTGAGAACATTCCAACAAAATTTCACCTTTATTAAAGGATTTATACAAAATGACTGTTAGGTTAACTTTGATTAAAGGATTTAGACTGATATAATGGTTAGAAAGTAACAGTAGGTTCTGATCTGAAAATATAAAACTCACTTTGCAAATATAGATCCCCTTTGCACATATGTTGATTTAGTGACTAATCTTCCTTTTCATCTCCATCCTAATATTCTTGGAATTCTCATCAAGCAATCACCACAACTTTGTTCTGCTCCTTCACAACTTGACCTCCAGCCTTCTCCTTAGACTTATCAGTCAATAACATCAACCTCTTCTCTTATCCACTCATATTGTAACCTCACAATTAGGTTAATCTTATACCTCCTTGATCAAGTAGATTAATCTTTTTCTTCTTAATCTCTTCCATAGATATTAGGTTTAGGTCAGATTCATCAAATCCTTCCATCATTATGTTCTCCTTTTCTTTCTAGATACATCTCTTAACTTCTCTTTGAAATCATAAGAAAATGATTTACTATGCATTAAATGCTCCATAAAATTTATTAATAATGTCAACACATTTTTCATATCCCAAGAATTTAACTATGTCGGCTAGGATTCTCAATTCCTTCTTAAAATGTAAATTACTAACACTCGGTCAATACTATGTTTCATCTTCTTGGTCATTACTATGTATCTCAGTCATCACTAACATTTTCCTTCTCAGCAATTATCTATCACTCAGTAATTACTGATGTTCGGTCAACACTAGATTTTCTCAGCATATACTGGCACTCGATCGACACTAAAATCACTCAGCTTAAACTAGATTTCTTTACTTTTTCTCGGTTAAGCCTATGTTTTCAATCTTTCTTCTTCACTATGTAAACAACAGATTACAATGTCAATATGCAAACTAATCAAGTACCCATTGAAGTATCACATAACTCAACATTTCCTTAGGTTCTCTTGTTATCTCCTCATCCTCTTCATTAATCAAAAGACATGGTACTCTCCAAGATAGAAACTGTCTTACCAGTTAAGATTTTACATCAATGAAAATATAACAATTATTTCAATTGTAGTTTCCAACACCTCCTTCCATTTATTTTTTTCCTCTTCATCAATGTCATAGGCCACTTACCCTTGTTGTAATCTTGTAAAATATTTTCCATCCCTAGAATATCCACCCATTTGCACCTAGAGTGGAAGTGTGTTGAAATAAGAATTGGTTAGGTGCTTGTGGATGCACATATTGCAGTGCCCTCCACATGCTTCCTTTCCAACCTTTCCTCAAGTCAATATACAATAGAAACCTAATCTTCATCTAGAACATATAGTTGGTCTTAGATTATTGGGTCCTCTTTGAGCACTTCATCTCGCCAAATGTTCCGATCTCCATAAGTATCATACCCAAATTATTAATTACTATAGTGGGTCCCTTCGTCTTGTGATAAATCTTTAATTTGGATTTTTTCTTAGGTTTACGAATGGATCTATCATCTAGTAGTATTATAATTTTATTTCTCTATTCAACCCACCTCCCTCAATTTATAGGGTCCCAACCAATGAACTTAGGACTTCCCATGTTTAATCTTGTTACAAATTTTATATTTAAAAACCAATTTTCCTAGTTGGGAGTTCTTTTCTAGAGGTTATTGTTATGCCATAACTTCCACTAGAAAGGCATAATCTCTCTGAATCATTGTGACATTACTCTTCGTTCATCCATTTTTTAAGGGTAAGGAGGTGTTTGTTTAAATTTTTGGCATCACTGAGATATTTCTCAACAATAATGCACAAAATTGAGACTATGTACTTGATGGGTACCACAACCTCTTTTTTGTACATTAGTTGGAAGGAGGTATTTTCAGTTTTCACTTTGCACGTTGTGTAATAATGCCCAATGTACTACCAATAGTCTCTCATCTTGATCTCCTTCTTTGTCCCTACAAGATTTATATATCATGAAGACTAGTACTTTATTTATGAATTTCATTTGGTCAATGACACGTGGGTAGTATGGACTTAAAAGGGTGTGGAAAATTTTAAAATCCATTTTCATAAATCAAATGACATGATTCATAAAATGTACTACTTGGTGAAGGATAATTTGAATTGGGATTGTGTACCTTGTGACAATCTTCTCATAGACGTGTCTTATCATATTGATAAGAGTATTGTCTATAAATGCCCTCACCTATGCCCACTTGGAGAGGAAATTTGTTGCTACCATGATATATTTACCTCTATGTGCCTGAATAGCCTTAAATGGTTTGATAATGTCTAACCCCCACCTTTAAAAATAAATCCCAGAGCTATGAAGGGAAGAGTGGCGTGAATTCATGCTTCAATAGTTTACCAACCCTTTGGCATGTGTAACATTCTCCTACACACTCCTAGGTGTCAGTTTGCAATGTTGGCCACCACAGCCTTTGCAAAAACATATTGTATGTAGTGGAATCTTGTCCCATGTGGCTACATGTCAGGCCTTTGTGAGCTTCCTTGAGTACTTCTAGAATCCCTCACTACTACAATTAGGGCCAAATTTTGACAGACACTTCCGACAGGTAATTTTTTTATAATGAATTTGTTATTTTTAAAAAAAATAGGCCCTGATGATGTCAGTACTCCGATGGACTTTAAAATGACCATCAAAATTCTGACAGTTTCTGGTATACATAAAATAAAATAAAAGTGAAGCGCCAAATCATTTTTATTTTGATTGGCATAGGAAAGGAGTGGGAGAAAATGAGATGGGTGCGTGCAAGAGAAGGTATGTGATTTCTTCATCTTTTGAGCCTTTGGCATCATATTCAACCACAAATTTCATATGCATTGCATTTTATTTGATCATGGATGCTCTCTGAAATGACCACATTCTACTGGTGTCATGCCCTAGCCGGTGCTTTATGTCTATTATTTGATGTTACTGGTGTCGTGCCCTAGCCCATGTGTTAACTCCATTATTTGATGTTATTGGTGCTTGTGCTCAAGGATATCCATTTTTTTGAAATGTTGACTATGGTTATCAAATGGACAGCCCATGAGCTTCTAGCTAGGTGCCATTTGTATTGATAGCTTAAGGCATCAAATGTATTGTTATATCATTGATAGATGAAACTTTGTTAAAAGGAAATAGGACAAAGAACAATTTTGATTTAGTGCTTTAACTCCATTATTTGATGTTATTGGTGCTTGTGCTCAAGGATAACCATTTTTTTGGAATGTTGATTGTGGTTATCAAATGGACAACCCATGAGCTTCTAGCTAGGTGTCATTTGTATTGATAGCTTAGGGCATCACATGTATTGTTATATCATTGATATTTGAGACTTTGTTCAAAGGAAATAGGACAAAGAATAATTTTGAGTTAGTTTCTCTATTTTGATTCCTAAGTGGCTTACAACCCTAGAGAAGTATATGCAGATTTATGGATGCAGTTGCAGGATACATAGCAGCCGATAATTCATAAGAAATTCATGCATCCAATTTGAATAGAAATTAATACAAATAAATAGGGTCCTCGAATGGCCTAGTCATCTAGACCTTGAATGTCCCCTCAACCAGTGACCCTTCAAAACCAGGAATATCATGTAATCAGTGAGTGATCCTTCATTCTCCTAGTTTGCCTTGCATCCAAACATATTGTAAATACACAATACAATGATAAAAATCCTTTCAAAATCCCCCTTCCCTCAAGGAACACTATCAACATCCAGACCTTGACTATCCCCTCAACCAGTGACCCTTCAAAATTGGGTTATCATGCAATCAGTGAGTGATCCTTCATTCTCCTAGTCTGCCCTACATCCAAACATATTGGGCATACACAATACAATGAAAAAAATTCTTTAACAATATCCCTTCCCTCAAGGAACACTATCAGCATCTGGACCTTGACTGTCCCCTCAACCAGTGACCCTTCAAAACTGGGTTATCATGCAATCAGTGAGTGATCCTTCATTCTCCTATTCTGTCCTGCATCTAAACATATTGGAAATACACAATACAATGATAACAATTATTTTACAATCCCCCTTTCCTCAACAAACACTATCAACATCCAAACCTTGAGTATCCCCTCAACCAATGACCCTTCAAAACTGGGTTATCATGTATGACTCTCATAAACTCCAAATTTCATGACAATAAAGATGTCTTTTTTCTTAGGCTTGATGACATACAAATCCAACACTTTTTTCTTCTACAAATCCACATAATCATTTTTACCAAAAGAAATAATGTTGTTCCTTTAATCAACATTACTAGGAAGTTGTGTAAAAGTGAAAGTTTCACCATTCTTATGCACAATATACACATTTTCAAAACCATAATGAATTGTCCTTCTAGATGCTTGCCATGGCCTTCCCAAAATGATATGACAACATGTCATAGGGACTATATCACACAAAAATCTATCAACATACCCTCCAATGGAAAAATAAACATAAGCTTGTTCCCTTATTAAAATGTTTTGTTAATTATTCACCCAAGATTCCTTATATGGTCTATCAAGTGGAAAAAATTTCAAATTCAGTTTGTTTACCATTTCATAAGATACAAAATTATCAAAAGAACTAGAATCTATGATCATTCTACAAATCTTACCATAATTTATGAAATTGGTTCTGAAGATTGATTCCTTTTGCCTCTCTTGTTGCTACACAGGTGTCTTCCTTACCATTAGGTACTCTCCTTCTTCCAGGTTTTCCATATTAGATCCCTCTCCTTCCTCTTGTAGTTTTCCTCTTCCCCTTGTGCCAAGTTCACTCTTCTATCTGCCTTCCTCATGTTTTCCTCCTTCTCAAGACACTTGTATGATTGATGTCCCACTTCTCCACAAGTAAACCACTTCCTTGTGAAGATATCACTACCTTCTCCTGAACCAAATATACCTCATTCTCTTTGTCCTTTCCTTCCATCCACAAGTTGTTCCTTACCTTTGTCAACATTTTTCTGACCTTGTGCCTCATTAAATCTGCCACCTCTACCTTGGTTTGAACTTCCTCCACCATTCTCTTGTCTCTCTTGTATTCTTCTTATATTTTCCTCATCCTTCTTGGCTATTTTGTAACATTATTCCATAGATCTAGGGGTAGAAAGACTAAGTTCATCTTGTATATTAAACCTCAGTCCCCCAATGTATCTTGCAAGTTTCTCCTCAACATATTCCTCATGTTGTACTCTGATATCCAACTTATAGAATTCCTCAATGTACTTCTTCATATCCATGTCTTTTTGTTTAATACCTTGCATCTTCTTGTACAACTACACCCTATAGTCATTGGGAAATTTTTTTGCCTTCATCTTCTCCATCATACTATACCACGATGTAATATTGGGCTTCTTATTCTTCCATCTTTTAGCTTGATCAATCAGTGAGTGATCCTTCATTCTCTTGGTCTACCCTACATCCAAACATATTGGAAATACATAATAGAATGATAACAAGTCTTTCACAATCCCCCTTCCCTCAAGGAACACTATCAACATCTGGACCTTGACTGTCCCCTCAACCAGTGACCCTTCAAAATTGGGTTATCATGCAATCAATGAGTGATCCTTCATTCTCCTATTCTGTCCTCCATCCAAAAATATTGGAAATACACAATACAATGATAACAAGTCTTTTACAATCCCCCTTCCCTCAACCAACACTATCATCATCCAGACCTTGACTGTCCCCTCAACCAATAACCCTTCAAAACTAGGTTATCATGCAATTAGTGAGTGATCCTAATTCATTCTCTTGGTCTGCCCTGCATCCAAACATATTGGAAATACACAATACAATGATAATGCATGGAAATCCTTTAATGAATATCAGTCATTGGTAATGCATGGATAGTTAAACCAATGGTCTCCAAAGCATTCAATAAGTGAATATGAATGTTTGAAAACTTTCCTCTCAACTTCCCCAACCACTCCTAATCGGTTAGAGGGATATTTCTAGAATCTCCACTATTCTTATCCTTACTAACAATCCTTAAACATACTTTATCTGATATGATAATAACATGCTAAACTGAACCAATGGCATGTTCTTCGTGTGGTACAAGGAAGATTTGGCTATCAAATCTTCCTTCGTGCAAGCTGAGCGCGAGAGAAGGTATGTGATCTCTTCATCTTTGATTGGTATCTTTGAAGGGCAATGTCTTTCAAGCCTCTAGCATCATATTTGACCACAAATTTCAAATGTATTGCATTTTATTTTATCATAAATGCTCACTAAAATGACCACATTCTACTGGTGTCATTCCCTAGCCCATGATTTATCTCCATTATTTGATGTTATTGGTGCTTGTGCTCAAGGATATCAATTCACTATTTTGAAATGTTTGGATTCATGTTTGTTGATATGATAATTCATCACATTAGATGAAGTATGTTTAAGAAGTTTTAGAGTCTAAATACTCAACTAATCCCTCTAACCAATTAGGAGTGGTTGGGGAAGTTGAGAGGAAAGTTTTCAAACATTCATATTCACTTATTGAATGCTTTGGAGACTACTGGTTTGACTGTCCATGTGTTAATGTTTAGAAGAGATTAATAAAGTATTTAAAGACATTCTTACATGTTTGGAGAGGTTTGAGAGCTACTTATCATGACTGTACCCTCACAAATAGCAGCATAGACTAGTTTTACTAAGTTTCCTTTCTCTATTTTGAGATTTCCTTTCTCTGCCACAGGGGTACAGTTAGAAGGTTCATTGACAAAATGATCTTTTGAATAGTTACTATAAATATGAATGATTTGATATAGCATATTTCTCATTTTACTTGAATTTTGGAATATCTTGTGCAAGGGTGAAAGTACTTTTGATCATTTTGGTCATGACTATTCCTCTACACAGTCAGGAAATGTACCTGTCTAATGATTATATGTAATGTTGAATGGATTAAATGCTTTATTATTGGTAGAAGTGAATGGAAGGAATATTTTTGGTGTTAGGTTTCATTTATTATTCAATTCAATGCTTTCCAAGATGTGTTGAGGAGTTTTCTCTTTGTTTAATGTTAACTGTTCCTGCAGAATCCACTCATACAACACTAAAATGCTATGTGATTGGCAATTTCATACAACTGATCCTTTGGCATGTATTAAACAGAATAGAATTTTTAGCATATTATTATCATTCTATTTCTTTGTTGTAAACATGCCATTGTTTTAGTTTTGTAAAAAAAAATTCATGTTAAATTTTTTTACAAAATAGATTACAAAATACTCTTCAAAACAAAGGAAAAACTTAGCAAATTCAGTCTAACTCGTTGTAGATGAAGGAAAATTCATGCTAATAGTTCCTCTAAGTCTTCCAAAACATTTATTGAACTCCCCTAAAGTCCTATTGGATCTCCAAATTTCTCAATCCAATCAACTTACATCAAGATCATGAGAAACTTCAAAGGATTAAAAACATTACTTGGAACAGTCACTGGTTTTACCAGTCAAAACGTAAGGAACATAATTTTAAAGTTCTCATAATACATTCAACAATGAAATGAATTCTTGGAGATTTCTTACTATTCCATCCTTTAATTTAGAAACCAAAACAATAAGTAAAGAAGCCTTTCAACAATGCATAACACAATGGACTTGCAGATTTAAACTTCTATTTTTATTGAATCTTTGTTCCTATTGTACACTCCAGGATTAAGTCTATCATACAATGAATTCCAAAGGTTACAAATAACTCCATCACAATTTCCCCAACCATGAAGAACATAGGTGAAGAACTTGATGGTTTCATGCTTTAATCTTTAAGAACTTGATCAAGAACATAGGTTTTAATGAAATATCAATTTGATTTACAAAGTTTGTGTTCTTTACAAATTTGAAAGGCTCTAATACTTACTAGGGAGGATGTGTATGTGAAACCTTATGCTTTTACTACTAAGTCTCTGATTGTTGGGCATACTAATTATAAGTATTTGACATATATCACAAATGTTGCTAATTAAGGTTGGCAGGATGATTACGCCTATCCTGAAAAAAGACTGTCAAATCACTATGCTTTCAAATCAATTACCTATCGACATATCCCTTGCGAGGGAGAGAAGCCAAACACATAAAGAACATGCACATAAACACGACAGCTGAAAAACTTAAATGGAATACACCAAGAAGTACCAAATGATGAATGCTCAATTGTTGTAATGGTAAAGCATCAGAACCGTCCATTTCTAGAACTTGATTTTCTAGTCTAAATGATTTTTCTATAGTCGTAATGATTTTTCTAGAACTTGATTTTCTAGTCTTAATGATTTTTCTATAGTCCTAATGATTTTTCTATAGTCTTAATGAATTTTCTTTTGTCCTAATGTTTGTTGCTCTTGATAAATTAGGCCTTGAATTTGAATTTTTTTTCACTATTTTATTTTAGCTTGATATTTCATTCATTTTTCATATACACAAAGACTACACATGCTGATAAAAAAATGAGCTATTTGATTAAGGTTAACTATTCATGATTGTAAATAGTCAATATTTCTGATGGTACTCCTTGGTGTATTCCATTTTAAAATAATCATATTTCTATGGCTATGATAAATGTCCCTTTGTGTTGAGAAAATTAGAGTTGAAAAAATGGTTGCAAACAAATCATCCTTCTTCCACCAACATTCTAGTCAATGTACAAGTAACGAGTCATTCCATTCAAGAAAGACCATTTCTGACAATATCAACCCAGAACAAAATAAGGAGTATGCAGAATTTAGTGATTGTATCTTCCATTAGAGCCACTTCATATGCACGGGTGATGAATATGCATATTTGCCTAAGCGCTATTGGGAGCTTACCCAACAACACATGTACTATTGTAAAAATCACCACAAATCTATTTGTTGTTGGGTCTAGCTCCTAGTATTGCTTGGTCAAATATGCATATTTTTCACCTATGCATATACCTTCTATGATCAACTCTTATATGCACAAGTGATGAACATTTAGATTTTCCTAAGCAGTACTTTGAGTAGTCCTCCAACACATGTAATATTGTGAAAATCATCACAAGTCCATTTGTTGGAGGGCTACTCATAGTAAACATGTTTGGAGGTCTGAAGGAAACAAGAGAATTTGAAGAGTCCCAAGTCTTAAGATTGTACTTAATATAGACAAGCTTCATTCAATAGTACATTCAAACATGAAACAAACCAAATTAAACTAGTAAATCAAAGGACATACTAATTATAAGTAAACTAGTAAACTAAAGGACATGCTTTTACTACTAAGTCTTTGTTTGTTGGGCATACTGATTATAAGTACTTGACATATATCACAAATGTTGCTAATTAAGGTTGGCGGGATGATTATGCCTATCCTGAAAAAAGATTGTCAAATCATTATCCTTTGAATGGTTACTATGAATATGAATGATTTGATATAGCATATTTCTCATTTTACTTTAAGTTTGGAATAGCTTGTGCAAGGGTGAAAGTACTTTTGATCATTTTGGTCATGATTGTTCCTCTACACAGTCAGCAAATGTAACTGTCTAATGATTATATGTAATGTTGAATGGATTAAATGCTTTATTCTTGGTAGAAGTGAATGGAAGGAATAGTGATGGTGTTAGGTTTAATTTATTATTGAATTCAATGGTTTCCAAGATGTGTTGAGGAGTTTGCTCCTTTTTTAATGTTAACTGTTCCTACACAATCCACTCATACAACAGTGAAATGCTATGTGATTGACAATTTCATACAAGTGGTCCTTTGGCGTGTATTAAATAGAATAGAATTTTCAGCATATTATTATCATTCTATTTCTTTGTTGTAAACATGCCATTGGTTCATCATATTATTATCATTCTATTTTTTTTTTGTAAACATGCCATTGGTTCAGCATATTATTATCATTCTATTTCTTTGTTGTAAACATGTCATTGGTTCGGTTTTGTAAATTTATTTTCGTGTTAATTTTTTTTTTCTATTTTTTCCATTTGATAACCACAGTCAACATTTCAAAACAGTGAATAACATCAAATAATGGAGATAAAGCATGGGCTAGGGCATGACACCAGTAGATTAAAACTGAACCAATGGCATGTTTACAACAAAGAAACAGAATGATAATAATATGTTGAAAATTCATATTCTGTTTAATAAACACCAAAGGACCAGTCCCAACAATTATTAAATAATAAAGTATGTTTAAGAATTGTTGGGAGTAGTTTTCAAACATTCATATTCACTTATTGAATGCTTTGGAGACTAGTGGTTTGACTGTCCATGCGTTACCACTGATTGAGATTCATTAAAAGATACAAAGCCCTTCATTTTGGGTTATTGTGTGTGGATTCAAATGTAGGTTTGATTTGGTTAATGTTTAGAAGAGATCAATAAACTATTTAAAGACAATCTTACATGTTTGGAGAGGTAAGACAAGCACTTATCATGACTGTACCCTCACAATCAGTGGCATAGACTGGTTTTACTAAGTTTCTTTTTTCTATTTTGAGGTTCTCATTGCCAAAGTGGCCAAAGACTATGTTAGGCTGATAAAATATGGGGATTCTCTTTACCGCTGCAAATATTTGAAGGTTGCTTCACTTGGACGGATGTGGAGTGCAACCTTATTCTTTTACTACTAAGTCTCTATTTGTTGGGCATACTGATTATAAGTACTTGACATATATCACAAATGTTGCTAATTAAGGTTGGCGGGATGATTACGCCTGTCCTAAAAAAAGACTATCAAATCATTATGCTTTCAAATCAATTACCTATCGGCGTATCCCTTGTGAGGGAGAGAAGCCAAACACATAAAGAACATGCACATAAACATGCCAACTGAAAAACTTAAATGAAATACACCAAGAAGTACCAAATGATGAATGCTCAATTTTTGTAATGGCAAAGCACCAGAACCGTCCATTTGTAGAACTTGATTTTCTAGTCGTAATGATTTTTCTATAGTCGTAATGATTTTTCTAGAACTTGATTTTCTAGTCTTGATGATTTTTTTATAGTCTTAATGATTTTTCTTTCGTCCTAATGTTTGTTACTCTTGATAAATTAGGCCTTGAATTTGAATTTTTGTTCACTATTTTATTTCAGCTTGATATATATTTCATTCATTTTTCATATACACAGAGACTACACATGCTGATAAAAAAAATGAGCTATTTGATTTAGGTTAACTATTCATGATTGTAAATGGTCAATATTTTTGATGGTACTCCTTGGTCTATTCCATTTTAAAACAATCATGTTTTTATGGCTTGATAAATGTCCCTTTGTGTTGAGAAAATTAGAGTTGAAAAAATGGTTGTTCAGTGTCTGTGTATCTGCAGGTTGCAAACAAATCATCCTTCTTCCACCAACATTCTAGTCAATGTACAAGTAACGAGTCATTCCATTCAAAAAATACCATGTCTAACAATATCAACCTAGAACAAAATAAGGAGTATGTAGAATTTTGTGATTGTATCTGCCATTAGAGCCACTTCATATACACGGGTGATGAACATGCATATTTTCCTGAGCACTACTGGGAGCTTACCCAACAACACATGTACTATTGTGAAAATCACCACAAATCTATTTGTTGTTGGGTCTAGCTCCCAATATTGCTTGGTCAAATATGCATGTTTTTCACCTGTGCATATACCTTTTATGATCAACTCTTATATGCACAGGTGATGAACATTCAGATTGGCCTAAGTAGTACTGTGAGATTTCCTTCCAACACATGTACTATTGTGAAAATCATCACAAGTCCATTTGTTGGAGGAAATCTCATAGTACACATGTTTGGAGGTCTGAAGGAAACAAGAAAATTTGAAGAGTCACAAGTCTTAAGATTGTGGTATATTTTGGAAAATGAAGAGTGGAAAGAAGATGATATTTTTGAGATCATGGATGGACACAATGTTGTAGACTTTATTGATCCAGATATCTTGCAGAGGCTTGAAGAACTGGAGAGGGAAGAAGGGCTTAGGATGGTAGTTGAGAGTGACGAGGATGATGAGATGGGGGAAGTGGAGTTGAATCCTGATGAAAAGGAAGCTTTGGCTGCAATTAGGAAGAAGAAGAAGATGCTTATCGTCGAATAAAATTTGAAGAAGAGTACTGCAAAGAGAACGCTACTGTACCAAGGAAGTTTGACAAGAACAAGGAATATGGCTTAAACAGAATGGGAAGACATCTTTCTATCCTGGGCTTGGATCCTTTGAAGTTTGGTCATTATGGATAAAATATACAGATCTATCTAGTGATGAAAAATTAACTTCTTTAAGCCTTACCCTTGTTGTTTCAAATATATCATTTGGGTATGCACAAAGGGCATAGGAATTGGGGTACACATAGTTCATTTATGGGATTTTTCTTGGGAAGCTAATTGATCATCTATCATCTACATTATTATGAAGCTAATTTCCAAAGGATCCAGGCCTAGGCTAGAAAGATGTCTTCCCAAACACATAAAAACATGCACATAAACACGACAGCTGAGAAACATAAATCTAGATTTTACAATAGCTGAGAAACATAATTGTAGGCATCATGGTCACAATTTTTTGGAGACAATGTAATTGAGTTGTATACCCAAGCGATGGAGAGAAACTTCTACACCTCTAATTCCAAATTGAATACATTTGTGTTGGAGGACCTTGTATTCATGAGCAACAGATGTAGTCAACTTGGAATTGGAGGTGCATGAGTTGCTCTCCATCATCTGGGTATACAACATAATTGATTTGTATACCCAAACGACCCAAAGAAACTACTACTCTGATTCCAGAGGAGTAGTGGTTGATTTGCATCATCTGGGTATACCACTCAATTATGTTGTCTTCAAAAACTTGTGACCATGATGCCTACATTTATGTTTCTTAGTTGTTGTGTCCCAGGACCCCTTATGACCCTTTATGACCCTTTACGACCCCTAAGAATATACATCTTAGAGGTTGTAAAATGTAATAAAGGGTCATAAGAGGCTCCTAGGAGGGGCCAGATGAGCTTCCATCTTCACGTGGTTGGCCTTGTTAAGTAGAGAATGTTAAACTATTCTTGAAACAAAGAGAAGCTCAATAATTTAAGGTCTCAGTCCACAGAGATGGTGAAAAATGACGGGAATCAATGCTGGAGAGTTTTTAGATACTAAGAAGATGTATATGTAGTGGAGGCCAGAATGGATTTTTGTGGAGATTTGCTAGATGTGGAGATTTTCTAGAGAGGGTTTCCAGATTGAGTACCAGTGCAGAGATGATGATTCAATACTGCATCTATAAAACCTTCACAAATATCCCTTTTTGGGGCTCCACTCATACCTCTTCTCAGAATCTAGAAACTTTGGATATTGTTTCTCATCCATGCATAAAATGTGCTAGTGATCGTATAAAATTACTTTTGTGAGATTGGGATCAATTATGAGAAGGTAAACAACAAGATAATTTTATTGTATCTTTCATTTCTTTTATCCATTCATATTTTTTGCTTTCTCTTATATTGGATACTGTGCAATGTACATAAAGGCAAGGCGGTGATTATTTTCAACAATCGACAAGTATAAGTCTTCTAGCCCTTACCCAAAAGCTAGGACTAAAATAGCACAGCTCAAGAGAACATCATAGTTGGTCTCCGTCCTTGGTCCATATACTGACAAAACATTTTACATTTCATTAGCTCATCAAATGCGGTGATTTGAAAGAATTTAATGGATGATATTTTCATGTATAACGTATATTATTTTAGTTTGATGGTGAACAAATTTATCTACTTCGCACACTTGTATACATTGAGCACAACCATAAAGAAGCATCCCCTCTTGTGGCTTGAGTAATGTAGGCCATGGGAGGACATGCTTCTTTATGGCTTTGCTCATAGATACAAGTGTGCGGAGTCGATAAATTTGTGCAACGTCAACTTAAATAATATACGTTATCATGAAAATATTCTATAAAATTCTTTCAAATCCCTTCATTTGATGAGCTAATGAAATGTAAAATGTTTTGCCAGTATATGGACCAAAGACAGAGACCAATTATGATGGTCTCTTGAGATTTGTTATTTTTACTATGCTAATCCGTCAATTTTTTGACATGTTTTGATCCTTTTCTGACAGAAGAGCTATTCCTCTGGCGGCTACTTGTGTCGGACCTTGATTCCTTATTGTCGGACATTCCATAGGTAACCATCGGTGGGACCCCATTCTGATAGATGGGTGTGATAGGATGGCTATATCTCCGACAAGTACTCCGGTCGGAGATCTACTAAATATCCGCCACCTTTCCAACTGATGAAATGTCATAAGAAGAATATTTTGATAGATCGTTCACATAGTAAAATTGCTATTTATGTGGCCAATTCTGATGGGTAGGGATGTCAGAATACTGACAGTTACTGCTTCCGTCGCAATTTGCAACGCAAAAACACTGATGGACAGATGTGTTGCAGTTTCGACAAATGGCCGTTGAAAATCTGACAAATGATCATTGAAATTTGGCCTCAAATGTACTAGTGCCTACTGCATGATGCATTATTGTAATATGTGGTTGGGCCCATTTTGTAGAGTGACTCATTAATGAGCTAAAATGTTTTTCTTTTAAGTTTCAACTTCCTTCTTTCCCTTGGTGGCGGATCCCTCAGGAAGGTCGAGGTGGATAGGTAATTTTTTTTTTTTTAGTTTGTTAGTAGTGCTATAATTTGGAAGAGGTGCACATTGGGAAAGTATTTGTGCACCACTTTAGCCAGCTCCCTTGTCTTGATCAAGGATAACTGATCGATGATGACATGGCTTCTCCTTAGTCTCATGATAATTTTGAATGTGAAATATTGTAGTAGGAGTAACCATCTACTCACGTGCCCTTGAATGGTGATTTTTTTCATAAGGTACATCAAATCTTGGTGGTTCACATTAAATGTAAAGGGTATCACTAAGAGTTAGTGGAAATTTTTCTGTACTAAGTACACTATTGCCAATGTCTCCTTCTCAGTCATGTTATAGTTCCTTTCAACTTTTGAGGGTAGGAAACCAACAAAAAATATTGGGTGGCCCAATCCTTGTACGCCCAATTGTGTTAGCATAGCCTGAATTGCATAATAATAGGCATCTACATGCACAAACTCTTTGTCCCCGTACATAAAGAAAAGGGTGAAGCAATGTGTAAATGGGTAAATCACTTCTCATTTTGATGAATTACACATTTTGGAAGGAAGAAGACTCAAACACTAAGTGGAACAATGAGCCTTCTTTAAAATATGTAAATGATGAAAATGGAAAGATGAAATAGAGTAATGTAAATGATAAATTAGGCAAGTTACAGAATAATTAGAAAAAATAGACTGAAAAAAATTGACAGAGAGTTGATACGTATAGAAATAGAAACTAGAATGCAGATCTAACATGTGGCTGAAATATGGGATCAAAATGCAAGGTATAGGACAAAAATCACGACCTATAACTAGGGACAAAATGACAATGGCAACATGTCCCTAGTGTTTTTGATTGAAGTTTCTAGGGAAATTTTGGTAGCTTTTGATCTATTTGGATCTTGTCCAACAACTCTGTAACCTATTCCTAAACACATAAAAATGGGGAAAAGGTTGACTAAAAGGGTTTTCATTGGTCAAACCCTTGTCTAAGAATCAACCTTGAAAAGGAAATAAAATTGTAAAAAGGTAAATGTTTGATTCACCTTGCATAAAACCTCATGGATGAATGTGGAAATCAATCATACCCATGAATATGCTTGAATGTGCTGGAAAAATGGTCAGTGCTCCCCTCGAGATTCATGATAAGGGACTAACCACCTTCTATGGATTCTATAAGTCTAGTGGTTGTATCAGACATTGATAGGTCGATCTTTTGGTGCAATAATAATGACACTTTTAACAAGTGGTATCAAAGCTTGGTCATAGGTTTGAATCCCCTTGGGTAACACTAAGGGGGAGATTATTAGAAAAATAGTCAGTGAAATCCTCATAATTTGTGAAAAGGGACTAACCGCCTCCTATGGATTCTATAAGTCTAGTGGTTGTATTGGGCATTAATAGGTCGATCTTTTGGTGCAATGAAAAATCACAATTGTAATGGAATATACTTGAAATCCAAAGATTTGACCATGGAATGTGATGTAGAATTAAGGATGCCCTCACAAATGCATAGATCGCTAAATGTCACTCCTAGATCTTGAATGTAGATATGCTTGATAATCCCTTGCAATGAAGGAGAAATAATGTGAATGTAAGGAAGGATACTCTTGCTTGATTGAGAATTCATCTACTTGGCCATCATGGGAGAGAAACTTTCTTCAATTAGAGAAGATTCCCTTCAACTTGAATGATCTTGACAAATTAGGGACTTGCAGAAACTTGATCTTAGATGCTTTCCGTCAAATCTTGAATCCAATTGCTCAATTACTCTTGATTGCTTGAAAAACTAGATAGATTGATTGTAAAGTTGTCGATCATGAATGTATATCAAAATAAGGAGAGATGAAGGTTTTTATACTTAATCCATTATTTTGAGATTCAAAAATAATCCAAGCCAACCACAAAATCAAATCTCTTGTTGATATATTGATATAGGGCCCTAAGACAAATTTAGGCCTCGATCCTCAAGGACAAGATGCCATTGGAGTCATGTACCATGGAGAATGGGCTAGATTTTGGGCAAGGTGTCAGGATAGGTTTAAATATGTGGAGGGATGAAGAATAGTTTACCAGGATCAAGCATATTGGGCATTCAAACCTTGAAATAACCAAAATGGGGTCTAATAGGTCCTAATAGAGCATCCAATTATTGTTGCTAACTTTTAGGACAATAAAGTCCCAATATAGGTATGTGAGGATAGGAGAACTCACTAATATTGACTATAATTCCTTAAATTCATTATTTTGTGTATCCCCCCATGAGAATGATGTTAATCCTAACCAGTGACTGAGAGGGGAGGTGAATCAGTCAACTTAACTAATTTCAAATCTTATCCTATGAAACAAAATACAACTACTCTGTGATAATGAAAATGTAAAGTATGTTTAACTAACTTAAACATAAATCACATACAACACCTTCCACAGGATTTATATGTGGAAACCCTCGATTAGAGGGAGAAAAAAATGGTGGGACAAAACCCACAATCTTCACTACTGCAATAATAAAGTAGCCTTTTTAAAGGTTTATGACACTTGTTAGAGTACTACCTTGTGAAGGGATTTAACATAGATTGGTTAAGATCTTAACCCTGTTAGGATTCACCTTGCTAGAGGACTTAAGAACATCAATCGAGATGTCACCTATTTAAGGGATTTATACAAAGGAACCTGTTAGGGTTCAACCTAATAAAGGGATTTTCACAAGCTTCCAACAATAATAAAAATGATCTTCTGTAGACACCTAATATGTCATTCAGATCATACCTATTCTATTCCTCTCTCAGCTTGGTTGTTCAATCTCCTTCATTCACTCTTGGTGATTGTATCCCTTCTCAGAAGACTCTACTCTTTTGCTCTGCAATTCTTCTTTTTCTCTCAGTGCTTGATTTCTCCAACCACACTCACTTATGTACGATGATCCATATAAATAATGATCTTCACAATACAAATTAGAATTGTGGTGCCATGTAACACATCCTCCAAAAAGTTGTTGTTCTGGAAGGCATTCCAAAAAGGTTGCATGCAAAACTCTAGTTTATGCCAAAATTCTCACATACAAAACTCTAGTTAATGCAAAAATGCTTTGTTAAAACTAGCTCAGATTCCCATTAAATCCAAATCAATAATCATACAAGCATGAAATTTTAAGTCTGATACTATTATGCAAAAACTAGTGTGTTGTTAGTTGATATTATCTACCTTTTGTAGTTTTCTACTATACCAGGTGGACAAGACTAGTATTGTCGTCATCGGGTTCCCTTTATGTAATCGGTGCATTTACACTTAGAAATTTTGATGTTTGTCAACTATGACAACTACCGGTTCACTACTACTTATCTAACATAATGACCAGTGTGTTTGATGTTTTCCAATTATGACAACTATGCATAATGCCAACAAATGATTGTCCTTTTTCTTGTCAACAAATCAAGAGGATAACAAATTTAAGAAAAATTCTTAAGTAACCTCCAATAGTAGCGAACATGCCTAAGGAATTATTCAACCCCTATTATGTTCTATGGGATGAGCCCTACTTTGTTAGGACATATCTTCCATTCTTCCTTATACACTATGTTTCCAAGAAATTTTCTTTGTGGCACCATGAATCTACACTATTTGGGGTTTAGTGCTAATATTCCCCTCTAGCACCTCTCCATGCATTCATGAAGTGATATGAGGTGGGTTTCCTACCCATTGTATATCAACCAGTCATCTAAGAATACCTTAAAATTTCTCCACTAGCATCTTATACAAAATATGTAATATTTTGCATTGGAAGGTGGTAGGAGCATTGCACAAGCCAAATGACATCTCGTTGTAGGTGTACACCCAGATTCCACCACGAAGGTCATTCTTAGTTTGTCTTCTTATACAATACTAATTTGATGACACCCTAATAATCCATGCATTAAGGAGTATATTGCATGGCTTGCAAATTTCTCCAGTATTGTATTGGTAAATGAGATTGGAAAGGTATCTATGATTGTCACTACGTTGAGTAATCTAAAGTCCACACAAATACTTATCTATTTTTCTTCCTTCTTGAGTGATATGAAAATTGGTGAGACCCACTTTGTAGTTTCCACCTTGAATATTACGCCAACATCCAACATTTTCTCAATGTCTTCATGTACCTTGGTAGCATAGTACTTGTTCATAGGTTAAGGCCTCTTTCATATGAGTTGTACACCCAATATGAGGGGATTTCTACATATGAAAAATTTTGGTGGTATTCCCTTTAGGTCCTTGTTGGTCCATGAAAAGACATCGTTGCAATCCATGAAAATATTAAATGTTCCCACCTTTAGTATGGGGTTTCAATCATCACCTACCAAGATCATCTTTGAATTATCTTCATTGCATGGTTTATCTTCTTCTCTTGGATTTTCATATTTTTTGGTCTGATCCCTTTCAAAATGATGAGAAAGCATTTTGTACACTTTTTTATTCTAGATCAAAACTTCCCTCCCTAACTTTATCTATTTCCCTAATTCATAACATGTTACATTTGGATTGGAAGACCTCATATTCCTCCAATGGCTAGTGGAAAAAAACCATTGAAGAAGCTAGTTTCATGTTCAAGAAATTCCTCCAATATAAGCACCCCTTCATCATTTAGTTCCATTGTTATATTAATATTCATCCATCTCGAAATCTCCATCATTAGATTTCAAGTCGGAGGATACCAATTCCTTGCTCATTGCCTGATTTGTCAGATCGATGATATACTTTCACCCTTCACTTTGAATAAACAATGTGTTTTGCTTCTAATTATGATTTTCCTTGGAAGAGATCAACCAACCCCTCTTAAGGAGAGTGTTGTATGCATTCTTTTCTATTGGGATGACTATGAAGTCTACGAGAAACCATTTGTGCCAATTGTTACTTTTTGTGCCATGATTAGTGACATATTGGTTGGCACCGACCAAGAGAAATGTTGACAACCAAAGTGTTGGCTTCGCAAGGAACTTTCATGTTTCCTTTGGTAGCACATTCCCTCTAGAGCCTTCATCAATGATTGTGCTTGTCAATTTTCTTCCCATGATTTCCATCTCAAATATTACTTTCTTCCTCCCAATACTTACTACTAGCATCATTAGGTCACTGACCACATCCCCTTCATGTAGTGGTTCCTCCATTGGCTTATTTTGTAACTGACATTTCTCTTGGTTGGTTGTGTCACCAGCTATATTGTGATTGCCATTTTTAGTTACATAACATAGTTTGTATAAGGTTTGTCACCTTGACAAAGATTGTTTCTTTAAACACCTTTCATACTATATTATTTTCAGACTTCGACCATGATGGAAGTAATGACAGCTTCATTTGCGACTCTTCTTTCATCTGGTATTTCTCCTTCCACTAGGTTTGGCTTCCCAAATTATTTCTTTCTCCATATGTGGATCTAGGTATATTAATTTCTTTGTTTATAGCTTGGTGATCACTAGTGCATTGTCATCTTTTCATGACTAGCATTTTTACCCCTTTCTAGTTAAAAAAAATTGTGTCTTCATAGTTCCCAAGTCTACACCACTTGAATAGAAAGCCTAAGTTTTTTTTACCATTATGGAATCACTAGTGAAATGACCCCATTCATTGCACTTTCATCACTCCATCATTTTCATCCCCTTTGCATCATACTAGATTTTTCCTCATGTGCCACTATTGTTATTATTATTGTAGCAATTATTATTATTTCCTTTCGCATTGTTAACATATTCACAAAGTGATGCATTATAAGTGGCAAGTGGTTTAGGTGTTGCGAACGATGGGGTTGTTTGTTTCCCTTGTGCGCTTCTAGTTTTTAGGTTGAAAGGACAATTTTATAGATTGTCCTAGTACTTGACAAATGTCACAATATAGTTTCTTCAGACAAGTCATTTTTTGTAATCTTATACCTTATAGTCGGTGAACAACACTTCCTTGTTTTGCTTAGAGATTACTTTCTTAGTCTTCATTTCCTTGATCATGCATAACATATATTGTTGAATGGCTTGTACAATTTTTGGTTCATCATCAGTACCATCTTCATCTTCATCTTTCGTCACAATGTTTAATTTTCACTTTCAATGTCCAGCACCCAATTATAAGTATTGGTGTCTGAGGGAAGAGGCACTACCTTCATCTTTTTTCTTAAAGTGAAGGAATCAAACCTTCAATGAACCAATGTTTCTTCAACCCATCAGTAGCATAGATCTCCATTTTCCCAACAACTCTTTGAGTCTACATTTGTAAGCATGTATATTTTCAATTATTTCTTGTTTGATAATATAGATTTTAACCACAAATTTATTGTCATCCCTTAGGATTTTATTTCCCTCCTTGAATGTTGTCTTTAATGTTTTCTAGGATTTTGTGTGTTCCTCTTCCAATCCTATAAACCAATTGATCATTATTCCCTGTAATGTGGCAGAGAATGACTTCAACCAATAATCCTTGTCCATCTAACCGCTCGCCAACCAAATGGTTTCATATCTTACAATTTCACATGAGATCCTCTAATCCATTTCCATTTAACTTAGGAGATTCTACCTCTCAAGACCAATACTTGTTGGAGAGGTCACCATCATTTCAGATAGTATGTATTGTGCACTAAGGACCCGATTGAACTATTTCACTCTCACCCAAATTTTGATCCTCATTCTACACTCTTGGCCATGTGTGATCTCTCTACACATCTATCATTAGCATCCATCATACCTTAGTTACCTTCCTTGTTCCTACACTCCCTCCTCCTTGGGGTCTTTGACACAGGCTTCCCTATTCTTAGTTCTTTTGTTATGAACAAGTTCTCGATGCATTGCAAAGTATTCTTAAATATTTTGGGAAACCTTAATCTTGAGGTTCCTTTCTTCATTGTTTTCCTCATGCATGGAGTGTGTTAATGGGATACTCTGTGTGGAGTCAGTCTTTGAGTCTTCCTTGTTTGACACTACTTGTATGAACAAATCATTTTGATAATTGAAAAGATCTTCCACTCAGTTAGGGTGTGGTAGATTTCTAAAAAATTCCTCCCACTCTCACCATGTACATCATTGTACAACATTATCTGTTTGTTGATTTCTATCTCTCTTGACTTTGGCTTTGGCTAACACTAACTTTTAGTCTATAGTAGACTCTAGGATTCTTTGACAATTTTCTATAATATTGAACACACAACAAGACTGAGAGGAGGGGGGAAATTAGTTTGGACAACAATAATAAATTTAATTCAAATCTTGATATGCATCAAATCACCATAAGAAATTAACTTTTATGGAACAATAAAGAAGAAACCATAATCAACACATGAACACCATATTTACTTGGAAACCAAAATTTGGGAAAAACCACGCTGAGAATGAAACTCACAATATGGATGATTTTGTATTACAATGTTTAGGCTCAGTGGTGAAACTGGCACAATGAGGGCTCACTACCTTAGGGAAACATACAAAGGACTTATACAAGTAAAATTCACCATCTCAGGAAGGTTCACCACAAAATTCACTATCATCCCACAACGGTATAAATGTCAAAGAATAATTTAGAAGAATCTCCAATACATTAATCAGCAAATCATTATCTCCAAAAATAGCTTCTTTTGGTTCTGACCTCTACACATCCACTTTTTTTATTTACACAACGTGTTCTTCTCCCATTCCTTTCTTTCACTCTCCATTGCACCTTTCTAGCCTTAGATGTATTCCTTAAATATTAGATAGCTCATTAAAAGTTTTACTAAAAGTCGGCCACAAGTAGGAAAAAACTTTATTACATAAAATGGGTCAACCAAACCCAAGATACAAGAAGTCGTCTACTCCAAGAGAAAGAGAAGACCTCAATATATCACAACATTCTCTCCTAAGATATATCGAAAGGTCCACACATTAACCAAGGCCATATCTGAAATATAATGTGTGAATAGGCAATTAAAGCTTATAGAATAATCTTCACACACCAAGGTGAGACCCAAATTAACATTCCAACATTAATTATAGATTTTATCCAGACCAAAAGAATGGTCCCAATTAAGGTAGCACATATAGACATATTAAACATGAAATAATTAAATACATCAGATGTAGATCATAAAAAATCACTTGGGAACTACAAATATCACCAAAAAACATTTTTTATGACCAAACATGATTAACATCATCATTCAACAACACTGCAACATATCCATAGAATACCAAAGACATTTAGGATCAGTCTAAAAAAATGCTTTCAATTGTCAGAGAATGCCAAAAACACTAGAGAATTAAACTTGTCCTTAACTACGTGTGTTAGCACTAAGAAAATTTTCATGGCTTTACTAATTTTCCTATGGTCTCTACACCCTTTTTCCTTGCCTTTGGCTTAAACCCTAAGTTCAAAATTTTCAAAAATCTAGCCATTGGGTTTTAAATTCCTTTGTTTTACCCTGGCCCTGTTCTATTTTCATGTTAATTTTTGGGCCACTTAAAATCTTATAAACGCATGTGCTTAAATTTTTCCTAAGTCTACCACCCGACAGGTTTTATTTTTTCCTGAGTCCCAGCACTTAAATCTTTCTATAGTTTCAGCCTTTAATATTTCCTTGGGCCTGGGTCTTGGTCATAGTTCAATCGAGCGGTTGGCGTATCTTCTCATAAAATTTGTCAGAGCCATGAGATCATGCACCAGCCATCCGATTGGCCAGCAGTATGACATTCCTTGGTGGGTCCTTGTTTGCCCTATTAGCCTGATTTGGTGGCTTCTCATTGGTCAGCGTATTGCTAATGTGGATCCTATCAGCAGGGCCTGCAATGAAGGCTTTTTAATCTACGATCGGCGCATGATTTCAAGGAATATTCCTACCCCATGAGATCATGCGCCATCCATTGATTTCAAATCTAACTTGGACGTGTCAGTGGGACCTAGTTTCTGACTTGTCAAAGGGTCCTGACATCTGCAGAGGATCAACGGTTGGCGCATAATCTCATGGGTTGTGTTAGAGCCATGAGATCTTGTGCCAGCCATCGATTTTAGTTTTCCTCAGGCGACTAAACAAGGTGGGTCCTCTGATAGTTGGAGCTGACTTGTTAAAATTTTATTGGACGAGAGAGATGATGAGGATTTGTTGTCAGTGGGCCTGAATCTTTCAAGGGGAAGGAAGAAGATCTACGGTTGGCATAAAAGCACATGGAATCTTCTGAGCTCATGTGATCTTACGTTGGGTGTTCGATTAAAGGCTTGTATTATCAGGGTTGTTTGTCAATGATGACCGAGTAGTAGGTAGCAAATGGTTTAGTGATAGGTGGCACATTATTGGCCCATGTGTGGGTCTATGGCTTGGCAGTTCCAACAAAGGTTTGGAGGCCTCGACAAATTTCCTAGGGTTTTTCTCATTCACACAATAATATAGTGATGCTCCAAAGTTCTGGTGAATGGGCGAAGTCTTTCAGTCGCTGATTCCCCAAATTTTTATCAGTTAAGTCATAAAGCCCGTGAAAAATGAAGGATCTAATGGTCGTGACTTAAAGTTGATCTCAGTTTGAATATTGACCACCGATCTGCTGCTGGCACCATGAAGTGACCGTTGAAATTTGAATTTGAATTTTCTGAGGGTTTCCAGCGATAGAAAGGATTGGTTTTTATGGTTTCTTTGGCCAAATTTGATTTGGTTGGTGGTGCCAGTGGATGTAGTGTGATCCAGGGTGCCATGATCGATTGCTAGGGTTTCTGTTGTACCGTGAAGTGTGGTTTTGTGCTCAAAAAGTGTTTGCAAGTGGCCGATTTGACTAGTTTTCATGGCAATTCCTTGGTTTACTGTGCTGATCTCGCAGATTTTCATGATTGCAAATCTGTTTGAGATTTATTTTCTCGGAGTTGCCTATGTCTCTTCCCCTGCAATAAATTTTGATGTAATTTTTGGTTGGTTGGGTAGTTGAAACCCTAACCCTAGTCACCCGAAGCTTGATGCATCCTCTTTGAGGATTCCAAGGTGACTAGGGGTATAAGTAGTGTGTTTTTTGATAGAGTAAGGGTTCTAAAATCTTGGTTTCTAAGGGTTCCTTTTTGGTTCCATGAAAGGTCTTTTCTTGCAAATTTTCTCTTACTTCTCTGCATATAGGGTGTTCTTTCTTCCTTTGTTGGTTTAGAAAATATGATATATATTGTAGTTGATTTGTCTTATGTATGAGGATTCAGTATATTCTTACTGTTACCAAACTATCTCCATTTAAATTCTAAATTCATTAATCATACATCAAGGGTGTTTGATTTTTTTGTTTACATTTCCTATGTGTTTGCAAGTGGAGTTGTCTTTGCAGAGATAACTGGTTTAGGATTAGTTTTCATGTATGTATGAGCTAAGGTTTCAAAGATATGTCATGCTTGTCTTCCAGTGGATGCTAGTCAACGTGTTATCTATTTATAGGTCTCTTCTAAGGGGAGGGTTAAAAACCTTTGGATGGGTGATAACATACTTGAATACACAAGTGGGTTGTTAAAGTGAGGTTTGGTCATGGTGTGTGATTAATGTTAGGCATCAATATATTGAATACATTATCTTCTTGTTTCATAGTTTTCTATTGCAATAGGGTATTTGACTCTGTGGCCCATTGGACAAGACACTGGTCTATGAGGGACTTAGGGTATCTCAGGGGTCCTTTCAACCCATCTTTTAAATCATTTATGTTAAGTTCCACCCTTTCCCTTTTATGTTGTTAGGATAGGTCTCTAGTTTTCATACTCATTCTATGCAAGTAGGGCTATTGCATTAAATATTGGTTTCATTGAGGTATAGGATACCAACAAGGGTTTGAGAACCATTACACAATCAGTTGCCTATAGGTCTGTAGTGTGATTCAAGTTGTATGTGTGTGCAGATGAGGTATACCCACCTGAGTGATGTGGAGCTCAAAGTGTAGACGGATCTCTCTTTGATCCTTGTCAGTTGGCCTTTTTCCTTGTTAGATTGGGAGTGTTGAGTGAATGTGACATTGGCCCTATCAATCCTAATGTCAATCTGACCTTTGGGGAAAAAGAACCCCAACAAGATGGTGACTCCGCTGGGGGGAACTATAATGAAGAACTACATCTGTTAGGATCTTTGGTTGAGGTTATATTGTTATAGTCAAAATCCTGTTGACCATATTGATTTGCCCATCTGAGTCACCAACAAGATGGTGACTCTGCTGGGGAGAGTCTAGAAAAGAGTTGGATGAACAAACAAGCATTTGCTAAATCTTCTCACTAGGTTGAGTGGCGGCTCTGATTTCTCTGTTTGATCAGTGCATCTTCTGATAAACAATGCATGCTTACTTGGTGGAGTTTTGTGTTGATTGGAAGAAGAAATAAGAACAAGTGCATTACTTTCCTCTCCAAGGAGGTGGTGACTCTACACAACAAACAATTTGATGGAGCTTCAGGGTGAGCTCTAGATCTTCCCTACCTTCTAGTCAACAAAGTCTTCTGCTACAAAACTCTCACGTACTTTTCAAGGTCTAGATGTTTCCTTATTAAGTGATCAAGAACTAAGAAAAGGATAAGGTATGAGTAGAGGTTTGCATACTTCAAGTTTTTAGTTGCATCTCTACAAAATTGTATGGAAGTGTTGCATTAAGTTTGATGGGTAAGCTTGAGGAGGAACTTGCTTTCCTTGAGCAAGGCATCCTTAGGGATTGCATGTCATTGATGAGATTGAAATTAGGATGTAGAAAGGATCTATCCATATCTCTTTTCTATGATAGATTTTGAGATGTATATAATGAGCTTCCTAATGATGTTGAGTTTTTAGAATCTGAGTTCATTGGTTTATTCTTGGATCTTTGTTTTCATGAGTCAACTAGTCGGTCAAATGCATTGTGGGAAGAATATTATATATGCATCAGAGATTGGATACTTAGTGATGACAGCCTTGGGCTTGATGATGCACTTGGGGTTATGTCCTTAAGTGCTAATAATTGGAGTGATGAAGATAGTGAGGTTGTGGTGTCTCCATATGAGTCAGATGCAACATGGGAAGAAGGAAGTGATGATGGAAGTGAACATTCTTTGGACAGAGAAGATGTTGAGGGTGATTCATCCTCAAGGTATGAAGACAAAGAAACAATAATCCATTATGATATCAGTGAGGCAGAACATGAAGATTTGAACAAAGTGTTATCTGATGGGTCTCTTTTGGATAACAAGGACATAATCATGGATACTATATGCTTGGTAGGTGATGATGACTGTGAATCTTCATGTTGTTTTGACTTTTCTTCATATGTTTTAAGTCTCCATGAGGTTGAAATGGGTAGTGAACTTAAAGTGTTCCCCAATGCTTTATATAATGAAGACGTTGATGATTATCAATCCAATTTTTGTCATGATGTTCAACAAGGTGTATTGCATGAAGTTGTCAATCCTTTGTTTGAGGGACATGTGGAGATTTCAGATTCATTTGAGTTAGGATGTTCTTCTTTTTCCATCTGTGATAAAGTTTTAAGTGATGATGTTGCATCCTGTTCATCAAAAAGTTGTGGAATAGTTGCAGAATTTGGTAATAATCACATTTTTGAACATGAGTTTGACTATTCATCTGAGTTCCAGCTGGTTGCACCCATGGAAATGCAGGGTCAGGGTATAAATGAAGCCTTTTAGCAGGCAAAGTATGAGTTTTTTGTGTTTCCAATTGATAGCATACATGAATCAGTAGAAAAGAATAGGTTTTTATCTGATGGTACTGTTCATAGGTATGATGAGTCTTTTCTTCATAGTGAGCAAAATGAAGGGAGTGCCAAAAAATTTTACATGCACTATGAAGATAGTTACTTTGTTCTGTCAGACAGGCTGGTTGGAAATGTTGACACGCCTGGTGAAACAACTGAAAATAAAATATCCGGTGTGCCTCATGAAGGAATAAATGAAAACCAAATTTTTGATAAAGGAAAAGACTAACTCAGGTTGGATGCTGTAGGTTTTTTGTAAAAATGTACACTCTCTATAGTTTTTTCCTTTCCTGTTGTGGGTTTCCCTTCCTGTTTTCCTTGGTGTGTTCCCTATGTTTTTTGAGGTCTCTATGCCCTTTTCCAATAGGTGGTCTACTTTTCCCAGAGATCTGAATCCTTTCTATGCCTGCAGGAGGCATACATCCCCAACCAGAGCCACTGTTAGCACTCAAAAAAATTTCATGGCTTTACCAGTTTTTGTATGGTCTCTGCACCCTTTTTCCTTGCCTCTAGCTTAAACCCTAAGTTCAAAAATTTCAAAAATCTAGTCGTTGGGTTTTAAATTCCTTTGTTTTACCTTGGCCCTATTCTATTTTCATGTTACTTTTCAGGCCACTTAAAATCTTATAAACGCATGTGCTTAAATTTTTCCTAAGTCTACCACTCGGCGGGTTTTATTTTTTCCTAAGTCCCAGTGCTTAAATCTTTCTATAGTTTCAGCCTTTAATATTTCCCTAGGCCCGGGTCTTGGTCATAGTTTAATCGAGCGGTTGGCGTATCTTCTCATAAAATTTGTTAGAGCCATGAAATCATGCGCTAGCCATCTGATCGACCAGCAGTATGACATTCCTCAGTGGGTCCTTATTTGCCCTGTGAGCCTGATTTGGCAGCTTCTCATTGGTTGGTGTATTGCTAATGTGGATCCTGTTAGTTGGGCCTGCAGTGAAGGGTTTTTAATCTACGGTCAGCGCATGATCTCAAGGAATATTCCTAACCCATGAGATCATGCATCATCTATTGATTTCAAATCTGACTTGGACGTGTCAGTGGGACTTGGTTTTCAACTTGTCAGAGGGTCCTGACATCTGCAGAGGATTAACGGTTGGCACATAATCTCATGGGTTGTGTCAGACCCATGAGATCTTGTGCCAGCCGTCGATTTTACTTTTCCTCAGGTGACTAAATAAGGTGGGTCCTCTAACAGTTGGAGTTGACTTGTTAAAATTTTATTGGACGAGAGCGATGATGTGGATTTGTTGTTAGTGGGCCTAAATCTTTCAAGGGGAAGGGAGAAGATCTACGCCTGGCGTAAAAGTGCATGGAATCTTCTGAGCTCATGTGATCTTAAGTCGTTCGTCTGATTAAAGGCTTGTATTATGAGGGTCCTTTGTCAATGATGACCGAGTGGTAGGCAATGAATGGTTTAGTGACAAGTGGCACATTGCGGGCCCATGTGTGGGTCTATGGCTGGTGGTTCCGATAAAGGTTATGCGGCCCCGACAAATTTCCTAGGGTTTCGCTCATTCGCACAATAATATAGCAGTGCTCCAAAGTTCTGGTGAATGGGCAAAGTCTTTCAGTCGCTAATTCACCAAATTTTATAAGTTAAGTCATAAAGCTCATGAAAAGTGAAGGATCTAACGGTCGTGACTTAAAGTTGATCTTAGTTTGAATATTGACCGCCGATTTGCTGCTGGTACCATGAAGTGACTGTTGAAATTCAAATTTGAATTTTTTGAGGGTTTCCAGCAACAGAAAGGACTGGTTTTTATGGTTTCTTCAGCTGGATTTGATTTGGTTGGTGGTGTTGGTGGATGCAGTGTGATCCAGGGTGCCATGATCGATTGCTGGGGGTTTTGTTGTACCATGAAGTGTGGTTTTGTGCTTGAAAAGTGTTTGCAAGTGACTAAATTTGACTGGTTTTCATGGCAATTCCTTGGTTTACTGTGCTGATCTCACAGATTTTCATGATTGCAAATCTGTTTGAGATTTATTTTCTTCGAGTTGCCTGTGTCTCTTCCCCTGTAATAAATTCTAATGTAATTTTTGGTTGTTTGGGTAGTTGAAACCCTAACCCTAGTCACCCGAAGCTTGATGCATCCTCTTTGAGGATTCCAAGGTGACTAGGGGTATAAGTAGTGTGTTTTTTGATAGAGTAAGGGTTCTGAAATCTTGGTTCCTAAGGGTTCCTTTTTGGTTCCATGAAAGGTCTTTTCTTGCAGATTTTCTCTTACTTCTCTACATATAGGATGTTCTTTCTTCCTTTGTTGGTTCAGAGAATATGATATATATTGTAGTTGATTTGTCTTATGTATGAGGATTCAGTATATTCTTACTGTTACCAAACTATCTCCATTTGAATTCTAAATTCATTAATCATACATCAAGGGTGTTTGATTTTTCTATTTGCATTTCCTATGTGTTTTCAAGTGGAGTTGTCTTCGCAGAGATAACTAGTTTAGGATTAGTTTTCATGTATGTATGAGCTGAGGTGTCAAAGATATGTCATGCTTGTCTTCCAATGGATGCTGTTCAATGTGTTATCTGTTTATAGGTCTCTTCTAAGGGGAGGGTTAAAAACCTTTGGATGGGTGATAACATATTTGAATACACAGGTGGGTTGTTAAAGTGAGGTTTGGTCATGATGTGTGATTGATGTTAGGCATCAACATATTGAATACATTGTCTTCTTGTTTCATAGCTTTCTATTGCAATAGGGTATCTGACTCTGTGGCCCATTGGACAAGACACTGGTTTATGAGGGACTTAGGGTATCTCAGGGGTCCTTTCAACCCATCTTTTAAATTATTTACATTAAGTTCCACCCTTTCCCTTTTATGTTGTTAGGATAGGTCTCTGGTTTTCATACTCATTCTATGCAAGTAGGGCTATTGCATTAAATCTTGGTTTCATTGAGGTACAGGATACCTACAAGGGTTTGAGAACCACTCCAAAATCAGTTACTTGCAGGCCTGTAGTGTGATTCAAGTTGTATGTGTGTGCAGATGAGGTATACCCACTTGAGTGATGTGGAGCTCAAATTGTAGAAGGATCTCTCTTTGATCCTTGTTAGTTGGCATTTTTCCTTGTCAAATTTGGAGTGTTGAGTGAATGTGACACTGGCCTTGTCAATCCTAATGTCAATCTAACCTTTGGGGAAAAAGAACCCCAATAATGTGCACATATGTTACCACAAATAGTAGCAACAAACCAAATCAACAATCTAATAGGGACAAAGGACCCTCTTCCCCTAGTCTGATGGCTCCCACTCACGCTCACATTTCTACTCCCAAACCTGTTTGAAATGTAATTTTTCTCATTGCTTGATCTGTAGCCGCTCATTTTTGTGCTTGAACAGCTCCTCTTTAGGTGACTGGAGGTTCTATTTATGGCCTGGATGCTTTTTTCTCCCCTATTTATGTGCTAAATGGCCCCGAATATGGGCTTTCATAGATGGGTGGGATTCAGAATGTGTCTCAGCTTTCATATTCCTATGTTGACACCCCAGAAGTGTTGTTAGCATCCTCTGTTAAGGTGATTTTTGGGTCTATGGTCTCTTATACATATGTGGTTTCTTTTGAAGTAGGTACCTATTGTGATTCCTCTATTGGGAGAGGGGGCTTCCGGTCCACTCCCTCTGCGAAGCTTGTCTCTATAAGTGATCCCATTGTGGTTAATATTGAATTTGATATAGTTGATGAGATCTTTAAAACTATGGAGGACTTCTCCTCTAATGTTGCAATCTTTAGATTTAGGGGTTTTTGGCCTTCTCTTTCGAATTTTAATGCTTGGATTCCCAAACATTGGGAACCCATCTTAACTAATACTGTTTAGATATATACCCTATGGAAAAGGGTTTTTTTATTGCAAAGTTTGGAAATGTTGAAGATAGGAAAACTATTTTGTGTGATAGTTGTTTCTCTTGGGAGGAGCATTTACCCTTGATGGTGAAACCCTGGCATCAGGGGTTTGATCCTCTTTCTGAGTCCTTTAATAAAATACCCTTATGGGTGAGACTGTTGAATCTTCTCCTTCATAATTGGCTGGATTCTATTTTGGAATCTATGGGGGAGGCTATTGGGGATTTCTAGATGGTTGATTTAGATTCCTCTTATGTTTTTAAGATGACGTATGCTTGTATTCTTGTGGAGGTTGATTTTTCTAAGGGTCTTCCTGAGAAGATAATTTTGTCTTCTTCTAAGGGCTCTTGGACCTAGAATCTAGATTATGAGGTATTTCGTTTAGATGCAAAAAATTCCACAAGACTGGCCATCTTGTTGCATGGTGCTTATTTGATAAGGATAAATTGAAGAAATCACCTTCTTGGTGGTTGGGGGCTTCTAACCATCATTATACAATTCATAAAGTTTCTAAGGATGGAGGTTTGGCTTCTTTCCCTTCTCAGATTGATCATGCTTTGGTTGGTGCTACTGATGATGTCTCTGATGTGGCTTTGGTTCAAATTGTTGATGTTGTCCCTTCATGTGTTGTTGTTTTTGTTCGTGACCGGATCATTGATGTTGTCTCTGGATCAGCTATCTTATCTGCTGGTGTCATGGGTTTTGTTATCCATGATTCTCCTGTGAGGGTTTTTGGGATTGGTAGTGGTGCTATTCTTGTCCCTTCTGTGGATGTTGATGTGGCTTGCTCTTTAGTGGGCTCTTCTGGTTTATCGTTGGATTGGTAAAAAGTTGCTGAGAAGGTGGAGGATGGATGGACAACAGTTAAAGGAAAGAAAGTTAAATTTTCCAAACCTTCTTTTGATATGTATTTACATTCACATAAGGATGGGCCAAAATGTAAATCTTGAATACCCTTTGCTATGGTTAGTTGAGCTATTTTTTTATCCACTTTGTGGTAACTATGGTTAGTTCCTTTAGTTTGTTAGGTGGTGCATCACAATTTTTTTATGATCTTTCATTTCCCTATCTTTTGATGCTTTTTTATAAGGTTTTAGGTCCTTTCAAAACCTTTTTTTACTTAATCAAAACAATCTAAAATTCTAAGTAACAATAATACTGGATTCTCAACTTGTATTAAGCAAGACATTGACCTCTTTTCAAATCTTCTTCATCAATCATAGCCCCAATCTTTCATGTCTACTGTAGTCAAACATTAATGCCATACTAGGATGGTAGACATCAGTGATATCACAAAATTTAATGCTAATGTTCAACAAATGAACAAACCCACAAGGGAAAAATCTAAGTAGTAGCATAATATCAACAATAAACTAGCATACATCTTCCAAACTAAACTGAGAATTACTAGAAAAGTAGTGATACCATTATAAAAGCACATCAATCCAATAGTGCAACTGCATACAAACCACAATTATACCATTTTTTTCTATAGAATCATTACCATATATAAAAAATATCTAGAACACAACTAAAATGTTGTATCATTAGATGAACATCTTCCAAACCAAGGAAATTGCATATTCGACATTTTGAACCATATCCCCAAAAGGAACTTTCATCATGATTTTTGCTATTCACACCATTTGAGCAGGTCAGAATACATAAGAACCCAACATAATTAAGCTATCATCAGATATGTTAATACCTCAAAGTACTTCATCCTTCCAACAAGTTTGACATCAATGACAACCAACAATTCATACTTGCAACATGTTATTATTGTCATCATTGAATTTTTTCCCTTATTCAAAGAAATCTTCACTAATACTTCTCCCTCTTCTCAAGTGTGCACAATGTCTTCTTTTGTCTTTTTTTGAATAAAGGGTCATTAATTGCCAAAGTTGTGGCATCTTCTTGTGTCACATTATTCCTCCTAGTTTTTTTTATTGTACTATTGTAGTATGTATTGCCAGCATTGTTCTCCTTCTCTGTCTTCCTAAAGATCTCAAAGGGTTATTAGGTTATGTGTAAGCAATCCTGGTAGCCTTAGCAGAAGATGCTTGATTTTTTTGTTCACTCTTAACCCCTTTCGAATGTTTCTCTCAAGAGCCCCTCAATGGAGAGCTTTCCTTTGAACATATGAGTTAAAAGGTACTTCCCAAAGGTATACAAGGTCTTGTGTCAAATTTTCCTCTATCTTGTATTCTTCTTCAGATTTAGAGACTTTTCTTTGTTCATAGAGTTGGCCCATTACACTGCCATATTTCCTATCACCATTCTCCTTTGTAGTTTAGATCTCCAAGCTTCGTACAATAATTATGACAAACAATTTACTCCTAAAGGGAACTAGTTGATCACATAGAGTAAAAATATAGAATTATACCAAATAACAATACAACATAATAAACATCGAAAACATAATATAATATATATAGTAGTGCTTAGCAGTTGGTTAAGAGTACCAACCATCTGCAACTACCAACAATTACTTGAAAGAAAATGAAATTACACTGTAGCCTAATTGTTCCTTAATTAACATGTTTTATTTCTAAACTTGACAAGATAACTGACCACATGGGACTTAGATTCATAACTTACAAACTGACAATGGGGAATCAATACTTAGGTAAAAAAGAAGATAGATATATGGACCATCCACACAATCTACCTCTCCAGATTGAATTCCTTATTCACAAACATAGAGTCACATGTGTCTTGATAGATGGAGGCACAGGTTTGAATATTTTTACACTTAATCTTGTCCAGACTTGGGTTCTCAGAGCATTCCATTGATCCAAGGATAAAAAATACTATTAAGGCTTATGATGAAGAGGGGAGACCTTCTAAGGGCATGGTTTTCCTTCCAATCGGAGTCAGTCCCGTGGAGAGAAACGTTGTTTTTCAAGTCTTAGATATTCCTTTAGAATACAATATTCTCTTAGGAAGGCTATGGAAAAATTTGATGTAGACAATACCTTAGACATATCACCAATGCATAAATTTCCCACACAATGGTGTTAAGATAACTGTTCTTTCTGATTCTGATAACTGATGCAATGCCATCAAACAAGAATAGAGAATGGTTTCTCATAACCAAGAATGGTCAAACACTAAAGAAGAAGATAAAAAAAGGAAAATCCACTTTATCTGATTATGAGAAAAGAATAATAGTCAAATCCACCGATATGGGAGAATATAGAGTGGACACTCTTCCCCAAGATCTTATGGAAAACCATCTCCCTCATTTCCTCCTATAGTCACAACAACATCTATCATACATCAAGGAAAGGTAATGGTTAAAGCTAAAGTCTCCCTTGTTGAGGAAAACAAAGAGAAAGTGGTGTTGCAATGGATATATAGGGAAGAAGAATTTGAAGCTGATGCCAAACATGTAGAGATCTCTCCCGATAAATATGGTATTAGGTACACTTTAGCTAAACTTATGGGGTATGATGGCCATGGTCCTTTAGGAAAAGGAAAATGAATTGAGGAATCTATACATACTAAATTCATAAATCCAAGTGACAAGACTGATATTGGATACCATAAACATAAGTTTGACAATCCTACAAGAAGCGCTCCTATATTTGACCAATGTGAGGACTCAGATGAAGAAGAATAAGCTAAAATTCAATCAATGTCATATGAGAGGCTTCTGCACATTAAATCTATTAATCCTAACTATCAAGGAGAACCATATGTGCCATCTCAAGTTCCTCAAAAACATAACCAAGTGAAATCCATGAACCTAGAACAAAATGGTCATAATCAAGAGGATTCCACTCAACCTACTGAGAAAATCACTACTACTACTGATGTTAGTACTTTTGTTACTTCTATTGCTACTATTGAAATTATTATTGATTCTGATTACAGACATCCCAATTGGGGGCAACTTGTTGACATCTCTCATATCTTGGATATGCCTAAATTCATGCCTATTTTAGACTATACTACCACTACTACCGATGACAACATTGTTGCTAATGTTATTGAACAAGCCTCTACTACTAAAAATTTACAAGATCCCGATGAAGATACCATTGTTAAACAAACACAAGTTGATACTATTGAGAAACAACCACCTCTTGAGAAAGAAGAAAGTGATGATGAGAATCTACCTCCTAAAGTGTCCCTAGATGACTACATCAGACAATACCATAATGGTGAAATAGATTCAAATGAATATGAATAGGACTCCTTATTAAATGCTATAGTGGATATTAAGGTAGATGTTGTGCACTAATAGGCTACTACAAAAAAATTTGAAAGAGGAGAAAGCTCAAGTTCTCAAAATCAACCGAATGATGAGGATTCCTTTAATCCTCTTGTGGAGATCATCCTCGTGGCTCCTAGACCATCTTCTTCTAATCATGTCAACACTCCATCTAATCAAGAAAACCATGGGTACATCATATCTCACCCTACAACAACTACCTGGAATTTGGGAAGGTTTAGGATTGAGATGGTTCTCGTTTGTACATTTCTTGTGCGCATGTCTATTCAAGAACAGGAAGAGAGACTTAGCTATAGGAGTAGGCCCTATCGGTTAGGTTCACATAACACTCCTTTAAACTCCTCTGATTCTTCTATGATAACTTGTGATCGACAATGCTATATGGAGGAGAACTTTCTTGACCTCTCAAAGACATTCATGAATGATGAGGATGATATCGATGTCTTTGCACTCGAGCCTATTGAGTGGACCTGTCTTAGCCCTCATCCATCCTGAGCTAATTGAGTGGACCCCTTCAGAATCTATAAATTTTATATCCTTTGATACTGGCCATAAACTATCTTTTTACCTCAATGCTACTGAGCCCTCTTACCCTTCCACTAGTGCAATGAGCGAACACATGACTGTGGAAGATATCAAGTATCTCAGTCTCAAAAATAAAATAAAAAATAAAAAGAAATCTCATGGGGAAAACCATTATGTGGCCATGTCAAATCCCAAAATAGTATAAATAAAAGATGTATCTAAAGGTGAAAACCTCTCTGAAGCACCTGAGGATGGGATGCTTGATGTTCTTCTTGATAATTTTCAGTAAAGATCTTTAGTGTTGATAGAACCCACTCAGTAAGATAACTTGGATGCTGTGGAGAATCCTCAAATCATACATCTAGCACAATCATTGAGTGGGGAAGAAAAAAAACAATTCATTCAATTTTTCAACGCAAAGAAAATCAATTTTCCATGGTCATATTCAGATATGCCTAGCTTGGATACAAATCTCACTATGCATCATCTATTTATTGTACCAGATGTCAAACCAATGAAAAAAATCTAAATAAGATGCATCCTCACATTGCCTTACTTGTGAAGGTTGAATTGGAAAAATTGCTAAAATTTGGTTTCATTAGAGAAATTGACTATGCTGAATGGATTTCCAACATTGTACCAATATCAAAACCTGACAAACCCATTCGAGCTTGCACTAACTTTCAAGATCTTAACAATGAATTTCCTAAAAATGACTTCCCACTACCCAACATAGACAAGATTTTTTATCTCACTACTGAATCCAAATGTACTCTCTAATGGATGGATTCTCTGGGTAAAATCAAATCAAAATCATACCATAAGATCAAGAAAAGAATGTCTTTACCTGTGCATGGGGTACTTTTTCTTGGAATTTAATCCTCTTTGGATTGAAAAATTATAGAGCAACCTATCAACAAGTTATGACAACAATACTCCATGATATGATACATAAATGCATGGAGGAATATGTGGATGACAATCTGACTAATTCTACTACAAGAAATAGTCACCTTGATATCCTAAATGATATATTTGATTGCACTGAATAATTTAAATTAAGATTAAATCTGAAAACGTGTGCCTTTGGGGTAACCTCAGGTAAACTTCTAGGATATATTGTGTCAGCAAGAGGCATTAAAGTAGACCCTACCAAGGTGAAGTTTGTACTTGAAATGCCACCTCCTCACAATATAAGTAAGATGAGATATTTACAAGGAAAGCTCTGATCTATAAGAAGATTCATCTCTCAACTTGTAGATAAGGCACAAACTTTTACCAAGACATTGCATAAAGGGGTTACTTTCAATTGGAATGAGGATTGTGAGAGAAATTTTCAGCAGATCAAGAACTATCTAGCTAATCCTCTAGTTCTCATGGCTCCCATTGTAGGAAAACCCACATTTCAACTAAAACAACATCCTTAAGTACATTACTTGCACATAATGATGAACAAGGAAATGAAAGAGAAATCTACTATATCAATCACACATTGGTTTCCTATGAGCTCAATTATTCAACCATTGAAAAAGCATGCTTGGTAGTTGTATTTGCATCTCAAAAATTTAGACATTACATGCTAGAGCTTTTTGTTCAACTAATTGCTAAAATTGATCCTCTTAAGTACTTTCTTGGTAAAGATTCTCTCACGGGTCTCTTGGCTAAGTGGGTTGTGATCCTTATTGAATTTGACATCACTTATGTTGATAGAAAAGATATCAAAGGAAAATTCCTTGTAGATCAACTAGTTGATACACCTTTAGAAGACAACAAACCAATTCATGCGGACTTTCCAAATGAATCAATTATACATCTTACTCAACATCTCTGGAAGATGTATTTTGATGGCTCATTTACACAAAAAGGCATTGGTGTTGGGGTTTTGTTTATTACTCCTCAAGGATATAAGATTCCTAAAGCTTACAAAATGAAGTTCCCATGTACTAATAATGTGGCTGAATATGAAGCTCTTGTCAACAGATTAAAACTTTCCATCGAGTCAAAAATTGAAGAACTACATATCTATGGTGATTCTCAACTTGTGATTAACCAAGTAAAAAATGAATACCAAACTAAAGATGAGAAGCTGACACCATATAAGAAGATGGTTGATGATTTTAAGAAATATTTTTCCTTCATTACCTTTCAGCAAGTTCCAAGAGCGAAAAACAAGGAAGCTGATGCTATGGCCACATTAGCATTTATGTTATAGCTTCATGAACATCAATTCCGCTATGACTTATGTTGAGCATCATTTTTATATGAGACAACGACTAGGAATTTATGTGAATAAATTCCCCTCTTGAAAGAATGATATGAATCAATCTCAAGGCTCCTTCTAGGTTGGGTCTCAACCGCTTGGATAGCTCAACTAAAGACAAATGTGAATCTGTTAACAAGGAGGCCTTTGCTGGTTCGATCACAGGTTTCATCGGCCTTTGTCTTTAGTGAAAGGGTTTAGCATTTGGGTTCAAAGGGATGTTGTACACAATAATGTTGGGATCATATGTTTTCAAGTCTTCATAACTCCAGAATATGACATCTTTGTATTCCATGAGCAGTTCTACCATCCGCTTATTTTCTTTAGCTGTGCTGACCTTCCCAATACAGACTTCCCTGGGTTTAAGCTATGTACCCAAGTTTTAGAGCTCGCAATCATTACCTCCTACCATGGGTGTTTTTCCTCCCTTGAGCATGTTCATCTTTATCAAAAATCCTTTCCAAGGCTACCATTCCTTTCAGAATGGAGTTAGTCTTAAAATTTAAGATCCCTAAGTCATCTAAATCTTCCATTTCATCTTCTTCTTCATCAATGCTTTATTTGTCAAAGATTCCAACATTCATAATAAATTCTAATATATGTTGATCATCTTGGAATACCTGGAATTTTTTAATACTATCCGGGACAACGGGCATAGCCACTAGTTCCATGGAGAATTTTTTCAATTTATATTTTTCTAGTGGTTGTAAAGAGCTTGCTGACACTACCAAAGCATCAGTAACAATATTCCTTCTTCTTGGGACTTTTCGGATGTTAAAAGCTTCAAATATTTGATTAGGTCCCAAACACAATTTTGGTAAGATGCCAATCGCTTGTTAGTGCACAAATACTGGCTTCGGATCTGTCGGACTATCAATTGTGAATCACCTTGCACAACTAACGCTTTCACCTTCTTCTCATGTGCCATGAGAAGGCCCTGGACTAGAGCCTTATACTCAACGACGTTGTTGGTGCAGTAAAATTGTAGGCGATAGGAAGCATAGTATGAATCCCCATGAGGATTGACCAATTCAATCCCAGCTCCTGATCCTTGTTTACACTTGGAGCCATCGAACCAAAGTTTCCAGGCAGGGTGATTCTTATGGGAAGATGATTTGGCTCGGGCTTCTGAAGTCACCTTGGGCAGATGTGTATTGACCTAGGGTTCAACCGAGATTTCAGGTGGTGATAGGTTCTTTGTACTCGGGGCCTCTAAGTTCTCACCATCTAAGTATTCTCTTTTGGAAAGGGGAACCTATTTCATCTTTTTTTTTCCTTTCGTATCACGCCAAACTTTGTGACATGGGGGCAGGCAGCCATCATCAAAAGAGCTCCATTCCTCTTGTATAAAATCTTCAGTTGTGGGAGCCTGGGGTTGCTCGTAGATAGTAGGTGTTAGCGGTTTTACTTGTATCCCTCAACTCTAAAAGAGAAACATGAAGACCAAACCCGGGGATTTTTGTCCAGCAACACAAATCTACTTGTTCATACAAACTGAGGGGCAAGAAAAGACTAATTAATGAGGATTTGATCCTCCTTCTGCTTCGAGTTCCACACACTTAGGCGGGTGCACCTAAAACATGATAAGATCTGCATACATATAACTCACTAGCTAAAACCCTTTATGCAGACATGAAAATCGGTGGATAATTCTTAGACTTATAAAACATGGGAGTCCAACTCAACCAATCTTATACAGGATCCCACCTGTATGATCTGCTAAGAACTAGAAAAATGGCCAATGTGATAACAAGGATAAACTCCTTCTCTTCAAACCCGGAGGCTCAGGCAGGCTAACCTAATGATTCACTCTTCAAGGAATCAACAAATGAATTGTACTTTTTGAATACAATCAAACATGAATGTGCATAACAATATGAAAGTAAAATGATTTGTAATTAATGCTTGATGATGAAAACTGTAGGACAAGCAAAAGACCAGTGCCTTATCTATTGGGCATCAGAGTCAAACAACCATGCATTCCCAGAAAAACTTAACTCCAAACTCAAAGAAACCAAGTGAAGTGCCTTACAAATCACTCTTCTCATTCCAGTTCCTAGACATCAAATTCACGTATAAATCTTAAATTCTCAAAGCTTGCACTCAAGATTGACTCTCTCCTTGAAAGAAACTTGAAAACAAGATCACAGCTACCTTATAACTAGTGCATCAAAATGCCTTACAAACTGATACACAAGAACTAAGACCAAATACACGAAGACATTAACTAGAACTGAATAGGGATTCCATTATTTTTCTATTAAAATTCCTCTGGTTCAACATATTTACATGACAAAGAAACACAGAGAAAATAAGAAAAAGGGCCTGAATACTGCCTAACAGCATAAATTTTCAACATCCATCTTACAATGAGAAAAATCCAAGATATAGCAATTGAGAGTCCATTCCCAAAACCAACTAACAGCTGTCCCTCTTGCATAAAAATATCTTCAACATTCCTCATCTCCCTGCAACTGATTCCCAAGCTGATCCACATTCTGCAAAAACTTCCAATCTGATCTGCAACCGATCTTGATTCCCAGATTTCAAACCTAAACTGCTCTTATCAACTGCTTTGAAACTGAAAATAGTCATCACCATTGGAATCCTTATTTCGAGACCTTTCCGGAAACATATAACACTTATATGTTTTGTTAAAAAATGAATTTCTAGGCCCCTTTTCCGTGAACAGCTATCTTTTAAATTTTTGAATTTATGCCCTATAGTCTAAACTATATCATTTCATAAATTCAGCTTTAATTTGCAATTTTATATCATTTTCTGCATATACCCACATAATGCACCAGAAAGTGCCACTTGTCACTATCTCATTGCATGCTCGGACAAACCTCAAGTTAACCCACTGATTGGGAGAACTAGCGAATGACATGTATCTCCAAATCTCTGAATCTTTCTTTGACCATGGTTATCATTTGGAGAACTAGCAATTTGGAGAACTCGCGACTTGGAGAACTCGCGACTACATACTCTCCAATTCTCTGAATCTTTCTTTCACCATGGTTATCATTTGGAGAACTAGCGATTTGGAGAACTCGCGACTACATACTCTCTAATTCTCTGAATGATTTTCCTTAACTTTCAAGCATTTGGAGAACTAGCGATTTGGAGAACTCGCGACTTGGAGAACTCGCGACCAAGTGTATTCTCCAATTCTCTGAATGTTTATGACTTAACCATTTGCATTTGGAGAACTAGAGACTAAGCATTCTCCAATTCTCTGAATGTTATCTCCTTAACCACTAGCATTTGGAGAACTAGAGACTAAGCATTCTCCAATTCTCTGAATGTTATCTCCTTAACCACTAGCATTTTTCGCCAGCATTTTTATGCAAAATTTAGTGTTTTATGGTCATTGGCACGTATCCCAATGCAATAGTTGTGCACACTCTTGAGAGCCTTCTTCTCTTTATTCATTTCATTATGTGAGTGGTATATCTTTTAAACACTTGAAATGGTCATTTCTTGAGCAATGTGGGATTAAACTTTTGGAAGCAATGCTGATTTTTTATTGCTGCGAGTACTCAGAGGACCATAACTTTTGATTGTCAAACTGGGTTTTTCTAAAAAAATTTCTATACAATTGACACATTGTCATCTCAAACATATGTAAAATTCAGCCTGACCCAGTTTTTATTTTTTGAGATATGATAAAAAACGTGACTGGCTGTATATTGACACTTTTTTTTAACTGGCTCTTGCCTTCAACCCTTTTTTTTTTATCGTCTTCTTCTTCACATGCTTTGCATTTGTCTATGATATTTGGCATCACAACATCACTTTGCTTTGATTTTCTCAAACTCTAAGACAAGACCTTGATGCATTGCCCTCTAGAAAACAACAGTGATAAATGAACACCAGTAACACTAGCCATTTCTACGTACACAATATCTTGTGCTCAATCTTAGTGATAACTCACACTGGCGACACATTCCTTTGCTCTCACACATCATGACATTATCTTGTCTGGGCCATTTATTTCACTTTTACCCTTTGCAAAGATTGTCAAATAATATTAGCTGACATCCGGGAGTGGCCTTAAAACTGGCCAATAGCCATCATAAGATCATGTCACTGAGCGCACATGTTCACCTTCAACAAACAAATATGCATGTCAAAGAAGAAATTTCAAAGAGACCCGAGCCACAAGATAAAATTGACCAAAGTTAGCCACTTAAAACATTGCCTTTCTGCTCTATCTGAAATCACTTAAGTTGGCTCTAGAACTGGCTTTGAAAACTGACCAAATCACCTAAACAAATCTCATCGCATGACTGACATAAACCTTGAGATACATAGAATCACCCTGCAAAACGGAATCCCTTGACTGTACCTGAGGTGAAAGTTATTAACCTCTGAAGTTTCCCTTTTCATTCTGCTCCTGCAAACACACTGTCAGAACCTAATAAACTGCATCTGGAATTAGCCTTGAAAAATGCACGAATGGATTGGCAGGATGCTCGAATCAGAATGAGATACAGTATAACTTGTCAGCAATACAGGACAACAAGAATTTTGACAATAGGATCATCCTGTGAAAATTTATTAGCAGACAAAGAAGGCCTCTGACAAACTTGCAGAAAACATAACCGGGCAATTTGCACTTTTTGCAAACAGAAAAGGTCTGGCAAATTGACCAAATGAATACATCAAGAGCCACAATCTTACAACAAGGAAGTATTTTATGTCTACTAGACACTGAGACAAACATACTGATGACCTGATCAACAAGGCATGAGTTATTCATAGTTGAAATAGGGCTCTAGAAAACTGGTGAATAACCAAACAGTGCAAAACACGAAAGCTGCAAATGGAATCAGCTTCAATTTCTCATCAGATGGATTCATCATGAGCTACAAACTGACAGGGGTAGAGTAAAAATTGTCTATAATGCAAAGAAATTATTAAAACCTTTCTACCAATCCACCGGGTACAAGTTATAACATGTCGAATAGGGTTCCCGACAAAACTGGTAAAAGGGCTAAGTGCAGAAACTAGAAAACACCTGCGAAAGGGGATGAATAAACGGGGTCAAAACTTATCACAGAGGCCTAAAACTTGACACATAAAGAGTATGAAAAGTGTACAACAAGACACTAGGCTCATATTTTCATGACGCTCTCCAGGGTGCATTTTATTCAACCTCAAAGTGACCCTTCCCAGTGAATTTTACACTTTAAGCATTTTTTGACTTAGAGACCTCCTAGAAACGAATTGATGCAAACCCATTTGAACATGCCATCTACGGACTCAAAACAACTCAATAGGATGAATGCAAAGCAATGAACACATAGACCTCAAGATATGACCCCAAATACACCCAGACTAGCATGCAATACAAAGCCAAAATGAGCACCTAATCAAAATTTTACATGGTACCTCAAAACTGTATTTTGAGTACCAACAGTAGGTCTATCTTCACCTGCATGTGTCGTTGTATCCTTTGTAAGCTCATATGTGCAAGACATTTGGCTCATTACTTGGACCACTGTACCTTGGCAATCCTGGCATGTAAACTCTAAGTGATTTGTCTGGTGGAGGCGACAATACCTTGGTAACATCAATATGTTTGGATCATCATATTTTCCAAGATGTCTCATATTTTTCATCATACCCCCTATGAATTCTGCGAGAATCTCCTTAGGAATTTGAGTATTCACCAATGCTTGCACAGGGCTATATTTTGAGTTCTCTTCCTCCTTTAGATGGAATGTGAAAGCTTTATCAAATCAATAGACCCCCAAGTCAACTTGTGAGAACAAGACTTCATTTGGAACATTGTACTCGGTTATCATTTGTTTGAGTTTGGGCTCCTCGTCAATCTTGATTTGGTTGTTAAGCCCCTTCCATGGTAGCCAAAGTTGAGTAAAGTCTATGGAGAACCAACCTCTTAAATATCGAGTCCACTCTTTGTTGAGTAGCATTCCATATGTTTCTGGGATATCTACCACATGTATGTCGATGCAATCTTGGATTTTGGGGTCAGCAGTCAATTGTATGCATGTATCCTTCAAGACCCCTATAACCTTGACCTCATTTTTGTCAAGTTGAATCACAACCCTAATGGTCGATTTAGGACTCATCCCTAGCCTGTGGCATATGGATAACGGCATGATGTTACAAGAAGCTCCTGAGTCAATCAAACAATTATACAAGTTTTTGCCAAATATTTTAAGGCTAAGCAAGAATGGGGGTACTTCTACGCTATCCTTGAACATAGTTGGCATCGCCTTAGCCGCATTTACGTTGGATTCATTTCTAGTGTTATTGCTAGATGAGGCCAATTTGGAATGATCCATTGATCTCAGAAGGGCTTCTCTTTGGGAAGGACAACTTTGTAACATGTCATACATTGACATATTAGTTCTAACTTTCTTCAGTTCCTCCACTGCGTTGTATTTTTCATTGGCCCAGGCTGGATTTTTTAACAGAGCAGGTTGATGTTGTACAAATGGAGTGACATTGGCATTGGGGCCTAGAGGAGGTGGAGGATTTTTGCTAGCCCATAGATCTAGTGGAGTGGGTTGCATCACTAGGGGAATCCCATCAGTCAGAGGTTCTCTTCTGCTCCTCAAATTATAAGTGTTCTTGTTGTTATTCTGAAAAGCATGGATCTTGGAGTACTCTGGCTGACTTTCTTGATTGAAAGGGAAGATAAAATCTTCTTTCACTGTGTTATCGACAGGGCCTCCACCTATGCTTGGGTCGTATGAATCAAAGACCATGGCACTGAAGTGGGTCTAAGATTTATTAGGATCTTGGATTTGTTGGTTGTCAAACTCCCCCCTATATTCATTTTCCGGTCGGTGTGCATTGGGAGATTGATTAAAATTAACCTCAGATGAGTTGAAAACATTAGCATTGTTAGAGGGTATGCTACCATTATTTAGATGTGTGTTCCATCTTCTATTTGTTCTCTGTTGACTGAACTACTTATCTTGAGAAGCGTTCCCATAACCTCCACCATTATTGTTGTTGTTGTTGTTGTAATTGCCATAATTATGATTCTAATTTTGGGAGTAAGTGTTTGGGGCAACAGTTGGGCGTGGGTAGTTTCCTTGGTTTTGGGGTGGATTAAGCTTCATCCTAGTGATCTCTCCTATCAACTAGGACAATGTCCTTTTCATGGCATCCAACTCGTTCACTAGAGCATGGTCCAGCTCATTTGGGATAGTAGCCTTCTATTCACATAGAGCGGCCTTGTGCACATCATATCCTGGGTATGTGATGGCGAGTGGTGGGTAGAAGCATATGGAACTAGCACCAGATTGAGCCTTGGAGTGTGTTGCATCGGTAATTGATTATTTGTTGTAAACGGACCAGTCATAGCAGCATTCCCTAATGCTGGCAGAGTACCATAACTTCCACCCGCTTGTGGATCCATTTGTTGGGTAAACATGATAGCCTCATTACACACTTTTTCTAGAGTGTCTATGTTGCTTGGAGGCAGACTTTTCAAGAAAATGGACGTTAGTGGATCCAAGGCACGTAGGTACACTTGTATAGCAGCCCCAACTAGTATGGTATAAGGAACTTCTAGCTTTTGATACATTTTATGGAAATGATGATTGAACATGGCAATTGGTTCATTATGATCTTTACTCACAGATATGAACTGGTGGTGAAGGTTGGCCAGATCCACATATAGCTTGAATTGATTTAGGAACTTTGTTTCAAATTCCCCCCATGCAGTAATGGATCCCTGTGGAAAATTTAGATACCAGTTGTATGCAAATTCCCCCAATGTGTAGGGGAAAAGGTGGCACACGACATCTTGGTGAGAAATCTCCTTTTGATTGCACAATTCTTTGAATGCACAAATGTGTTCTTCTGTTGTCCTGGATTCTTTGTAGATGAAATGTAGATAGAATTTCTCAGAATTCTTGGGCATCTCATGGAGTTGTCCTTGTATATCTAAAGGAGAGCTTTGAGAATTTGTGATAAATGCCATTGGAGCTAGTGGTAGAGCAGCAGCAGGCGGGGCAACAATGAGCAGAAATGGAGGAAGATTAGGATGATGTGAAGTATCCTCTCTCAGCATTGTTCTATTGTTGCAAGGTCTGCGAACTTCTCTAAGTTCAAGGAATTCCCCTTTGTTTGGTGAAGATCTGAGGACTTGTTCAAACCTTTCAGGAGAGAACGATCCAATACTCCAAGGTCTTCCTTTCGAAGGCCCTCCTTCTAGCGCCACTTCTGTTGAGTGTCATTTTTACACGAGACAATGGCTAGGAATTTACATGAATAAATTCCCCTCTTGGAAGAATGATGTTAATCAATCTCAAGGTTCCTTTTGGGTGGGGTCTCAACCACTTGGATAGCTCAACTGAAGACAAATGTGAATCTGTTAACAAGGAGGCCTTTGCTGGTTCGTATCTTGAGAAAATCTGCAAAACAAACTTCAAAATACCATAATGTTTCTCTTTTTTGGATTTTCAGATTTTAGAATGAAAGCAACATTAATCTAACTAATCTACCATAATTGATTTTGCAAAGAAAAGTAAGGAGTAGGGTAACAAGAATGTGAAAGAAAAAACTAAAGGAAACTAATGGACATAAACCAATATCACACCACCTTGTGAATTAAAAGACCAAGAACATTGAGGAAAAACCTATGAAACAGAGATCAGAATAAATCACAATCTTCAGCTAGGTAGATGCAATCATCAACAAAAATGAACGCAGACATATGATAAGCCAAAACTCATCGAATCACAAAACCACCACAGATGTGCACACACGTGAGACAAGTTTATCTTAAAAGCACCAAAAGAAATCCCTTCCTGATAATTCGTCACAACAAAGTAGTATAACACCAACAAATAATGAACTAAGAATTGCAGATTTGAAACTACCACACAATCAATTGGCTCTTTGAAATAAACGAATGAGAAAATCACACATTCACAAATCTCGCAAATATAGCAGAAATATCACACTATGAATGAAGCACCAACTGTATGTATTGCTTTAATGATCAAATTGACCCTCATTACATTGAATTCTTACAATTTATAGAGTTGTGCTCTTATTTTTGTAGCTAGGGTTTTGGCTGCATCTAAAACTTTGAAATAAATCTAAACTACAAATTACATTAATGCAACTATCTCTAAAACTTAGTTAAACTACCCTAGCACAGAATCAAACCTTGTGCATTAAAAAAATGGAGTAGATTATGCATAAAACAACTCAAAAATGGAGTTGGAACTCGTGCATGCCCTTCACAAAACTTTGTGATTCTGCCCTTCATCCTTGGTTGCATCTTCTCCACGTGGACTCAACTAAAAGAGATCCCAAAATCATGTAGGAATGATCCCATAAAAGACGCCCAATTGACTAAAAAATCAAGTCTGAGATAACTGGAGCTAAACGGTAGACGTGTGAAAAAAACACAAATCCCGACAGTTGGTCTAAAAAAAACCAAGCTTCAAAAATGACTAAGTGTCAAGTCCTTTTCCCAAAATTTTGGACTTCGGACTTTCGGTGGCTGAAAAATCTCTGAGGCTGAAAGGTCAAAAAATAGGCTCTGCAAAAATGGTTAAGTACAAAATTGTCTTTCTCTTCACCAAATTTGGTTAAGTCCATACTGGTCGCTTACCGGCTAGGGAGTACTTTTGGATGCACTTTGCGGAACCTGTCCATGATCTCCAACACTTCTTCAAAGTTAGCCATTTGGATCCCCTCATGGAGTTCTTGTTGCCTATCTCGGAAGGTGGACAACTCTCTTGCAAAACCTTGTATTTCTTCTTCCCGAGACAACATCTTTTGGATCTCCTCATTTTGATAAAACATTTGTTGGAGGTCTTCTTTCATCCTGACTCCCCTAAATATCCCCAAGTATTGATTGATGATGACATTCATAGAATGCATAGTTTTCTCATCATCCTCATCATACAAATCTAAGTCTAGTCCATCGAAGAACTTATGCATCTCTCCTATAAAGAGAAGACTGTCATCTCTTCTTTTATTCATTCTCTTGAGTACCTTTGCAAAGATAGTCAACGCTCCAGTTATATCCTCAATCCATTTCTCAAAATTATCCATCTCGGATCCTTCATATACCTTTACCAACACTTGGAAGTGTTGTTTCCTTATTATTGTTAGGTCATCCAGCACCTTCTGCCATTTCAGAATCTTTTCCTCCATACCATCCTCTTTGCTCATGATTTCTACTAGGGAGGTGATTCCTTGCAAAATACCTCGGAAGGGCCTCAAAATCTTCTTGAGAGACTCCTTAGCAAACTGTTCAAAATATTCCTTCCAATCTGCACAAGCCTATACAAAAGAATGTGGAATGTATGTTGATACATCACCCTTCTTTTCCAAAATTGCATGTAATGAGGCCTCAGGGTTATTAGGGTGAATGGGACCCGTTGTCTTAAGAATGAACCTCCTCATAGCCTCATTCTGCTCCACTAATGTCTTTATCTTTTCCTCATCTTTGTCCATAAAACCAAGAGCATGCTTCAATTTGAGGGTAGCTAGAGTTTTACTCCCCTCTCTGGTTGGCTCTCCCAAATCTACTTCCTCCAGCACGTAATCATCTGGAGTGATTTTAGCTGTGCTGATGTTCATTGTAGGAATAGCCACCTGTGCCTTCCATTTCCTCGCTTGATCTTGTGTGACATACGATAATGTCCTTGCTCGAGTGCTGGATGAAGCTTGATGGAAGGCATTAAGGGGCTCATAGGGAGCTGAGAGAGTCGAGGTAGTAACATGATGTTCTATTTCCATTTCTTCATGACTTTCCTCTTCTCCTCTTTTTTTCTTATTCTCCCACTTCAAATCTCCTTCCTCACATGTCTGCTCTTCCTCAGTTATATGCTCTTCTTCCTCAATTTTTTTTTCTTCATCTACTTTCTTATTTGATCCATCTTGTTCTTCTGACAGCATTTCATCCCTTGTCTCTGTTTCTTTCTTGGGCTCTTCAAACCCTTGTGTCAATATTTCTATGTGAGCCAAAGATGGAATAGAGGCTTGAGAGGGATGATTTTGCATGGGAGTTGGAGTTGGAGCAACAAGGGGAGTGGGTTGGAAATGGAGGCGGGAGTGGAGTTTGTTCCGAAGGCGGAACCGAGGGAACTTGTGTAGCTACATCCTCCTTAGAGGTGACACTAAAGGAAGAGTCTTTGCCTAACTCCATAGTTTCCTTCTACATTTTAGCTACCTCTTTATCAATTGGCTCCTAAGACTTTTGTGGAGATTCTTCTCCTGTTATGTCAAGGGGATTAGTAAAATAGGTAGGAAATGGATCAAGGAACACCGATTGCCCTATGGCTCAGATTATTGGAAACCATGAAGCCCCTCGAAGTCTTTGATGTCAAATTCATCATCCCCTAAAGAATCTAGATTTATAGGTTCCCCTTGGGTCGCTCCCTTAGCCTCTTCTTGATCATCCTCCATAACTCTCCTTCTTTTCAGGGATCCCACAGAGCGAGTTCTTCTACTAAGAGCTATTTGATCTGAATCATCTTCATCATCCTCTAGAAGGGTATCCATTTGGGTAGGCAGTGAGACTTTCTTTCTCTTGTACACATTTCCCTTAATTACCCCAGTTGGCCTTGGTCTTGTCACCTTGAATCTGGTAGGCTTCTTTGTTGCACTAGGAGGCTTGGGATCATTGGAGGAAGGAACATCTGGAGGTGATATGCTCCCTATCATTCTAGTTTTAGTATTCTTGGAATGAGTATCCGAGCCATATGTTGTTGGGTGCTCATGCCTATAAACTATCTCTGGTTTTAAGGGTGCAGCCTCTTTGAATTGCGGCTTTAGTACTTTCTCACCTTTCTTCTTCTCTTTGGAAGGCTGCTCTGGTAGCTATTTCATAGGCATAGGTTCCATAGGTAATGAGCGGGCAATCCATGCTTTTGTGACTTTAATGACATGCCTAGCCTTGAAATCAATATCATCAATTTCATCTCTGTCCACCTCTGCATTCAGGATGGCCCTAGTATACACTTTGTCATGATTGTAGATAGGATCTAGGACATCCTCGGAGTCAAGTGTTTCACCTTTGGAGGGATCTTCAATGATAGATTAGCTTGCGCTAACTACAAACTCATCCGGTAATAGTCACGGATTTTGACTTCATAGTCATCTACATAGTTCATCCAATGGTCTTCAATGTGTGGCTCAAGTATATAATGCCTTCCCATTATATGAATGTATGTACCTATAGGATCAAAATGGGCTCTTATTAAGTTGTAGCTTAGCAGAGGGAATTCATCCCATTCAAAGGATAGAGATTTGCAGATCTTCATGTCAAGTACACAATGAGGGCCTATGGAGATTGGGAAATCTTAGCAGTGTTTCTTCTTGTGCTTGATGTGTCCGTGGGCATATGACAATTGTCTTGCAATCTCTAATAGGATCACCCTGTCGGGAGGGTACCTCGGTAACTTTTTGGGGGCCAGGGTACATCCTGCCACCTAGATGTATGTGAAGGTTCTGAATTGAATGTAAAATGCCCCAAGGGCCTTCACCTTTGTAGCAGCTTCGGTGGACATCCTCTTAGCATAATCTCCTTCTATGGAGCGTATGATGGCGAATACAAAAGAATCATTAATGATGCAAAAATAAGAGGTGTTATGTAGGTAATACTCCTTTATAACCAACTATGGGTACATTGTGAACGACCATGTATTGGGATCACCCATGACGTTGAATTTTATCAACCCTAGGTACACTGCCCTTACAGCTAGAAAATATACAACATAGGATGTCATATAAAAATGAGGGTCATTCTTCACCCTAGTAAGTTGTTCATCCAAATTGTCACTAAGGATAGTTTCCCAATCAAATCTAGCCTACCTCTCCTTTATTTTCTCAATAAGAAGGATCATCCAAGGCTCCAGTTGAATAGATTTGGGAAGTCCATACACCAGACTGATCATGGTGATGGCTACTTGGATATCTTCTTTCATATAGCCCCTCCGCATATCAATTTGATCCAGCTTATTCTTTGGTAGAGGCTCTATGAGGTACTCCTTGTTTACAATCTCATGAGATAATGAGATGCCCTTGCCATACAATTCCATCCCTTTGTTAATGTAGAAGTTGTAAAACTTATCGACCCCATTGGGCAAATGAAAGACATCTTCAATTTTATCTGGTCTCAAATCAAGGACCACTTCTCCCATACTATTTTTGACCATCCTCTCATCAAGTACATAATGGCTTGCCAGAGTATTTATGAGATCAGAAGATAGGATTGATACTAGGTGCACTGCAGCGTTCACTAGAGAACAATACACTAATGAAGTGTAGTCCTCGGATCAACCTGCTGGTTGTGCGCACTTAACCAAGTATTCGTTCTAGTTAACATTTCGAATATCAATGTCTGTGATTTTTGAATATGAGTTGCTTGCTTTTGAAGGTGGATGATAACCCTTGAGCTGGTATTTCATTGCTAGTGACATGATTTGTTCTACCATTTCTACAAAGAGAAAAAGACATGAATCAGTAATATGAATTTGTAGGAAAGAGAGAAACATTTAAAAAAAATTAAAGTGCTCTGACAAAATAAGCTTGAAAGAGCTCTGAAAAACCATTTTCGGCCTTTTGGACCCTTAGGGGTACGAGAACTCCAAAAGGCTAAAGGGCTAAAAGAGCGAAAAGAGGCTAGTGAGTTGAAACTATTTATGATGTCCCCTTTTCAGACTTCAACGAATCGAGGGTCTTGAATTTTCGGAGGGAGAAACCCCCAAAATGTCAAAGATTAGCCTTAGTCGACTTTGGAGAGTCTTCAGACTTTGGCGGTTTCGGAGAAACGGATGAAGGATTGTTTCGGTGTGTGAAAAAAATGAAATCCCAAAAGCTCTGGCACTTAAGCAAATCTATTTGAAGAAAGCCCAAAGTTTCGGACTGCGAAGGTTCGAAACTCGAATGCCCAAAAACACCAAAATGAGGGTTTTAGTGTCGGACTCGAAAATGAGTCCGACAATGAGCTTGACCATGAACTCAGGGCTAGGGGGTCAAAGGGGACAACCTTACGACCCCCGAGGTGAGACCAGACGAACCTAAGATGCCGACCCTAGCGAGAACTTGAAAACCCTAGCAAAACCTAAACAAAATGAAAAACCCTATCTAGACGACCGAAAACAACAAAAAAAAACAAAAGAAAAGGGAGAGAGGGAGAGAGCACCGACCTTGAAAAAGTTGGGCGAAAGAATAGCGAGGAGAAAGTAGAAACTAGAAAGGCGCACCGAAAAAGCTCTGAGAATGATGATATGCGTAGGCAAAAACAAATGAGGGTAAAAACTCATTCGCCACCTTATATAGGCAAATCAGCGGGTGACGTCAGCCCCCTGCCAATCGGCCTTTCGAGGGTCTCGGACCTTTAAAAGCCCGAAATGCTAACTCCCTTTGGGGAGTCAAACCTCTCGAGTTTTCGGACATTCAAAAGTCTGAAACTTGAGTGGTTCTAGAAATGCCAAGGCTAGATGAAGTCTTTCATGCTTTCAGATGTTTTGCACTTTCAAACCTTTGAAAGTATGAAATTGCGACACAGTGAAAAAAAAACCAAAAAACTAGATTGAAGAACAAAAACTGACAAACAGACAAGAAACCTAGGGACAAGCTAAAAAAAGGGGGGCCCTGAAGCCAAGAGGCTAGAAACAAGGGATTGTGGTTGTGGGACAACAAAAAATAGCCCCAACAAAAGAAAGGGAAACAACCTAAGTTTCCCAGAGCCATTCATCCTTGAAACAATCCCTTCCTACAGTGAGCCAGACATAAAACCTTCAGCCAGAGCGATTATCTTATCATCATCAAGATTGAGGACATCATAACATCTACATCCAGTGTGTGTCTCTATGCGTTCAAATTTCATAGGAATCCTTTGTCATAAGCTTCTGCTAATTATCACCCAATCATCCTTAGATCACCGCCCACCAGTCCGAATTTGGCCTAAAGTCAGTTTAACGTTCTCTTACTATAGATGAGCTTTATTTGAAGTTTTAAACTTCATTGGAGGGTTGTTCGACTTGATATATGTTAGCCTGAAACTGATTTTCTTGAACCATCATGTTTTGAATGATTTGCTTCATCTTTGGTTCAACATTTGCTACTTTGGTATTCCTTTCAGATTTTATCAGGTATTGTTTCTTTGCTCTCCTTTTTTTTGTGAATCTGGGGCAGCGCTTAGACTGTGCTACCCTAGCTTGGAGCTTTCTTCTTTATCAACCTTATCTTTATGCGTTCCTCCTTTTTTCTTTCTTGCTCTTTTCTTTTAGTCTGTGTTCTAGTTAGGATAGGGTTCTGACTTCTGACCTCTTTTGCGACCATGGGCATTTTCTCACTCTGACCGAAATCCTATCATGAGAGGCTTGTGACCCGGGATCCCTTTTAAATGCATGTTAGTGTTAAGGATGGTTGGTTCTGATGAACCCTTTTGAGAAGTCTGAAAAGAAAATGTCTTACTTCTGATCTCTATATCTGACTTGCTGTAAGACAAAACTACATCAAAGGGTTTGACAAAGGAAAACCTTTATCTCTTGCCCAGACTACCTGGTGTAGATCACTAAAATTGAGAAGCATCTACCCCTGCAAACAAAGACCCAACAAAAAGATGCAGATGACAAGACCCAAAAGAAAAGACTCTAATATACAAGAATGTACAATAATTATACAAAGGCTTGTCAAGACCCAAAGTAATGCTTGAGAAACTGGTTGTTAACTAGCAATGGGACCAGTTCTCCATCAAGAGAACTGAACTGAAAAGTATTCTCTCCCATAATTTTTGCAATCTGGAAAGGGCCTATCCATAAACATTGAAATTTAGTGTGGCTTCCTGGTTTTTCTTTTGCTTTATCCCACATTAGAACTAGATCATAAATACTAAAGGCCTTTATGCTTTCTCTTTTGTCAAACCAATGCTTGACAATAGCTTGATGTTTGGCCACATGTTCCAAAGCCATGGTTCTTTTTTGTTCAGGATCTAGTAAGTTCATGAGGCGAATCTGCACCTGATCCTCACCCTCGACATATTGATCCATAAATCTTAGAATTGGTATTTTTAGGTTCATCGAAAAAACAAGTTGCAGATTGTAGACCAGTTGGTAGGGAGAGGTCCCTAAGGCATTCTTGATTCTCATACGATCTGTCCATAGGGCATATTTCAACTGAGTGTGCCAATCTCTAGGATTATCATCCAAGAGGCGTTTGATTACTGTGATTAAGTTCTTGTTGGTTGATTCAGCAAATCCATTCCTTTGCGGATAGTAATTGGTTGAGAATTTGAGAATTACCTAGTTCTCGAAGGCCCATTGAATGAGAGATGCAAAAGAGAAATAAGGGGCGTTGTCACACACCAAAAAGAAAGGCATGCCAAACCTCGTGATGATGAACTCTTCTAGTAACTTGGTTATCACCTCAATAGTACAATTTCTTAGAACCTACGCCTCTGTCCAGCGCATACAATAATCGGTTGCGGTCAAGATGTATCAATGCCCTGCAGATGATGGAGGATTAATCATTCCCACAAAATCTAGCCCCCACTGGGTAAATGGATGCACCTCATAAATTGGTTGTAGAGGCATTGTCAGATGTCTCTTGCGAATGGCGCTGGTCTGGCAAACATGACAAGAGGGCATGTGCTCATTAGTGTCTTTGAACAAAGTCGGCCAGTAATAGCCGGATCTCAATATTTGATGGGCTTTGGCTTCTACCGATCCGTGCCCAGTACCATACTTATCATGAAATTTTGTGAGAACTTGCTCAACTTCTATCTAATCTAAGCAGCGTAGATAGAGGCCATCATAATTGTGTTTGTAGAGCTTCCCATTTTTCAGCACGTATGAGCTACTTTTATTCTTTAGTGCTCTTCTCTATGAACCATTCAGTCCCTCCAGGCAACAATTTTGCAACAAATAGTAAACTATGTCTTGATACCAGATATCAGGGACCACTCCTTCGTTGGTGTACACTTGGCACACCAAACCCTACTCTGTTTATGCCATCAACTTGGTAAGACCTTGACCTCTTACTAATTTCATTGGTTGGATCTTGATGTCGAACTCTTGTAATATAGCCATCCACTTCCCTCTTCGTTCTCCCAGTTTGTTTTGCATCAGCAAGGATTTGACCGCTTGATCTAGAATAATAGCAATGACCTTACTCCAAAGGATGTAGTGTCTGAATTTCTTGATAGCATTGACCAAGGCAAAAGATTATTTGTCAAGATTTGGGTACTTGAGTTCCACGTTCTTCAAGGGAAAGCTCATGAAAGCTATCAGTCATTCATCTTCTCCTTCCTTCTTCTATGTGAGGATCCATGCACATGAGTGCTTTGATGCAAAGGAATAAACCTTGAATGGTAGAAGATAATCGGAGCTAACCAGAACTGGAGTAGTGCCAATGGATGTCTTGATTTCTTCAAAGGCCTCTTTAGCTGGAGTTCTCCACTCGATCTTAGCATCTTTCTTTAACATATCATTCAATGGACGCACTATCTCTACAAATCCACTGATGAATTTTCTGACGAAGTTGATTTTCCTGAAGAAAGACTTCGACTCCTTCCTACTATTAGGGGGAACCAATTTGAGAATAGCCTCAACCATCTCAAGGTTAATTGAGATGTCTGTCTTGGATATGATGTGCCCAAGAAGTTTGCCTTGGGTTACCCCAAAGACACACTTCTTAGGATTTAGTGAGATTTCGTAACATCGACACCTTTTCAGGAACTTTTGTAGATCTTCAATGTGGTCCATATGGTTGTTGGAGAAAACTGTGATGTCATCCATATAGATGACAGTGCATTTGTTGACCAAGCCTCTGAACGCCTCGTCCATGGCCCATTGGAAAGTGGCTCCTGCGTTGATCAAACCAAATAGCATACAACGATAAGAAAATGTCCCCCACTTCATTGTGAAAGCCATTTTCAGGCAATCCTCTTCTTTTACCATGACCTAGTTATACCATCCAGGAAGGATATCATTTGTGAACCATTAACCACCTGCAACACTTCATTGAGGGATGGAAATGGGTAGTTTTTTTTAGAGGACCTGTTCATATTTTGGAAATATACACAGAGCCGCACCTCTTCGCTTTTCTTTCTCACCGGGATGAGGTTTGCTACCCAAGTCGAATGCCGAATAATGAAAATAATTTAAGCATCAAGCAACTTTTGTACCTCTTTTTGGATTACTGGTTCAATCACAAGGTTCGCCGGCCTTTGTCTTTGGCGAAAGGGTTTAGCATCTAGGTTCAAAGGGATGTTGTGCACAATAACGTTGGGATCATACGTTTTCAAGTCTTCATAACTCCAGGCTATGACATCTTTGTATTCCATGAGAAGTTCTACCATCTGCTTCTTTTCTTCAGTTGTGCCGACCTTCCCAATATGGAATTCCCCGGGTTCAAGCTGTGTACCCAAGTTGTAGAGCTCGCAATCATCGCCTCCTACCACGGGTGTTTTTCATCTTTCTCGAGCATGTTCATCTTTATCAAAAATCCTTTCCAGGGCTACCATTCCTTTTGGAATGGAGTTAGTCTTCAAATTTAAGATCCCTAAGTCATCTGACTCTTCCATTTCATCTTCTTCTTCATCGATACTTTACTTGTCAAAGATTCTAGCATTCATAATAAATTCCAATATCTGTTGATCATCTTGGAATACCTAGAAGCTTTTAATATTATCCAAGACAGCGGGCACAACCACCAATTCCATGGAGAATTTTTTCAATTTAGATTTTTCCAGTGGTTGTAAAGAGCTTTCTGACATTGCCAAAGCATCAACAACAGTATTCCTTCTTCTTGGGACACTTCAGATGTTAAAAGCTTTGAAATCTTTGATTAGGTACCAAACATGATTTTGGTAATACGCCAATCGCTTGTCAGTGCACGAATACTAGCTCTGGATCTGTCGAACTATCAATTGTGAGTCACCTTTCACAACTAACACTTTCACCTTCTTCTCATGTGCCATGAGAAGGCCCCGAACTAGAGCCTCGTACTTGGCGACGTTGTTGGTGCAGTAGAATTGTAGCCGATAGGTAGTTTAGTATGAACTCCCACAAGGATTGACCAATTCAATCCCAGCTCCTGCTCCTTGTTTACACTTGGACCCATCGAACTGAAGTTTCTAGACAAGGTGATTCTTATGGGAAGATGATTTGGCTTGGGCTTCCGAAGTCACCTTGGGTAGATGTGTATTGACCTGGGGTTCAATGGGGATTTTGGGTGGTGATAGGTTCTTTGTAGCTGGGGCCTCCAAGTTCTCATCATCTGAGTATTCTTTTTTGGAAAGGGGAACCCATTTCATCCTTTGTTTTTCTTTCACATCACGCCAAACTTTGTGACATGGGGGCAGGCAACCATCATCAGAAGACCTCTATTCCTCTTGTATAAAATCTTCATTTGTGGGAACCTGGGGTTTCTCGCAGATAGTAAGTCTGTCTTCACCTGCATGTGTCATTGTATCATTTGTAAGCTTAGATGTGCAAGACATTTGGCTCATTACTTGGACCACTACACCTTGGCAATCCTGGCATGTAAACTCTGAGTGATTTTTCTGGTGGAGGCGATAATACCCTGGTAGCATCAATATGTTTGGGTCAGCATCTTTGCCAAGATGTCTCATATTTTTCATCATACCCCCTATGAATTTTGTGAGAATCTCCTCAGGAATTTGAGTATTCACCAACCCTTGCACAGGGCTATCATTTGAGTTCTCTTCCTCCTTGAGATGGAATGTGAAAGCTTTATTGAACTGATACACCCCCAAGTCATCTTGTGAGAACAAGAATTCAATTTGGGGCATTGTACTCGGTTATCATTTGTTTGAGTTTGGGCTCTGCATCAATCTTGATTTGGTTTTTAAGCCCCTTCGATGGTAGCCAAAATTGAGTAAAGTCTGTGGACAACCAACCTCTTAAAGATCAAGTCCACTCTTTGCTGAGTAAAATTCCATATGTTTCTGGGATATCTATCACATGTATGTCGATGCAATCCTGGATTCTGGGGTCAATGGTCAATTGTATGTGTGTATCCTTCAAGACCCCTATGACCTTGACCTCTTTTTTGTCAAGTTGAATCACAACCCTATTGGTTGGTTGAGGACTCATCCCTAGCCTATGGCATATGGATAAAGGCATGAAGTTACAAGAAGCTCCTAAGTCAATCAAATAGTTATGCAAGTTTTTGCCAAAGATTCTAAGGATAAGCAAGAATGGGGGTACTTCTACCCTATCCTTGAACATAGTCGGCATCGCCTCAGTCGCATTTACGTTGGATGCATTTTTAGTGTTATGGATGGACGAGGCTGATTTGGAATGATCCAGTGATCTCAGGAGGGCTTCTCTTTTGTCCCATTGACCCTAATAACCATGAGGCCTCATTACAGGCAATTTTGGAAAAGAAGGGTGATGTATCAACAAACATTTCACATTCTTTTGTACAGGCTTGTGTAGACTGGAAGGAAGATTTTGAATAGTTTGCTAAGGAATCTCTCAAGAAGATTTTGAGGCCCTTCTAAGGTATTTAGCAAGGAATCACCTCCCTAGTAGAAATCATGAGCGAAGAGGATGGTATGGAGGAAAAGATTTTGAAATGGCAGAAGGTGTTGGATGACCTAACAATAATAGGGAAACAACGCTTCCAAGGTTGGTAAAGGTATATGAAGGATCCGAGTTGGATAATTTTCAGAAATGGATCGAGGATATAACTGGAGCATTGACTATCTTTGCAAAGGTACTCAAGAGAATGAATAAAAGAAGAGATGACAGTCTTCTCTTTATAGGAGAGATGCATAAGTTCTTCGATGGACTAGACTTAGATATGTATGATGAGGATGATGCAAAAACTATGCATTCTATGAATGTCATCGTCAATCAATACTTGGGGATATTCAAGGGAGTCAAGACGAAAGAAGACCTCCAACAAATGTTTTATCAAAAGGAGGAGATCCAAAAGATGTTGTCTCGGGAAGAAGAAATACAAAGTTTTGTAAGAGAGTTGGTCGCCTTCTAAGATAGGCAACAAGAACTTCTTGAGGGGATCCAAATGGCTGACTTTGAAGAAGTGTTGGAGATCGTGCATAGGATTCGTAAAGTGCGTCTAGAAGTATTCCCTGGCCAGTGAGCGACTAGTATGGACTTAACCAAATTTGGTGCAGAGAAAGACAGTTTTGTACTTAACCATTTTTATAGAGCCTATTTTTTGGCCTTTCGGCCTTAGAGATTTTTCGGCCACCGAAAGTCCTAAGTTTGAAATTTTGGGAAAAGGACTTGACACTTAGTCATTTTTGAAGCTTGGTTTTTTTTGGACCAACTATCAGGATTTGTGTTTTTTTGGCACATCCGTCGTTTAGCTCCAGTTATCTCAGACTTGATTTTTTAGTCAACTCGGCCTCTTTTATGGGATCATTCCTACATGATTTTGGGATCTCTTTTAGTTGAGTCCACGTGGAGAAGCTGCAACCAAGGATCAAGGGAAGAATCACAAAGTTATGTGAAGGGCATGCACGAGTTCCAGCTCCATTTTTGAGTTATTTTATGCATAATCTGCTCCATTTTTTAGTTGTTTTATGCATAATCTACTCCATTTTTTTAATGTACGAGGTTTGATTCCATGCTAGGGTAGTTTAACTAAGTTTTAGAGATAGTTGCATTAATGTAATATGTAGTTTAGATTTATTTCCAAGTTTTAGATGCAGTCGAAACCCTAGCTGCAAAAATAAGAGCACAGCTCTATAAATTATAAGAATTCAATGTAATGAGGGTCGATTTGATCATTAATGCAATACATACAGTTGGTGCTTCATTCATAGTGTGATATTTCTACTATCTTTGCGAGATTTGTGAATATGTGATTTTCTCATTCGTTTATTTCAAAGAGCCAATTGATTGTGTGGTGGTTTCAAATCTATGATTCTTAGTTCAGTGTTTGCTGGTGTTATACTGCTTTGTTGTGACGAATTATCAGGAAGATCTTTCTTTTGGTTCTTTTAAGATAAACTTGTCTCATGTGTGTGCACATCTGTGGTGGCTTCGTGATTTGATAATTTTTGGCTTATCATATGTTTGTGTTCATTTCTATTTATGATTGCATCTACCTAGCTAAAGATTATGATTTATTCTGATCTTTGTTTCGTGATTTTTTCCTCATCTTCTCGGTCTTTTAATTCGCAAGGTGGTGTGATATTGGTTTATGTCCATTAGTTTCCTTCAGTAATTTCTTTCACATCCTTGTTACCCTACTCCTTACTTTTCTTTGCAAAATCAATTATGGTAGATTAGTTAGATTAATGTTGCTTTCATTCTAAAATCTGAAAAATCCAAAAAAGAGAAACATTGTGGTATTTTGAAGTTTGTTTTGCAGCTTTCCTTGAGATACGAACCAGCAAAGGCCTCCTTGTTAACAGATTCACATTTGTCTTCAGTTGAGCTATCCAAGCGGTTGAGACCCAACCCCGAAGGAGCCTTGAGATTGATTCATATCATTCTTCCAAGATGGGAATTTATTCACGTAAATTCCTAGCCATTGTCTCATGTAAAAATGATGCTCAACAACTTCCTAGTGGAAGAATTTTCTTTCCCTTCTTATGACTCGCCCGATACCCAAATTGTATGTACCCTTATTGCCTCTAACTCTTCACGGTATTCCCGAATCTATAACTACCTTCAAAACCAAACCATTCCTAAAGGCCTATCTAAAAATGAAAAGAGAAACCTTATAAGAAGTGTGTCTTGGTATCTACTTGTCGCTAATGACTTGTTTAAGAGGAGTCTAGACGGTACCCTCCTTAGGTGTCTAGAGCGTGAGGAATCCAACAAAGCGTTAAGAGAATTCCACAAGGGTGTTTGTAGATCGCATTCAAATGGTGTCTCCTTGGCTAAGAAACTCTTGAGAGAAGGATACTATTGGCCTACCATGGAAAAAGATGATGTCCACTTTGCTAAAACCTTTCAAAAGTGTTAGTTCCACGAAAACCTGATTCACGCTCTTACTCGGGACCTGATGCCTTTTATTGCTCACTAGTCATTCCAACAATGGGCTTTTGATATCTTGGGTCAGATATATCCTTCATCCTCCAATGGACACAAGTTCATTATTATAGACACTGCATACTTTAGTAAATGGGTTGAAGTTGTACCTCTTAACAAGGCAACAGGAAAGTAGGTGGCCATGTTCATTCTCAACTACATAATCTGTAGGTACAAAATACCCTCCTCAATTATCACAGACAATGGAGGATAGTTCAAGAACAATGATATTAATGAGCTATGCGCTAATTTTCATGCCACACATCATTCCTCCTCTATTTACTATCCTCGGGGGAATGGACATGTGGAAGCTTCAAACAAAACAATCCTTAATATCTTGCATAGAACAGTTACCAAATCAAGAAGAGATTGACACTTACAATTGAATCCAGCATTATGGGCTTATTGAACAAGCATAAGAATGCCTATATGATCTACACCTTTCTCATTGGTTTACAGTTCTGAAGCAGTATTACCAATAGAAGTCAAAATACCTTCATTGAGGGTATCCCTACATGGACTCGTCACAGATGAAGATTACAGAACCTCCCGACTTCAAGAGTTGGAATTACTTGATGAGAACATAAAGAAACATTTGACCATCTAAGGGTCTATCAAAAGAGAATATCTAAAGGCTACAACAAAAAGGTTCTCCATCATGAATTTCAGATCGGTGATCTCATTCTAAGAGAGAATCTGAAGAAGCAACAATATAGAGAACAAAAGGGGAAATTTGAACCTGACTGGTTGGGTCCTTTTGTCAATACTGCAACATTCAGTTCAACTGGCTACTCCAAAAGGTGATGTTCTCAAAGATCCTATCAATGCTCTCCACCTAAAACTATTCTACAACTAGACATTCTACATCTTGTACAATAACTTATGATCCTAAAAAGAAAAATCCTAAAAATTGTAAAAAGTCCTCAAAAAATAGTTATCCTAGCGAAAACCTAGCAATAGGCACCTTGATAACACCAAAAAAATTTGTCCATTGGTGAAAACCTAGAAACAGACGCCATGGTAGAAAAAATATGCAATAATGCCAAGTGGTGAAAACCTGGAAATAGGTGCTACTTGTAGCTTACGCTCTATCTATCAATCCATTGTGTTGGCTCTTGCCTCCATCTCACTTCACCTGCTTATCCTATCTCTTCATTCTCTTTCCCTTGTGTCACCCTGGATTGGAGTCTTGATCTTTGCCTTTGGTCCTTTCTTGCCACTTGGGGGCATCTTCTATCACTTCCTATCTGAGATGAGTTACCATCATTTGGCCTTTCTTCTTTAAGCTTAACCTAAATCAGTCATGTGTCCTTCTTGGAAACCAATCATCGTTGACACCAATCATAGTGTTTCTCAACACTATCCTTTGACATCAACTATATTATTCAACACATATCAGATATTGTACTATCTAACACACTTGCATACAAGCACACTAGTGTTGCTTAACACTCACACAAACACATGAGACAAAACATGAAACTTGCTGAGATATGTTGAACTTATTTTCTTTGTGTTGTCTATTATTATTGGTTTTTCCTTTTTGTGTGCCTGTGACTCTCGAGGATGTTACTGGACTAGACTAGGGGCATAAAATTTTCTTTTTTCCTTTAATTTCTTCTTGTGTGTGTATGCGGGAAAGCACTCATGGTTATCCTGATGTGTATGTCTTGGTACTGGTGTGATCCTTCTACATTAACTTGGAAACACTATTTTGGTCACCTCAGCCTTTATGTGTAGATGCTTATGGTTGTTTCCTACATTCTATCTGATAAGGTCCATATTCATATCTTCATGGTTCTTAGACCAGTGAAGATTGTATTGACCCCAATGTCCCAACACTACTCAAATGATGATTAAAATGACATTAAATCCTATGGACTAGTGACTAGACACACCATGTCCCTTGCATTTCATTCTAGGTTTGCATTGAATTTTGTATCTTGGATCCTTTGATCATCTCCCTTCCATCCTCCTGCTGAAGTGGTCCACTGTATTTATCCTTTGCATATCTTTCATCACAAGATCAATTCCCTACTAGGGGCACCAAGTGCTAAACTCTCATAAGCTTTATCTAATTTCGAAGTCTTGAATCCATTTTTTGGGCTGCAAATCAGAATCCGAAGCCAGTTCATGTCTCAAATTGCAAATTTAAAGTTTCTAAGCCAAATGCAGCCCATGGATGCATCTTAATCGACCCAAATCATCCTATTCCCATCCCCCTTTATCTTGGTCAACTCTAGTCAACCCTGGTCAACTCTTGTCAAACTTGGACAAACCTAGTCTTCAGGACACCCAATATTGATTCAAATCGCTATATCAGACATCCAAAAAAAAATTCATGTTGATCTCATTCTTTTGCATCTCATTTCACCTATTTTCCACCATTCTTTGCATCATTCTGATTTTGAGCCCGAGGGGGCATGACAATATAGCAAGCCTTCTTCATCAATCAAATCTCCTAATCTGTAAATCTAGCAATTGAACCGATCAAATCAATCAATGACTAGAACATCATCACTCGGGGCATCTCAGCTTCAGGAACCATATCAAGTTGAGATTCTCTGCATCCTTTCTAGAAGAGTGTGTTGGAACCCTAAATTTTGCAAAATTTAGAGTTCTAGATTCCATGAACAAAAGCAAATTTCTCTATACAATCATGTACAATGCCTATGATCAAGCATGTTCTTTCATTCTAAACTCCTAAGAACCAGTTTTGATGCATATGCCAAGCGGTCGATTTACAAGTATGTATGTGTTTCACATTTTGTAGATGCAAAATCAATCCAGATTTAATGTTTGCAAGGTGACAACATTGGCTAGGAGCTCTCTTTGGAATTTTTTTATTATCTTTTGGTCAAATAATTTTCTTATCAGATGAATTGGTTCTTGTGATTCTTTGTATGGAGATGAACTTTTGTTTCAAATTACACGTCTTCATCAATGCATTTGATATAATTTTGAAGAGAAAAGCAAATGTTGTTTTCAACAGTTTATCGGTGAAATTTTAGAAGTAGAAAGTTGTCAACTTTAACAATTGAAATCTTGGTCCTCATAAAGGATTGTGGAAAACTATTTGGTGAAATTTTTCTCAATATATGGGATTGTTCTTGCGAAACTTCATGAAAATTGAAGGAATGATGATATGCTTTAAAATTATTTTGTGACTAGTACCTAGCCTAAAAATGCATCAGAAAAAAGTTTCAAATTTATAAAATCAGAGGACAACCCACCTAATATTTTGATGTCAAATGCTTCCATTTAGATTTTTGCAAAGATCTAAGTTCATTTGGTGTATTATTTTAAAGTTCACATTGCTCACGACTAGCTCAGGTAGGTTAGTTTACAAAGGAGGTACCTAAATTTACCCCAAAATGGCTTCAGGGTGTCTGATTTGTGCACTGTGAAATTACCCCAAAATGGCTCCAGGGTGCCTAGGGTGAAATTTCATGGCTCCAGGGTGCTCGATTTTTGGAGTTAAATTTGAACTGAAATGGGAATTTTTGGGTCCAAAAAGATGCTCAAACCATATGACCAACCTTGGAGGGAATTTTTGCAATGTTTCTAATATTTTTAGAGTATGGATGAGCCCAAAAATAGCCCAGTTTTTTAAATGACAGTCTGTCACTTATTTTCAGCAAAGAAGATGGTATAAAATATGTACTTGAACAAGGGACATAAATGATTTAACATATTAGAAAAGGCAATGTTTCAGAAGATGCTCGAACTAGATCTATTGAGAAAACTTTATAGAATGTTGCAATTGCAGTCATAGACGTCTTTGCCAACATTTAAATGAATGAATTTTTATCACTGTAATAAGTATAAATGTGGAAACAATCTCCTACAAGTATTTATTTTCCACCACATCAATAATAAAAATGGAAGTTAAAATATATTGAGATAGACTTATTTTCACATAGAGTAAATACTTACAAGGAGATAAAAGAAAGTAAAAAAATGATATCAGAACTTATAGTTGCTCATGAAAATAAAGGGATGTAAACTTGGGTTTGGTGAATTATTTTCCCCATAAGTGAAAATCCTACCAAGGGCATGAATATTTATAGGGTGATTATTTTTACTTATATTTATATAAGTAGAAAGGGTTTGGATAAATAAGGTGAATATAAAAATAATTATTATATAGAGAGAGGTTCAAGTGCAAATGAAAATGATAGAGGGACTCATTTCCAACAAAGTGGAGAAAATAAATATTTTGTGAAGAGGATTGAAATATTCTATGGAAATATTTGAAGGCTATAAAGGCTATAGTCTGTTAATAAAATGGTTTATCATTTTATTAAGGCATTTGGCTTAAATATTTTGTATTGTAATTAAGTGTTTTTAGTTGCAATTAGGTTTTAGTTAGGAAGAGTCCCATCGATTTGAAGCTTGTTGCATCCCTTCATTTTTGTATAAAATGGGATACCAAAACCAATGATAAAGGGGAGGGCTACATAGATAGAAATTATACCCATATAGTATTTGTAATGATAGTCAGAATATTGCAACATGCATCAATTAGACCTCTTTTTTTATATTAATACAAAGAAACCCATTTTCTGTCCAGCTTGGAGATTGTAAGTTCATTTCCTTTTATTTAGATTAGTCCTCTGTGATTATTGATTTCAAAATCAATTACTACCATTAAATATTTAGTAAAAGGTTTATTTTCAATATATGTTTTTCATCAAAGATAACATACAAAGTGTTGTCTATGTGACTTTGTCTAATTGATTTCCCCCGAGAAATTAAACTCAATTAGACTAAAATATATGTTGTAAAGTGATATTTCTCGTACATGGTAGTGGATGGTGTGTCGCACTATTTTTTAGAGTTGTACATGAAGATTTGAATGAAGTTTGACTCTATTTGCCCAACATTGAATAAGGGACTAGTCTGAGGGTTAAGTCATAAGGAAGTAATTCTTTAAAGGCTTTGAAGTTCAATTATTCTATCTAATACATTTGAAATCTACAAGCTATACAATTTTTATTTTATTCATATCACAAAGCATTTTAAAGTTTTCAACATTCATTTAACAGTTTGATCATTCTTAAGAGCCTCTTGCCATCTTAAGAGATATCCCAAAGTTTTGATTGGTTCCCATCTGCTATAAAAAAAACCTCTAACCAATAGATTAAGGTTGAGGTATAGGTTTACCCGCCTAGGCCCTACAAAGCCTAGAGTGCAGGAGAGGAGGATCACAATTGATCACTCTTGTTCACTAGCCAAGTCAAGTTGGATATCCCATAATTGAGAAGGCAGATTCATAGGATTTCCAATTTGTTGATTTGGGCACCAACAGAGTGTTCTCATCACTCACATCAATTCACCTGGACAGATAATCTAGCTATCTCTCAAGGCATACCAATCTGAGACTACTTCTTTATCTGGCCTTTTGGCTCAATCTATCTTTGACTCGGATCAATTCATCACATCTCATCAAACTGGTTAGTTGTCATTTATCTCTCGATCAAGCATTCAAGTTCATCGCACCACATCAAACTGGGCACTCTGGTCTCGCTCATCAGTTTTCGCTCAATCAAGTCCGAAGCTGATATCTGCTATCTTAATCAATCCCTGGAAATAGCTTCATTGCTTTACACCAAGTGTTTTCCTAATCTAGCTTTCAGTCTATTCTTTGAATCAATGTGCTAGCTCGCACACTAATTCAAAGAGGGGCAAATGTAATCACCAAAATTTGGTCTAGTAAAACCTAAGCCCCTGATCTTGATCAATTTGGCTAATTTCAAATCTAAAACCCTATGACAAAATTTACTAGACATAATTGTGCAGAGTAACCCTACAAATCCAAAAAAAAAATATCAAGCTTATACTATGGTCTAATTTCTAGAGCATGCATATTTATTTAATCACTCTATATTGTTTTAATATAAAAAATTTACACTTTTATTAAAAGAACACATTCACATGTGTGCACATACTTCATCCTGATTAATTAGCAATTAAAGAAGATGTGCATTTTCAAAATTGTTATTTTGTCTTATTCTACCTAACATTTATTTTGCATCTTAATCCTCGCCGCTCATTTCTACCTAACCTTGCATCTTCTTCATTCTTCTTTTGCCTCTTAATTTCAATCACACATTCTTTGCCACTTAATCTTAACCCTCCATTGTAGAGACAAATTCTTTAAAAGCTCCTCTCTCCATTGAACAAAGGATCCATAATCAAACATTCAAACATACTTGCATTCTAGAGCACTTTTTGGCATTCTTGAACATTCTTAGCAATCAAGTTTACTTTCTTGCATTGTTTATCATAGCATAGTTTCTTGCATTTTCATTTTAGAATACTAGTTGCTTTGTATCCATTTTAGCTTAGTTCTTTCATTTTATACTTGTTAATATTGCATTGCATCATAGATTACTATTGCATTTGCTTAATCTAATTCATTTCTATAGCTTACTTTACATTTCATCTTGCAACTCAAAAAAAATTGGGATCATCTTGTGAATCTTCCATTTTGAGGTTGTTTAGTCACTAGTTCTATTGTCTCAATTTGATGAGCACAATCTAGAACTAAACTCGCTTCAAATAGAAAGCAATAAACCTCTTTCAAACATTTCTTTGTTTATTTCATGGTCTAAAGCATCACAGTTTTATCACACAGAGGTAGGTTTAATAAAGACCTAACAAATTGCAATGTACTACCAAGCCCCACATAAATTTTGAAAGCTCTAGCAATAATCCCCTATAGAAATCGGTAGACAATTTCGTGATTAAGACCATTTTGTTTAGATGCAATAATGGCTATTGATTTGTTGTGCTTTTTCGTATTACTTCAATGTTTGTTTTTGTGTTTCATTGTTTATGCAATCATCCTTCCCTTCAATACACAATTATATGCCCATACTTGTCTTTGAGGCATGGAAAGGATACAAATATAAAGTGGAGTGAAAAGCCACATATCACAATTCGAAAAATTAATTTTTGAACTTAGGATGCTACATCCCACGATCCTATCCGGGGGATAGAACCATAGGCATGATTTTGTTAAAAATGGTTGAATCACAAGAATTAAACCAGTGCAAGAGCTTTTGGGTCCGAGAAGGTTGAATGAAAAGTGAGTTATAGAGGCGGAGATGGTCATGAAAGATAGCTGTCGTGTTTCAGAATAAAAGTAGGGTTTTGGAGAAGAGAAAAAGGTGCTAAATAGGGCATTTTTCATCTCAAGGTCACCAGGGAACGAATCATACAGAATAGAATATGTCAACTATTACACATTCAGCGTGCACCTAATACGAATGACTAAATTAAAATGCATTTCAGCAAAACTTAAGTAATGACAACTAAATGGAACATCTAGAACAGAATATGTCAATACACATTCGGCAAGCACCTAATAAGAATAACCAAATGAAAATGCATTTCAACAAAACTTAAGTATGACAACTAGGAAGACAGTACTCCCATTCATAATAGAAAACACCTATAGGGATTGACTTAACAAACAAAAACGATAAAGGTATTTCTAATTAATTGGGAAAAACTTGAGAGAAAATGGGGAAATTACAAAAGGCTGTAAAATTCATAAAAAAAACTAAAAATTGTTTTGAAGTTAGTGATTTTGCAATAAAATTTGTGGTTTAACGAGTGTTTTGCTGTAATTTTGTGCTGACTCGTAAATTTTTTGCAGAGTTCTACTTCACTGATCTCATCTCAGTAGCAAGGATTAACAACTGCATCTTAACAGATTTTCAAAATCAGTTTTATATTCTTCTCCCATAAATGATTGAAAATGTCTGCATTTCACATTAATGTGCATATGCAGAGTTTTATTTCACTGATCTCATCTCAAAAGCATTGTGCCGTATCTTCACAGATTTCAAAACCATTTTTATATTCTTATCCAATAAACAATTGGAAATACCTGCATTTCACACTAATGTGCATATGATTTTGATCATATAAGGAAATTGATTATAGAGTTCTGCAAAACTTTAAGAGAGGTATAAACGTAAAAAAATGTAGCATGTGTGGGCTTGAGCATTGTGTTTAATACATAGTTTGCTTGTTCACCACACTAATATTGCACAGTCATCTTCTTTGATCATGTGTCAATGGTCATACATTTGCCAATGGTTGGACTTATGATAATGTTGAGGATCAAGTTCAATCATAATCTATCCATACCAAAACAATATTAACAATAAATTATATCCTTCCCGATGCAACCAATAACTGGTGCAACCTTAGCAGTCGTATGTATTAGGAAATAAATTATAATGCTCAGGCATGAATCTTAATTGTCTGAAATCTTCAAGAATGAAACAATAAAAACAGTTATCTGAGTGCATTTCACGATTGTTGAGATTCAGGATCAAAGAAATTAGAAGTTTAAGAGAGAACTCACCGTTCTGGAGGAAAACTCCTTACCATTTAATACATACACAAGCAATATTGAAACTTTTGTCTTTAAACAAAGAATTCCTTATTAGGTAATGTTGGACATAATTTAAATGGTTTACTGAGCTTCGTCTGTATTTTTGGGTCATTATGCTTTCAATAACAATCAGTCCAAAACATGCTTTGACGTCAGCTCAACCCCCAATCATCTTCTCCCTTGTGCATTACAGAAGTACGAGATTGTAACTGAAAATGAAAGGAGTTCACTTTAAACTTGATGCCATTTCTCTGCAGTTATGTTCATCAGTAGTGCATATTTAAGCTTTACATTGCACCAGCAGGTACAGATCTGATCACCTCCATCTATATCAGTCAAGCGAGGTTATTGAGAAAACCTTGAACCTTGGATGAAAAAACCATTAGAAGAATGTAGCCCTAACTAATTCTGGCCTTGGCTCTGTATCAAAATTTTGCTGCGCCCAACCAAATCACTGAAATTGAAGGCCAAGAAAATGAAGCCCCACAATGAAAATCTTATGCCAAAATGAGGTTTGACACAATGAAACCAAAGGCCAATAAGGAGGCCCACAGGTACAATGAAATCTAAAGCCAAAGAAATGAGGCTATATTGACACAAGAAATTACACAGCACTAAAATGGCATAAGCATGGTGAAATTGAGGAAATAGCTTCCACAAATCAAGCCTGCTCTGTTTTGCACTCATACTACTTCATAAACTTCTGATGTGCCTACATTCTTTGCTTTTTTCCTTTTGCTAGAAATCGTTGGCCAATAGGATGAGAGTGCTACTACTTTGCCAATTATGATCAGAGTAGGTGAGACTAGATGAGCATCAATTACTTCATCGGGCAAGTTCTGAAGTTCAGCAAAAACCTGTTTACACAGATTATCAAGATCATCTGAAATGTGGACTCAACTTTACAGAATGAAACTGATTCAAAATTATCTGTCTAGAAGCTTTACGGAATTAGCATAATAGGGAATTGTCGAGAATAAATATTAAATTGTAGAAGGTAGCAACATAGTAACATAGATTCATCTCAGAAAAGTACAGAGCATAATAAGGAATTGTCGAGAATAAATATTAAATTGTATCAGGTAGTAACATAGTAACATAGATTCATCTCAGACAAGTACAGTCAAAACAACAAAAGAAAAGTGCAAAAGACTCATCCAGCTTCATTAGATAAAACAACTGCAGATTGCATAACAAGTTACAACACATAAATCTTTGCTGATAGAATTGAAAATACCATGAAAGCATGTGTGAAGGGTGGTTTTAAGATATTGCTTAAAAGGAAGATAAGCATGGTGTTTTTAGTCAGGATCTGATTGCATTGTCAATAGCATAGAAATCTTTGCAAAAAAAGTACAAAAGAAGGTGACTGGGACTCCTGGCAGATAAAATCATACAGGTAAGATGAAGATAAAAGAAAGACAGGTCAAGATCGGATGAAGCAAAGAATAATTCTGGTCCTCATCAACAACAATATACTTAAAAATATACAAATATACATTTACCAATGAAGATTGAAATAAAATGAAGAAAATAAATAAAACATTAAAAATGGCTTCCTTTAAAAATTTTCTGCATTTGTCAATTCATTTCCAGCTCTTGAAATCATATTCTTATATTAGACAGGCCAGCATGATAACAATTCAGCATTCAGATAGTACCATACCATTCTTTGTTGAGAAGTAGTTCCGCGCTCAACAGCAGCTGTTGGAGTTTCAGGATTCAATCCACATGAGATTAGTTTGTCTGCAAGAGCTGGAAGAGTAGCTAGACCCATGTAGATTACAAGTGTTGATTCAGGATCAGCTGCATGCTTAACTACAAATAGAGGGTCTGTTCCTCCCTTTTTAGAGTGACCAGTGAGAAACCTAACACTAAAACAAGTATAAATTTTCTCATAAGGAGATGCTAATGAGTATAGATGTAAGCATGTAATTACTAATGAATAAAATGAGAACTTATGCTTTTGAAAAAGAGATTCAAAATAGTACAGCACGCAATCTATGATTCTTTGTTAAAATTTCACATCTGAAGTAGGTAAAGAATGAGTTTACAGTGCTAAAACTCCCAATTTCACAAATATGAGATATGATTTTACTGCTAAAAAGAGACAATATTTCTTTGTAACAACTGTTGAAAAGAGATTGCAACTTTACTGTACATTTCTAGAGACTGCCCAATTGCAAGGACTTTCCTTGAAGCAATTTGATGGTCCAACCCCCTAGTTTCAAAAAAACCAGTACAATTTGTGTGATCTACCTAGGAAATCTGCAAGGTTTGATCTTCCTACTTAAGCAAAATTCTGCACACAGAAAGGAAGCTAACACTACCAACCCTTTGCCAGCCCTGTGCTCACATTCACATTGGCATCCTTGTACTCACATTCTCTGGTGACTATATTTTGAGTACAACCAAGCTTGGGACCTCTGGTTAATAAACAAAACATACAAATGAGTTAGCTCGTCCTGGTTATATTGTGACCAATTTTGCCTATATATATATACACCACCATGCTCTCGTTCCTCTGAATCAGAAGAAAACACAAAGGTGTTAGCTCGTCTTGGTTACTCTGCAACCAATTTTACCACATTGCAATCTTTGCTTTAATTAAAAGCTTCTCTTGAGTCTAGAATGTATGTTAAAGAGAAATGGTCTCAATTTTCATAATGGCTGACCAATGCTGAAGTCAACAAAAAATTGGGTCCTCTAGTTGATAAAAAAAAGCAAACAAAGGACTTAGCTCATCTTGGTTAATTTGCAACCAATTTTACCACACACGTAAATAACTATACTTCGTTCATCTACTTAATAAGAAAAAATACAAGAGAATTGTTTTTGTTACTTTACAATCAATTTAACCATGTTGCAATCTTAAATGTTAAATAGATATGGTCTCAATTTTCATACTCAAAGACCAGTGCTGAAGTCAATGTTAAGGAAAAGGCTTTGATCTTTCTTGAGCTACACTTTTGGCTTCTGATGAGAGAGATCGTATATGTTAGTTCTTACTCTACTCCTTTTGCCAAGTCTAGTAGTGTTCATTTTCTTTTTATTTGTGTGCAAGAGCATAGATAGGGCCGAAGAGACCATTAGAGACATCTATGGTCAGGTCGACGGAAAAAACTGCCCCCAAAAGTAAATCATTGATTGGTGATGGTGCCATTGGCTTCACAAGTCATTACGGACAATAGATTTTTCTCAAATTCTGTATTCCAACCCTGCTTGAAGTTCAAACCCAATGAGGAATTTTGAGTGACCTATACATAGCCATTGAGATTGATAATACAACAATTGTCTTTGAGATTGATATCTTTAGACTTGCACAAAGGGGCCTCATTAAGTGAGAATATAAAAAGCAACTCAGACAACATTGCAGCCAAGTAAAAGTTGCTTGAGGTTGTACTTTTAAATTTCTGTCATTAGCATTGAACAATGAGATTGAGTTCTTTTTACTTTTTTTTTGCATTTTAGAGAAATGATGGAAAAGTTTGCTGCTAAGGTACCAAACCTTAAAAGTATTGTTGTACATGTTTTAAGCCAACCATACCAGGCTTTAAGATGTGAGCAAAAAACAATGAGACACTCCAAGAAGCATAAAAAATTGACGGTGCAAAGGTTGACAATTGAACAAACTTGTCTTTATTCACTACAACCTCCACCTCCATCACAACAAAATCTTAAGCTAAGACTTATCTCTCAATGCATAGAAAGAAGTTGATCCACTATCAAATTGGATCAACAAGTTTGAGGATCCAATATTTATCAGGCTTATTGCAAGATTATCCCAATGAATACACCTTGCAAAGGCTACATTGATTAGAATTATGATGTGCCTTTTTATACATGAAATAGAACGTAGACTGTGCATTCATGGGTTTAACAAATTATCAACAAAGTAATCGAATGTGATAAATAACAAATTATCAACAAAGTATTCAAATGTGCTAAATAAACTAATAAATACTACCAATCTAGAACAGACTAACAAATAAACAAACAATCTATGGGTGGAATGATGGAATATCCAACAATATTTATTGAGGATGACCAAGCATGGATTGATTAGCCAAGCTTAAGGTACTGACAATAGTAGTGGCACAGAGGGAGAAAGCACAAGCAGATATTGTGAATACTAATGACACATGCATAGGTGTCACAGGTACAACAAAATCAAGGACCTATACAAGACACGAGCCCGTAGAGCTAGTGATATTAGACCTCGTAGTATTGGGCCAAATGATGCAAACTCCTTTCCATCATAGTTCATAAGTTTATGTTATATTTATTTGTAGATGCCACGGATATCCTAATCCATTATTTCTCTCCACCAAAAACACTTGATAATATTTATACGTTTAAAAATCGCATTTCCCTCAACTCACTTCCAATACTCATTTATTTCCTTTATGCTTGTGCATGTGAGCAATGTACCATGTATTTCATTAATATTTTGTCTTTAAAGTTGATTTAGAAAGGATGTATAGAAAACCATATACTCAGAAATTCTATATACGTCAGTTTTTTAAAAAAAATTGTTTAGTCTGTCAAATTTGTAGCAAGTTGTGATGCCGGATCCAAGTCTTGAATCCAAAATCAGATTGCCAAGTTCAAATCTAGTAATCATGCTTGAGATACATTAGACAATCCAATTAAATGATAATCGATCCTATTTCCATGTAGTTTTGTCTCTATAATGTAATTTTTCCCTTTCTCATTTAAATCGTATATAATCAATTATAATGCCAACTAATAAAAATGATTGTGTCCTCTATGCCATATCATATACCTTGTCACTATGAGTTATTAATTGAAATCATTTAATAAATACATGAAATAAATAACTTTGAATTAATGTCCCTAACATAACTCCAGTTGGTGGCTCTTCTTTCATCACACGCTTCTTGGCTATAGAAGATAGGTGGGCATGAGTCCTATTATGGATGTAGATGAACTGCAAGTTGCTCTTCTAATTATAATCGGTTCCCCTCCTCTAAAGACTCTTGTGCCCACTGCCCGTATTATAAAGGTGAAGGCAAGGTGCTTGAAGAGAATGATGTACCCACAAGACAATGCTTGAAAATGTACCAAATAAAGTTGTTTCTTTGGAAAATGATAATGGAATGGATTTTGAAGGACAATGGAGAAATCAGAAAAAAATGCGAGGAACCTCCAGCTGTAGATAAACTAATTGGAGAATAATCCTCATTTGGTTAGAATCTCTGCTTAAAGAGAATATGGTTACCCTTCAAGAAAGAATGAACCAAATAGAGGCTGAGAAAAAATCCCTAAAGGAGAACTTAAATAAATTCATCCAGCTGAGTAGGATCACCAACAAAAACCTTAGTTGCCGGATTCGCCTGTACAGGCCCGAATCCAGGTCCGGGTCCAGATTCGCGTTGGCTCCGGGCAGGGTCCTTGCAAAAGCCTGTGGATCTGACCGGATCCACGGCTCGCGGATCCGGACGGATCCACAGGCTTTTGCAAGGACCCTGTCCGGATCCATCACGGACCTGGGAGGATCCAAGCAGATCCAAGAGGATCTCGCGCGAATCCGCGCGAATACTCAAGTACCCACGCAGATTCGCGCGAGATCCTCTTGGATCCTCCCAGGTCCGTGGCGGATCCAGACGGATCCACAGGCTTTTGCAAGGACCCTATCCGGATCAGACATGGACCTAGGAGGATCCAAGCGGATCCAAGAGGATCTCGCGCGAATCCTCAAGCACCCACGGGTGTAAGAGGCAAAAAAGTCAAACAATGACTTTTAAAACACATTTTTATATTCTTTTTTTTGCTTCTAACCCTAAAACGACCCCTTTTATGAGTCTCCAAACATATTTTATTTCTCATTGTGCTCTCTATTATTCTCTCATTTTTCTCTCTCATTCATGCAAGCTTGAAGTGAGGTGATTGTATTCGAAGGAGCTCAATTGTGGAGTGGCAAACATCTTCCAAGAAGCACTATTCAGTCTATTTGAGTGATTAAGGTATGCATTTGAACCATATTCTCTAGTTTTTTTTATAAGTTTTGAAGTATAAGTTTTTGTATAAGTTTTGAAGTTTTCTTTTTTCATTTTTGTTATAGATTGCAAGAATGAGTAGTCAAGGCTCAGTGGGTGGGGAGGGATCTCAAAGATTTAAAATTGATAAAGGGTCTCCTTTATGGAGACACACCACAAGAATTTCTCAATGTGTTGGAGGTGGGGGGTATGTATGGAAATGTAATTTTTGCAAAACACAATATAGAAGCTCCTACTCCCGGGTAAAATTTCATCTTTTAGGCCCTGGGGGTCAAGGGATTAACATGTGTGAGGGGGAAGATAAGAAGGGATTGCCAGCTGCACAAATAGCAACTTTGATAAAAGAACAAGAAGCAGCTGACAAAATATGTGCAAAAGGGAAACAAGTTTCTTATGCCAGTAAACAGAAAACAATGTAGCCACCCACTCAAATAAGCTCTAGATCACATCCATTCTTGCCTATGCCTTCTAGGGATGAAGATGTAGAACAACCACACAACACCCCCCGCAAGAGAGGCCCATTAGATAGGGCATTTCAAAATGAGTTAAGAGATATTGCTGATCTCAAAGTTGGACATTGCCTCTTTGCAAATGGTGTTCCATTCAACTTTGTGAGATGTGTGAAGGAATAAATGAAGCACCTTCTGGTTACCGTGGCCCTAGATATGAAAAGTTGTGCACCACCATATTACAAAGTGAGAGAAAAAATGTAGAGAACCTACTACAACCAATAAGAGATTCTTGAGTTCAAACAGGTGTGTCTATTGTTTCAGATGGATGGAAAGATTGCAAAAACCGTCCTTTAATTAATGTAATTGTTGTATCCCCCAAGGGGTCAATGTTTTTGAAGGCGGTTAACTGTGAAGGTCAAGTCAAAAATGCAGAGTTCACTGCCCAAATTCTCATTGAATCCATAGAGTCCGTGGGTCATCACAATGTTGTCCAAGTAATTACGGACAATGCAAAAGTTTGCAAGGCTGCAGGTGCTTTGATAGAGGCTAGATATGATCACATCTTTTGGACACCGTGCACCGTCCATTCTCTCAATCTAGTGATGAAGGCAATTGGCACCGAAATAGATTGGGTGAAACACGTGTATGAGGAGGGTGAGGAGATTCAAATGTTTGTGACAAATCACCATATGTCACAAGCAATTTTCAGAACTTACTCAAAATTGGAATTGTTGAAGGGAAATTTTAAAATTTAATTTATAATTTATTTATTTTCATTTATCATTTTATAATTTTTATGTCATGTTTTAACTTTCTACTAACATGTTTTAGGTGGCTGAAACCCGGTTTGCCTCTCACACAATTGTGTTGAGACGGCTTGTCAAGGTGAAGGAGGCCTTATCACAAATGGTTATTAGTAACCAATGGAACATCTGGAAGCAGTCCAGTACAGTGAGGGCCCAAAAGGTGAAGGCATTGATATTAGATAATGATTGGTGGACTCGTGTGGAGTATGTGTTGGAATTCACTGATCCCATCATGTCTATGCTTCGATTTGCCGACACTGATTTACCATGCTTAGGGGATATATATGATAGCATGGACACAATGTTGGAGAAGATAAAAATGGTAAGTTATAAATTTAATACATTCCTTTATCTTTGTTTATTGAGAGTTATTTAATTTCAAAATTGACATAATGATAACTTACATGAACATCATTTGATATCCCAGGTCATACATAGGAGAGAGAATGATCCTGAGGACACCTTATACAAAAAGGTGGAAGCAATGGTTCTTCATCGTTGGAACAAGATGACCACACCTTTGCACCTCCTAGCATATGCGCTTTCTCCCAAGTACTATAGCGCACAAGTACTTGGTATTCCAAGTAGAGTGGCACCATATAGAGATGATGAGGTTGTCAGTGGGTATAAGAAGGCATTTGATAAAATCTTCTACGATCCAGATATTAGGGTAAGTGTTAGGAGAGAATTTGGATCATTTATCTCAGGAAGAGATCTCCACCCTACTGCTATCAATGACCAAAGCAAAATGGATGCTATTACATGGTGGTATCTTCGTGGGCAAGATTATCTATACCTCCAACCTCTTGCGATTAAGGTTCTATCACAAGTAAGTTTTTAAGTTTTAACTTTTTTTTTTGTTTTTGTTTTGCCACTTGCATTGTAGAATTTAATACTTAACGCTCTTGAATTTATCTTGTATTTTTTTAATTTTGTTGGTTTTCTAATTCTCTCTAGGTTGCGAGCTCTTCTGCCGCTGAGCGGAATTGGAGTACTTACTCCTTTATCCACTCAGTCAAGCATAACCGGTTGGCTGCAAACCAAGCAGAAGATTTGGTGTATGTTCACAACAACTTGCGTCTCCTGTCACGGAAGGATCCAAAGTACAAGAAGGGGCTAGAGAAGCTTTGGGATGTAGCACCCGAGTCTACTGACCTAGATATGACCATTCGGGATCTTGCTAGAGCCACTTTGGCTGATGTGGATGATGATGATGAGACAGTACCCTCTAGTGCTAGTGGAACCTATTTGGGTTCCATTAATGATGATTTTGATCAAACACTTGCAGCTACTGGAGACCCCATTGATCCAGATTTTTTTGATAATCCATTTGATTGATGAACCATTGAACATTGAATCATGTCTCAAACTTTAATGAACAATATTTTGAATTGTCATTTTGTAATTCAGTAATACTAATTCAATGTGCTGATTTTCTTTAGAATCGTCAACATAGAATCATAGATCAATGATCAAGTATGCTATTTGAATTTTTAATGATCAAGCATCATAGATTCATAGTATGAAATGATTTGGTTTTAGAATTATGTATATTTCTCTTATATTTTTGGATATATAATGCATATATATATTTATATATATATATATATATATATATATATATATATATATATATATATACACTCAAGAATCCTCATGAATCCAAAATGGGAAAAAAAAAATTTCACGAATCCACGAACCAGATTCGTGAACCCGAATCCAAATCGGCAACTAAGACAAAAACTTTGTTGAAAATATGGACATGCTAAGGGAAGGGATCAAGGCAAAAAATGAGAATCATATGGAAAATGGAGCTAACAAAAGAACCCGATCTTAATAGAAGATAAAGATGGTAGAAGAGAAAGAAACTGAGGAGGAAATAACAGAAGACTATATGAACTTCATGGCAGAAGAAGGAAGGCAATCAAAGACATGAGTATTTTGGATTTCTCCCTAGCTTGAAATGTTGTCTCTTTGTTGTAATCTTACTACAAGTTGTGGTTGAGCTGTCCTCTCTTGCTATATGTGTTGATAGGTGTTGATTAAAGCCTAATCTCATTTTCTATTTCTTTCTTATGGTCTTTCACTGGTTTTTTTTGGATTCGAATTGTATAATTTTTGGGGACCTTTCAAAACCCTTTTAATTTACACTTTGATTTTAAAAGAAAACAGTTACATAACATAATGACCTCATAGTTTTTGTTTAAAATTAGATAGATCTTGCAAAACATATAGTCCATTAAAAGAGTATAATGTCTCTTACTTCAAATCCCCTAAATAAAATTGTGCTTTTCATGTATAATCATTCTCTCTTCTCCACCATACCATATAATCTATCATAATTATTTAAAAGAGTGTAATGTCTCCTACTTCAAATCCCCTAAATAAAATTGTGCCTTTCATGTCTAATCATTCTCTCTTCTCCACCATACCACATAATCTATCATAATTATTTTAATCATAGCATCAGATAGAAGTAACTTTATTTACTATCCCTAATACAGAGACCAATGACCTACTCTACAAAGCCAAAATATATTTTACATTGAGAAAAAGAAGGATAAACTACTTCATATAGCATATCACAAGACAAACTTGTATTTGGTATCTCACATGCACCCACTTTCAGTATTTCATATGGACCAACTTTTCAAGTACCACCAACCTCATTCACATTATAACTTTATTCATTTCTGCAAATAACTAAAGTCTAGTAATATGTCTTGTAGGTAAAATGCTATAGCCCCTCCATTTACTCACATACCCTGGTTTGAATGGTGTCCCCTCTCCACACTAGTACCACTACCACTAGCCGTACCTGAAAGTCTCCTAGTGACTATGGTTTTCCATTGTTGGGCTTGGCAAAGGCAACACTAAAAATGTAGATAATGTCGATGAAATCGCATGTAAAGAAATGATGCATTTGAATTAGATATTTGACTATAAATACAAATGTGAAGATTTGATTTACTTGCTACTCTCTTACCTGTTTGCAACACCTCGGTGTGTCAGTGGTATTCCCAATTCTGCTGCAATACCCGAAGCGGCAGTAATTCCTACAACACATTCCATTAGTGTCTATTAATAAGTAGATATATTTGAAAAATTTGTTGCATTTTAGGACTTCAGTTGCAAGACTAAAGTCTAAACCAAGTAAACCTGGTACAACTTTGACTTCAATTCCTTGCTGTTGGAGAAAGTCCATCTCTTCCCCACCTCGGCCAAACACCTGCGTACAAGCCTTGGGATTGTTAGGAAAGAAGATTACAACGCAATTATAATATCAACCAACAAAAATATAGAAATTTTGAATCAAATGGAACTTATTTTTTTTAATCAATCATTAACCATTCCCTTAGTTCATTAAGGAGTAGCAATGGAAGCCATTTCAGTTTCATAGATGGATATACCAGAACAATGTCTGATTGGGAAAAGGATGATATAGAAATCTATAACCTTTGGATACTAAATCTGTTAATTCAAACATTCCATGAAAGCTTTGCTTCAATTTCCAAATGAATTTATGCCATTTAGGCAAAAAACAATTATGTCTTATGCACTCAATCTACTTTGCTCCAGGATCATAATTAGTCTAATTAGCAAGATAGGATGTCTCAAAGATATAAGAAAAAGTAAAAAATTACACTTATCCATAGGGATATAGATGGATGAATAAATCAAAATAACAACAGTGGGTATAACACTTTGATATTAGATAGAATAGAATAGAAGACTTTTCAATGCCCATGAGGCCCAAGAAAGCCTAAGGGACAGTAGACCTTATTAATTTAGCAATGTGAAGTGCTGATCTTATGCAATTTAGCTTGATAATGAGTTCTCCCATTCTCACTTCCCATTCAACACTGAATAAATCCTGAAAAGAAGCTGCTATTGAATCACTTATGCAGCTCTTCAATATCACTGTATGCCTTGCAATCTAAATCAAAATGGTTTTCTATTTCCACAGTCCCCATTGGCCCATAAGATACAAACCCTCTCTTCCCAATCCTCTTTTGGCCTTTTCCACCTTTCTGTTTCACATCAAAGACAGCATGAGTTAGTCCTTAGCTGGGCAATGAGAATATTTTCCCGCCAAGGAGTATTGGCCTCTATATAGGCCTTTTGCTGGTGGTCCAATTTGCAGTAAAATTCATTGAGGTAATACTTCTTTCTCTCAACTACCTTTTTCCACAAAGCCTTTCCAAAATTCTCAGCCACATAAGCCATTATACCTTTACTATTATTATGACATGAATTAAAGTGAATGTGCCACTTGATCATCCACTAACAATTTTGTTTCATCCATGTCTTCTTTCTTTAACCCAAAACATTTAAATACGACACGGAGACCATGCTGTGATTCTATTAGCTCAAATTTCATCAAATATCTCAAACGACATAGTATAGCAATGGCCTCAATAGGAGTTGCCCTTGTTTCAGCTACAAGAATCTCACAAGGAACTAATGCTTTTAGTTTGAATTTTCTTGTGATCAAGGTTTTTAAATCTTCTCTATCTTTGCCCATTTGGTGTAAATTTTACACCCATAAAGAAGGGCCCAAATTACTAAAAGCCCAGACAATATTTAAATAGTTTTCCAATCCCACAAATGTGCCTCCCCACTGTTGGAAACAATAGGTACTAAGAGGTGGGGTGAATCAGTACTAATTAAACTTTCAAACTTTTACTAATACCTTTAAACAGCAACAAAAGAAATTTCCAAACTATGAAGCATATAACTGAAACTTTAATGTAAAAGTGCAATAAACCAAATGACAATACATGCATACACATTACACACTTATTTTTATTGTGGAAACCCTTGGTCAGAGGAAAAAATGATGGCGGGATGACACCCACAATCCTTTCACTGTAGTAGAAAAGAGTGCCCAGTTAAGAGCTTACAATCTGTCACTTTCTAGGTAACTCACCCTATTAGGAGTGACCGATACCTTGTTAGAAGTATCAACAGTCCTATTACATACTACCTTGTTAAAGGATTTAATCCCACTATTAAAGTGATCACCTGTTAAGGGATTTACATAAAAGTCCAGCTAAAGACTACCCGGTTAAGGGATTTACAACTTGTTGAAACTATTAGGAATACACCAAGAATAAATGACCAGTGATATGCACTCTGCAGTGCTGATCAGATCCCTTATACTTTGTTCTGATTTTGTATCCAATCCTGTACTTTTTCTACTAATGGCTCTATAATCGTAGCTTACTTCATCAACTTTTCAACAACAGCTTCCTTCTCACTTCTACTTTTCTCCAAACAACTCTGTCCTCATATACTGTCTTTATCGCCAAGTGTAAAACTAAAACCTAATTAGGGTTTTCATTTTCCGACAAACGTGTTTCTCCAATCTTAGTTAACTCGCAAAAACATAAAATCCTTAACGCGTCGGCCAAATCATAACATATTTTGTCATTTCCAATGTGCAATATTCCTTCAATTTTATTTGTCCAACATGCCTTGGAATCATGAAAAGATCTGTACACAAGTTCCTATAAATTGACTCAATCTCCTCGAACAATGTACTACATTTTCTCTGTTGTCCACATTCAATGAATCTTCCACCGTCATGAGCAATTTGGCTAATTAAGTAAAACATTAATAACCTTTGTCTATGCTTGTTCACGGTTTGTGGTCTCACCGGTTGTCCTTTATCGATCTGTTCCCTTAACCTGTCTGACCTTCACCTGTTGTCCTGTTCACCGGATACCTTCCTGTGTACCGATTACCATGCTACTTACCGATTAGCTTACTGCATAATGGTTGGTTATACCTGTGTACCGGGTTGGTGTCCTTTATCGATCTGTTCCCTTAACCTGTTTGACCTTCACTTGTTGTCTTGTTCACCGGTTACCTTCCTGTGTACCAATTACCATGCTACTTACCGATTAGCTTACTGCATACTGGTTGGTTATACTTGAGTACCGGTTGGTGTAACTTCACATACTTAGCAAAAATGATCTCACTGATTGAATGGTTTGCCAGCAATGACAACCATGCTCTTCATACACATCATAAATGTCATCTATATCATCAATATTCCAACACCCACATTTGTTTTGAAGACAAAAAAGAGCTATCCAACCTCCCAAAGTTCTTTTCCTTTTCCAAGTTTCCCAATTGAGTTTCCTGTTGAAGTCAATCCCCAAGTATTTATACTCCATTACTACTTCTAGGATACTACCTTCAAAATAGAAATCAAACTAATTCTTTTTCCTATTATTGGAGAAGGTTGTGATCTTGGTCCTACTAATTTAACTTGCATAGCCACATCAAAGTGCTCAAGTGCAGCCAAATGCACTTGTAACCCTTGAGCTGGTCTAGCAATCAAGATAAAAGCCTGATAACATACTTTCCTAAGGGAGCCCCTTCCCCACCCTTCAAATTCAAACACTCCACAAGCTTGTCAATATAAAGGCCAAGTTTGTTTAACCCCAATGACGCTCCTAAAGATTTTTGAAGTGCCTCCATGAGTTCTGGTTTTTACCTGAAACTCTTCATAAAGCCTACGAGCAATTGCTCTAAACTGCTCTGGAATACCAAGTCTCTTCGATCTGCACCATAACTTGTGCCTAGGAACCATGTCAAAAGCCTTCCTAAAATCAACAAAACAACAAAAAGCTTCCTCTTTCTCACCCCAAACTTTTTCAACAATGTGTATTAAAGTGATGCCATGATGAATTGTTGGGTGTTTTGGTTTGAAACTTGCTTGCCCTTTTGCTCTCTTTTTTTCCTTCTACCCATTTTCTGATTTTGTGCTCAACCATGTTGCCAAACAATTTTGCAAACAAAGGATTGATCATGAGGGTCTATTAATTAGAGAGACTTTTACCATCCCCACTCTTAAAAGGGGGGTATGGTTAAGCTGGTGGTCCAATCTTTTGCAAACCCATGTTGGATGATGTTGAATATATTCATAATGTGAGTGAAGATTTTTATCCCCCATTTTAGATATTTAGCCTAAAGCTCAACCAAGTCCATAGCTTTTCCTACCCTGAGCTTCTTGAGACCTTCCTTAACCTCTTGTAAAGTGAATAGCTTGGTTGTTGCGTTCACCCTTGGAGGCTCTCCCATCCTTGAATCTTGCTCATACAATTGTTTTGCATACTCGTACTATTGAGTGGATGTGATTCTCTCCTTCATTTCCTCCTTCCTTGATTGAAGCTCTCTCAAAAGAAGCTTCAAGCTATTCTTCCCTAGGTATATATCCTCTCTCCTATTATTTCATGAAGACTATTTCTTTTGACATTAACCATTTTTTTGTATAATCTTGTGTTGTCTTTATCTTTACCTAGCTGCTTGCTAGCTTTCCTTGCAGCTTTACATTCCTCATCAAACCATGCATTTGCCAAGAACTGACTGACTTTCTTCTTCTTATTCTTTGCACTTTTGCAGCCTCAAGAGCTTAATGAATTATGTATGTTAGCTCATGACTTTGAAGACCTTGTGGCTGTTTTCTTTCATTCTACATTAGGTGCCTTAGAGTTTCCTTAAAGATGTTGCAGTTTTCTTGGGTTAAGAGAATTTTTCTGTTTGAAGAAATTTGAGGAGCAAGCTGCTCTTGCATCCTAAACTGGTAGTTTTGGGGCCAAGATAGTAAACGATGAACTGGGCTATGATCAGATTTTAAATCGTCAACGAAATCCTCAAGCACTAGCTCAGTTATTGTAATGTCCCCTTTTTGGATTGCCCTATACTTTGCCCTAGAATCACAAATTCAATAAAACAGGGAACATGACATAGTTAGAGATATATCTTTACCCAAAGGATGTAAAGCAAGATAGGTCCAGGTTGAGATCCTGCAATCATGTTAGACAAATCTTCAAGATACAATTTATAAGATCAACCATTAATAGGTATAAAGAGCATACATTCAAAATCATCTTAGTCAAATATCATATCTAAATATCATATCTAATATATAATCCTACATTAATATGTAAAGAATTGTGCATTATATTGCTGCATAAATCAGACATACATATTTAACATATATCCATGCATACCACAATAAACAAGAATATTACTGCCTACAAATCAATTGCAACTTCTTATCTGATCTTGATCGCTAATATGAGATCTCTGATGCTTTTCCGATGTCCTCTCTTGCTACCTTCTCCCATTGTGGTTCCCTCCATATAATTCTTAATCCTTTCCTGAGGTAAGTAAGGCGTCCTTTGGAAATAGTTGTCTTTTCATAAAGGATCATGTCTCCTTGGAACTGTCTTTTGTAATGCTTCTTCATAATTATTAGTTATTACTAATGATTTTTTTTACCGCACCTCCTCATACTTGAATTGATTATCGCTACTTGTGATATATAACTGTTGTCTGTTCCTTCAACATTAATCTAAACTAATAACTTTAGTTTCTTTCCTTTACTCCTGCGATTAACCCTTAATCAAAACCACTGCTACTAATATTAATCGCTGCCTGCTTGTAAATTCAAATCAATGTTTCTGTTTATTGTTTATAATTGACAAAAACAAATAAATCGCTGTTTAGTGTTATATAAATTGATGTTTTCAATCAACTTCGTAATCACTGTTCTCTGCTCTGATAGTTGCAGCCTCTTATTTGTTTTCTTGTTGCCCTCGGATAATCACACCTTACCTCTTAAATACATGCCCTTAGTTTTTATCCAAAGAAAGTCAGTCCTAGAGCAAAAATAGAATTAATTCATTTTAAACACCCACATGTCAGTTAGCATAGGGCTTTCTTTTTATTTCATTCATAGCAAAGGGGAATCGGCCCAAAGTTATTTAGTGATCTTCCTTAAATATTTGCACTTAAACCTTAGGTCGGTTCCTCTCAATTTCTGAACCCTATTTCCTAAATAAGTAATGGCAGGGGTATGACAGTTATTTTGCCAACTAGGCTTTGTGAGCAAATAACATAATCAACAACACTTGCCCCATTATAGGTTTTGCATGTGAAATTCCCAGAGCTCTTCCAATTACCCACACCATTATAAATAGCTGCATAAAAAATGCCACAAAAGGCAATTAACTCCTCACCAGCAAGGTTGATATCCCCTCTATCCACTCAACATCTTCCCCACTGCTGATTTTTCTCTTCTGTGAGCCAAAGGAGATTGTTATCTTGCTGCACGAGCTACCCTCTTGTCCATTAGTTGTCCTTGCATTGAAGTCACCCACAAGAACTTCACCCTGCTGTGAGAAAGATGAAATATCATGTTTTAGAGCTGCATAAGGATCCTTACTATCTAGATTAAGTTTTACCCTTGCAAGACAAAAAAATACTGCAATTGTGATTAGTTTATTATTCGCAAAGATTTTAAACCATAAGTATTGCCTATTTGGATCCATCTTTTCCAACTGAATGCTTCTTCCCCATGCTTCTTTTTATCAGAACCAATATGCCACTGTACCCCTTGCCATTTCCAGCTGTCTCACTCCGAAGTGCAAATTTCATATAACCTTCAAAAGTAGGTGTCTTGCAGCCATCATGCTCATCGTAAGATGCTGCCCAATTTGCTATAACATTTTTTGCATTATACCCTTGAATAATTTTGTCAGACAGTTTGCTTAATATGGAAAATGTATTTTTCCAGAATTTGCAATTGGTATTGATGGGTTTTGAAATGTAGTTATCTAATCTCTTAATCAAGTAAACAGCATAGATTGATTGGATATTTGCATTGTCTTTAAACCTGAAATTACATAAACTTTACATGTAACATAATCTCCTGACCTTTCATTTGCAAATATCCTGCTATAGCTGAATATGTAATCCTCATAAACACAAACAGCAAACAAATTTGTGCATATGGAACAGAGAATGGTATTATCGTGTCCAGAAATTTCAAGCAGCAACTGATATCTCCATGACAGCTTGATAATGTCAAGAATGGTTGCCACAAACCCTTCGGTTATCTGATATGCTATTCCCAGCTGAATATCGATGAATAAGAACATTTTGCAGTTAAAGAGAACTCCACACACAGCAACAAAAGTCTTCACAAAAATGTCCAGCACCAACAAACCAAGGTTTGAGTAGACCAAGAATTAACATGCAAGTATATCTGGTATAGTGATAGCAACTCCATGATTTACAGGAAAGGCTTGCTACAAAAAAGAACAGCTTTGAGCCATCATGCCTACTCACCCAATTCAAGTGTAACACTCATGACATATCAAGCCACTTAATGATTGATGCCCAGCAAGAAATCATTTTGATTCAATGAAACAATAGACATTCTCCTTTTATTCCTGCCAGCCCATACCAAAACATTTCTTCATCATAGGGTCTCCCTAACCATGATGGGTCAGGGAAGGTCATTGCCCATTCATGAATCCAAAAATTGGATACATGTCTATCTTTTAATTCCATGATAGAAGAAGATGCCATCAAATTCAACATCTTACTTTTAGAAGGGTTTGCACACAACTGGTGGCACCAAGGCTTGATTACTCAAGGCCACCAAAATATAACAACTTAAGATGATTTCATCGAAAAACTCATTGAAATATTTGGCCAAAACCATCTTGAGAGATATTTTAAAAATTAACTCAATTAAGATGTGAAGGAACCATTGAAGACTATGTGGAGGAAGTCCAAAGGATTTCAATCATGTTCCCCAGAAATACCGAAATAAGACCCACTTACCTATTTATAGGAGTATGAGAAGCTATTTGTGGCCTAGTAAGTGCCCTTGATCCCACCACACTCCAACATGGAATCTTAAAAGCCCTATGAATTGATACCACTAAAACAAGGGATAAAGGTTACTCCAAAAATATATCATCAAAAGATAAAACCTCCTATAAGAAAGATGAGCATCAAAGAGCATTTCCTCCTAGAGATCACCAGGAAAAGCTTCAAAGAAAAAAATTATGTTTCAACTGTATGGAAAAATGGGAGTGTGGACATATTTGTGATCGAGAAGAATCTTGAAAGAAAAAATTGTGCTACAAAGAGGAATAAAAGGAAAACCCAAGCAAAAGAAGGTGCAAGGGAGAAAAAAATGAAATCACAACAAAGTAGTAACAAAGCTCCTAATTTTGCTGCTATTTCAAATGTCTAATTCCATCTATAATATAGCTATAATCACCTCAATTATTAAAATAGATTTGATTCCAAGCTATTCCAAATTTGACAAAATTTATCTCTACTAGGCGGTTTAGTCATTAAAATAATACAGACATCTCCATTATCTAACGGCTAGCAGATATAATAGTGATGAATCTCAATACATTTGGTGGGAATAATAGACAAAATTCTACAACATAGTGCGGACTCTGTTAATATTTGCAAAGAATGAAGTCAATGTAAGATCAACCAATAATGTTTGTTAATGCTATAATTTAGTTTTCCATGAAATTGCTTTCGATCGAGAGTAAAGATATATCTCGTTATAAATGTTTACCAATTAATCCAATCCAACTAGAGCTAATATAATCATATACCCGAATAGTATGGAATTTGGAAAGCATTAATAAAAGTTTTTAATTACCAAGGTGAGTGTTCCTTCGACAAATTGAAGAACAAGTTTTGAAAATTGTCAATGTTCCTCTTGAGGTTGGACACAAATACGGGAGGCCTTCTTATAACAAACCAAGCGTAGAGTTAATATAATAATATACCTGAATAGTATGGAATTCGGAAAGCATTAAAATTGCCAGGGTGAGTGTTCCTTTTACATATTAAAGAACAAGTTTTGAAAATTGTCAATGTTCCTCTTGATGTTGGACATGAATATGGAATGTCCCGTCTTATTACAAAATCAAGCGTTGTATGCTACCTCCCTAAAATTTGAAATCTAGATGCCAAACCAATAAATCAGACTTGTCCCATATGTAACTAGGAGACAAACTCTGGATTTTTCAAATGAATGAGAAGTTTTAGTCAAGATTATCCTACCACAGTAATGCAACAGTCAACTAATCTAATTCAAGATCTATAACACCCTTGTCAATCCAGTTTAGTCACACAAATGGACAAGATTCTGAAATAAAAAGAGAGTTCCCAAAACCCTCTTGACAAAGAACATTGCATAGCTATGTGTCATGCTTCTAATCCTCATCTTAATATATAAGTTCTTGCTGTGACATTAAGAGATATTTTGCAAACATTGGGACAACCTAGTTGGTTCTTACATTTACAAAGTGATGCAAAATAAGGGTGACAGAAAATTACAAACCTTGCCAATTTCCAACTCTAGGTTATGTTGTTGCAAGTCTTAGTTCAAATTTGCAACTAAGGTAATATCAGGGTTACAGAAGCTAGTTATATCACAAGGAGGATCTAAAGATTACAAATCTCCAAGGGTTAGTTTAGGGATCCTCAAATTGAAAAGATTTGATTAAAACTGACATTGCTTGAGGAGAAGCAATTTCGGGAAGGACGGCTTGTCACCCACTGCCATGAAACATTCTCACACCATACTTAGAAAGAAAATAAAAATGCCAATGCTCAAAAAATTGTCTTATTTATAAGACTTCACAATTTTCTGTGATTTAGATTAAAGGATTAATGCATAAAACAGAGATGAAAAGACAGCAATTTTATCACAGTATATTAATTTGATCTTTAATGTTATCATTGTTTTGTGTCATCGACACTCAGGGGTGCAATTTGACTGAGGCAAAGGCTGCATTCTTATTGCTATACAAGCTGATATCCATCTCAGCGGGGCATGACACATCAAAGGACAGCAATCTAAAGTTAGCTTTGATGCATAAACTTGTGTATGTACAGCAATCCATATACAAGCAACAATACAACAATAAGTTAAGGCACGTGTAAAAATTTGTGTGCTAAAAGAGCATCAATTCGTGCTTATTCTAATACGTGTTATTAATCATTGATGGGGAGCAATTTCGATAAAATAAACGTCAGCGATTTATTAGTGGAGGGGCAATGGACAGTAATAAAGAGATGACACTTTTAGGAGGGTTGTGCACGTGGAAAAGACATAACCATTGTCAACTGAGGGATATATAGCACATTGGCACTCAAAGGAAACCATCAGGGGAGATCAGATCTGATATAAGTAATCTGCATTCAGAAAACAGAAGCCTTATGATCTAACAAGTGTTGTGGTATACAATGTGATGATGTTATTTAATATATAACCTCTTATGTATTTTGACATAGTTAGTAATGAGAATTGCTAATCTGTCTAGATTTTTTGATTAGTTATTTAATCTATTTATTCTCCTACAAACAATCATGTAGGGGTTAGTAAAAAGACACGATTGGCAGGGCAGAGACAGATTCACCATCTAAGTAGACCACCCCATGTTGGACGAACAAGAGTTCCTGCCACTTGTGGGCCAAGGGGTGTTATATCATGCCCTTGGGCTTAGTTATGGTGAATGTTCCAGTCACCCTATCATGTGATCCTCTCCAAACCCTATGATTGTTGGTTGTTGGAAGTGAAACTGTAGAATAGAAGCAATCATGTATGGGTTAGTCAAGAGACACAATTGGGAGAGCAGGTTCTCCATCTAAGTAGACACCCCATGTTGGATGGACAAGAGTCCCTGCAACTTGTGTGCCAAGGATTACATCACGCCCTTGGGGTAAGGTACAGAAAATGTTCCAGGCATGCTATTGTACGCTCCTCTCCAATCCCTATGATGGTTGGTTGTTGGAAGTGAAACTAAAAAATAGAAGCAATCATGTACAGGTTAGTAAGGAGACACAATTAGGAGGGCAGAGATGGGTTCTCCATCTAACTAAGCCACCCCACGTTGGATGGACAAGAGTTTCTGCCACTTGTGTGCCAAGGGGTGTTATATGATGCCCTTGGGCTGTGGCTAATGTTTTGGGCACCCTCCAATCCCCACTATGGTTGATTACTGGAAATGAAGCCATAGATTAGAGTATGTGATGTTATATAACTTAATTGCTTATTTACTTGAAAAAGTTCAATAGCTATTATATGATTTCAGATTTAATTATAGAATATTATTTGTAAACAAATTATGTTGTGTAATGGTCACTATGGGCAAAAATCAGGTATACCCCAATTTGGGGACATTACATATATATACTCCTCTTTGTATTGTTGATGGCTGATGCATAGATGGACGAGATTCCTAGCTCCATGAGGAGGGTTCTTCAGTTATGTGTTTTAAACAGCTAAAAGAGGTCATAGAGATGTTTTAGGTGATTCTATATCACTTGAGGCACTGTTTGAAAATTTGAACTCAGCAAAAAACATCCCAGCCAAAGATCTTGATTTCAACTCAGGGCTTGGCCAATATTTTGACATTCAAATCCACATCAAAGAAAAAATTTGAAAAAAAGGATTTCTAAGAAATATAGGTGAAACATTTGATGAAAAAAACTCTGCTAGCTGGCTAGTTTCAGCAGAGTATTGCCAAAATTCAGCATAAATGAAAGAGTACTTGCCTGCTAAGTTTCTGTTGAGCAACTCGTAAGACCTTATGGTTCAATATTACTCATCAAGTTTTAAAACTATGACTAAAAGCTTCAAGGGAAGAGATTTGGATGCTAACTGTGCAATACCAGATGAGGACAGCCCCATTCAGAAGGGAAATCCTACACATGAGAATCCTACTTCTAGAGTAGACATGCCAAGTGGACCACTGTTACCCTTCAAGAAGCAAAGGAAAATAGCGGAGATCTGCAATCATTATCATTAATTAAGAGGGGAAACAATGGCCCACTCATGTCTACAATTTTGGAAACCAAAAAAGAAGAGAAGTCGAAAACAATGCAAAAGATGCTCAGTTTCACAATTGTGAGGACAAACTAACAGTTTGCCAAATTACAATAACTGCCGAGGCTGTCAAAAATCGTTAGAGGGGATGTTACAGAATTAAAAAGCCTAATTAACAGTGAATCCAAGACCTCAGTTGCTTCTCTAAGCTACAAGCCAGTTCAAATGTTCAGCAGATTTGGAGTCCCACAGTGACAAAGTTCTGAGTAGAAAATAGTGATTATCAAACATGGAGATAAAGTTTATAGTTTTCCTTGTGATATTTTGTATCATCTTGTGGAACCAGAAATGGTTTTGTCATCCGAATAATTCTTCACCCATGAGTGAAAAACACAGACTTAGACACTATAGGTAACATAGATTGAATGTGTATTGTTTGCTAAAGAAGTATAATGTGCTTAGCAGAAGAGCAAAATGTTACATTTTCATCGATTGTCTTGTTCCAGATATTTATAATACAATGCATTTTACAGAATACGTAACACTAGATTTAGTAGATAGGCATGCTCATTGCTGGCATATAGTTGCAAGACTTGATAATACAAGACACCAATAGAAGAAGCTGATTTAGACCTGGCAAAAGAAGCTACACCAAATGAGAGCTTTGACTTGCGATTTAAGGTCTTTTTTCCTCTGATTTTTGGACAGTCGAGTCTTATGCTCAGAGTGAAGAGTCTCGGAGAGTTGACTTTCTAGGCATGCTTCAGATTTTGGTGGCTTTATAATAGATTTCGAAAAGCAGAAAAGAAAAATGGTATACAAGCCTGTTAACTGATTTTACAAGCAAGGTGATGTGGCTCTACCTTTCAGCTGGCAAAAGAGAGCAATCACACCAAAGCCAGATTTCCAACTTGCCATAATACTGGGGTAGTTATACTTTGGTGAGAGTATATTGTTTGTGCGGAAGAACTAAGCTAGCCACAATAATAAGAATTCCCAACTTGTAACAATGGTAAGTTGGTGTTTTTATCATCATTCTGAGGCAGTTAAGATTTAGGTGTGCTTAATTTTGTTTGTGTAGAAGCAATAAGGTAGCCATATTGATGCTTTGAGTACCTAGTACATATTAAGGCAAAATTTAAACTCTTTTGAAGAAACTCTGTAGCTTTTTCTTATCATTGTAGATCATACTATATTATCAATTACCTATTATGTAACCAAAGACAACAGAAACATAAAATAGGCCACCAAAATAATTTCAACAAGTTCAGTAATCACAAACTAACCAGGGGGTCCCCGCCTTTAAGCCTGACAACAGTTGCTCCAGCCTGGGCGAAACTAAGTAAGAGTTGATGAATCTCATCCTACGGGAGCACAGGAAACAATCATTTAAGCCTTCTGTTTCCAAAACCCAAATTCCAAAAGGTTCCAAAATATGATTTAAAGTGAATGTGTGAAAATTGAGGAATAGACCTACCAACCTGAGTCCGACTATGGTAACCAGCAGCCTTTCCGACATATAGCAATGTGGCTCCAGAGTGGACCATGTCCAATATGTCTGTGGAGACAAGGCGGTCATAGAGAACAAGATCAGCCGTCTGCATAACTCTTAATGCTTTTAATGTCACCAGCTCAGGGTCTCCTGGCCCTGTTCCCACCAGATAAACATTTCCCGGGCCTCCCCCTCTTCTTCTCTCTCTTCCTTCTTCATTACTACTGTCCTGTTTTTTTCTAAGTAGCTGTAACATTTGATGCAGGTGAGGCAGCTTCAAGGCAATATCGTGTTCATGTTCATGCTCTTCACGGTTGGGGAGTGAAGGCAAGCCCTGAGCAAATGTAAATGGAGAGAATTTGTGCGGTCTTTCTGTTTCTGTCAAGTGGGTAGGCGAGATTTTTGTATCTGCTTTTACATTGAACTGGGATTTTATTATTTGGATATGAAATTGAGTGCGTGGGATCTTACGGGTTGTGTGACAGTGCGTGGGCATAAAAGATGAGAGTGCATATTCATGCACAGTTACACGGGGAAGAGCAGACATGGTTTGTTCAATGGCCTAGATATCATCCGCCACAGGTTCTAATTACCGAAAATCAACAAGCTGAGTTAAAAAACGTATTGCCTCGTTCAATAGATATAGTTCATCTCTGCAGGTGTAAACCTCTTCAGTTGGTTAATGAGTTAGGAGGCGGCGGGCATGTAAAGGGCGAACTTAGTGACCGCTGGAGGAATAGAGAGACACAATTCAATAAAGTTTCATGCTTGCACAATAAAGCTTCGGCGACTGGCTTTTGGAAATAGAAAGAGACGTAATTTAATAAAGCTCCTTCCTTGCACCATGGTGTCTAAATGACAGTTGGAAATAGAAAGGATCAAGCCATTAAAGTTCACTGGTTGGCCGTTCGTTTTTGCACATCAAAAGGTCAAATTTGATGGATTTGTTTATAGATTTCTATATATATAAGTCCAGGTGCACTGAACCATTCAGATTCCCTACGGATCTTACCAACAGTTGATTTTATTCAATTCAGGTGCGAGGATGTAATGTCTTTCGGGAGCCTTTATCTGTGTATTAATAGTTTGTAATGATCAAATTTGTATACTTAAATATATTATTTATTTATTTTTTAATCTATTTTGACAGATGATTTAATTCATATATTATAAATGATATAATTTTATATAGAAATAAATTAGTTTTCTTATTTTTATTTACTCATATATTATGTTCTTCCATATACTTACAACTTTCATTTATAATAACATGTGTAAGTTTCTAAATATTCATCTTTTATATAGTAATAATTATTTTATTTGAAGTTATTAGTGAGGTTGACATGTTAATTTATATTTGTGGACTTGATCTCTAAAATTATAAAATTTAAATTCTAGTTTGGCCACTAATGTGATTATATTTCAAAAGTATTTAATTACATTCATTTATCATCTTTTTACATCCAATCATTATATCTCTTATTAGAAGAATCCAAGGAGTAATTAATAGAGAGAAGAATTCAGAGTAATTAATAGAGAAACACTTCAGCTTAGTGCATTAAGATGAATAACAAATCTACATACATTATTCTAGGGTACTTGCTTGTTATTTTTCAATTTTCTACCCATATTCTTAAAAGTTGACCTAGGCGAGCATGTCCTTTTATGATGGTACTCCTCTAAAATTATTTTTAATTGTTATTAGCTTCAAATAGGAAAAAGAGTAAAATAAAAAAATACCAATTAAGTAAGCCACAAGATGAAGACATGTACTAAGCAAGATCAACTTTTTAAACCACCATGCATGATCCAAAGCTTCTTATGATGAAAAAGTCCAATCGATATTTTACCTACAACATGTATCGACAAGGACAACACCACTCACCTTATCACCATCAAAAAATGTGGTTAGATACAACATGTGTTATTCTTTTTTTGTGTGTGTAATATATACAAATAAAGACAAGGTTCAAGAATAAAATTACTCGTGTCATTCTTCATTTGTTCAAATAAATCTATAATGAAAGTCAACTAATCATTGAATAAAACCATGTAGTGATATTTTCAGCCAAGCTTCCTCTTACAATCAGGTGTTGATAGGAATAGCATCACTCATACAAATATTAATAATTCATCCATGTTATTCCTCTTTGGTAGCTTGTTGTTGCAAATAAAGATCGTCACTAAAAATAACAACACTTATTACATAAAAATAATGTAATAAGATGTTTACCCATCTTTTCCTATCACTCATACAAATATTAATATTCCATCCATGTTATTCTTCTTTGGTATCTAGTTGTTGCAAATAAAGATTGTCACTAAAAACACCACTTATTACATAAAAATAACTTCATTCAAGCAACACATATAAATTATTTCCACTACCAATGTGTGTGCCCTCATTAAATCCTAGTAAAGGGATAATTGGAGATAGAAATAATATGCAAGAGTTAAGATGGAAATTGTTAGTAGGGAGACAAAAATTAAATTTGATGGTGCATCTATAATCAATATTGGTCCTATAAATGTGGGATTTGTATTTAGAAACATTAGACGAGACTATGTGCAAGAGGATCAAAGTATCTAGGGTTAAAGCTGATAACAATGTAGGGTGAGAAGCATTTCATAAAGGTAAGAAAGACACATACATGAGAATTTATAGAGATGTGGAGATCTAAAGAGACTTTTAGATTATTGTCAATATGACAAAAACTGCTAATAACCAAACTAACAACTTAAAGTGATTTTAGAGGTATAAGAACATAAGACCAAATTTGATCTTGTAAAGGTGTCACACCATTGAACATGCCCCAAGATAAAGTTACAAACTATTTGGATAACTAAGGATTTATATTGATTTCTCATTAGGTGAAAGTACTGAGATACATAGTTGGCTAGAGTTTGAATCCCAAATTGAAGAGGATTGACCCCTTTAATGATTGTATTAATGAGCATGTGATATTAATGATAATTATAGGTGGGTGTTAAGAGACTCCAATTATTTAGTATTATGTCACTCCTAGATTTTAAGGTAAGAAATAACTCACTACAAATTGCTTTGGAAGTTTATATTTTGATGTGGTATGAGGAGAGTTAGTAAAGCTCTCGACTTTACTTTAGTTTGTGTGGGTAGCTATATTGGTGTGCATTCTTCTTATTGGTTTTATACTATTGATTCATTTTTGTTTATTAGTTATAATGATGTGGAGATTATACTCAATAGACAATAACGAAGGGGAGACTAACTTAAAATTAATGAAGACTATATAACGTTTATAGGAAAATGGTCTAGAGGACAATAGTTGGTTTCATTCTTGGTCCATGATATTATTATTGTTTAAGAGAAAGTTGAAGTTGGCTATTGAACTAAGGGATAGTGTTATGGATGTGCTTATTTTGGAGGGTTTGAAAGAAATTGATGTGGAAGAAGAGAAGTAAAAGGATGTGTTATTTGTATGATTCAAAAAAGAGTAACAAATTTTTTTTGATAGATGCGATAGAGCTAGTATTAAATAAATTGCAAGAGAATGTTCTAGAGTTAGAAGGAATATAATCAAACTATGGAGACATTTTATCAATATTTATGGATGGTTATTAAGTAAATCATGGTTTCCTTTCACAATGGCATATTGAAGATTACTAGTGACTATATTCTGCCAATTTTAAAGGAAGGAAATAAAATACAAAGGTGATCAATGGAGTTGTCTTTACAACTAGGTCTTTTACACTTTGCCATAATTTTTTGGACCATTTCTATAATTGAAAATCAAATTCTTGAGGTCCTAAGTGTTCTAATAATATATCTTCATTCTAAAAGTCCTTTTAAGAGAATTATTACACTTAATTGTTCTCTCAGTTGTTGTTAAGAGTTTTGAAACCATTATCAGACTTTCACAAGATTTTCACAACCTAGAGGGAGCCAAACAATATTGAGTCCCATCTCAGTCATATCTTTTTCTAAAAAAATCTTCTTGAATTGATTATAAGACTCTAAAAAGGTTTTCCCAACCTAATTAGAACCTAATAAGCCTTTATCCTTTTATGGTATTTTCCCATTGACAAAGATAAGATATGGTTTATAAAGAGTTGTCATTCAAAAATGAAGAAGAAGACAATTCAAAGTTTTGAAATTGATTTCAGAAGTTGATAAGGTTCCCAAAACCTTATTGGACTTTAACAAGGCATTCAAAACTAAAATAGGAGGAAACATAAGGAAGAAAGAAGAGCTCATTCATAAGAAGATTAAAGACTATCCTCAAAGTCTTTCTAAAGCATCAATATCAAAGAAAAGTGAAAGAAAATGATATTTTCAAAACCTTTGTTAGAGACCAATAGGGTTTCCAAATTTGAATTGTGGCATGACATCTCACAAAAGAAATAAAATCAGAATTTGAAAAGGCCGCCAAAGCACTATGCATTAATGACAGTAAATCCAAGGTAGATGAGATTTAAACGAAGAGGTTATAAGTCATAAGTTCATCATTCTTGAAGGTATCTATTAGTGAACTAACAAGTTTCAAAGCTCCCAAAGAAGAATTAGAGGTGAGAATTTGTGTTGTAGTCCAGAGAAAAATGTTTCTCACATCCATAGCCATTTGCAGAAGTAAGTAATTTCTCCAATTTTTAAAACATTATTTATATTTTACATTTTAAAGATCAATAAAAATAAGGGGGAACTCTGCTCAATTTTTTCCAAAAATTCAAGAGCATTAGTTTTAAAGAAAAGTTTTAGAAATTGAAGTACAAGTACCTTAGTTATGAACACCTCTCAAGGTTGGAGAGTTCATTACTAGAAATTGGTGATATACAATTAGGGCACATAAATTTGCAAGATTTTTGGGATAGAGTAAACAACCCAAATATGCATCCAATTCCACAACAAGTAGTAGATAGTGGATTATTAGAAGTGTTCATATTCTAAGTCCATGTGCAATGCACATATATATTATTGGAACACATTAACAAGTATGATCCCTAGACAAGATAAATACAGAAAAATGATGATAAGATACTCATAACCTTAGATAGAGCCACAATTCACAACTATTTTAAAGATTATTGATTAGAGAAGGATAAGTGCACTAGGAATTTTCCTTATCACAATCACATATCAATGTGAGGAAGACCTATCATAGAAATGTCATAACTAAGGATGGTTTGTAGTGTCAAAGAAGGGACAAGCTCAATTACTAAAATAATTCATGTCTCATTTAAAAGGATAAATTGTTGATATCATTATTCTATTACATAGATTATGTGGAGATGTGGATTCATTTAACCTAGATGAATGGATGTTCCTCTTTTTACAAGTCATATTCGTTGGAAATCAATACATGGAATAAGAAAGCATGATCAACATTAAACTAAATTCTATGAACACCACTCTTTATAGGTTTTTCGACATGTCTTCTTATTTATTTGATGCACTAGCTTGCATAAGGAAATGGCTTGGGTTTAGCCATGTTGAACAATATGATAATAATATCCAAAATTATAATTACTATGCTAACCTCGAGTTACAAAATAATTACTCTAAATTCAGAAGAGTGAATTATGCATTCATAATGAAGTTATTAAGGGAATTTCAAGGAGATATGTGATAAAGGATATCACCCAAGGCTATTAAATTGGCCATCCAATGTGGGAGCCATTTCCTCCAATTTTAGTATTTTACTTACGTAAGGGTGGGTGGTTTTTATTATTTCCTACGAAAGCTACGTAAATATGTTGAAGACAAATTTGTCTTGATCAAGGTTTTTTGACAAGAATGTGAAGTAAACAAAAGGTTTGTTAACAAGAAGATTAGTATTCAGTTCCCCATTGGAATTGGTCTTTACATTTGTACAACTCAGTTAGATGCCTTAAACATTGAGAAAGATTTGGTTAAATATACCATTTCAACATATGATTATTATAATTTCCTTTCAACAAAAAATATTTTATCAAAAATAATCTATCTAGGTCCCTCATATCATCATATAATGAACTTGGAAGATTAGTGGGTTGCTTGTGCTAATGATTATAAAGTAAGGAGAAGAAGTTGGATGAGACTAAGTTTAAAACAAATAATTGAATATCATTTAGGATGAGATTTTGAAGGGGTTGAAGATGATGAATTTTTTTTTATAGAACCCACTTACATAACCAATATTTAGATGGAACTTATTGTTCCCACTAACTAGAATGTGCCTAAACATAAATACCTTCAAATGAGAATTATTTTTTTTCTCAAGAGGTCACAAATTTGTCTTGCCAAGAAAAAATTTGAGACTTCTAAGGTTTCCCCAAAGAAAGGAAAAAAGATAGGAGGACAGGTCAACCCCAATCTTACTAATCCTTTTAATATTCTCCATCTTCCCTAGTAGAACAAATAATTACACTAGGAGAGAGTGGAGGTAGAGATGAACCTCCTAAAAAGAAGAAGCTCCAGGAAAATACTTATGAATAAGGTGCACAGACAAATGTGGAAATGGGAGATAGAAAAAGAAGATGAAGGAAAGGGAAAATTAAATGAAGGAGGCATGGAAAGAGAAAAAAACACCATGAGTGAAAAAGAACCAATGGTGGATAAAATGGCCATTGACCAAGAGAGAGACTCTCATAATGGTAAAATAGTTTCCTCCTTTTGTTTGATATGTAAAATATAGAAAAGGTCCTTCCATTTAAGAGGTTGAAACTCACTTTAGACTCTTTGAAAAATACCATGGGAATTCCTTATTCTTCATCATGGTTATAAAATACCCTATCTAAAAATAGGAAAGATGAGCCTACAAAGATACTAGCTAATGATGTAGTAAATCAACTACTACAATCCTTTCCTAAGGTGAAAAATTTTTAAACCAATTCGAGGCTAGTGGAAGATGAAAAAATTGAGTGTTTTTTTAATGGAAATTTCTCGTCCTTCCATTTAGAAAGGTCCTAGTAAGGCCACTACTACTGAATTCAACATGAACCATATATATCTAACACCCCTAGTAGGGATGTTGACTTACATAATATTTAGGTGATAGACACTAAGATAATGAGAAAAAACAAATGAGAAAAGTATGATAAAAAGGAGTCGAATATGGTAGTGAGGATACTCACTAATTGTTCAAAATGATTAGTGGATCCATCCACCCAATTATCCAATTCCTCAGAATTTCCTATGAATCCTAAATCAAATGCCAACAAAGAAATGATAGATAAAAAATTTATTGATAACCTTTTCAATCGAACCACACAAGAATGGATCAAGAAGATAAAGATTAAAGGAAGGCATTTTATCATGGTATGAGGAAGGTGTATGGAAATCTCATCATGAATAGGAATGTTGTTAAAATAATAACCAAAATAAGAGAGACAGGAAATTGTTTAACGCTTTGAGATAGGAATAATGAGATTTACCATGAATAAACCCAATTCTAGGAGCATTCACCAAAGAAAGAAGCAACAAGGAGACAATATTTTGAAGGGGGAAAAGCATAAAAAAAACCCTGTGATATAAGGAAAGTGGCAAAAAATGCCTAAGAATGAGAGAGAGAGAGAGAGAGAGAGAGAGATTGAGAGCTTAGCTCATACAATGTTCAAAAAGAAGAAGAATCTCTTGTGTTGAGAGAAGGAGAGCCATCTCTTAATAAAGATGCGAGAAAGGAGTTACATTGTAACTCCCATTTCTGTGTATGCCACATTTCACTAGTGTGTGAGACAAGTGTAGGATTCCTCATAAGGAGGAATATTGATTTTCCTTAATAAAGGAAATTACAAATATTACATGTCCTCCCACTTGGACTAGAGGACAAATACATTAGGATACCTTGGTTTATCCTTTAAATACAAATATACCAAGGAAAGATTAAATTCTAACAAATGTCATAAATTTTGAGGTACAAACTACCAAAAAAGAAGAAATCACATTTCTATAAACCATAGAAGAATTAAAATAAATAGTGGCCACATGTGTGAATATTGTAGTGGCCAAAAAAATAATAGTTGATGCTTAGGGTAACCAGTTCATCATTTAGATGGAAATCCTCAAGTGGAAGTGTACCTTCCTCAAGTGAAATATCAAAGAACAAAATAAATTTATTATGGAAGCAAATTAGATGCTAAGTGACATTCTTAGGAATTCATGGATGTTGTATATCAAATCAAGAGGAAAGATGGCACTGGGGATGCTACTACAAATGAGCTTAAAATCTGAATTTGAGAGTACAATCAACTTTGGTAGACCTGAAGACTATTAATGGGGTTAATTTGAGCAAGTTAGTAAGAATGGACTTCACCTTGAGTTGGTATGTAAATCATGCAAAAACCTTTGCTACTAGGAATGAAGTAGTTAAGTGATCTAATAACACTATGGAGGCTAGGGACACAAAATATTTTTATCTCAAAGGAACAAGAGATTCCCACAATCTTATGAGCACTAAAGGATTACAAGGCTTGAGTGGAAAATTAGCAACTATCTCAACAAAATGTCACCAACATAGAGAAATCACAAGTTTCACCTTAGGCTTAGTTTTCTTTTCTTTAACTAAGTTTAATATGTATTCCTCAATGTATTTTAATATTTTTTTAATGATTATTTAAAAGAACCAATTTCAAGAACTACTAGGCAATTACTTATTTGGACATTATAAATAGATGTTTAACAAACTATTACAAGGTCCAAATTATGATCCCCATTATACAGGGATATGAGTGTCAGATTTTATCAACATGAAGATCAATAAAATTTTATTTTTTATTTGGAATGAAGATTATTATCTATGTGCATTAAGTATTGAATTCTACTTTATTTTTTATTAATTAAATAGGGAAAGGGCCCTAAACCCTCACAGATAAAAAACTAGCATCAACATAATAGTTCACAATAACTAAATAGTTATTGGCATCAAATAATAATAAGTAACCAAAAGACATTGCTCAATATACTTCCAAAATTTAACCCAAGACTCATGAGGCCCATACCTCATATTTAAACCACCAAACATAGTCACTGACTTGGAAAAATTAACCATTAATGATCTAGTAACCTTCAAGTTTACCCTACTACTATCAAGATTGTAATTGCAATTAATCAAATTTTTTAATAGGCTCAAAGGCCATAATGTCCATGAGAAATTGAATACACAATAACTAAAAACTATGACTAGTTAAATTATACCATAAGCTATTACACTTCTTCTAATATCTACACTAAACATCAAGACTATTATTAGCCAAAATAGAAAAAAGGCCAAAGGCCCAACACACCATCTCCAACCACGTCATCATTCACCAGTAAGAAGCTCTTAGTTCCTTGAGAACCAATGCAAGAACTCTTTCCAATTACCATGGTCCATGTCCAAGTCCAAAGTGGCTTCACCTTGTTGTTGATCAGTCTCCTAGAAAAATTTGCTCTTTTTCTCAGCTTACTCTATCCAAAGAGCATACACAATCAAATTCGTCATTAAGCCATTGGTGATGATGTGCAAAGAATCTATATTTTGTTTCTCCTATAAGATTGTTCTCTATTTAATAGGTCTTTAATCCTACCATGTAAATCTCCAATTTGAGTCTTTAGTTCAGTATTTCCTTTTTTCATTCTCTTCTTGGGAAGGCATGGGACCTTTTGAGAACAATTTGTTCTCATCAAAATTGATAGGGTAGGGGGTTCTTTGGTCCCATAGACACCTAAAATTGACTTGTTGCCTACATGCGACAACTTTACTAACTTTTAGCTCAATTGATTAAATAATCTTTATTATTTAATTATTAGTTCATAATTAATTTTCCTTATAAATTCCCCAATTATTCTTCTATAAGTTAATTAAATAGTTGTTATTATTTAATTAAACCCTTATTTTCATATTAAATAATTATATTATTTAATTAATATTTTCTTCATTATTATTGTTACATCCATGTGATAGTTGTATTTAATTAACTATTTCTTCTAAAATTAAATAAATGACAATTTGTTTAATTTCCAAATTCTCCAATATTAATTCATTCTTCCTAAAATAAATAAATTTTATTTAATTATTTATTCTCCATATGTACAATTAAATGGATTTTCTAATTTATTTAATTCAAAATATTCTTCTGGTTTTGACTAACACTAACTTTTAGTCTGATTGTCCAATCAATTTTGTCAACTATCTAATCATCTTCTCTAACTAATCAATCAATTTAGTCTTATACCAATCAATCTAGTCAATTGTCTAATAAAATTTAGTTTACTCACAATCAAATAAGTTAATGAGTCAGTCTATCTAGTTATGCACCCACTTCATGACTATCTAATCAATTTAGTCATTTGATTAATTAATTGAGTTAGCTCACCCAAGCCCAATTCCCTCTCCAATCTATTTTAGTCATCTTCTCAATCACATAATCCTGATTGAAGTCCATAGTTTCTATACAATGAGAGATAATAATCATAATTTACAACCACATAAGTCAAATTCTCTTATTGTCCAATTGAGCACAAATTGAGAGCCCATATATTGCATTAAGAAAGAGAATAATAAGAGAGATATTTGGTTTGAATTGCATTTGTTATTTGATTGATTTCATTATTATTTATGCATTTCATTATGTCTTTCTCTCTTGATGTTTAGGGATACTAATTACAATTGTTAGGTCTTTGTGGTTGGATCTTTATGTGTTGTTCCAAGTTCCAAGACTAAATTTACCCTAATACAAAATTGTGAACCCGGTGTGAAGCACCAGATGCTCTTTATTTTCTAAATTTTTCATTTCTATGCAGTTGTTGGTCGATATGATACAATTAATTTTTATACGATGCATTCATATGCTATAAAAATGCACTTATCCCATAGAAATGACGCAACTACATTAAGGATTTGATGCATTTTCCTATTTGATCCATTGCATCTATCTTCTAATTATTGCTTTCATTCTATCAATTTTTACTCTTTCTAGGTTATTCTAATTGCTTCTAACAAGCTTATTTTCTCTTATTTATTATTATCCTATGCAAATTTATGTTTATCATACATGGATTTTTGTCTTTGATGCTCTAAATTTTATAATTATGAATTTAATTTATTTTTGTGTGTAGATTCTATGCATTCATTGCAACTAATCCTAAAGTGATGCATCTGACAATAATTAAGCACAAGTGGCATACACATTCGATGCATCTGTAGGTTTCAAAGGCACATTTGCATATGAAGTGACACAATCGACTGTTAAAATTGAAATGCATAAAAGAAAAATTGAATCAACAATCATAATATAGAAAAAGAAAGGAGAAAATTAGGATCAATCAAGGTTGCACATGCAGAGAAACAACAAAAGAATTGTCAACCAATATCAAGTGTTAAGAAACCTTAAACGATTGTTTGCAAAAGTTATACATGTATTGTAAAAAATAATTATTATGAAATTTAAATTCTAGATCTAGGAATTTGTGGATACTGATATCTGATTTTCAACGTGTGGCAAGGAAACAACACTTATATGTTTAAAATGAACAATCAATTCACATTTTCTTTTGGTGCTCTAAAAAGAACCTTTCTTGGAATGAATAATCAATTCACACTTGGTTTTAGTTCTCTAAAAAGAACCTTGGTTAAAATGAACAAGCAATCTACATTTGGTTTTGGTTCTTCAAAAAGAATCCTTGTGTGTTTCTATCTATTTTTCAGATTAGCAAAATTTGGATTTGGCTTAATTCGATTAACTATGAACTATCTTACGTGTCTAACACCTTTGCACATTTTTTTTACATTAAAAACCCTTTAAATAGAGAGACCTATCTGGGGGAAGTGATCATCACCAGAGGACAACCTCATATCAACAAATACCTTCATCTGGTATATAAATAAGACGTGGAGTAAAATCATGAATGTCTTATACCTAACCAAGATTAGTAAGACACAGGTGTGGTATCTCATACCAGACCAAAGTGCCTAAGGAGTCAACATGAGCCAATAGAGACTTTAGTGTCTCACTTTTTTTATCTGACCAAGAAGGTTCCACAGATCTGATTAAAAACATTAAGATAGAGGCCACTTGTTTCACTTCTAAACATTATCTTATTTTAGTATGAGGGGAGGGGAAGAATCTCCCCATAAGATCCCCATCATATATTTCCCAATAAATTATCTCAATTGGAGAGAAATCCTCTTTGAATCAAGATTTAAACAAAGGAAAAAGCACGTGCACACTCAAAAGAACTTATGTTCTAGGGTGTGACAAGACTATATGAGCTAAAGGAAATCCAAGAAATGGTCTTGAAACATTTTAAAGAATCTGTTTGACCTTAGGCTAATAGTTGCTTGTATCTATTTTTGATAGTAGTGTAGTTTCTCAAACAACCATACTTTGCATGTGTGTTTTTGGTGTTTTCAAAATCTGTCAAAAAACTTTATCAGTGAGAAAATGATGCAATCAACATAACCATTATATGCATCTGAGAAGAATTTGACACAATCTTTATATGCATGTGATGCAATTATATTATTCATTATACATAGTTTCTAATCATAAGTCACATCTACAATTATTTTGCTACGCATTTAGTGTAAACTTGATACATATTTTATAGATTTGTGCTATGCACCCTTTGTAACCATTTGAAACAATTGACTAGTAAATTTTCAAACTCTATTAGATTGACATTAGGGTTTCTAGATCTTTCATTTATCTATGTTCACATTTTTTGCTTCCATGATTAGCCTTTGAGTCTGCATCCTTTCATTTAGATAGACATACCTTGCATACTTAGTTATCTCATTGCATTTAGGAATTCAAAACCTTGTATTATTATCATATTCTTTGCATATTGCATTATCTTCATTTTAGTTTCCATAAAACTAGAAAAACACAAAAAAATAGTTGCATTTCCTAAGGTAAACACTACACCTTTAGAGTCACCTTTTAAAATTAGAAAGCACATATTTTTGGGCATTCCTATAATGATCTTAAGAATCATCCTGGCCTCCTAAAATTCAATTGTTGTCTTGTCCTATTTTCTTGTCATAGACACCCCATCATACTACCAATTTAGTTCCAAATTTGAGGTTAAGATAAATCCCACAATCACTTGGGTCTTCCCTAGAAACATTGCATTACAAATTTCCAAATTTTCTCTTAAGGTTACCTTGTTTAACTTTAGAAATCATTTTAGAACCTAGATTGCATAATCTACATTTACATTGAAAATTTTCAAAATCCAAAAAATTAGTTGTAGAAACCTAAAATCATCCTAACACTCTTATGTTAATCAAATTTAATTTAATTAATATTCCTATGAACATTATAGTTAATTTTAATTAATTATTATATTTTTTATATTCAACTCTCTATTTAATTAAATGGGTTCACTACCTTTAGTGTTTAAATTTAATTTAAACACTTCCCCTAATGTTTTAAATTTATTTAAGTGCATGATTCCTTCATAAATCCCCTTTTTTAATAAATCTATATTTATTAAATTCCCTTCACACACTAATATTCTACTAAGCTACGATTAGTCTAAATCTAATTTGGATTAATCCTAAACTCACCTAAAAAACCTAGTCTACACCCATCACCTCAACCACTAAAAATATCTTTTTTGCTAATCACTCCTTAATCTCACTTTAAAAAATGATTCCTAACCTCATTAGTGCACATGAATTTCTCAATGTGTGAGAAACTCATCCCAATGAAGCCACCAAAATTCCTCAAATTCTCCAAATTCCTTCTTACAACTTTGTCCCCCACTCTTTTCTCCCATGTTGCTCCTACATGTGTGAGAAACCTTGAGTCTCTCAAACCTTAAAAGCTCCAAGTTGACTTTTTGCATGGCATGTCCTTTTCCCCTTGTGGCTCTTATGTGTATGTTACATAGGTTCCACCTCATCCAATCCCTTCCCTTCCCTCCAAAAATCTTTAAATAGGAGGCCTCACTCCTTGCAAAAGATCTCTTATTTTATGCATTGTTATCATGTTAGTATTGCTCTAGGATTTCATAATTATTTTCATGTTTTTATTCTTAGTTCAATGTTGAATCTAGATATCACATGCTAGGTAAAATGGTGAATGAATCTTAGATTAAATCTTGCATCTTGTGTTAGTCTTTTAGTTTAAATCCTGCATTTGCATCAATGGTGAAGGCTTGAGATAAATTCTTCTTACTTTCTCTAGAGCTCTTCATCACTCCATTAGCTTGCATTAAATAATCCATACATTTGCAATTAATATTAGTGGGATTAATATTTTATGTTTGGAGAAAACACTCACATTCCTCTCTAAGAGAAAAATAATAAGGCTTGGGTGCACTTGTTTGGCTCATCAGAGCTTATGTTGGAAGTCATTGTGTGGTTGCAAGTTTATGAACATATTTAGATTAGTTTGAATTGATTTATACGTTTGCATGTTTGAGCTTGTTCCACACATGTAGGGTTTTGAGCATATACATTTTTGGAACATTCGGTGGGACCCACATCCCTAAATTCTCCTTCAAAATTTTGAAAACCTGTCATTCAAACATCTAGGTTGTGGAACGTCATCTACGATTATACAAAGTTATCTCCACTCCGGTTTCTCTGTTTGCACAGATTGCTATCTATGCAAATCATTATCTCCATGGAAGATTGTTGCCTCCGTTTTGTCAGATAGAAATTTAAAATTTTAATGTTCTAAACATTTTTTTGTGGCATTCTAACATTTTAACATTTGATTTTTTGACAGTAGTACAATTTTATGAAATTAAATGCTTCATAAAATTTGAATTTTTATTGGTTTGGGTTGTAGATCATCATCTCTGAAGCCAAATTTTTGTCTCCGCTCCTTAGATTATGTGTAGGTAATTTTGACATGTGTTAGTATTGTTTTAAATTCTTTATTGATCATTGTTTGCACTGGATCGTCATCTGCATAGATCATCGTCTCCGCTCTGTGACTGACGTCTCCAACCTAGCATTAAGATCATTTGAATTTTGGTGGATTTCATGTTACTAATCTATTTACCTTTGCAACATTTCAGAATATTTTGATGAAGACGTAAACACAAAACTACTAATATTTTTTCTTGTAGGACGTTGGTACACTAGTACATTTGACCTAGTTTTTCTACCAAAATTTTTGACCATGAAATAAAAAGGTTTTGGTTGGTCAGATTATAGAAGTAAAATTTTCATTTTTTTTAATCCATGCTCGTGTTCGTTGAAAGTTAGACCAATACTGTGTACATCAAAATTTTGACTACCACAGGCATAACTTTTTTTTTAAAAAAATTCATTTCTCATTTTATTATTACCACAACAAATTTTTTCAAGGGAATTGCAGTGTGCAAAACCTCATCGGCCAGGGGTGGATTTGGCACTGTGTATAGGGTTTGCATTTTTTATCTGGACTAGGCCTTTGATCTTCGAGCTTGGTTTTGGAAACTTGGCTTTTCCTCTCCTTATCAAATTGAAGCTCATTGAGGTAGGGATTGTGTTGTTATCTCCTCTGCATTTTTATAGAATACATTGCATTTGATCACTTGATTGAATACCATCATGTATTTCAAGGGCCCATCTTACTATGATCATTACTCCATGCTCTGCAAGGGAATTGCAGTGCACAAAACCTCATCAGCCAGGGCGGATTCGACACTGTATATAGGGGTTGCAGTTTTTATCTGGACTTGGGCCTTTGATCTTCGAGCTTGGTTTTGGAAACTTGGCTTTTTCTCTCCTTATGAAATTGAAGCTCATTGAGGTAGGGATTGTGTCGTTATCTCCTTTGCATTTTGAGAATACATTGCATTTATTCACTTGATTGAATACCATCATGTATTTTGAGGGCACATCTTACTATGATCATTACTCCATGCTCTGTTGTGTCCATGGCATTGAGTTCATTTCTTTGGATGATTTGATTATGGCATTTACATCTAGATTCTCACTATTTTATTATGAGCTAGGGCATCATGTTATGTTTATTTTCTGTTACTATAGCCTGTGAGCCTAATCTGCATCTTTGATTTTATCACACTTGTTGTGTTGGTGAACTAGGGAATCATGTTAATGTGTGTTCATTGGATTCTCTGGTTATATTGCTTACTGCTTTTAGAACCCATGATGTTTTATTGTTTATTCATTGAGGCCACAAGCCATATGTTGAATTAGTGCATACTACTATCATTTCCTTGGCTGTGATTGCTACTCACCTTCATGGCATGATGATGCGACTCAAGTATTATTTCTTTGCAATGCTTTGGCAGCTTAATACTAGTCACTAGGAGATCTGATATGATAGGATTTTCTCACAAGAAAAACTACAAAGTTACATACATTAGATTCAATTTACTAATAAAGGCTTATCAAATGATTTGGGAACAATTAATGCCAATTAGAGAAAATAGCTAATACTAGAAATAAATTAATGCCTATAATAATCAAAACCTAGCTATGGGTAAAGCGTTAATTCTTATTTGGTAAGATCACTATTGAACTTGTTGGTTTTTTTGTAGTGTTTGGAAAGCATGCGAGGCTATCAAGCATCTTATTGTGGAACATGTGATTTCTCTAGACTAGATGGGAACTTCACCACTTATAATTCTATTTAGTGGAAATTTGAATAGAACAGTTTAAACCACTTGCAATGTTACAAGGTTGCCCTGCTAAGTTTTGGGCATTTAAAGGGGTTATAGATTTTAACGATATATTTGTTAGCAGTCAACTCTTGAATTGGGAAAAATTACAATGTCATTTCTCAATAACTAAAATTCATAAAATTATAGACTTCCCCATAATCCTAATTAAACATTTTTACTTCTATGAGAATAAACAGTGACAGACCAAGCCATCTTTTTATAATAAAGATGTTAAGGACATGAAATTGGACAATATTTTTCTTGAAGATTGATTATTTTGGATTCAAGTTGTGCCACCATAACATAAAGATGTTCATAGTACAAAGGTTCAAACATAGCTTACAAAATTAATTTATTATTCTCTTCACCAATCACTAAGGCTAATGATATTTAATAAATGAGCCCATTAACTATTATAAGAGAGTAGGTGATTATGACTAATTCCAAGAGTTTGAATTATAGAAGCCATTCCTCTTGAAATGAACCATGTGAGATTGGTTGATCTTTTTAGAATAAAGATTGAAAAGGACATGATGGGTATTGAAGACAACTTAAACTTTTAAACATAAATCACACAACAAAATTCACGGGACCATCCACCTTAAAATATTCTTAAAAAATCTCAGCAATACCTAATGAATGTTTTTAGAAAGACCCCACCTTGAGACCCTACCCTTAGAAAATTGGTCTGTTATCAACAATGTGCCTTAGTATTGTAGCTTATTGGAACCAGGGAAAAAAGTTTCAAATCATGGGCACATAAATTAGGCTAGGCACATGTTTTCAAAGGAACAATTAAGGAAATCACAGGTTAAAATAAGGAGTGGCCTGAATACCTAATGTGTGGAAAAGAAACAAGTTGTGGTGTCTCTACTGGTCACTTCAAGGAATCTTTGTGTTGGGTGCTTGATGGGATTCAAGTTTGGCGTGGTTTCCTCCATTTCATGCCACTTCAATGTTGAGTATGATTTTGTTTTCCAGGGTGTAGGACTATGACTGTAGTTTTGGGGTGATTTAATGCACACTATAGGGTGAACGTGCCTTTCTTATGAGACATGAGTCAATGAAGTCAGGACATGAAGACTTCCCAAAACCTTCCAAGACATTTTTGACATTATATGTTGCAACTATTTCTTATCACCTACATTGGGGTCTAAACACATAAGCTGGACAAGCAAGAGAATAAAAACTTTAATGTAATGTATTAGCCAGAGTAAGAGAGCATGTTGTCGAATTGGTATTGATTGATTTTTTGAGTCTATTTACACTTGAGACAAGACATGGATTGTTGAAGATGGTTTTAGCACCTTGCTGGGCATATTGGGCAATGTTTAGATAGCTCCAAAATCCATAACTAGGTGTCATTATGATCTCAAATTTAACAATAAACATTTCTCTTAAAAAGTATGGGTGTATCTCTTTAAGGAGTTGATAGTGTGTATCGAGTTTGAATTTAAAGGTTGTCATTCTTTTTGTTCTCCGCTAAAATTGTTAGACATGTCTCTCAATCATCCAACAATAAATCATATGTTGATTACATTTTCTATTTAAGAGTCCCTGAGTGATTTGAATATTTCATAGTCTAGTGAGCATGATTTGTGTGTGTATTTGTAAATCTTGTATAATCTTATAATTTTATTTTTTTTATATACAAGATACTACTAATGCTTGTATGTTTACATTTTGTATATTTATAGCTCGAATAATTGCCTGTGAAGAAAGTCCACACCTGGCAATATGAACCCATAATAAAATAATGAGACAATTGCTAGATTGTGGTCTCAGTTCCTGAATAGAGGTAAAATGGATTCACCAACATGAATAGGGTTAAAATGGATTCAACTCTATTCAAATGGAAAGGGGGGAAATATGAGATCTATTCTCAAACCTAAATTCTCAAAGAAGAGATCCAATTTGATCAACCAAGAGGTTAATATGCAATTGAATCAATTTATGAAGAATATGGAAGAGAGAGAGAGTAAATCCAATATTTCCCTATAAAGGAAATTATGTTTGAAATATGGAATAATTGAAATACAAATACTAACCTCAAATTAGGGCAGATCTAGAAAATGTCAAATTCTGATGTCTGTGTATACTTTCGAGCAATTCTGCAACTTGTTTTAGACTAGAAATGTTGAGACAGAGAAAACCCAAAAATCTTTCTCCAAGATGAGCTCAGGTCGGGTTTGACCCTTATAAAAGGTCAAATACTACATTCTTTATTTGAAGTCCGATTTTGATTCTATTCGTAGATCTCGGAAGTTTGCCAAAAAGGGTATCCAAATTCGCTCTCAAATCCAAAATTTTGCACATGCACCTACAAGAAAATGGGGATTTTTGTTGTATGGGGGGTTTGCCTTGGTCAAACCCCAATTTAGGAATTAACCTTGAAATTGAATTGAAATATATTGTGCATAAACAAAGTAATTGAAACAAATCACCTCGCTTATGTTGAAGTCCTTGTAGAGGATTCAAATCCTCAAATCCACAAGTAGGAATGCTTCAATGGATGTAGAATGAATATAGGATGCCTCCAATCAATGACATTTGATCTTCAACACCAATCTTGACTTGATCTTTGCATATGAGAAGGCTTGAATGAATGTAGAAGGATGGATCATCAAAGGGGCTCCAAAAAGATTGAATCCTTCAATAGCTAACAATGGATCTCCTTGATGGATGGATGCTTGAAGAATTGCTTGCACTTGAGAGCTTGAGAGCTTACAATTGCTTGAGATGAGGTATGAATAATGGATGTTGGATTAATCAGCTTGCTTGAGAGTGCTTGAGCATGAAAACTTGATGTGAAAATGAGAGAGGAAGGCCTCCTTTTATAGTGAACTAGGACACAATCCTCTAAAGGGGCCACCTTGGAGAATTAAATCCCAATTAGGTCCTAACCTTTAGAAAATATACCTAGATTAAATGCAATTAGAGGATTTACCATCCTGAAACCTGAAATGGCCAACTCGAAGGCGGGAAAATAAATATCCTGAAAGCCCGATGCCCAAAAATCAAGGATTCTAGAAATTTGAATGAGGGGGGAAAAGTCGAGGTTGGACCTGACCTAGTCAGGTTTGACCTTGATCCTAACCTAGTTAGGTTTGAGCTTGATCCTGACCTAGTTAGGATCAACCTTGAATTTGACCCTAGGCCCAGATTCAGTCAGAACCAGGTCAAGAGGTCCCGGGGATGCCCAGAAACCTAGAAATGATATCAGAATAGGACAAAATGCCAAGGATAGACATAAAATCCTATGATTACTGTGATGAAGGCCAGGAGAACCTATTTCTAAATCCTACCTAGAAAATAGAGCCATGAAAGAGGGAAATTAAGGAGAATCCTTGGGATCCTAACCCTAATTTCACCTAGAATGAAGAAATCATGTGCATGAAAGAAGTGGAAAGTGGGGAGAAAGCCAAATACATGCAAAGACCTGATCAAGGCACTTAACATGACCCCAAACCACCTACTCAGAGGGCTAAATGCTCTTATCATGGAAGTGCTTCCATTTTAAGATGATACATTAAGTCCCCACTTTAGCAAGAGTATGGACTCGATGCAAACTCTTAGTAAAGGAGATCAAAATGAAAATATAATCTTATCGTAATCCAAGGGACAAAGAGAAACCTTAAGCCCCTAGGGACTCAATTCTTTGTCAACTCCTAGATCACAATAAGAGAAACATCTCTAGAGAAAGAAAGAAGGTGTGATTACCTTGCCCAATGAGAACTTATGTCCCATTGTGAACCACACAGAAAAATAGTGCAACTAGAAAGATGGAATTGAACTGCCTAGTAAATGTGGCTACTCACTAGTCAACCCATCAAGGATTCATCCTTAGGAATATTCTATTCCATAAGAATAAAACCAAAAAACAAAAGAGATCCAGTATTAAGGACACTTTCAACCTTAAGGGATCAAAATATATGTGTATTTGAAACTGGAGGGATCAAGAGATCCTAAAATATAAATCCATGCTTTAAGGATTAATTACTAATCCAAAAAGGGAAAAAGTGTCTTGAAAAATATGTGTGCATTGGAAAGTGCGTGTGTGTAATAGGTGAGCAAAGCATATGCCCACACGTTAAAGTCATTGCTGACACTTTAACAGGAGCAATGGCTTTAACGGAAACATAAACAACTCCACTGATTATGTTTCCACATCGAGATGCCCCCGTACAAAGACAAATCAAGGGAAATATCATAGAAACATACAGAGAACATAGAAGGGATCTACTTACTGTGGGGTCAGTATGATCATAAGATAATATATATATGATATTATTGCAAATGAATTGACATCATTCCCCAAAGAAAGTAGAACTACAATCACAAAGGAGGAAAGATCACATAAGATATATGAAGGAAAATCTTTTTGGACCATGACATGGAGACAAAAAAGAATTAGTGCTACCATATCTTGAATCCAAGCATATTACACAAGGAAACATTTATGAACAATAGCACAGTTACAACATAACATTGAACAACACATAGAAGAATATAAATACATATAAAAGAATTTGAACAACAATTTGGATTCCTTCATCACTTTGCACCAACTGAGTAACAAGGATCATATAAAAGAATCTATTACAGGAGAAGCACAATACAATAGGAAAACACACAACAAAGCTACCACGAAGGACAAGCTGATCAAGCATGCCACCTACTCTCCCCATCTCATTGTATATCATTTAGGGAAGGTGGGTAACTTGCAAGAGGTACTATATCCAAGATAGTAGGAATGATAGCTAGTTCCAAACAAGGATCCTCTTGAGAATCACAATGTTCGACACTAGGTGTAAGAGTTAATTGTGATGAAAGCATATTAGGTAAATCAATGTCAATGTCAATAGTCTCATATTCATCATTAACATCATCAGTATAATCAAGAGTATCTTCTGCATCCAAATTAATCAAAATAGGATCTAAGATATGAATAGAATCATCATAATCATGCATGTGAACATCATTATTAGTAACAATCTATTATACCACATTATTCATAGGTTTATCCATAGAAGGTAGAGATCTTTGAGCTTTAGCGTGAGCACGATGCTTTTTACGACATTCATTAGCAGATCAATTTCATTTTGATTTATTTGAAATAGGTTGAGAACTAGGAGGAACAATCATAGGATCCTTCACAGGTTCTTTAGGAAGATCAATAGGATTATTATCCATAAGAGAAACAATCATAGGATCTTTGATAGGTTCGGTATAAGGAACTTGATTAACAGAACTAGAAGCCATAGTTAAAGGAGGTATCGAGGGTGTAGGTAAAATACCATGATTAAGATCCCTAGGAGGTGAACTTAATTCAAGAATTTTATGATGTTTATAAGCTTAATATGATAAAAAAAGATTATCAGGTCGAGGAGGACATGAATTAGGTAATGAAGGCCAAAAGAAATCAAGAGCAGTACAATCTCTAGGCCTGGAAGGTTGATATAGACTATGATTAATCGTCTTCACTTCTTCATCATGAATGAACTTAAGACACTTATGGATAGGTGAAGCAAAAACATGCATGGCAATCAACCAAGGCAAACCTAGCTTAACTTGAAATTGATCAGAAGTAGGAACCACAACAAAGGTAGTGTTCGCAACTTTTCCACAAAGTTCAACCGATAAAGTAATAGAACCAAATGATGGATAAAGAAAACCATTACAAGTTTGAATCCACACATCTGATGTATCATAAAAGTCACATTGTAAGCTTTCCATAAAAAGATTTTCTTCAGTGATAACATTAACTAAGGATGCAAGATCAACAAGACAACCATGAGTAGGTTTCTAAGCAATCCTAGCAGCAATGTAAAGGGGACCATCAAGAGCTTTAATAATCTCAGAGTTATCAAAGGTAATCAAAAGTTCCTGAGGTCTTTTATTCTTAAATTGTTGTTAAGGTTTAGGTTGAGTTTTCATTTTAGGTTGGGGTGGAGATATAGACTGATCAACATTCTCCACTTGATTAACAACATGATTGAGATCATCCATCTTTGAATCATACACAGTTTCCATAGCAGATGGTTGAGCAATAGTATTAGTATCATGCGTAGGTAAAGGGTTCATATAGATTTGAAGGTTCTGATTAGGAGGAGAGATAGATTTATTCCCACTACTATCCAGATTATCAATAGATAAATCCTTAGAATCAATTAGATCTTGAACCTTATGTTTTAAAGAATAACATTTCTCAGTATCATGACCATTCTGATGATGATATTGACAAAAAACATTTTGATCAAAAGATTTAGATGCAATCGTAGTAGGTAAAAAAGGTTGAATAGGAGGTAAAGTAATCATATTAGCAGCTAACAACCTATTCATAATAACATGTAAAGATTCAGAAAGAGGAGTAAACGTACGATTTAATCAAAAGCAGTGGATGCAGAAGTGGCATTATGAGATGCAACAACAACTTGATTAACAACTGCATTCACTTGTTTGTTTATCTTGACATAGTTGTTGAATTTTTGAAACTTGTTTGGATTAGGAGCAGCATCACTCTTATCAACTGGAATAGGAGCCATTGGAGTGTTGCTCTCAAATTGACTCACTTGTAATTGATAATGATGAAGCACTACACAAAGTTGTTGAAAAGAGGTAAATTCAGTAAGTAGAATCTTATCTCTAATATCCTTTTGCAAATTTGAAATAAACATACATTGAATATCAATATCAAGAATAGGATAGGAAATCTGAGCATGCAAATGCTTAAATCTACCAATAAATTCAGTCAATTTTTCCTTAGCACTTTGTTTACAATGCATTAAATCAATCAAAGACACTTGCGGGCCAATATTATTTTGAAATTGTTGAATAAAGACATTAGCAAGTTGTGGAAAGGAATCAATAGAATAAGGAGGCAAGGAACAATACCATTGTAAGGCCTTGTCACGAAAGGTTCTAGCAAATAGTTTGGCTAAAATCCTATGGTCATGAGCATAATCACTACAAAGGATTTGGAATGTTTTAACATGATGAACATGATCTCCTTTTCCATTATAATTCTCAAGATGAGGCATCTCACCTTGCTGAGGAATAGGAGTACGAATGATGTCTCGGGACAAGGGACTTCCCATGTCACATGTAGGAATACTAAACTTGTTTTGAGTTAAGGAAGCAAGTTGTTGTTGTAAGGATGATACAATTTGAGCCAAACTGATGATAGTTGGATCATTAGAAGAAATAGGAGTAGAAACATTAGACACACTAGGTAAAGTGTAAGAAGCTACAGGAATAGAAGACACAACTGGAGGAACACTAGGAACTACAGTTGGAAGCGGATTGGAATAAGTGAAAGGAACATTATGATATGAAGGTTGTGATGTAGGAAGGGACATAGGAGGAACACTCATAGGAATAGAGGGAACCGTCACAGTCACCAAAGAAGTAGTATAGATAGGAATACTAGGTAAAGGATTAGAAGGAGGTTCAACACTAGTGATAGGAGGAATCAACCCTAAATCTTGAGCTTCTTGAACTAAAGGTTTAACATTTGAATGCACAAGGTGAGTAATACCATGCAAGAGGTTAACACCTTGATCACTATCACAGAGAACTTTCTTAAGAGCCTCTATAGCTTGAATGGAATCTTGATTATGGTTCTCTTGAAGAAGCCAATTACCCATTTTATCAAGTTTAGTGGAAAGTTTTTGGACTTGCTCAGGAGGAACTCTTAAAGCGTCATCCTCATCATGAGATGAGTGAGAAGAGTTTTTCTCCATAGTAGGATTGGAATCATGAAGAATCAAGTTATCATCTAGGATCCTAAGGAAAGGAGAAGAAGATTCAGGATCAAGGGCACCCATGAGTCTATGAATTTGTCTAGCTGGAATGTTATAAGTAGGACTAGTGGTAGTAAAGCTCATAAACCAATGTAATGAAAATGAACTAAACTCAGAACACATAAAGCATGAATATGAAGTCTAATTAGCATGCAAGATCTAACACAAAGGAAAAATCTAATACTAACAAGATAAAAGGACAGCACAATAAGGCATCCAATTCCACAAAAGAAAAGAGAGTAAGTATGTCGGGTTCACCAAAATTAATAAATGAAGGTGAACACACATACAATAAGACAAAGGGATATCTAACACCAAAAAGAAAGAGAGTAAGCTAGTCGGGTTCACCAAAATGAATAGATGTAAAATTGATTCATGTCGGGTTCACCAAAATGAATAGAGGTAAAATGGATTCACCAAAATGAATAGGGTTAAAATGGATTCAACTCTATTCAAATGGAAAGGGGGGAAATATGAGATCTATTCTCAAACCTAAATTCTCAAAGAAGAGATCCAATTTGATCAACCAAGAGGTTAATATGAAATCGAATCAATTTATGAAGAATATGGAAGAGAGAGAGAGTAAACCCAATATTTCCCTATAAAGGAAATTATGCTTGAAATATGGAATAATTGAAATACAAATACTAACCTCAAATTAGGGCAGATCTAGAAAATGTCAAATTCTGATGTCTGTGTATACTTTCAGGCAATTTTGCAACCTATTCTGGATTGGAAATGCCGAGACAAAGAAAACCCAGAAATCTTTCTCCAAGATGAGCTTAGGTCAGGTTTGACCTTCATAAAAGGTCAAATACTACATTCTTTATTTGAAGTCTGATTTTGATTCTATTTGCAGATCTTGGGAGTTTGTCGAAAAAGGTATCCAAATTCACTCTCAAATCCAAAATTTTGTACCTGTACCTGCAAAAAAAAGGGTGTTTTTGTTGTATGGGGGATTTGACTTGGTCAAACCCCAATTTAGGAATTAACCTTGAAATTGAATTGAAATATATTGCACATAAACAAAGTAATTGAAACAAATCACCTCACTTATGTTGAAGTCCTTGTAGAGGATTTGAATCCTCAAATCCACAAGTAGGAATGCTTCAATGGATGTAAAATGAATATAGGATGTCTCCAATCAATGGCATTTGATCTTCAACACCAATCTTGACTTGATCTTTGCATATGAGAAGGCTTGAATGAATGTAGAAGGATGGATCATCAAAGGGGCTCCAAAGAGATTGAATCCTTCAATAGCTAACAATGGATCTCCTTGATGGATGGATGCTTGAACACTTGAATGCTTGAAGACTTTCTTGCACTTGAGAGCTTACAATTGCTTGAGATGAGGTATGAATAATGGATGTTGGATTAATCAACTTTCTTGAGAGTGCTTGAGCATGAAAACTTGATGTGAAAATGAGAGAGGAAGGCCTCCTTTTATAGTGAACTAGGACACAATCCTCTAGAGGGGCCACCTTGGAGAATTAAATCCCAATTAGGTCCTAACCTTTAGAAAATATACCTAGATTAAATGCAATTAGAGGACTTACCATTCTAAAACCCGAAATGGCCAACTTGAAGGTGGGAAAATAAATATCCCGAAAGCTCGATGCCCAAAAATCAAGGATTCTAGAAATTTGAATGAGGGGGGAAAAATCAAGATTGGACCTGATCTAGTCAGGTTTGACCTCAATCCTGACCTATTCAGGTTTGACCTCAATCCTGACCTAGTCAGGATCAACCTCAAATTTGACCCTGGGCCCAGATTCAATCAGAACCAGGTCAGGAGGTCCCAGGGATGCCTAGAAACCTAGAAATGATATTAGAATAGGATAGAATGCCAGGGATAGACATAAAATCCTATGATTACTATGATGAAGGCTAGGAGGACCTATTTCTAAATCCTACCTAGAAAATAGAGCCATGAAAGAGGGAAATTAAGGAGAATCCTTGGGATCCTAACCCTAATTTTACCTAGAATGAAGAAATCAAGTGCTAAAAAGAAGTGGAAAGCGGGGAGAAAGCCAAATCATTGAAAAGACCTGATCAAGGTGCTTAACATGACCCTAAACCACCTACTCTAAGGGCTAAATGCTCTTATCATGGAAGTGCTTCCATTTTAAGATGATACGGTTCCAAAGAAAAGTTGATAAATGTAATTGTCCTTGAAAAAAGTGTAAGGGCTTAAAGAATCAAAGAATTCTAATCACAACATCCTAGAGTCATTATAGGCAACATGGTCACATTGAAGTGGGGCATGATTTTTGTTGATTGGTGAATGTGGATTTCCAATTGGAGGAACATGAAGGTGTGAATATCCAAGATGAGGATAATGCTCCCATGGAAGAAGATGATCCTATGGCAAAGAACACAATTGAAGATGATGGTATTGGCATAGCTGATAATGTGCCAGAGGACATGATTGAAGAAGATGGTATTGGTGTAGCTGATCAAGATAATCATGATGATGGTAAGCATCTGATAATGATGAAGAAGATGGTCTTGATATACTTATACTTGAGAAGGCATACGAGCCCCTATACCAAGGCTCCCAAACAACTCTTCTCTCCACTATAGTGTTGTTGGTGAACTTGAAGGTTATGAATGGTTTATCCAATGTAGCAATGTCATGTATGCTAAGTTATGCCATTTTTTTCATCTTCAATGTTAGCATACCATTACGATTCATTATATTAACAATTCATATTTGTTTTTGTAGATTGATAGGTGAGTTTTTGTTACCACCATCAAAACATTCTGCCTCATTCATACTGAGAATTATCTACCATTATGAATCAAATTGGAATGAGGTATCAAACAATACATGCATGTACCAATGATCACATTCTATATCATAAACAACATGAATTTGCAATAGAATGCCCTGATTGTCATATTAGTAGATATCGGTCAGATCAAATAACAAAAAAGGTGCCTCACAAGGTTCTTTGGTACATTCCCATTATTCCACATCTTCAACAATTATTCAGGTGCACTAGCTTGGCATAATTTATGGATTACTATGCACGCAATAAAAGTCAATATGACATTATGCGAATGCTTGTGGATGGGTCTACATTTAAAGACATAGAAACAACATGGCCACACTTTAAGAAGAACCTCGTAATCTCAAGCTTCATTGGCAACGGACGGTGTCAATCCATTTGGAGATATGAGATCTGTTTACTCAGTGTGGCCTATTTTTGTTATTAAAAATAATATTCCTCCTTGGATGTCCATAAAGAGGGAGCACATAATGTTGTCAATGATTGTACCAGGTATTTTTTCATTTAATAGTTATGCAAATTAATTTATACACACTGCATCAAGATGGTCATAATAATTATGTAATGTTTTTGTTCATTCAACTAGGTAAGTACCAAGTTAAAGATATGAACATGTATATTGAGCCCCTTATTGATGAGTTGTTGAAGTTATGGAATGGGGTCACTATGTATGACATCTCTAGACCAATAGGACAAAGACAAATTCAATTCCATGCAATGCTTGTATAGACAATACATGATGCCCCTGGGCTAACTCATTTTTTCGGTATGTTATATATTGTTAAGGCCACGTATTTTTGGTATGTTATAGTGCTTACACATTATTGTTGTATGTTTAAGTTGCACATGATAATTGTACATGATCCAATTGTATGGTATGTTTAAGGTCTTTAGACAAAGGGTAAATTTGTATGTCCAATTTGTGGTCCAAAGATAAAATCTCATCATTCAAGAAGTTTAGGAAAGTAGGTGTTCGATGAGTTTAGGCACTTTCTCCACAATAATCATAAGTATCGAATTATTGAAACATCTTTTTAATGGGAAAGAAGAGACAACATCAAGGCTATGAAGAATGACACCTCGTATATGGAAGTTGGAATATAATAGACTAAATCATCGAGGTAATGTCATTCCATTTGATGATTTTTGTTTGAAATTTATATTTTGATATTGTCTTTTATTTACTAATGATGTTATTGATGCTTGTGAAGGTCGTCAAGGCATGAATGACCAACTTCTTAGAGGAATAAAAAGCTATCCTAGTCAATTTAGTAGGTTGTCGTACTACAAGGATCTCCCAATTGTGCATTTGTTTGATGTTATGCATATTGGAGAGAATGTAACAGAGACACTATGGAAAATATTGGATGGAAGGTGTGCCATAGAAAAAATTGTCAAAATTTGTAATGACATTCATGAATCCAATCATGCACTAAAAAATTTCATTGAATAAAATAGCAATGGAGACCGCATAAATACGAGTGTCCTTCCTTGGTTATTAACTGAGCAACAAAGTGATGCATTAAAATAAGTCATAAAAAAATTTTCCAACTGGATTTGTTGCAAATATAAGCAATCTTGTATCAAAGAAAGGTGATTTTGGGCCAAGGTTGAAACCACATGATTGGCATACCTTCGTCAAGGTAAGTCATGTTCTCTATTTACAATATATTTGTAAAATTGCATGTACTTTTTATTGTATTATTTTACAATATATTGAAAAGATCATTTTTTAATAATTGCAGTATGTCCCACCTCTATCCATCCCACACCAGTTTGACAATAGTGTTAAATAAGTTATATACAATCTTGGAGAATACATAAGGTTAGAAGTGTTATTTCTTAGACTTGTACAAATATTATATTTATGACTTGCTTTACTTTTTATGTAATTTATTGTATAGTTTTTCTAAAATCTTATTTATATGTTCTTGCGAGTTGAATCTCTTTTAGGTGGTTATCATCTAAAGAAATTGATAAAAAAGATATAAAATATTGCAAGAGAAAAAGTCCCCAGCATATGTGTGAAATGCAAAAGTGTCTACCTCCAACTTTTTTCAATGCTTAAGAACACTACCTCATACATCAAGTTGAGGAGATTGAATTGTGTGAACCTGTACAAGCTAGGTCAATGTGGATGGTTGAGAGGCACTTGAAATTTATGAAGGGCTTGGTTTGACAAAGAGTACATCCTGAGGGTTATATGGTGGATGGATATATGGTATACCAGACCATGGTGTACATTAGTGAATATCTTCCCAAGTTTGCAGCAAATATCCATGTAGATTGCATTTGGGATCCCAACTTTATTAACAAATTCGAAGGGGAGTACTCGATGGGGAAAGGTAGATTGAGGAAAGTGAGAGGTAATTATATGATGTTATTGTAGTTTATTAATTCTTATAGATCTTCAATATAAGTTATTTCTAAGTAGTCTATTTGTTTTTTTTATAGTTGGTCGTGAGTGGGATGCACTACATTTGTATATTGTAAACAATCTTGATTAGATGATGGTATGGATTCAACAATCTCAAGAAAATGGTCGCTCATTAACATGGGATGGTGTTGCATCATTGGTTAAAGAAGCTCATTGTAATAGAGATCCCAATGTTACGCCAATGGTACTTGATGTAGCATATGGTTTAAGAGGTAGAAAGGTACGTATAAGTTTACTAACCATGACCCATAAGTTTAATATCAACTCACAGATCGATGCAAATAATCTTGACATGTTTGAATAATTGTAGATCAAACACCACAAAGCTATGTACTACCATGGCCGTAAATTTCACATAAAAAAGTTAGACGACATGAAGAAAACTTGTAATTATGGGATAAGTGTAGTCTTCAAGGTCACTAATATTTCATCTAGAAATGACATACATCCTCAACAATCTGAAAATTGATACTATGGCATTTTGGATGATATACTTGAGTGTGACTTTAATTCATTCAAATTAGTTCTATTTGTCATCAAATGGTACAGGCTACGACTGAATCAAAATGATCATGATAGGAATGTTATTGAACATGATAGTGGATTTACAATGATTAATACAAGGTCATTTGAGCTAGGTGGAGATGAGCTCTATGTTCTTCCAAGCCAATATGAGTGAGTATTTTACTTTGTCATTCCATATAAATCGGGTTGGTCATTTGTTGTTAGACATGATCCAAGAGGAAGGCCAGTAAAGTATAATGTGATGGAAGAAGAAGATACTAAAAAATCTAAAGATGAAGTAAATGATGATCATGAATGACTGTTACACAATGAAGAAGAAGAAGAATAAGAAAATGATGATGATTCTAGTGATGTTGACGATGATGGTGATGATCAAGGTGATGGTGATGATGATGATAGTCATGATGATGGTGATGATGATGATGATGATGATAGTCATGATGATGGTCATGATGATGATAGTCATGATGATGGTGATGATGATGATGATGATAATGATGATATTCATGATGATGACATGGATGAGGAGGATGATCAATGAAATGTATGTCAAGGTATGATCAATGTCATGTATGAGGTATTGATATATTCATAGAAATTTGTTTGACTTGTATGTTTGTATAATTAAGTTATTATATGTTGAACTCTAATGTTATGGAGTATATTTTGCATCATGTAAATTTTGTCTTCTATGTAATTTTTAGCTTACATATCATGTAATTTTTGGCTAACTTAAGATAAATGATTTACATATGTAGGAAATATAATGCCTTTGACATGGATATTTATTATTTGATTTCCTTCTCTTTAGTCAGAAGAATATATAGATCCTACTATGTCTCTCATTTGATGGATTGCATGTATCACCAAATAGGTATTTGTCTGATCTATCTTCCTCAAGTGAGGAAAATGTGGGAATAGAAGACAAAAGTGAGACATCCAGTAGGTCTAAAATAGGGAGATCAACTAGAGGTCAAAAGATTAGAAGGAAATTCAATAAATGAATGCAATTTTCCTTGCTGAGGGGGGTTCATGTTCTTATGATAATGAGACCAAAGGCAATAGGAAGGTTCCCTTAAGGTACACACATCTTCAGAAAGAATGGGTACCCAAGGAACTACCTCTAGTTAACATTGATTTTTCTGTTAAAGAAAGGATATATCACATAGCTCCATCTTCATTACATGGTTTGGGCTTATTTTCCATGGATGGCATAAAGGTCAGTTATAATCAAGTTTTTGAATTGATGGAGTATGTAGGACCTTGTTACAATTACAATAATTAGATGTGGATTGTGCAATATAAAAAAAGTATGCATAGGTATGCATTATCAGCAAATTATATACAATGAAAAGTAAATGATCAAACTAAAAGGCTCGCTATGTATATTGATGGAAGGCCAAAAGCAATAGGGAATATCATAGGTTTTATAAATAGTTCTCGACCTGTGTCAACAAATAAGTGGCCAAATTGTATATTCGAGGCACGTGAGGGAAATTGTGTATTTGTATGTGCAATAAAATCAATAAGTGCAGGGGAAGAGCTTCTAATAGATTACAATTTGAATCGTGTAGATACAAAAAAATTCCCTATCATGGGACTAGTAAGTATAACATTTAAACCAATTGCCTCCAATTAATATTGACTCTAATGTAAAATCTATTGTTTTATTAATAATTTTTTTGGTAAGTTTATTACTTTCATTTCACTGCTGATTTCTAAGAAATATTAATCTTTGTCACAGGGCGACATGGATCCACCTCAAGATACAAGCGGGGATGTTCCTCACAGTAAAACTTCTTCATCAGAGGTAAACCTTAATTAGTGTAATTCTAAAAATTATATAGAAACAAATGTCATATTATTATGTTCTTTTCTTTATGGCTTTGGAGTTATTTTGATAGAATTTTACTGATATTGATGTCACAACTTGATACTTATTGATAGGGAAAAGCAAAAATGACAGTAGATCGATTGTGATCTGAAATTGAGGTGGCATTTATAGATGACATCGCATGTAGTGCTAACCCTATATTCATGGCTACTCAAATTATAAATAAACATAGTAAATAAATTCTTAACCTTGTCATGGAACCAAACAAAACTCAGGAGACAGAGGCACTCAAAGATGAATTGATTCATAGAGTCAATTATATGAATGTAAGCAGTAATTAATCTTAAGCAATAATTAAAGCTCAATAGATGTTTATATTTTATACTATCTTATGGATCATGATCTAAAATATGATGTGTTCTTCTTACAAGATTTTTTGACACCTGTGAAACGTGGTCAATATGGTGAGGGTTGTAGTGCCACACAACCTTCATGTAAATAATCCTTAAATCTTTAACCATTCATTTAACCTTTGTATGCATTATTTACTCAACTTATGTTTGGGATGCTTCTAGTACCCCATTTAATCTTTATCCATTGCAAATGTCTAGTCTAACAATGTATTCTTCAGCTCATGACACTACTACATTTGGGGCCAAATTTTGACAGAAGCTTCCGACGAGTAATTTTTTATTACGAATTTGGTTTTTTTTTTTGTTGTAATAGGCCCCTATGGGTGTTTAATTGACCATTAGAATTCTGAAAGATTCAAGGTATAGATGAAAAAAAAAGTGAAATAGCCTCATCATTTTTATTTCGATTGGATAGAGAAGGAGAGGGAGAAAAGGAGTGAAAGCTGAGCACGTGAGAAGGTATGTGATTTCTTCATCTTTTGAGCCTCTGGCATCATATTCAAATGCATTGCATTTTATTTGATCATGAATGCTCTCTAAAATGACCACATTCTACTAGTGTTGTGCCCTAGCCAATACTTTATCTCTATTATTTGATGTTATTGGTGCTTGTGCTCAAGGATATCGATTCACTATTTTCAAATGTTTGGATTCACATTTGTTGATATTACTAGCATGTTTAATATTGCCATTGTATATTTCTATCACTGAAATGACTGCATTCTACTGGTGTCGTGCCCTAGCCCATGCTTTAACTCCATTATTTGATGTTATTGGTGCTTGTGCTCAAGGATATCTATTTTTTTGAAATGTTGACTGTGGTTATCAAATGGACAACCCACGAGCTTCTAGCTAGGTGCCATTTGTATTGATAGCTTAGGGCATCAAATGTATTGTATCATTGATAGTTGAGACTTTGTTAAAAGGAAATAGGACAAAGAATGATTTTGATTTAGTTTCTCTATTTTGATCCCTAAGTGGCTTACAACCCTAGAGAAGTATATGCAGATTTACGGATGCATTTGCAAGATACATAGCAGCCGATAATTTACAAGAAATCCATGCATCCAATTTGAATAGCAATTAATACAAAGAAATAGGGTCTTCCAATGGCCCAATCATCTAGACCTTGACTGTCCCCTCAACCAGTGACCCTTCAAAATTAGGTTATCATGCAATCAGTGAGTGATCCTTCATTCTCCTAGTCTTCCCTGTATCCAAACATATTGGAAATACATAATAAAATGATAACAAGTCTTTCACAATCCCCCTTCCCTCAAGAAACACTACCAACCATCCCTTCCACATAACATTTCACTATTTTATGAGTGGATTGTGCAAGAATAGTTAACATTAAACAAGGAGAAAACTCCTCAACACATCTTAGAAACCATGAATTCAATAATAAATGAAACCTAACACCAACACTATTCCTTCCATAGTTGTAGGATACATAGTAGTCGATAATTCACAAGAAATCCATGCATCAAATTTTTATAAGGATATCCTACTAATCAATAGGAATTTTCTTGAGATGACCAATGATTATGCATTTTGATAGCAGTGTGCTAGTTCAAAGGGATAATATAAATCTGAAACAATTTTTTCTGATTTTCTCAAACTACAAATGTGGTTAAAGGGAAGATATTATGTGGAAAACCCACAAACCAAGCTAGAAAATGATTGTACATCAAATTATTCCTATATTCATTCAAGTATTTCTATGCTTCAGCTACCTGACCTTTGAGCTTCATCTAGAGGAATGTGTAGCTTTAATATAGAGTTACTTTTTGGGCCTTACAATAGGGTGGAATATGATCAAGATTTGTTTAGGCTGTATCTTTGTTAGTCCCATTGTTAGGTTCTTATGGTTCATGGTTTGAATCTATTATGGTTGTGTAAGGGATTTGTAGATTCTTTTTCTAACATAATTATTGGACACCATGATTGGAAAAATTGGTTGTTGGCTATTGTACACATGAATCATAACTGTCAATGGTTCTTTGTGTTCAAGAATTCATTGATCAATCTTTGAGATTTATTGTCCCAGCTTTAAAAGAGTGATAAAAGATATAGTGAGTGCTATCTTTTATAAGTGTTTTGTGGGTGCCGTTATCTTCTAAGAGTAATAGCTGGAACCAAATTATGTTCTTTGCCTCTAGTAAATATTGCAAACATAATCATCTTCTTGGTGAAGGGTTGCTTCCATCCCCATGAGGCACTATTGCATGGTTTTCATTCCCTTGTAGTATAGTGAACCTAATTTAATACAAGTGTGCACTATTTTGGGATCCATAATTTATGGCCCCTACACTATGGTTGTTAGCCTAAGATAGGCCTACCTTTGCATATAATAAGATGCCAACATGAAACAAACATCCAGAAGTTAGGGGGTTGTTCCTTGTCCATAATTTATTATTTAAGTTCTAAGTGATGATGGGTATATCGTGTAATTCATACCTAGTGTGTCTCTTTCTTTCTCTCCACATTTCACATTAGGAGTATATGCTATAAAATACTAATGAAATCAACTATTGGTCAAATCTAATCAAAATTGCAATATAAAGATTAAAATAGATCTTGAGGAAATATGGGAACCATTTTTTACAGATATTGTACAAACGAAGAGAATACTCCCAAGAGGAAATGCTTCAATGTGGAACAATTGAAGGACAATATTTTACTTTTATATGCATGTCTGTAATGTTTTTGATATATTTCTGAGATAACAAAACCATAGAAAGAATAGCATATAGACTAAAGTAAAGAATAATGATCACACTTTGAGATATTGTGGAAACTTAAAGGAAAGAATGCTTGGTGGGGTTATCATGCAATCAATGAGTGATCCTTCATTTCCCTCTTCCAATGACCCTTCAAAACTAGGTTATCATGCAACCAGTGAGTGATCCTTCATTCTCCTGGTCTACCCTGCATCCAAACATATTTGAAATACACAATACAATGATAACAAGTCTTTCAAAATCCCCCTTCCCTCAAGGAATGCTATCAAACATCCTTTTCACATAGCATTTCACTGTTGTATGAGTGGATTGTGCAGGAACAGTTAACAATAAATAAGGAGAAATCTCCTCAACACATCTTGGAAACCATTGAATTCGATAATAAATGAAACCTAACACCAAAACTATTCCTTCCATTAAATTCTACCAAGAATAAAGAATTTAATCCATTCAACATTACATATAATCATTAGACAATTACATTTCCTGACTGTGTATAGGAACAATCACGACCAAAATGATCAAAACTACTTTCACCCTTGCACAAGCTATTCCAAACTTCAAGTAAAATGAGCAATATGCTATATCAAATCATTCATATTCATAGTAACCAGTCAAAGGATCATTTTGTCAATGAACCCTTTGACTATACCCTTACAACAAAGAAAGGAAACCTCAAAATAGAGAAAGGAAACTTAGTAAAACCAGTCTATGCCATTGTTTGTGAGGGAAACTTAGTCACGACATCAAGTATCATCTCATCATGGTCTATTCACCATGTTTCAACACCCCATTCACTCTGATCTATTCAACTTACACCATTCTTCTTCTCTTGGACTCAAAGGCTTGAAACAATATATGTGGTAAAAATTCATGAAATACTAAAGAAGACCTGCTATTTGTCAGACAAATCTTCATTGTCCCCCACAAAAAACTAAGTAATAACTAATCTACCCTTAATTTGTTTAACAATGCATCATATTAGATAAAGTAGGTTCTATCACACATGGCATGAACTCTCTTCAAACTCATAATACGTTGCATGCGTAGTACAAAACCCATGAGATTCTAAAGAAGGCCTCACTCTTAATGAGTTATAAACATGCCATTGTTTCAGTTTTGCTTGTGAGTTATGATAATTTTTGTAAACATGCCATTGGTTCAGTTTAGTGTATTCATTTTTGTCAGACAAATCTTCATTGTCTTCTGATTCTCTTCTTTATATACTAGCATGTATTAATTGGCTGACAAATAAAGAAGCATTTAGACAATCATAAGACAATGAAGATAATTTTAAATGCATCTAACACAATTTTTTTTTACAAAACTGAACCAATGGCATGTTTACAACAAAGAAATAGAGTGATAATAATATGCTAAAAATTGTATTCTATTTAATACATGCCAAAGGACCAGTCCCAACAATTCTTAAACATACTTTATCTGATATGATGAATTCTTAAACAATTAAGGTTCGCGTAGACATAGTTATCACACAATTTTTTGTGTGGTACAAGGAAGATTTGGCTGATTAAGAGTGAGGCCTTCTTTAGAATCTCATATAAATTTGGCTGATTAAGATGAGAAGAAAAACATAATTCATTAGTTAAATTTTTCAATTTCATGTATTTTTTCTCCTATTTATTAGGTGCATGAGTTGAAGGTTGAATGTAAGAGTCTTATAATGTTGTGTTACCTTTGGATCTCGAGTTTCTGATACTCCTATGATGATCTTTCTCAACAAGTATTTTATTCTATTATTTTTTTTTGAATAATATATTGGGGAAATACAAAATTGTGTACTTCTACAGGATAGCAAACACAAAATTGAAGCATCAAACAAGACTTGATCAAGTTGCAAGTGGAATGTGCACTCAAATAGTAAGTAATGTAGAATAAAAAAATAAGTAATATGTTGTGTCTACATTTTGTTATTTTCTGGGATTACATCCATGTTCTATAGTCATAGAATGGTTTAAAATTGAAATTTACAATTCGATAAAAGTACTGACGGGTGTTTTTCCCCGCACCCTCAATCAACAACTTGCCTCCATTTGTGGTCTCAAGTTGCCTCCATTTGTTGTTCCCTACACCCTCAAAAAGTGTTAGATAGGCATATTTTTCATTTTAAGATCAAAGATAAAGGCCCCCTTTTTTATGCACACACACACACACACAACATATACAACCTTCACCATGCAGATTTGCCTAAGCACTAGTGGGACCTTATATCCTGCAACAAATGTATTATTGTGAAAATCATCACAAGTCCATTTGTTGCCGAAGCTAGCTCCCAGTAGTGCTTGGTCAAATTTGATGCATTGTAGGGATAATATTTTGTGTATAATATATATGATATTTTATTTTGATTTACAAACTACTATATTATTTGAATATCTTTCTTTCTTGCCACAATAGGAAAGCGTTTGAGGTGGAAGTCTACAATAACATAAGTGTTTCAATTTGGTATACCATACTACAACATCATTTCATAACTAAGTTTTCAATTGCTATATATAATTAGTTTATAGATAATCTAAGTGAAGAAGGATCATGTCAGACAATCCAAGTGAAGAAGGTAATGAGGATACAATCAATAGATTGTGGTCGAACTTGAAAAGAAAAGGCGATGGAAAATGTTATTGTCCTTGCAATATTTGTAAGGGCTTAAACACTAGAAGATTGCTAATCAAAATAGCTAAGAGACATTGTAGGGATAATGGTCACATTGAAGGAGGGTTTGATTATCATGAATTGGTAAGTTTTTCATTATATTTATTTAACAATTAATATATATATGAAATACACTTGATGATGAGATCATTATCATGGTTTATTTGTGTTCATCATTTTTATATAGGTCGACCTCCCCAGGGGAGTACATGATATGGACCATGGAGGTATGAATATGGAGAATATGGCTTTGGAAGTGGAGGATCACGGAGGTGTGAATATTGAAGTTGAAGATTATAATCCCATGGAAGATGACAATGATGTGCCAGATGATGGTACTAATACATTGATCCATGACACATTTGGTATTGGCACAACTGATGATGATGATCAGGATGATGTTGATGTCATCCATGATATACCTCTACTTGAGAAGGCAACCACGCCCCTTTACAAAGGCTCCCAAACAACTCTTCTCTCTATTGTATTGTTGTTGAACTTGAAGGTTATGAATGATTTATCCAACACAACAATGTCACGTATGATAAGGTATGTCATATATGTCATTATAGTAATAAAATGGTGAAACATATACCATAAATATTGTTAATATTAACAACTTATATTTTTTTCTATAGATTGATAGGTGAGTTTTTGTTACCACCATCGAATATTCTCCCTCTCTCATACTAAGAATTATGTGCCACTATGAGAGATATTGGAATAGAGTATCAAGCAATAGATGCTTATCCCAATGATCATATTATTTATCATAAAGAACATGAATTTACAATAGAATGCCCTGAATGTCATACGAGTAGATATTGAACAGATCAAATAACAAAAAAGGTAGCTCACAAGGTTCTTCGTTACATCCCCATTATACCATGTTTGCAAAGATTATTCAGGTGTAGTAGCTTGGCACAATTTATAGATTACCATGCACGCAATATGAGTTGAGATGACATTATTTGAATGCTTGTGGATGGTTCTGTATTTAAGGACATAGAGGAAAAGTGGCTGCACTTTATCGAAGAACCTTGAAATCTCAAGCTTTTAGTGGCAGCGGACAATGTCAATCCATTTGGAGAGCTAAGATCTGTTTATTCTATTTGGCCTATTTTTGTCGTCAACAATAACATTCCTCCATGGATGTCAATAAAGAGGAAGCACATCATGTTGGAAATGATTATTCCAAGTATTTGATCATTTAATAGCTATCTGCATGTAATTATAAATCTTGCAGTAAAATGGTCAAAATAATTATGTAATGTTGTTGTTCATTAAACTAGGTAAATACCAAGTTAAAGATATGAATGTATATATTGAGCCTCTTATCAACGAGTTGGTTGAGTTATGGAAAGGTGTCACTATGTATGACATCTCTAGACCAATAGGAGACAAACAATTTTAATTCCATGCAATGCTTATATGGACAATACACGATGCCCTAGGGATAACACATTTTTCTGGTATGTTATGGTGAATTCAAGTTGCACACGATAATTCTAAAAATAAAAATTAACATATTTAATCCAATTGTATCATTATCTTGTAGGTCTTCAAACAAAGGGAAAATTTGCATGTCCAGTTTGTGGTCCAAAGATGAAATCTCGTCATTCAAAAAGTTTAGGAAAACATGTGTTTGATGAGCATAGACACTTTCTCTACAAAAATCATAACTATCGAATTACCAAAAAACATCTTTTCAATGGGAAAGAAGAGACTACATCTAAGCCATGGAGAATGATACCTCGCCTATGGAAGTTAGAATATAATAGAATTAATCATCAAGGTACTACCGTTCTACCTAATGGTTTATGTTTGGAATTTGTATATCTTTATTGTGTTTTGTTTGTTGATTATGTGATTGATGATCGTGAATGTCATCAAGGAAACACTACTGAGCACCTTCCAAATGGACTAAAAAGTTATCCTAGAAAATTTAGTAGGTTTCCCTACTAGAAGCAGCTGCAAATTGTGCATTTGTTTGATACTATGCATATTGGAAAGAATGTAACAGAGACATTGTGGAAGATATTGGATGGAAGGCATGACAAAGAAAAAATTGTCAAAATTTGTAGCGACATTCATGCATCCAATGATGCAATGAAAAATTTCATTGAATCAAATAGAAATGGAGAACAAATTAATATAAGTGCCTTTCCTTGGTTATTAATAGAACAACAAAGTGATGCCATAAAAGAAGTCATACAAAAAATTTGATTTCCCATAGGATTTGTTGCAAACATAAGCATTACCATATCAAAGAAAAGTGAATTTGGGCTAGAGTTGAAAACACTTGATTGGAATACCTTCATCAAGGTAAGTCATGTTCTTTTGTATTTACAATATATTTGTAAACTATATGCACTTCTCATTGTATTATATGAGAAAAGAATGACATGATTATTTTTATAATTATTACAGTACGTGCTACCCCTATCTCTCCCAGAGAACTTTGACAATAACATCAAACAAGTGATATATGATCTTAGAAAATACATGAGGTAAGCAATGATATCTGTTCAATTTGTTGTATATATTGTAAAGTCTCGTGTTTATATATTTTTGTGTCTTGAATGTCTTGTAGGTGGTTGTCATCTAAAGAAATCCATAAAGAAGATATGCAATACTGGAAGAGAATAATTCCTCATCTAATGTGTGAAATGCAAAAGTGTCTACTTTCAACTTTTTTCAATGCACAAGAACACTACCTCATACACCAAGTTGAGGAGATTGAAATGTGTGGACTCGTACACACTTGGTCAATGTGGATTGTTGAGAGGCACCTAAAATTTTGGAGGGCTTTGGTTTGGAAAAGAGAACATCCTAAGGGTTCTATGGTGGAGGGATATATGGTATACCAGACTATGATGTATGTTACTGAATATCTTCCTAAGCTTGCAACAAAGATCCATATAGATCACATTTGGGATCTCAACACCATTAGAAAATTCGAAGGGGAGTACTTGGTGGGGAAAGGTAGAATGAGGAAAGTGAGAGGTAATAAATTATAAGATGTTATTGTAGCTGTTAATTAATTCTTAATCTTCAAAATTAATCGGTTGTAAGTCATCTATTTATTTTTTGTATAGCTGCTCAAGAGTGGGATGCAATATATTTGTATATTGTAAACAATCAAGATTGGATGACGAAATGGATTGAATGATGTCATCATTTAGGTCGCACATTAACATGGGAAGTTATGTCTTCACTGGTTAATGAAGCTCATTGTAACGAGATCCAAATGTTACACAAAGGGAAATAGATTTAGCACATGGTTTAAGAGATTTATAGGTATGTATAAATTTGTTGATCAGTCGTATGTTTATGAACTCTTGATGCATTAATTTATACATGTTTTACATATTTTTGTAGGTCAAACACCACAAGGCTATGTTTTGCAATGGTCATAAATTTCGCATCAAAAACTTGGATGAAACAAAGAAAATTTGTGATTCTGGGATAAGTGTAGTCTATCAAGTGACTAATATTTCATCTAGAAATGACTTACATCCTCAAGAGTCTGAAAATTGATACTATGAAATTTTGGATGATATACTTGAGTGTGACTTTAATTCCTTCAGATTAGCTCTCTTCCAAGCCAATGTGAGTAGGTATTTTACTCAGAGGTTCCACATAAATCAGGTTGGTCATTTGTTGTTAGACATGATCCAAGAGGAAGGCTGATGAGGTATAATGCGATGGAAGAAGAAGATTGCAAACAACTAGAAGATGATATAGATGATGATCACGAACAATAGTTAGTCGATGATGTTCCTGATGCAACTTTTCTTGAAGAAGAAGAAGATGATGACAATGATGATGCTATTGATGATGATGATGATGATGATGATGATGATGATGATGATGATGATGGTGTTGATGTCGATGATGATGATGAAGATGAATATGATGAAAATGATGGTGGTGGTGATGATGTCGACATCAACGATGATCATGGTGATTAGTTGGATGAAGAAGAAGATGAATGAAATGTACAATTATGTGATCACTGCTTAATCTATTTAATATTGATTTCTTGATAGAAATGTGCAGTTATGCAATCAATGCTTAATCTAATTAATTCATGATGTACTTACTATGGGATGCTTATGGTTTTTAATGTACTTACTATGTTGTTTTGAGTATATGTATCATGAATTTTTTAGCTAACATTAGATAATTGAATTACATATGTAGGTACCCGGACCCCTTTCATGAGCATCCCACACAGTCTCATGGATCGACAGGTATAAGTCAATACACTCTATAGAGATTAATGTATTTCATAATTTGCAAAATATCTCACATTACTTGCTATCTCTCTCATTTGATGGAGTACAGGTAGAAACACATAGGTATTTGTCAGATGTGTCTTCCTTGAGCAAAGAAAGTGAGTCATTTAGTATGTTTGAATTAGGAGGTTCAACTAGAGGTCAAAAGACTAGAAGGAAATTCAATAAATGCATGACATTTCTCCTTGCTCAAGGGGGGTCATGTTCTTATGATGATGAGAGAAAAGGTGACATTGAGGTGCCCTCTAGGTACCAAAATCTACAGAAACAATGGGTCCCCAAGGAACTTCCTTCAATAAACATTGATTTTAGTGTTAAAGGCAAGATATATCATATTACACCATCGTCAATACATGGTTTGGGCCTATTTTCCATGGATGGCATAAAGGTATCTTACAAAAAAGTTGTTGAATTGATGGAGTATGTTGGACCTTGTTACAATTACAAAAATTGGATGTGAATTGTTCAATATAAAAAAAGTATGCATAGGTATGCACTCTCGGTAAATTATATTCAACAAAAAGATAATGAGAAAAATAAAAGAGTGGCTATATACATTGATAGAAGGCCAAAAGCATCAGAGAATATTGTAGGTTTTATAAATAGCACATGACCTCTGTCAACTATTAAGCAACCCAATTGCATATTTGAGGCTCGCGAGGGAAATCATGTATTTGTATGTGCGATAAAATCAATAAGTGTAGGGGAAGAGCTGCTTATTGATTACAATTTGAATCACATAGATACAAATGATGTCACTATCACTAAATACTCTTCATATTTATATGAACTAACATATTTCAATCTCTTCATAGATTGCCTGACACATCAAAGGCAACAAAGGCAAGACTACAAAAGTATGGGAAACACAAGCTAGGCTCTGGTGGTTATTTGAAACTTGATGCACGAGTTGTAAGTGTTAATATTGTCAAAATTGAATGAGGAAAAATACAATTTATAGATGGCTTTTAACACTGTAAATAATTCTTTGATATTTATAATATTTAATTATAATTTGAAATCTTTTTTTGTTTTGATTAAACAATAAAATAAAATTTGACGATACCAAGCAAACATGTAGGGCACATAGTTCAATGTAAGTCTCACAGAAGAGGACAAGAGAATTGGATTCCAACAAGGCTATAAAGCCATGGCAGGAAGAATAAGAAGTGCACAAGGTTCTACTAATGGATCTATCGCAATAAGTAAGCTAAATAGATGATATTTCAAATTTAATTATTTACCAATTAGTTTATTTGATGTTAAGTTCCAACATAAAGTGAGTAAATGAGTAAATTTTTTTTTTTTTTAGTAAGAAAATAATGATAACATGAATGCATATGAAATTGAAATGCAGCCTACCAATTCTTTCCATACAAAACCTGTGTGTATTGATGACAATGAGGATGTGCATCAGAGTAATACATGCAAATATCTTAAATTGATTGGTGTAGTAATACAAATTTAATTGCAATTGGTGTTTGGATTAATGTAACAATTTGTATTGCAGCTGTAGAGAGTGTAGAGGCCGCTGTTAATGAGCAGGTTGAGGTTGAGGCCGAGGCCAGACAAACTGACCTCAATGTTGATGATGTGACTAGATCAGGTAAAGAGCTATACAATTATGGCTTGTAAAGTACTGAAATACTTTAAAATGTTTTTAATGTTTTTAATTATAATAAAATATTTTTAATTTAACCCTTTTATATGTTATTGCAGATGACCCCCCTTTGCATCAACAGAGAACTAGGTGTGCATTGAGATCTAATGAGAGGGTAGATGATCATCATGATGATATCGATACTCCTCTTAATGATTACTTCTTAAAAGCTAGAAATCAAAATAAATAAAAAAGAAATGATTGTCATCTATGCACCTTAATTGATAATGACTGATTTTTATATGCCAATGAATTTAATTATGTGGTATTGAATATTCATAAATTTTATAATGTGTTAATGAATGTTATCATGTGATAATTAATGACTGTCACATTTTATTAATGTGTTAATGAATGTTATCGTGTGATAATTAATGAATGTTACATTTTATTAATGGATGAAATAATGAATGAATGTTAGATGTTAACGGGGAATTTAGAGTGATGTTAGGGGGGGGGGGGGTTGGGGCCAAATGAGCTTCCACCTTCACGTGGCTGGCCCTGTTTAGTACAGAATATAAAACTATTCTCGAAACAAAGTGAAGCTCAATAATATTGTTCCTTATATAGGGTCTCAAGTGTAGCCTTTATCCCACTCTCAACATTGCAAGGCTTCAAGTGGTGTTCTAAGATTGGTTTCTCCATCTCCCACTGACATCTTGTCTTTCTCCTAAGAACTCTCACTGAGCTCTGATACATGGATGAGTAGAAGATGTCCCTTACAGGCTACACATATATAATATGGTAGATCTAGGGAACAAATATACTACAACATAGAATGAGTCAACTTGAATCTATAGTTTCTTCATTCACAATGAAAATTCAAATTACAAGCCATATTTTAGATTTAATATTCATATTCATCTTCATCATGATCATAGCCATCATGGTCAACATCTGGTTCAACTTCATTTGAACCACACTCCATGTCGGGTACCATTATAAGGCATGGAGTGTGATCATACCCAAGTTACCATAATAATGAGTTAGCCTATAAAATTATGAATAAAATACCTCGTTTATCATATTTATAATACTACAGGTGCACCCGGGATTGGCCCAGGCACCCAAGTTCCTACCAAAGGAACCCAAGTCGAACCCAGAGGAGAACAAAAGTAGAACTGGAACCCAACCTCAAACAAAGAACCAGATAACTTGGATTTTTTCTAATTCAAGTTTATTTTTGAATTCTTCTCTAATTCCAACTTGATTATTCCATATTTTGTTTTCCAATTTTCCTTCTTCCTCACTCCAAATTATGTTATGTTGTTATTTCCTTTTACTAATTGTGCTATTTCAAGGATCACCACCCATGACTTGGTTAAGATGATGAATGTTGTCAATGCCTTTATTACCAAGTAATCACCGCCCGCCATTAATGAATATTAATGACCATTATTTCCTAAGGGTAATCATTGTTTGTGTATGCTGATCACCCAAGTCTTTGGTTGTGATTTGAATGCTACAAGGTTTGTCAGAAGTGGGGGTATGACATGCTGGTTGGATTATGACATATTGACACTTACACCATGAAGAAGACAAATGATTAAATAGAAAGAGAGGACCAATTGAACCATCTTGTGGTCACTCTATATCACATTGAGAAACAATGTCAAGACTCAAGAATCAAAACAATCAAAAGTTTCTTTAAGACCATGAATGATCAAAAATATTCCATCAGAAAACAAAACACTAATCTATATTATCATTAAGCCATAAAATATGTCTTTAAAGTTTAGAAGCATCACAAAAACTTTCAAGAAACATAGTACTATCCAAAATGAATACCCTCCAAATGACTATGATTATGTAGATGTTGATGTCTATAATTTATGTCTAATGATTATGATGATGTTGATATTGATGTCTATAATTTATTTCACGTACTGATGCTTGCCTAGATTTAATTTTGAATTGCCAGGCTGGAGGATGCTTTCAAAGTTTAGGGTCTGTTCTACATTAGTTACAGCTCAAATGAAACTCAACATATTTTTGATGTTGGGCAACCCACTACAGAAACTCATCCGTAGGTGAAATTTAATGTTGCGAATCTTGGCATTGTTAATGTTATTACTTTTCCTCATGTTTCATATTTGTGAAAATGTTTCTTGGCACTATCTTCTTTTTCAATTCCTATATTTGTAGCTTTTTAGATCATTAACTTAAGCATTACATGTCTTTGTTCAAAGTTTATTCTAACACTATATTATATCTTATTCTTATTACAATGTTCTTTGTTGTGGGGCAGGAGGTTAATCTTCATTGTCTTCATTGTGGGGGACAGTGAAGATTTCTCTGATAAATAGCAGGTCTTCTTTAGTATCTTATAATAACATGCTAAATTGATAAAGGTGTTATGAGCATTTAATCTAAAATTACTAATAGATTAAGCATATTATTACTATGCTTAATGTTCCATTTAAATGCATTTAACACAAATTTTTTTTTACAAAATTGAACCAATGATATGTTTACAACAAAGATGTGTTGAGGAGTTTGCTCCTTGTTTAATGTTAACTGTTCCTGCACAATCCACTCATACAATAATGAAATGCTATGTGGAAGGGATGGTTGATAGTGTTCCTTGAGGGAAGGGGGATTGTGAAAGACTTGTTATCATTGTATTGTTTATTTCCAATATGTTTGGATGCAGGGAAGACTAGGAGAATGAAGGATCACTCACTGATTGCATGATAACCCAGTTTTGAAGGGTCAATAGTTGAGGGGACAGTCAAGGTCTAGATGATTGGGCCATTGGAGGACCCTATTTCTTTGTATTAATTTCTATTCAAATTGGATGCATGGATTTCTTGTGAATTTTTGGTTGCTATGTATCCTGCAACTACATCCGTAAATCTGCATATACTTCTCTAGGGTTGTAAGCCACTTAGAGATCAAAATAGAGAAACTAAATCAAAATCATTCTTTGTCCTATTTCCTTTTAACAAAGTCTCAAATATCAATGATATAATACATTTGATGCCCTAAGCTATCAATACAAATGAAACCTAGATAGAAGCTCACAAGCTGTCCATTTGATAACCACAATCAACATTTCAAAAAAATGGATATCCTTGAGCACAAGCACCAATAAAATCAAATATTGGAGTTAAAGCATGGGCTAGGGCATGACACTAGTAGAATGTAGTCATTTCAATGAGCATCTCAACAATATACAATGGTGTCATTAAACGTGCTAGTAATATCAACAAACATGAATCCAAACATTTGAAAACCAATGACATGTTTACAACAAAGGTCTAATAGAACTCCCAACAATTCTTAAACATACTTTATCTGATATGATGAATTCTTAAATAATTAAGGTTGGAGTAGACATAGTTATCACACATTTTTTTGTGTGGTACAAGGAAGATTTGGCTAGGTCAAATATTCCTTCATGCTAGTAGTCTACAGAATTAGACCTTTATTAACAATTGATCATATTAGATAACTAGTATGTTTAAGAATTGTTGGGACTGGTCCTTTGGAATGTATTAAACATAATAGAATTTTTAGCATATTATTATCATTCTATTTCTTTGTTTTAAACATGCCATTGGTTCAGTTTTGTAACTTCATTGTTGTATGAGTGGATTGTGCAGGAACAATTAACATTAAACAAGGAGCAACTCCTCAATACATCTTGGAAACCATTGAATTCAATAATAAATGAAACCTAACACCAACACTATTCCTTCCATTCACTTCTACCAAGAATAAAGCATTTAATCCATTCAACATTACATATAATCATTAGACAGTTACATTTCTTGACTATGTAGAGGAACAATCACGACCAAAATGATCAAAACTACTTTCACCCTTGCACAAGCCATTCCAAAATTCAAGTAAAATGAGCAATATGCTATATCAAATCATTCATATTCATAGTAACCATTCAAAGGATCATTTTGTCAATGAACCCTCTAACTGTACCCCTGTGGCAGAGAAAGGAAACCTCAAAATAGAGAAATGAAACTTAGTAAAACTAGTCTATGCTGCTGTTTGTGAGGGTACAGTCATGATAAGTGCCTCTCAAACCTCTCCAAACATGTAAGATTGTCTTTAAATACTTTATTGATCTCTTATAAACATTAACCAAATCGAAACTACATTTGAATCCACACACAATAACCCTAAAATGAAGGGTTTTGTATCCTTTAATGAATCTCAGTCACTGGTAAGGCATGGATAGTCAAACTAGTAGTCTCCAAAGCATTCAATAAGTGACTGGATTGTATTTAATACACACCAAAGGACCAGTTGTATGAAATTGTCAATCACATAGCATTTCATTGTTGTATGAGTGGATTGTGCAGGAATAGTTAACATTAAACAAGGAGAAAACTCCTCAACACATCTTGGAAACCATTGAATTCAATAATAAATGAAACCTAATACCAACACTATTCCTTCTATTCACTTCTACCAAGAATAAAGTATTTAATCCATTCAACATTACATATAATCATTAGATAGTTACATTTCCTGACTGTGTACTAGAGGAACAGTCATGACCAAAATGATCCAAACATTTGAAAACAGTGAATCGATATCCTTGAGCACAAGCACCAATAACATCAAATAATGGTGATAAAGCATGGGCTAGGGCACGACACCAGTAGAATGCGGTCATTTTAGAGAGCATTCATGATCAAATAAAATGCAATGCATTTGAAATTTGCGGTTGAATATGATGCCAGATGCTCGAAAGATGAAGAAATAACATACCTTATCTCGCGCTCAACTTTCACTCCTTTTCTCCTATTCCTTCTCTATCCAATCAAAACAAAAATGATGAGGCCATTTCACTTTTTTTTTTCATAGCCAAATCTTCCTTGTACCACATGAAGAACATGTCATTAGTTCAGTTTTGTAAATTTATTATTTGTGTAATTAGTAATTGGCAGATTAAATGCAGATAACACTTTTATCAGTTTAATTAGCATGTTATTATCATATCAGATAAAGTATATGTTTAAGAATTGTTGGGACTGGTCCTTTTGTGTGTATTAAACATAATAGAATTTTTAGTATATTATTATCATTCTATTTGTTTGTTCTAAACATGCCATTGGTTCAGTTTTGTAGATTTGTTTTTTGTGTTAAATGCATTTTTCGTGAGGGGTCTTCTTCTGAGGAGATTGATGAAGATTGTGCACCTCAAAAACTAATTCATAAGGTACCAATCATGTTTCCTATTCGCTTATATTTTTGGACTGGTAAATCTCCTTATAAGTTTCATGTCCTTTCTTTTGATTACTATGGATGAGATACATATATCTTACATTTAACATTCAACTTCTTTACATTTTAGAACTTGCCCTTTCAACTTGACAAAATATTTGCATTTGACCAATAACTGCAAGTAATTGAATGATAAATCCACATACATGTATCTTTGTAAAATACCTGGAACATCAAAAAGATAGCTAAGTAGTTGCCGCCATGATTTTTATCTACTGAATATGGGGAAAAAAAGTACTAAAAAGAATCGAATAGAAAACATGATTGGTCATTTCAGATAGCATTCATGATCAAATAAAATGCAATGCCTTCTCTCGCACTCAATCATCTTTCACCCGCTCATTTTCTCCCACTCCTTTTCTCTACAATCGAAATAAAAATGATTTGGCCATTTCAAAATAGTGAATCGATATCCTTGAGCACAAGCACCAATAACATCAACTATTTTGATCTATGGGTACCCTAATGTTGGCAAGATTTCTTTTATTAATAAGATTACTTTGCAAGCTTGAAGAAGTGGTATATTATGGCAAATGAAGAGTGGAAAGATGATAATATTCCTGAGATCATGGATGGACACACTATTGAAGATAGAATGGGAAGACATCTTTCTAGCCTGGCCTTGGATCCTTAGACAATTGGTGTAGGATCCAGACCTAGGCTAAAAAGATGTCTTCCTTTCTGTTGTGGAATATAGGCTCTGTCGCTACAATAACTATAGACTACAATGTAGATATCACAATAGCTGAGAAACATAAATGTAGGCATCATGGTCACAATGTTTTGGAGAGACAACATAATTGAGTGGTATTCCCAAATGATTCAAAGAAACCACTACTTTGCATCATCTGGGAATACCACTCAATTATGTTGTGTCTCCAAAAAATTGTGACCATGATGCCTACATTTATGTTTCTCAACTGTTGTGTCCCAAGACCCCTTATGACCCTTTACGACCCTTTACAATCCCTAAGAATACATCTTAGAGGTCTTAAAATGTTGTAAAGGGTCATAAGAGGCTTCTAGGAGGGGCTAGATGAGCTTCCACCTTCATGTGGTTGGCCCTATTAAGTAGAGAATGTTAAACTATTCTTGAAACAAAGAGAGGCTCAATAATTTAAGGTCTCAGTCCATGAAAATGCTGAAAAAATGATGGGAATCAATGATGGAGAGTTTTTAGATTCTGAGAAGATGTATATGGAGTGGAGGCCAGATTGAGTACTAGTGTAGAGATGATGATTCAGTAACCTACATCTATAAAACCTTCACAATTATCCCTTCTTTGGCCTCCACTAATTCCTCTTCTAAAAAATGGTTATCTAGAAACTTTGGATACTATTTCTCATCCATGCACGAAATGTGCTAGTGATCGTATAAAATTACTTTAGGCCTCTAGTATTGATGAGATGCACAAGTGTAAAATGTTTTTGGGAGACTGGGATCAATTTGTGCAGTGTACATAAATGCAAGGCGATGATTATTCTTGATGATTGACAGGTATAAGTCTTCCAAGCCTTACCTAGCAGCTTGGACTAAAGATAACACAACTCAAGAGACCATCATAGTTGGTCTCTTTCTTCAGTCTATATTATTGACAAAATATTTTACCTTTCATTAGCTCATCAAATCCAAGGATTTGAAAGAATTTAATAGAATATTTTCATGACAACGTATATTATTTAAGTTGATGTTGCACAAATTTATATACTTTGTCCACTTGTATAAAATGAGGACAACCATAAAGAAGCATCCCCTCCCATGGCTTGAGTAATGTAGGCCATGGGAGGAGATGCTTCTTTATCACTGTCCTCATAGTCTACAAGTGCGTGAAGTAGATAAATTCGTGAAACATCAACTTAAATAATATACATTGTCATGAAAATATTCTATTAAATTCTTTCAAATCCCCGGATTTGATGAGCTAATGAAAGGTAAAACATTCTATCAATAATATAGACCAAAGAAAGAGACAACCTATGATGGTCTCTTGAGCTTTCTTATTTTTAATGTGTAGATCCGTCATTTTTTTGACACTTTATAATTTATTTCAATAGTAGTGCTATACATTTGACAACATTTCCCATCAGAGTATAGGCCAACCCATTGCCTCTCCGACATATAATATGTCAGAGAAAATTACTTTTTGACAATTACTGTGATAGGAATGGTATATATCTGACGGGGCTACCTGTGAGAGATATACTTCCATACTGTTGCTCTTCTGACCATCCCAATGTTAGAGATACGTAGTTTTCGATAGACTAGAGTGATAATAATGCTATGTCACTGACGGTTTATCTATTGGATGTTGGCTACAAATCTATCACTATTCCAACAGTTATAACATTAGAAAGTATTTCTTTTCGACAATTAATTGCGACAACCATTGTATATCTTTGATAGGTCTTCTTGTCAGAATTTTGATAGATGGATCGTAGGAAATGCCATAAAAAATCTGGTATTCATGTGCAAGTTTCCAATGGATTTGGGTATCGGTAAACCGACGGATATCTCTTTCGTCATAATTTGCAATGCAAAAATGATGATGGACACATATGTCAAAATGCCAACAAATGGGCATTGCAAATCTGACAAATGGCCATAAGAATTTGACCTCAAATGTACTAGTGTGATAAAGTGCAAATGCCTCCTTTGATCAACATTTTTTTATCGACAACTACATTATCCGCAACAAGGAGCTTGCAGACATCTTCCTCTGTACCAACTACAACTAGTAAAACCTTGTTTTTCTATATTTTGTTATGTGCTAATCATGCATTGATTATTTTTCTTGTGTGAATTTTATACACTCCATGGACCTATTTTGTGCACTAATAGATACACCTACACCTGGTACAAGAACAAATCAGACTAGTACTAGTGAAGATCAACCATTTCCTAGATCAACCTGTGTTACTAGTACTGGTTCATTTGTAGGGACATTGTTGTTGAATAAGAAAAATATGTTTTCGTTAAAAGTACCAAAGCTTCTAGGTGCTTTAAAATTGTTATTATTTATAGTGTAATTGTAGTTTACTTATACATAACTCATTTTGGACTGATAATCCTAGGATATTTTTGTAGGAAATGATGTTTTTTATGATCATTTTTTGAAATGGCATTGAAGCCATTTGGGCCCACCATACGTAAAATGTATGTAGCTTCATAATATTGGTACAATATTTTTCTTATCTTCCATTTATTGTACTATATTAAAGTTATGATATCTAACAATTTTGTTTTTTCAAAAAAGGTGGAATGAACATGATGCTGACTTAAAAAATAAGCTCATTAAATCTTTAGAGGACCTCTTTGGAAATAAAACTTTTGACAGTGTCATTATTATTAAAAAAGCATCCAAATATATAAAGACTGTGAGAGACCAATATAGAAGGGCTCTAAAGGATAACCCAAAGTATGAGTGTCCTCCTATGATTCCACCGATGGAGTGGAATAAAATAATGGAAGATGCAAAAGAGAAAAGGCTAAAGGGTAGTGGAATTCAACCAGGAGACGGAAAAAGAAGGTATGTCATGATAGTATTAAGTAGAATGTAATCATGCACTAATTAGTGATCTTTGTAAATATATAATCTAACATGTTTCAAACTTTTCATAGAGTACAAGACACATCAAAAGCTACACAAGTGATATTAAAAAAGGTTGGCCAACACAAACTTGGCACTGGTGGGTATATGAAACTTCACTCTCAACTTGTAAGTAGCAGCATTGGAATTTCATATCAAATTTTTATATATAAGGTTGCAAACAATTCTGTTTAATCAAATCATACATGTAAAAGTGATGATATTAAACAAAAAATATAGGGCACAAAATTCAATGTAGAGCCCATGGATGAAGACAAGATAATAGCCTTGAAGGAAGGCTATAAAGTTGTGGTTGCACACCTACGCCAAGAATCTGAAAGCCATAACGAAGAATTTGCTGCACCAGATGAGACACAGGTAAATTGGTCAAATGAAAAGTAAATCAATTTTTTCGAACATAAATTGACTATTTCATGATAACAATTTGCATGACATTTCACTACAACCTTCAAATCCTATCACAAAACCTAGGTGTGACGAAGGCCATGATGTGCACCACAGTGGTGGAGGTATTAATTTGCTATTGGAAATAAATTATGTAATTATTAATAGATATAACATCTTTAATTGTAATTGGTCGTGTAACCTTTTTTTGAATATTTTAGAGCATGTTGAGCATGTTGAGGTGGTGGTAGATCAAAATTTTATTGTACATGATGATGTGGCATTTTTAGGTAAAGAAAAATGCAAGTTATGTTCTATTGGTTAATGAAATACATGTAACAATAAAAAAAGTATGCAAATTTAACCTGTTTACTTGTTATTGCAACAGACCCCCCTTTAGTGCAGTAGCCTCCTACTCCTTGAGACATGAGGAAGCATCATAATTTGAGATCACAACCACAAGAGGAGGAAGATATTAATGCTCCTCTCAACCTTTACCTTAAGAAATCTAAGAAAAACCCAAAAAAGAAATGATTTCTTAAAAATGATCTTTGATCAAACTTGTTTGATTAACTTTGTCAGATAATGAAAGAATGTTGTTTTAAGTAATTATCCATGAATGGTGTGTATTAATATTAAATTATATGTCATGTTAATGAATATTTTTATGTGTTAATGAATTCTTGATTAGTGTTGCGTATTAATGAATGTTATATCATATTAATAAATTTTATGTGATTGTATTGATTGAATGTTATAGTTCATAAATGGATGAATGAAGTGTGTAATTATATGTTAATGGGGAATTTAGATTGATGTTAGGGGGAGGGGGGGTGAGGCCAGATGAGCTTCCACCTTCATGTGGTTGGCCTTGTTAAGTAGAGAATATTAAAGTATTCTCAAAACCAAGTGAAGCTCAAACTAACATACCTTCATTATTTAATCAATTTCATTCATTTTAGGTCTTTGCTCATAAGTGCATTTTGAATGTGTCATTGTTAGGCAACTATCAAATAAAAAACTAGAAGGGCCAATAGTCAACTTCTCATTGTCATTGTCTGGCATGATTTAGCTTCATTTTGTGTATGTATTCTCTTATTGAATGCATCAACCTCTCTTGGCCTAATCTGGATTATTTCATTGGTTTGTGTTTTTGAGTAGGTGAAGTGTTAAAGATGTCATGTTTTATCATATACTATCATTGTGCTCACTGTCCTCTAGTTACTTGTCTCTAAGTTTGTCTTTCATATTCCTTCACCTTTCATAGTTTAAAAATCTCCACAAAGTGCTATCTCATTTGTCAAATGGTTAGTGTGCTTGGTTGATGCGAGCCATCATGAAGATTCTCCATTCAATACTTGCAATTTTTATTTAGTGTAAAATATTTTCATTTCCTACCTTTTTCATCTTGTCTTAATGACTATAAAAACTCCTAATTATGCTCTATCCTATCCAACAAAGCAGCCTCCAATAGGATTGTCACACATTTTGGAGTTTTTATCCTTTTAGGTACCATATATTTGTTCTTATATTCTCTGTTTACCACATTCTTGCAAAGATTTTTCAGAGCTATGAATATTTAGGTACATGATTTGTTTTGGTTTGCATTACTTTATAAATAGTTGATGTGATAGGTTTCATAATTTTTTGGTGTAGAATCTTGCTGCAAGTTATCCACTAATTTTGCTTACTGTATTGAATAGATTGAAATAACAACTGTAATGAGATTGATTTTGGTTTGTCTCATTCAAAAAAAAAATGCTACAATTTTTATAGACGCTTGAGGTAAGTCACTTCTTATGGTTTCAGTGAAATTTTTATTTTTTATTTTTATGATGTTCTCTTCTATCTTCGAGATTTTCATATCTTAATTGAATGTTCTTTTAGAGTTTGAAAATTACAAGGCTTGAAATCGTATAGTTTGAGATGCTATTGTTTGAAATTATATGATCTGATTTTTGTAATTTTTAAATGCTTTGGGTGTTCAAAACTTGGGCACATCCAAAGGACCAAGTCCCAACAATTCTTAAACATACTTTATCTGATATGATGAATTGATCTTAAATAATTAATGTTGGAGTAGACATAGTTAATAAAGTATTGAACTAGATTAAACATACTTTATCTAAAATAACTGAACCTACTTTATATGCTTTAAGAGTAGACTATTGAATAAGACAATCGGGTTTTAATTGTAAATTCTATTCTTTATCTGAACATAATTTATCTTAAAACTGAACCTACTTTGTTTATCAACCAATATGCTATAATTCTAATCTATAAGAATTGTTTAAATAGATTAAGAATTTTCAGCATATTATTATAAGATACTAAAGAATACTACACCATTTTTTCTCTCTTTCTCTTTTCCTGTGCTGATTCTTCCCCAAGGCAGTAAAAGCATAAGGTTGCACATCCACATCCACCCTAGTAATATTATTAATAAAAGAACTCTTGCCAACATTAGAGTACCCACATATCAAAATAGTCCTAGTATTTGGGTCAATAGATGACAACCTTGCCATATGCGCACTACCTCACCTGTTCGAGGTAAACCAAACTCGATCCAATTCTCTTAACAATGGTACACATTCGTCCAAGTGCAGTAATCTTAAAAGATTTGCAAATCAATCTTATTGCAAACTAAAATAAGAGGTTTATTGGAAAACAAAGGTTTTATGTTGTGAAGCAGAGCTGCTTGTTGCACAATACTATAACCACAAAATCATGAAACATCAAGGAAAAACAAAACAACCACCTTCAAATGAGCCAAGGTAGTAATAATGAGCATCTCGATGGTGTTCCTGTCCTCCAAGGGGTGGCCATAGATGACAACCTTTCCATATGCGCACTACCTCACCTGTTTGAGGTAAGCCAAAATCGATCCAATTCTCTTAACAATGATACACATCCATCCAAGTGCAGTAATCTTAAAATATTTGCAAATCAATCTTATTACAAACTACAATAAGAGGTTTATTTGAAAATGGAGGTTTTATACTGTGAAACAAAGTTGCTTGTTGTGCAATACTATAACCACAGAACTATGAAACATCAAGGAAAAACAAAATAACCACCTTCAAATGATCCAAGGTAGTAATACTGTGCATCTCAATGGTGTTCTTGTCCTCCAAGGGGTGGCCCAAAATACCAGGGACATATCAATAACCTGATACCTCAAGTACTTATAATTAGTATGCCTGACAAACATAGACTTAGTAGTAAAATCATAAGGTTGCACATCCACATCCATCCTAGTAATCTTATTAATAAAAGAACTCTTGCCAACATTAGGGTATCCATAGATCAAAATAGTCCTGGTATTTAGGTCAATAGATGACAACCTTGCCATATGTTGCCTCACCTATTCGAGGTAAGCCAAACTCGGTCCAATTCTCATAACAATGGTATATATCCGTCCAAGTGCAACAACCTTCAAAGATTTACAATGGTAAAAAGAATCCCCATATTTTATCAGCCTAACATAGTCGTTGGCCACTTTGGCAATGAGATTGCGAGCAATATTGACATGGACAAGGGCCAACTTGTGATCTTTATCATATAAAACATTTATCAGATCTCCATAAAATGGATGCACATGATCTTGGCGGGGGAAATTGTCTACTATAGCGGAAATCTTGTCATGAAAATTCTGTTGAGTGAATTTTACCTTGCGCATGTAAAACTGGCAGAGGTGGGAGATTGCATAGCCATTGTGCACCACTGTTGGTGTCTACCATTGTGTTCTTGATTAGATTATATCCACAAAATCTTTCCCCGAGGGCACCACCATAATCTTCTTGAAATTATATTGCACCATTTTTTCTCTCTTTCTCTTTTCTTGTGCTGATTCTTCCCCAAATTTGATCGCTTAGTTAGAAAATAGAACGAGTAGGGACCCGTTGGCAACAAGCAATAGAATGAGTGTGGACACCTGAAGATAAATATCTAGACTAATCACCTATTAGGATGCCGTTGGTGATTACTCTGGATATTTATCTTCATTTATTTTTTTTAACATTCCATATTTGGTCAAAATTTTTACTAACCATAGTCAAAACTCTGACCAAGTCTGGTCTAAATATCGACCATTTTGTGTCAAAATGTGGCATCGTGGGTTTGGCATCCTGGTCAGATGGGCCAAATATTTTGACCAACATTTGTCAAAATTTCTACTAATTTTGGTCAGAATCTACTATTGTGGTTTTGGCATCCTGGTCAGAGGGGCCAATATTTTGACCAACATTGGTCTAAATTGTGATGCAATTTGGTCAAAATTTAGCGTCGTGGTTTTAGCATCCTAGTTGGATGGGCCAAACATTTTGATCGACTGTGGTCGAATGTTTGACGAATATATCTGCCAATTGCTAATGTTAGTTTCGAGCAAGATTGGCATAGAACATTCTACGGTTACATCGATATGTCAAAAATTCGACTAGAAAAATAGCGAAAAACTCATTCGTCGATCATTCAAACAAGTTTGGTAGAAAATTCAACCAACTAATCATAAAAAATAGGTGCCAATTGTACTACTAGTAGAAGACTTTGAGACGTTAAACTACTAATGTATTGATTTTGCATGTTGCCTAGGAGGTTCAAGAAAACATAATGTTTTGTATTATCTTAATTTTATAGGCACTTAGCTTAAGTAGAGGGTTCACTTGTAGTAATTTTTTGAGTACTAGGGAAGTATTCTTTTATCTCTTGGAGATAATTTGAAACCTTGACCTACTTGACTCATTACTTAGAAAGTAATCCTAGGTGAGTGAACATGTGCTTGGTGTGCTTCAGAGAAGCAGCTTTGGTAGAAGAGTATGCTCTTGTCTCTTTGAGACAATTATAAATCTAGACCCTTCTTTGCCATCCACTTGTCATTTTCATGTGACCTTTAGAGGGCCTACCATTGAGGGAAAAATATTGTGGGAATGACCCAAGTGGGAACAAGCTCTTATACCTACTATAATCAAATACCTTCTTGAGATTAAAGTATTGAAGGGAAATGATATCTTGTGTTTGGTCTCCTCTGGGGTCTATAGGAGCTAAATAGAGTATATGCTACCATGAGGCTTTGTATGATTCATAAGATAACTTTGAACGAATGCACGTACTAGACACCCTAGAGTAGTAGCCACCCAATTCACCCTCGAAAGTGTCATAGTCTTTGTGCAAGAAGGGGGAAGAATATCTCCCAAAGACACTCACCATAAGTATCCCCTTGAGCATTTTAAAGAGGATAATATGACATTGAATGTCTCATTTCATAGTCTCCTTTGATTGTATTCTGTATAGCTCTTACAAAGGCAAAAATAGGGGTGCTCCTTAGGGGGTGACACATTTGTGTGAGATAAAGGGATATCAAGTTGTGGGTAAATATTTTGATCACTCAACTAATTCCTTAGGGTAGGAACTACTTGAAGTTTCTTCATTTTTATAAACCACGTAAAAAAAGATAACTTAAAAAGGACATCTAGAACATAAACAAATAAAGTTTCAAAGTTACATCAAGAATCCCGCAAAGTCACAATTGGTTGTCTCCTGCAAGGTTGATTTATCCCTTGCTAGACTATTTTCAGACATGTATTTTCAAGAATTGCCTGTTATACCCAAAAGCTTAAATCAAGGTACACTTAGCACAGGTTAATGCCTTTGATGCATGTTGAAAATCAGCTCTTTCTAATGAAAAAATTGATCTAGAGACAACCTAAACAAACAAAAATTAGTCCAAAACAATCAACGATCGATCAGACCCAGTCAAAATTTAAAAATCCATTTATCTTCAGTAATTGTCATCTTTGACCTAAATTTAGTGTCTTCACATATTGTCGTCTGGGTCTGAGACTCACGATATCCTCTTCAAAATAGTGAGCTTCAAGATTGCATCAAAGATCACATTGCCAGTCATCTTGTCATCTTTGAAACCATTTTGTGAAATCAATCAATTTGGACCATCAAAAATTAGTTTTTCTAGGCTATGTCAAAATCAGGAAAATACAAGAAAGTGAAACTCCCAATCAAGAAGCCAAGAAAAACCAACACATTATAAAATCAATCCAGCAATAAGTCCAAGAGTGTGAGAAGTATGATAAAATCATCTTCAACAACAAGCTTTTGTGTTTTATGATCAAGTATCATTTGAACCATGCTTTTGTCAACTTCAAGAGATACGAGTAGACCATCACAATTCCATAATTCCACTCACATTATCCTCAATCATCACATTTTAGGAGCATCATCATCATTTTGGACCCAAATTGTTTTATTTTCTTGATTAGCCCACATCCAAATAGGATCAAGACCCATCAAAACCTATCTTTCACACCTCCATCATTAATCTCACGTTGAAAGATTTATCATTTATTGTCTTGATTAACCCACATCCAAAAAAGATCAAGACCCATCAAAACCTATCTTTCATACCTCCATCATTAATCTCATGTTGAAAGATTTATCAAAGTGTCCTTGAGATCCTCATCCTTAGAAAAAATTTAGCTGAATTCTATCACTCAAGAACACAATATGTCTTGAGTGGTAAATCTAATCAAATGTGTCCTACTTTGCTTGAGATCATCAGTCTATCTCCAAGTAGAAGAAAGATATCATCATCTATCCAACTCTTTTGCACTTAAAAGGATCTTATTTTCACTAAGGTTGTCCAAAATCTTCATTGAGGGCCTGACCTCACAATCAAAATTCCTTCATCTAAAAATCAAACCTTTGAGGCCCCTCCCTCATAACCAAAACAAGGTCCAAACTTTTTCTCCTAGTTTGAAGTCCATCTTTCATCATCAAATCTTTTTTAATCCACCCTTAGACTTCATCATACATCTTCCATCTTCTCCCAAGTTCAATTTGTATTCTCATAATTACCTGTTCGCAAGATAAAAACATGAGTCAAATATTTCTAGACATGAGTAGAGATAACAAGAAACTATTTTCCTCAATACCTCTTGGAGGCACAAGGATGCCAGAAGCCACCAATCAAATAGAGGAAGAGGTGGAATTTGTTGATCAACCTGAACAAACTGAAAAAAAATTGACTCCACGAGTCCAAGATTTCCTTAGGGATCCCCATAACATCAAGATGGTAGAAAAATTTATTAGAGATAATAAAGCCAAGATTTTTATGAACCTTGTTCACGATGGAGTTACAATCCTAGAGGATTTTGATGAATCATTACTTTACAACAACATCACAAGAGCTAGGGCCTTTATCAATACACCCACGACTTCTACAATCAATGCAACATCATCAGAAGACAAAGGTAAGGCTACTTTTAGTGGGCCTTCTAAAACATTTTCCACATCAACATCACAAAAAAATTCTAGTTGACACCTGAACAAATCCAAAAAATTATTAGTGTTATACGTAATACAACCTCACATAATAGCACTTGTACGTGATCACAATATACACATCTAATGCCTTGGGTGCTAGTGTCTTGAGCAGAGGGAAAACATCATTTCCACAAACATCAACTCCATAATCTATGATGAAATACATTTAATCATTATTCAAGGGCCCATCCAAAGCCTTGAAGATATCTACCATGACAACATCTCAAACATATCATTACATACCTCCTCCTACACTTAGACTTACATCAACTAGATTTTCAACATCATAATTTGGAGGATAATATTTTGGGCCACAACTTTCACACCTTAACGCACCTAACTTGGCCAATCAAATCAATGAACTCAAGAGTCTTGTACATATCTTGCAAAATGGAGGAAAGAAAGAGTCTCCTTTGAGGATATATGTCCTTATCCATTTCACAAATCAATCACTATGCAACCATTTCTTGCAAACTTTGATATCCCTAAATTTGATAAGTACAAGGGAGAAACATGTCCTATCCAACATCTTAAAGAGTTCTATGTTTCATTCCAAGATGTCTCCTATGGAAACTATCTTAAAAGACTCTTCACGAGGAGTCTTGGAGGCCCCGCTCTTGAGTAGTTTATGAATTTACCTCTTGGGTCCATATCTACCTTTGCCAGCCTCACAAAAAACTATGTTACATAATATTCCTATAACATTGAACATCAAACATCACTTATTGACTTGTGCAACACTAAACAAAAGAATGGAGAAACCTTCCCTAGTTTCCTAAAAAGGTGGAGACACCTCGTAAATCACATGCCTTGGAAGATACTAGATAATCATCTCATTGACATATTCACTAAGAATTTGGTATCTAAAATGTCATTCCAATTAAAAATGGCATCCCCTAATAGTTTTGAGATGCTTGTTAAGAAAGGGAAAACCATCAAAGATGGTCTCTTACAAAAGGGAAGCATTAAACACTATACCCCTTCGTCTAACAATGATAAACCTAAGGTTTGGGCCAAGAATAAAGGGGTAGTCAATGATGGAGTGACTGATGCTAAACATGTTGAGAATTTTGAAGCATCTAATAAAAATCAAGGCAATCATTATAGTCAGAATAAAAATTGCAACAACAACAACCAAAATTGTATCAACAATCAGTAAAATCAGAAAACTTCATAATAACAACAAGCTCGCAATCAAGGCTATCTATTTACACACAACAATAAAAATACTAACAAAAACAACAATAACAACTCTAGACTGCATCAACATTGATAGTTCACTTCCCTTGTGGAATCACTTTCTGTCATATTCAGTTTAATTGTTGATCAAAACATTATGGTATATCCAAAAACCCAACCATATGATGACAATCAACCTAAAGTAGCTTGGTACAAAGACAATGAATAATATGATTATCATTGCATTAAATGACATGATACCAAGAAATGTGATGCAGTGGCATCCTGGCTTCTTGTCTAGTTCCTTGTGATTTTCTAGCACTCGGTGAAGGAGGTGGATAATCTCAGTAAAGACTGGCTTTTACTCAGTTATTTGGGTAATAGTTCTCGATCGAAGTTTGTTTTGCTTCATTGATGGAGCTCGATGGTCTTGGTGGTGTGTGTGTGAATTTTGTACCTAACTGTAGACACAACACTTCATTAAAACATTTGAGGTTAGCTAAAATCAAAATCGTGTAGTGAAATGAAAACTAATCTAACCAAGCAATTTACTACCTTCTAGTAGGTGCGAGTATGTATTCTCAGATTGGACCCAGATCAGTGACCTTGACGACACCTAAACGAAGGATTTGAATGCAAAATCTAGATATGAATTGGATGCAAATTAATCTATATTTTTGGTTTTTCTGTGCAATTATGATGAAACAAATTAATATGAATCTATTCTATATGAAAAATGGATATGACATGCAATTAATCTAACAATGATATGCTAAATGATATGAATGCTCAAAATAATGAAAATCTCACAACAACTTGGATTCGCAAAGATGGATTCTTCGATCACCAATTCGCCAGCATGAGGATGCAATTCGTGGATCCATCGATATGAAGAGCCGAGGCCTTAATTTATAGAAATCCAATGCTTTGGAGGTGCATGGAAAAGCCATAAATCACTCTTGATAAACTCAAGTTGATTTTTGAGTTATCAAGAATTAAGAGATAAATTAACTCACAAAATCATGCAAATCAACTTTTTGATTTAAATCAGAAGTTGAGATCAGCTTTCAACTCAAAAGAGAGTTGAGTTTATTTTAAAAACAACTTGAATTGATTTTTTGATTTAAAGCTTAACTATTTTTTTGGATGTGCATAATAATTATGAATTAAATAAATAAATAAAGTGATTTATCCTCAACTTAACTGATTTTGAAAATTAAAACAATTGATTTATGGGTTAATCAATTATTAAAACAAACTTTATTCAAAAACTATATTATTAAATTTGACAATTGACTTTAATTAATTAAATAAGAATTTAATCAATTAATCATAAGATAAATGATTTATTGTCAAAATTTAAATAATACAATTTAGGAATAAATATAATTAAATCTAATTAAATAATTAAGTGGTAGAATTAAATTAATTAATTAAATATTCATCATATTCAATTAATCAACTTTAGGATAAATAATAACATTTATCGCCAAATAATATTTAATTAAAGATAATTAGATAAATTAGGAATATTTAAGAAATATTCCCCGATGCAAAATTTAGGATAATCAATTAGGATTAAATAATGTGTTGATGTGCCTTAGGCTAGGACTTTGATGTCGATTTCGTTCGATGTGTCGATATAGGAGGTTAATGAACCTATAGCCCATTTTTGGGGTATTACATTTTGCCCCTCTTTGAATTACTATTCAAAGCGCAGTGGTTCAAAGACAGTCTGTGTATGATGTTGAAACTGATGTTTGAAATTGAAATTGATATGAAACAGGAACTGATTTGAAATTGATATGAAGATATTAGGTCCTGAATGACCAAAGATAATGTTAACTATAATAGCAATGAACCGATGATTGTGAAGAAGTGTTAAAACACTTGATTTTGAACCTTATGATTGTGAAGAAGTGAGTGACCGATTCTAGACCCAATTGTCGATAAGAATCACATTGTTATCACATCTGAACCCTTCAGTTACGAAGAAGAAAGGAAATAACACTAATGAATTGATGGTTACGAAAAATGATACAGTTTACAAGATTAAGAGAATACCAGATTGATATGGATCTTGATGAATCTGATATGCCCCAAGCGATGAGGTCTTTTTGATGAATCAACAACTAGATGTGGTTGTTGTCTCGATTACTAAGGAAAGATATGATTTTAAATTAGATTACAGACTTGAATGATGTAAAATACCATGCCCCCTTTGGGATTAAAATTGAAATCTCACAAGAAAAGTCAATGTTGAATGGTTTAGAAGCATGTTAATTGATTTGAGAAGTGGTTATACACTTTTGAGAATGCGTTTTGCATCATTTAGAGGTCTTGGAGACCAAGTTTGACTAGGTTTGACCATGAGTTGACCATGGTTAACCAAGTTGAAATTTTGATAGTTTGACATTAGATAATTAGTTAAGTTGAATATTGGATTTCTGTGATGATGGAAGGTTAATTATGCAAGCAGTAGACCATCCTAGGTCCAAAAGTTTTAAATTGCAATTTTGACATAATAAATGATCTCAAATTTCAATTTTGATCCCAAAAATGGAATTAGAGCATCGACATTAGCCAGGGGTGTAATTTTCATGAAAAACAAAGCACTTTTGAAAATTAGGTCAAATGCTATATAAAGGTTGGAAGGGTCATTTTCAATTCATTTTAACCCTTTGACTTTAGAAATCTTGTGGAGCCCTATGAGTGAAGAAAATGGTAGAACCAAAGGTACCTATGAGTTCACATTGATTTGAGTGCAGCCAGAGACACTAGAGACCTCAACAGTATAAACATCTAGTAGGTTGACCTCTGTGCTTTGCTAAAATGTCAATCTTTCCATGTTTTATAGGATTTTAGCAATTTTTCGTATGTTTTTCAAATTTTGAATTTTGCATGCATGGAAACTCGTATGACTCCCCAGTGGGACTCATATGAATTTTGAATTGTAGGTAGGTTTTCATTTCATAAGCCTCAAAAACTTGTATCAGAGGGACCCAAGAGTCGTACGACGTTTCGTCGGGCCCTCATAACTCGTACGATGAGGTTTCCAATGTCATATCACTATTATTTGTCATTTCGTATCATGCGGAAACTCATATGACTTTCCATGCCAGTCTGAAATGTCGTATGGAAAATAGTGAGCCAAAAAATCATAGCTAGGTCCAATTTCTAATTTTTTTGATCTTTTAGCTTGATTGCTGACCTTTTAACCTACCTTCTGACATAGTAATCTGTTCAATTCTTGCCCCTGTATCCTGTTCTATGACCCACTTACTGATAGGATTCCCTATTTCTATGCTATGTAGGTCATATATCCAAATGTCCATGTACAAATTTTACATCCTGCTACACAGAGACTATGTGTGTCGCTGCCAGACCCTATGAGGGTCCACCTTGCTTCTTATGGGTTTGAGTACTTGATACATTTACCTGAGATTAGGGTAAATCATGAACTATTGACTGCTATGACTGAGAGATTTCACTAGGAGATAGACATTCCACCTACCGACTGGGGAGATCACTGTTACCCCTGAGAATGTGTATCGTATATTGCGCATTTCGTTCCATGCAAGCCGGTGACTAGAGTATGTGAGTTCGGGGAACTCAGGCCTATTAGCTTTTCACCATGTATTTGGAGATGACACCCAGATGACCGGTTCTATTTCCTAGGAGACCTTAGTGTAGAGATATGGATAGACGCACCGGCTAGAGTGCATCATTACCGGGATGATTGGAGGTATTATCATGTCTGACCGTCAACAGAACCATCTTTTGATGGGATGGGCACTAATGGTGGCATGGTTGATGGTGACTCCCTTTGAGTTAGCCTGGGGTCAGTGTCTATTAGCTCACATGTTCTCTAAGATGCACGAGGTAGTGTATTAGGAGAGCAAGTCTTTTGTAGCCGGAGCTTTAGTTCTACAGATCTGGGCATGGGAGCATATCCTAGTGTTGAGAATAGTATGTACTTCATAGAGGCAACCTCAAGAACCTATCATTTATATATACGCTGGATATGTCATAAAGGGGTGGATGGGCCATGTAGAGTACTAGAGGCGATGCCTTGATGATATGAATTTTGTTTGATGGAGACCATATGTAGCTATTAAGCCTTGGTCGACTATGCGAGAGCAATTTAGTTTCTTCTTTCAGAGCCATGTGCTGATCAGGAGGTCATCCTCCACTATAGAGAGATTCCTTATTACCAAGGTTTGGTGGCAATATGGACGATTACAGGATACCCCAGAGGATTATGCCACTTATGCTCAGATGGGTCATGAGATTGGACTCAAATGGACCATGAGGCTCTCTTATGCTTTGTGTTCATAAGAGTATAGTGCTATTGTTGGTAGAGATTAGGAGTACCGACCAGAGGTACTTGATGTTGGAGTTACAGATGGGTTCATTGCTTGGCTTGCTGACCATCCCATCCATAGATTTTTAGATTCAACAGAGTTGATACCCTCCATGGAGGAGGTGATGGATGTCACATGTGCCCTAGTGAGATAGGGTCTGAGGCCATAGGTTGTACATCCTACACCTCTGAGACCTAGAGCAATGGCTCCCCCATAGAGACCATCAAGATAGATGAGGCCCCCTTGTCCCACTAGTTCTATGGAAGCAAGATCTACAAGTGGACAGAGACAGACTAGGGGAGAGGGTGGCACTTTGGGTAGCATTGGTGCCACTGAGCAGGTACTTGTAGTGGAGCAGTGTGTAGGTGGTACAGGTATAGATATAGGTGGTGATGCCCCATTTGACTTAGGTGCTAAGATTAGATGTCGTAAGGTGCAGAGAGTAGGTACCACAGAGGAGATAGAGTAGCCAGATACAAAGATGCCAGTAGCTGATGCCGATCCTGGTGTTCCACTTTCCACACAGGAGATTATCAGATGCCTTAGGGTATAGGTCAGGGACCTGAAGGAATGTAGTGCTCAATGGGAGGAGAGATTCCTTGAGGTAGATAGGGTGCAAGAAGAGAAGCATGAGGATATTCATAGATTATAGGCAGAGGTGATTCATCAGACCTCATGATCTTCATATTATGTATCTGCTTACTATGCTGTTGTCCCTGCTACATAGAGAGTTCCCACATACTCTCAGTATATGTTGACATCAAAGGGAGCCAGGGCACCTAGAGTAGAGGCAGTACCAAATGTACCACCTCCTCCTCCACCAGATGCAAAGGATCAGGCCGACAGCTGATTTGTGTTGATATGTTCTGATACAGTTTGCTCTTTTTTTATCATTGATATACTATTCTGACTATGATAGCTCATATGAGCTCAGTCTTTTGTATATTGTGCCAGTAGTGCACCCTTGACTAGTTTGAGATTTTTGATATATATATATGAGATCAAGATTTTGGTTATGACTTCATGTGTACTTGTTATGTTTTGATTTATGATGATATCATGTGATGTTTATGCTATGAGTAGTGTAGAATGTATGTATGGATTAATGCAATGCAATGATTTCTTTCATATGTATGGATGTTATGCACATGTATTTGATTATGAAAAGATGTATGTAGGATTTATGCTTATGCACATGGATGAATTGTAATGCAATAGATGGTAATGATATGAAATGTAAATGCAACGATACACATGATATGTTTTGCAGGTGTTGATGAAGACAAGTACTCAGTCTTATGTCAAAAGGGATGTTCTAACCCAGGATGGTAACTGCTTGTGGTTTGGTGAAGAGACCTTCGAGTTAGATTTCAGCTCTTGTTAGATCGGAATAGGTGATGGAAGAATTGTTAAATCATTGAAGTTTATCCAGCCATTGTGAGATCATGCAAACATGCAAAATGCAAAAAGACATGCAAAAATGAAATGCAACCTAAGACCTAGGACTTAGTCACTGATCATTTGTCGGTCAGTTTCATCATTGAATTTTTAGGTAATCGAATAAATCAATACAATGTCTACTAGTTAGGAAACCACAGACATATGAATATCTATTTGTATGCTCAAGAATCAATACAACACCCACTGGCTAGACCACCATGGACATATGAATATCGATTTTGTTTTCAGAATGTCGAATTAGATATAAGCACCAAGGCACAAATGCCAGGATGACTTGAATATCATGTCCATTTTGATATAGCAATTTGTATAAACATCAAAACATAGACGTCATGATGACTTGAATATGCCTTGCATTACAAACACATCAAGCAGTGAAGAGATCATTCTAAATTTAGTGTGAATTACCCGTAGTCAGAACAGTATCCTTCAGTCATTGAGAGTTGATAGGCACCAGAGCCAAAAGTAGCAGTGATAACAAAGGGACCCAACCAGTTGGGTTCAAACTTCCCCTTGCGCTCTCTATGTGATTGATTTTTAAGATTCTCTCTCAAGACTAGATCGCCAACCTGAAATTCTCTGTGTCTGACTTTCTTGTTGTAACCTCTAGACATTCTCTTTTGATATACTCTGAGATGATCATATGCTACTTGTCTATGCTCATCTAGTAGTTCAAGTTCTTGCAACTTAGACACTCTATAGTCATCATCAGTTACTAGACCATGCATTCTGATTCTTAGTGATGGGATTTCAACCTCAATAGACAGTACTACTTCAGACCCATAAACTAAAGCGAAAGGTGTAGCCCCAGTGGGCATTCTGATACTTGTTCTGTAGGCCCAGAGAGCTAGATTGATCATGAGATGCTAGTTTCTTCCTGTCTTATTAACTGTTCGGTGCAAGATTTTCAATAGATTCTTGTTTGAAGCTTCTGCTTGTCCATTCCCTTGACAATAGTAGATAGAAGACCAATGTTGTGTAATCTTGAATTTGGCACATAGATCATCTAAGTCTTTGTTTTTGAATTTTCCCCCATTATCTATGATTATAGAATGTGGGATCCCATATCTGCATATGATATAGTTCAAGATAAATATAGATAATTGTTTTCTAGTTGCTTGAGTCAATGTGACTGCTTCTACCCATTTTTAAAAATAATCTGTAGCTATGATTATATGGGTATGTCCATTAGAAGAATGAGGATGTATAGCTCCTATAAGATCAAATGCCCATTGATGAAAAGGCCATTGTGTAGTGAAGGGAATTAGATCTCTCCCTGGAGCATGAATTAAGTTACCATGTACTTGGCACTTTTGATAGTTCTTAGCAAATTTGATTGCCTCTTTTTCCATCTCAGGCCAATAGTACCAGCCCTAATAAGTTTTTGAGCTAGTGTTAAACCGTTCAAGTGTGACCCACAAATACATTCATGGATCTCCTCTAATGCATGTTGAGACTCTTCCCATACTAAACATCTAAGTAGCGTACCATCTAGACCTCATTTGTACAGATCATGACCAATGATGACATATTGGGAGGCATTCTGGATAAGGTATCTCTTTTCATGGTGGTTGAAGGTATCGGGAATGATTTGGTCTTGTAGATAGGAGAATAGGTTTTTGTATCTAGATGAATCATGACCAACAATAGTGCAGATCATGTGGGTTTCAGGGAAATCATATGCAGGATAAGATAGTGCTTCCACCAGGAACTCGTAGCATAGCTCATGTTCAAGCTACTATAATAAAGTAGATAATGTTGCCATTGCATTGACAACCTTATTCTCTATTCTAGTTACTTGCTCAAATGTGATAGATATGAAATACTTCCTTAGATCATCTACCATTCTCTTATGAGGAATGAGCTTTTCATCTTTAGTTTGGTACACATCAGTGACTTGATGGATAACAAGTTGAGAGTCTCCATGAATGTGTATCTCTATTACTCTCCACTCAATTGCTAGTTTCATGCCATTAAGAAGGGCTTCATATTTTGCAATATTGTTTGTGCAAGGAAACTTTAATCTGAATGCTTTTGGGATTGAGTATCCTTGAGGAGTTATGAACAATATGCCTGCTCCAGATCTATTTTGTGTGTAGGAACCATCAAAGAATAATTGCCATTCTCTAGAAGAAAGAGTCACAATAGAGGAATCTGGAAATTCCATTTGCATGGGTGTATCATAAATCATAGGTGCATCTACTAATTGATCAGCAATAACCTATCCTTTTATAGCTTTTCTTTCCACATATTCAATGTCAAATTCACTTAAGAGCATGACCCATTTGGCTAATCTACCTGTGAGGGAAGCTTTTCTTAGTAGTTACTTTAGTGGATCAATTTTAGCTACCAAATGTGTGCTATGAGCTAACATGTAGTGTCTCAGTTTCTGTGATGCAAAGATCACAGCTAGACAAGCTTTCTCAATCATTCAATAGTTCTTCTCATATGCAACCAATGTTCTACTATATAGTATATAGCTCATTCCTTTTTATTCTCATCATGCTATGCTAGCAATGCCCCCAATGATGTATCTGTTGCGGAGACATATAAGATCAATGGCTTCCCTTGAATGGGAGGCATCAAGATAGGAGGATTTGATAGATATTGTTTGATATGATCAAAGTTCTTTTCACACTCCTCATTCCATGCAAAAGTCACACCTTTATGTAATGTTCTTGTAAAAGGCTGTGACATATCTGCCAACTAAGATATGAAGCACCTAATAGATTGCACTCTTCCTTGTAAAGTCCTCATTTGACTGATGATCTTTGGTGGTTGCATCTCCATGATAGCCTTCACCTTAGTGGGATCTACCTCAATTCATTTCTTTGAAACAATGTATCCCAAGAGCTTTCCAGAAGTGACACCAAAAGAACATTTCTTAGGATTTAATCTGAGACTGAATTTTTCCATTATGTCTAGTATTTTACTCAAGTCATTTAGATGTTTAGCTCTAATCATAGACTTTGCTAAAGTATCATCAACATAATCTTCCATAGTCCTATGCATCATGTCATGAAAAATAGATGTCATAGCCCTCTGATATGTAGCACTAGCATTCTTAAGCCTAAATGGCATGACATTCCAACAGAAGGTACCCCATGCACATGTGAAAGCAGTATTCTCTTGATCTTCTAGAGAAATTTTTATTTGATTAAATCCAGAAAAACCATCCATTAAGGAATACATCTCAAAACCCACAGTCATGTCCACTATCATATCAATGTTAGGTAGTGGAAAATCATCCTTAGGGCATGCTCTATTCACATCTCTAAAGTTTGTGCACACTCTGATTGATTTATCAGGTTTTGAAATAGGTACAATATTAGAGATCCATTTTTCATAATCAATAAATCAGATGAATCTGGCTTTTAGTAGCTTCTCTAATTCAACTTTTACCAAGAGTGCAACATGAGGATGCATCTTTCTTAACTTTTTCTTAACAGGTTTGATATTTGGAGCTATAGATAAATGATGCATTATAAGATTAGGATCCAACCCTGGTATATCTGAATATTTCCATGCAAAGTTGATCTTCTTTTCTGTTAGGAATGTAGTAAATTTTTTGCTTTTCTTCTTTTGATAAAGATTGTGCTACATGAATCAACTGTGGTTCTTCTGTTGTTCCCAAGTTGATGGATTGAGTGGGCTCAATTAGAACTGGAGATCTATCCTGTAAATGACTCAGAAGGACATCAAATATCTCATCCTTAGGTGCCTTAGAGAGGTTTTCACCTTCGGATACGTCTTTTATTTTTACTTTTGTAGGTTCTGAGATTGCCACAAACTGGTTTTCACCCTCAAAACTCCTTTTCTTTTTATTTTTATTCTTTTGACTAAGATACTTGATGTCTGACTCTTTCATGCTAATGCTGGGTTCACTGATGGAAGTCCTCATAGGCTCAACTGAATTGAGGTAGCAAGCAAGGGTATAGTCATTTGGGAAGGTATAAATACCATGGCTCAAATTTGTGGAGGTTTGATCAAGAAGTTTAGGATGTCGGATAGTCAAGATGGGGAAAGATTGGGAGATAGTGTTTATGGATATGGATCTGTCATCATTGGTCCTAACCCAATGCTTGAGTTCAAAGGTGATATTACAACTTAAGACATTCAATTTTTGAATAGGCTCAATGTCATTGTGGGAGTCCAATTCAGCCATAGGTGGATCAGACTCGTTAAGTTCATTACTTCTCTCTAGACTTACGTTGGGTTTAGGTGCATATTGGTGAATAACATCAACATGTTTTTCTATGATAAGCTCATCTTCCTCTGGAATGACTCCCCATTCATAGTCATTAGATTCTTCATCTATGCCTCTAGGAAATCTAAGAACATGAGTAAAGTCAGGATGAATACCCCAAGAAGGGTTACCCTCAGTTTTTGATTTGAATTCATACTCATGGGAATCTGTCTCAGAATAACTACCACCTTCCTCTTGGTCCATTTGATTAGCTTCAAGATTAGTTGGTTCTTGTGTTGCAACTATCTCTGGCTCTAAAGTAGGTTCTTGTGTTTCTACTACATTAATTCTTTTTATTGGATTATCTTCAGCTTCAAGGAGATCTTTTATTTCTTTAGGCAAACGCTCATAAGGGATAAGTTCTGAGCTGTCTGAATCACTATCTGATGGTTCATTTTCTTCCTTCTTAAGAAGGGCTTCTCCTGGTGTGATCTACTCTATGACATGAGAACAATTACCTTTGAGGTGGAAGGGTTTCTTTTTAAAGCCTAAGCCAACAGTATCTTTGTTTGCCCTACTAGTATGTGAAATAGGTGTTATAAGACTTGTTCCTTTGACTCCTAGAGGTCCTTTACCTGAATATCCCATCTTAGCTATCAATTTATCTCCTAGACCATATGACTTAGAAGGGATTTTAGATACTGTAGAGTCACTAGTTGGAACAGCTTGAGATTTAGGTTCATCCTTGTATAGCCATGCAAGCACAGCTTCATCTTCTTCAAATTCTTTCTTGGAGACTTGTTCTGCTACAAAATTCCTTTTATATGCCTCAAGAGGTTCTTTAGAGTCTAGTTTAGACTTTTTTAAAGACTTTCCATAAGAATTAGGGGAGATAGGGAGAGATGTCAAAGATAAGACTGGTTCTATAGTATATTCTCCCATACCATTTTCTTTGATATTGACCTCTTTTGCCATGTCTTCCATTTTAGATGTGGATGCTTCTTTTGTTGGCTTAATGGAAGATTCTCTATTATTAGGCACAAGTTTATCTACACCTTCCTTCAATGTATTACAAGTGGTGGATATGTCTGCTGGAATAGTGACCTCTACTCCTTCATAAGGAAATTTCAAATATTGGTGGAATGTAGAAGGAATAGCTTTCATTTCATGTATCCATGGTCTCCCTAGAAGATTGTTGTAAGCCAAAGGTAGATCAAGAACTTGACATATGGTATCCCTGATAACTGGACCTTCTCTGATAGGTAAGACAATGGTGCCTTTAGAAGATCTTTCTTGTTCATCATAGGCTTTTATAGTTATTTTCTTTCTAGGATCAATAGCCAATTCTGAAAATCCCAATTGTGTGACCAGGCTATAAGAACAAATTTTTTGGCCAGCACCCCCATCTATCAACACACGTTTGACTCTATGGTTCTAGATCAAGACTTCTATGTGCAAGAGCTGGTTATGTGGGTGACTCAAGGAGTTGTCATCTTCCTCTCAAAAGGAGATATATTGCAGAGATGTAAGATGTCCAACCATAGTCTGGAACCTATCTAAATCAAGGTCGTCAGGAACATTGGATCTGAGCAAAGCTTTGTCTAGAATAGCTCTATGAGTTGGAGATATTCGAAGCAACTCAAACATGGATATTTTTGCATTAGTGTTTTGGAGTTGTTGAACAATGCTATAAGATGTTAGCCTTGTATCTTTAGGATTGGAAGATTTAGAAGTAGCCTTCTGTTTGGAAGTGGAAGAAAGATTGAAGGGCATCTTAGGGACATTTGATGAATCTAGGATTTGTCCATTCAGATGTGCCTGAGCTTGTGATCGAGTAACTATGTTAGCTGAAGGATGATCTCTATCTCTTCACACAATTGTGATGACACTGCAATGCTCATAGAGACAAGGTTCAACCATATTGATAACAACATTATTTCTAGGGTAAGCATAATTGACCTTTGCCCCCATATTAGGATGAGAAGGTGAAACTTCTTGACCATGTTTCAGAAATGGTTTTGTGAATGCTGTATGATCATTATTGCTCTTATGATTGTTAATCACGATGTCTCCCTTATCAATAAGATCTTGAATAGTATGTTTCAAGCGTAAGTAGTTATTAGTTTTGTGACCTTGACCCCAATGGAAATCACATAATTCATTCTCTCCACCACTTCAGTTTAGGGTCAGGATCAGATTGTCAAATCTCAGGCAAAGAGATGATGTTGTTAGACAGCAGAGTTCTCATAGCTGATTCCAAAGATTCTCCAAGAGGAGTGAAATTTCATTTATTATCAGCGGACCAAGATTTGTATTCTGGCTTCTTTTGAGATGATTTAGGCACCTTTTGTTCTGAAGCTTTGATGACTTGGGTACCAATGGTTAGATTGAAAGTTGGTGCCTTTGATGGGGAATAGATAGTATGAACAATGCCATCTATGACGATGCCTTTATTCTTGTTCCAATTTTTGTTCTTGTCTTTAGAACTGGATCCTGATTCATACTTGTCCTTTTGAAGTGTGATGTCTCCTTTTTTCACAAGTACTTTTTCAATTTTGATCGTATTGTCTACTATCTTATCAAAAGATGCATGATCTTGCATTTGTAAAGGGTAGTTGATCTCTGGGACAATATTATTGATGAAGATTTCCAGTTTCTTAGTTTCTAGAATAGGCCTAGCATATAGAGAGAATTTCTTCCTCCATCTCTTGAGAAATGTCAAGAATGGTTCTCTTGGATATTGTTTGAGATTGCAAATGTTGATCATGGTGACCGGATGTTGGATATTATAGGAGTATTGCTGATAGAACAATTTGATCAACTCCTCAAAAGTTTTGATAGTGGAAGGCAATCTAGAGAACCAATGAATGGCTACTCCCCCTAGAGATCGAGGAAAGAGACACATCAGATAGGTTGGTTCATGCATGAACTCCATAGATTGCCCACAAAATTCTCTGACATGATCTTGAGGATCAAAGTGTCCATCATACTTATCATATTTAGGCACCTCCACTCTTTTTGGGAATGGTGGCATGTACAAGTATTTGTCAAATGGAAAAGGACACAGGGCCTCCATGGAGAACTCCTTGGGTTCCTTTTCTTTCTCAAGTTTATTAAGTTTGACTTGCATGGCATGCATCTGTTTCATCATAGTAGTGAGTGGAGTTTCTTCCTCATGCATAGTGATATTTTCAACATTAAAGTTGGGAGGAAGTTTAGCTCCTTGATGAGCTAATTGTAAAAAGTATGCTTCTCTATCTTCTTTCAAGAAATGTTTCATCATTCTTTTGAAGTTATCATCATTTTGATACTGAGCAATTTCAGAAGGTGTAGGTTCCTAATTTGCACCATGTTGAGATTGAGCTCTTTGAGAGCCATGGTTTGTCCTTTCTTGAGACATGGTAGGAGTTTTAGGACTCCCTGGGATAGATCGAGGAGGAGTTTGTTGATTACCTCCGTGAGTTGATGGTGGAGGAATGTAACCAGTTTTTAATCAAAAGTTCCTAAGACCGTCATCTTTGTAAAGACCATAATTGTAGAGTTGTTCAAGAGTTGGACCTTGGATATGAGTCAAAGGTAAGGTATGAGATGCTTCTCCTGATTTCTTGTGTGAGGAAGCTCTAGTTTCCACCATTAACCTTGGGTGAAGCAAAAGAATAAGATGGAGACAACTGAAGAATGAATTGAATCAAGAGGATTAGATGATGCAACCTTGTCAAGGTTTGATTGGTTGAAGCTTTAGATTGGACTTAGGTGAAGGATACTATGCCCTAGATGTATGGGTAGACACCCAAAAGATAGCGGACATGAGTTCACAACACTTAGCCGTTTTGAGGATTGATTGAAGATTGATAGTTATGACAAGGTTTTGACACAGGATGAAAAAGACTCAAATCGATTAAATAGAAGGCTGAATTGGATTCAAAAGGCCACTTTAGGAAAATGATTGGATTCTTAGTAATTGCTGCTTTGTTCCTAACACAGTGATTTGTTTGACAGATTCTAGAAGTAGGCTGTAAAAGCTAAATATCTGGCAATCTTGATAACTTTCTGACAATTTTTCAAATTTCCTCAAATGACTTTCTGCAGGCTTGTATGAAAGTGGGTAGGTTATGAAACGATAATTGAAAAACTCATACGACTATTGCAAAACTCACACAATAGTTGATAGCAAGGTTTGACTTTTCTTGAATTGACTAGCAAAAAGACTCGTACGACACTATACCTGACACTATATGACTCTTGGGTAGTTTTGAAATGACAATTGGCAACACTCGTATGACTTTCTGACTTTGTGGGAATGAATTTTGAGTCTAGAAAGGAATTTCACTTCAAATTTTGCAAATTTAGGGTTCTTCAGTTTTGGATTGTTTGCAAATTGTACTGTCCAAATTTTGAAGATTAAACCTGATTCGTTCATTTTCAGTAACCAAGTAGATAAACAAGCATGAAGAATAGCAAGCAAGTGATTTCAAGCATGTCTGAAAACAACGAACAAGGGCAAAAGCAACCTTGCACATGAACAATCAAGTGACTAAATTGTGCTAATCCCTAGGAGAGCTAATTGTGTATGTTCCAAATTTTTTTGCAATAACGCACATATTCCTAAAAATGAAAATTTGGCCTTACTAGGGTTTTTAGTAATGGTCTGACTCTGCAACTTTTGTGATCTCAAGAGGGCAAACTCCAATCTAGGTGCACTAGGGTTTTGACATAGTCTGAGAAATTAATCAATTAGGAGCTGCTAGGGAGATCTGACAGCCCAACAAGAGACCACACCTATGAAGATTTCCTCCACAAGGACATTTATATAGCGGCTGCTTCTACCATAATGAAAATGGCTATTACCGCTTGAGGTTCTGTCAATGTGGTTGACCCAATTAAGGGAATTTCCACTATGGTTAACCCTCTCTAAAGGTGACTCACAAAAGATACCACATGGAGACTGGTTCCAGATTCAAGGATCTGAGTTTTTGATACTACCCAAAAAGGGAGTAGAGCATAGTCCTCTAGCCTTTTCACTTTTAACCCAAACAAAGTAGATGGATTAATCTGACACGCTAAAACCAAGATTATCTCACAAAGATCTATGATGTCAACTACTTATGATCTATCAACCTCTCTAGAGAGAGAATGTATCAATCAGAAGCTGAAGACGCACAAATCTAGTAGAACGTGAGATGCTCTTAGTAACCTCCCTACCTACAAGGGTTCCTTCATTGAGAAGAGTTTCGCTAGAAACCCACTCTCTCAAGAGCCACAAATAGTGTTCATAGGGCCTATTTACTATGTGTAACAAAGATGCTGAAAAGAAAATCTATGTTCATTTTTATAACCTAAAATGAAATCTGTGATATGAAAGCAATAAAGGTCACACAAGCTTGACACGCAAGAGTTCTTTTTAATCCAAATCGAAATGTTATCAGCTAAGAATATTACCTAAATTCCTCACAACACACTTAGTAGATTTTTACCTATTTTTAGAAAATCTCACGCTTTTCCCAATCAAAATCAGCAGAAATCAATCAGAAACAACAAATTTCAATTGTCAATGTTAGCTATTAGTCCAAATTAGGAAAACAAATCTGGAAAACTGCTTGAAAAAGTGAAATGACAATTGAAACCTAGCACTAAAACTCATACGACAGTGGGTCACCTACCAAACGACAATCCAGAAACTCGTATGACAATGGGTATCAGATCATATGACAAAAGAGCTTCCAAATGACACTATGTTTCTGATGGTATGATCCTTGATTAAATCAACTGTTGTATGACAGTAAAAAAATTGTATGGACATAAATTAAAAATCATAGGTTGGAATAGAAAATGACAAGAAGATGATAGAAATTGATAGAAATTGAATGGAAACCCATTTCAAGGCCCCACGGTGGGCACCAGAAATGTGTGTGTGAATTTTGTACCTAACTGTAGACACAACACTTTAGTAAAACATTAGAGGTTAGCTAAAATTGAAATCATGTAGTGAAATGAAAACTAATCTAACCAAGCAATTTACTACCTTCTAGTAGGTGCAAGTATGTATTCTTAGATTGGACCGAGATCAGTGACCTTGACAACACCTAAATGAAGGATTTGAATGCAAAATCTAGATATGAATTGGATGAAAATTAATCTATATTTTTGGTTTTTCTGTGCAATTATGATGAAACAAATTGATATGAATCTATTCTATATGAAAAATGGATATGACATGCAATTAATCTAACAATGATATGCTAAATGATATGAATGCTCAAAACAATGAAAATCTCACGATAGCTTGGATTCGCAAAGATGGATTCTTCGATCACCAATTCACCAGCGTGAGGATGCAATTCATGGATCCATCGATATGAAGAGCCAAGGCCTTAATTTATAGAAATCTAGGGCTTTGGAGGTGCATGGAAAAGCCATAAATCACTCTTGATAAACTCAGGTTGATTTTTGAGTCATCAAGAATTAAGAGATAAATTAACTCACAAAATCATGCAAATCAACTTTTTGATTTAAATCAGAAGTTGAGATCAGCTTTCAACTCAAAAGAGAGTTGAGTTTATTTTTAAAACAACTTGAACTGATTTTTTGATTTTAAGCTTAACTATTTTTTTGGATGTGCATAATAATTATGAATTAAATAAATAAATAAAGTGATTTATCCTCAACTTAACTGATTTTGAAAATTAAAACAATTGATTTATGGGTTAATCAATTATTAAATCAAACTTTATTCAAAAACTATATTATTAAATTTGACAATTGACTTTAATTAATTAAATAAGAATTTAATCAATTAATCATAAGATAAATGATTTATTGTCAAAATTTAAATAATACAATTTAGGACTAAATATAATTAAATCTAATTAAATAATTAAGTGGCAGAATTAAATTAATTAATTAAATATTCATCATAGTCAATTAATCAACTTTAGGATAAATAATAACATTTATCACCAAATAATATTTAATTAAAGATAATTAGATAAATTAGGAATATTTAGGAAATATTCCTCGATGCAGAATTTAGGATAATCAATTAGGATTAAATAATGTGTCGATGTGCCTTAGGTTAGGACTTTGACATCGATTTCATTTGATGTGTCGATATAGGAGGTTAATGAAGCTATAGCCCATTTTTGGGCTATTATAGGTGGTAATTCTCAGTGGGAAGTTCTGGTGGATCTCTGTGGATGATGGTCACTTGGTGACTTGGCATTTTGTTGCTCGGTGCTCAGTTATCGACGGGGTCTCGGTGTTTATGTCTATTGCTCGGTCGCTGAAGTGGCTTGGTAGCTAGAGAAATCGGTCGCTAAAGGGAGCTTGGTCATTTAAGGAGACTCGACATAGTTGGTGCTCGGTAATGCTTGTGGAGTGCGGTTGGTATGTTTGCTCAGTATATTTCCTGGCACTCGGTAGTTTGGAAAACCAATGGTTGTTCTTAATGAATCAACTTGGCCAACTGGTGCATTTAATTTAGGTCACATTCCTCGAGTTACAGATTGACCATTGGATGTGTGGGGACCTAGATCTGGTGTGTTGAATTCTCCTATGTGAATCTAGAGGCTGACATGGAGAATTTATTTATTGTAAGGCTATTTTAGAGCCAACCGATGTTTGACATTTAATATTTGTTTCTAAGAGTTAATTATTTCATCTAGCTGACTTGTGGCTAATGATTAGCATTTAAGGGGTGTTTGTGTTGTTGTTTAGGTAGCATATCAAATTTGAGGAGTACAAATCTTAGACATAGTGGATTTGGAAGGTAAATCTGGTAGCAAAGTTAGTAGCTTGCAAGCTTAGGAACAAGAAGATTGCTTGATGGCTTGCGAGCACAAGTTTAGATATTTCTTGGAGTGCCCAGCAGTGTCCTGTTGTGTTGTAGACCTGGGCTAGCTGAAGAGAGGTGAAGTTGTGGAAAAGATCCTGTGAGATCTTGTAGATCAGATTGATTTCTGATAGCTTTCAGAGCTGAATTAGGTGAGAAGTGTGTTGGATCCTACATGATCTTGTAGAACTATTTCTTGCATTATAATTGACCATAACTGGGAGGCCTTCAAGCCTGACACATTACATGTAATCAGTTGTTTATGAATAAAGATATCTATTTTATTTCAGATCTAGTGTTGTTGTTGTGTAATTCTGCTGTATTGGTGTTGGCTGCAAGGTTTGGATGGTCCTTAATTGGATCCTCCATCCTTGATTGCATCAAGTGGTATTAGAGTGAAGTTTTTTCTTGCTGGAGTTGAGTTTGATCTTGTTTGGAGAAAGGTTGGCAAAGAGATTGTGTGTAATCTGAGTTGCAGATCCATGGTGCTAAATTTGTGAAATCATGCCCTAGTTGTTTGTGCAAGGTGGCAGGTTGCAATCTGACTTTCATACAACTTGGAGGTTGTCACAAGGTGGTCGGTGTAGGGTTTGTTGCAGAGGGTTTTTAAAGATCTTTGGAGATGCCTCTAAGAAGATTGAACCTTGGTACGATTGCAAATCTCTATGATGTGGTGAAGGTGAAGATTTCTAAGAGGTTTTCTCGGTGGGAAATAGATTTGTTGAACTAAGTTAAGAACCTTGCGAAGGAAAGTGTTGTTGAGCTTTGTAGAGCTTACTGGAGTTGGAGCATGCTGATCCGAAGGAAGGTTATTTGGCCTATTCGAAGACTGGTCTAAGAGAGAAAACATGTGAAAGTATATGAAATTGGTTTTGATGGTTAGCTGGTGGATTCTGCCATGAAACCTACAGAGCAACTCGTGGTGGTTGCTAAGTTACCTGTGGCTACCAACGATGTTGTTGACCTTGTTAAGGTTGGTGAGGAGATTGGTTTTCATGTTTAATCACTTGTACTTAACATGGAAATTGTAGAGCATTTAGTTGTGCTTGATCATACTATTGTTGATGAAGAGTTACCCGAAGTTGAACACCTTTGTGATGATGGTGTTACCGACATGCTTTTTTTCGGTGTCGTGATGTAGATGTTGTTTACTAGTTATGGACTTGAGTTGCTAGTTGACAGTGATAAGTCTTGTTTTGAGATTCTGAGATGGGATTCTTCCTTGATCCTTGGTGATGGATTGATGGCTTGATTTGTTCAGGATGTTGGACATACTGATTGGTTGAGTTGCAGATTGGTTCTCTTTCCTGTAATGGAGTGGAAACCTTTGATGAAGATGAAGTGGAGTTGGTGTTGTTTAGATGTTCTCTTTGGTGAGAAAGTGTGGGACACACTTTTCTTTGTACCTTGGGACGCTGATGCAGTGGCATCCTGGCTTCTTGTACAGCTCCTTGCGATTTTCTAGCGCTCGTCGAAGGAGGTGGATAAGCTCAGTAAAGACTGGCTTTTACTTGGTTATTTGGGTAATAGTTCTTGATCAAAGTTTGTTTTTCTTGATCGATGAAGCTTGGTGGTAATTCTCAGTGGGAAGTTCTAGTGGATCTCTATGGATGATGGTCACTTAGTGACTTGGTGTTTTGTTGCTCAGTGCTCAATTACCGATGGGGTCTCAATGTTTATGTCTGTTGCTCGATCGCTGAAGGGGATCGGTCACTGGAGGACTCAGTCACTGAAGGGAGCTTGGTCATTGAAGGAGACTCGACATAGCTAGTGCTTAGTAATGCTTGTGGAGATTGGTTGGTATGTTTTCTCAGTATATGTCCTGGCACTTGATAGTTTGGATTATCGACGGTTATTATTGATGAATCAGCTTGGTTGATTGGTGCATTTAATTTGGGTAGCATTCCTCAAGTTATGGATTGACCATTGGACATGTGGGGACCTAGATCTGGCATGTTGCATTCTCCTATGTGAATTTGGAGGCCGACATGGAGAATTTATTTATTGTAAGGCTATTTGAGAGCCGATCAATGTTTGGCATTTAATATTTGTTTCTAGGAGTTAATCATTTCATCTAGCCAACTTGTGGTTGATGATTAGTATTTAAGGGGTGTTTGGGTAGTTTTTTAGGTAGAAGATTAGATTTGAGGAGTATAGATCTCAAACGGAGTGGATCTGGAAGGTAAATTTGGTAGCAGAGTTAGTAGCTTGCGATCTTAGGAACAAGAAGATTTCTTGGTAGCTTGTGAGCACAAGTTTAGATCTTTCTTGGAGTGCCTACCAGTGTCCTATTGTGTTGTAGACCTAGGCTAGCTGAGGAGAGGTGAAGTGGTGGAAAAGATCCTTCAAGATCTTGCAGATCAGATTAATTTCTAATAGCTTTCAAAGCTAAACTAGTTGAGAAGTATGTTGGATCTTGTGTGATCTTGTAGAACTATTTCTTGCATTGTAATTGGCCATAACTGGGAGGCCTTATAGCTTGACACATTACATGTAATTAGTTGTTTATGAATAAATATATCTATTTTATTTCAGATCTAGTGTTGTTGTGTAATTCCGCTATGTTAGTGTTGGCTGCAAGGTTTGGACAGTCCTTAACTGGATCCTCCATCCTTTACTGCATCAAAATGTATGAAGTTGAAACATTTTATCCAAGACCTTATTGATGATAGAGAAATTGAGGCTAGCAGACAAACATCAATATCATCCAATGCACATCTGAAGATATATAGTCAATTATTCTTGAAACATGATCATAACAATGCATCATCATCCAAAATAATGCCATATAACTACTCCACTAACGACATCTAGGGTTTCAAATCTACATGTGGAATTATTGGAGTAAATGAATTTTGTCGCTTTGATTCCCTTTATGGTCACATACAAGAATTTGAAAACTATGTATACACCCTCAAAATCAAGGGTGCAGATTGTAATGCTACCACTAGAAGAGGAAGAGTTACTATCCAAGATTTTTCCACTCCACTAGCTACACTATCTACATCCACTTGACATGCTTTGGGCTATGACCTTTTGACACAACTAGGAAAGAATCCTACACATATATCCATACTTGAGCTTCTCCATGCATCCCATATACATAAGGAGGTCCTTGAAAAATCCCTTACCGAGTCACAAGTTCCTAAAAAATGTCAATGCCTCATAAGTCCTATTGGTGCCCAAAAATGATGGATTTCTTTTGGCCAACTGAAAGGTATAATGATACCTCTGCAATTCTAGCTTAATCAAGCCAAGGCTGGTAGGCCTAAATTCACTTTGAACTATGAACTTCTCTGTGTCACACAACTGCATACATAAAATAAGATTCCTCCAAAGGTGGTGAATGATCCTTTGAGGAAAGCAACTAATCTCATGAAAATCTCTATTCTGTAATACTTTACTAAAATGGATTATACTAAGGACTAAAATTAATGCCTTTGAAATAATAATTAATGGTCTACAAACTATAGATGAACTTAATTTGACAATTTCCAATTAAAGATTAGATTAGTTCCTTATAAGTACTTGGGCTATAGAGTCAAAACATTTCAATCCTATGTACGATCAGAGATGGTTTTAAAAACTTTCTTTAATAAGACAAGACCATCACTTCACAGGCTTCTACTTGATTCATAATATAAATCAATTTACACAACTAATCCTATCAAATTTAACTCAAATTAAGAGACCGATAAGAACAATGGTAGGTTCATAGACCATACAATTAATACTCAAGTATTATATATTAACTTTGAATTACAATATTTAGGGAATTTAACATAATGAAACACTCTATAAAATAGGATATCCGAAAGACTAATTGAAAACATATAACTAACCACAAATAAAAATAAATGGCACTTATCTTTATTAATATTGAAAAACTGGTACATAAGAGTTCATAGTTGTAGTTGTTTATAAAATTCTATTCTATCAAAATATATCTTGTATTATATTATATTCCTTACATTTTACATTATGTATATATATATGTGTGTGTGTGTGTGTGTGTGGCTTTCACACCTCTTTAGGGTGAAAATACACAACCCTTGTTACAAATTATTTTGAAAAATAATAAACTAATTAAAAAATAACTAACTTTTAGATTTGGGTCTGGTAAAAAAACAAAAACACCTTGTAGATAGATAATATTTCTATGGGAGATAGAAACTTTGATTTCCTGAACTGGGTCTTTTTTAGATTTTTAAAATTTGACCATCTTCATCCTCTATCGGCATCATCTTTGTAGCAGGTTGAAATTCTAGCATTTTCTAAAGGCTTTGATCATAGAATTTTGATTGTTCTTGTCACAGAGCTTCCTTCCATAATCTCTCAACTTTTTAATTAAAAATTAATATAATTTTTTACCACATTTCATGTACTCCATCATTAATTATTTGGCATGGAAATTAAGAGGCCATTTTTTAGGGTTTTATCACTATATAGGACTCCAAATTTTGCCCAAAATTTAGAGCTCCAACAGGCTCTTTTTGAGGACGTATGCTCCATGTGAGCATAGCGAGACTCCAACTATCTCTGGAGAAGTAGACCAAGTATCCATACTTAATCTGATGTGAAGTTAAATTGGGTGGCCCCAGGCCCCCCCAAAATTGAATATTGATCTTTTCCTTTGTCGAACACTTGATTTTGATCACGTAACACTTTGGATCTCTTGAATATGATGCCATCATTTTTGTGAACAATACTTGTTGCTTTATCAATGTAATTTTTGGTATTTTCTTTTATTTTTTCCTTTGAGAAATTATCAGATGGACTTTGGTCCTTTCCGAATGAAAGATCCCTATGGTCATGGATGTGACTAGTCATATTAGTATTAGAATAAATATTCTTTGTGTGATTGTCCTTTTGTATACAATTTTATATGTCTCCATATTTAGAAGGCAAATTATGTTTGTTTAATCTAATCTTTTCTTTAGGCCTATGGTGCAACACTTGTTCATATAATGGTTTTAAAGAGGGTTCATGTCGATGAGACACTTCTTCACATGTACCAGGACTATGGTCAGGTGTAATATTTGAGCAATCTTCAAAACTATCCTTTAATCTATTTCCCCCATCATGCTTGGCTGATTCCATCTCATCTTCACATATTTGGTGTACCTCCAACTCAAAGGATGAACTAAAATATATCTCACCCTCTGAATGCACTTCATGAGTTTCATCAACTTTAAAATTAGGACTACTATCTTCATTATAATGCTGATGGATTCCATTGCATAAAGGATCCTCTTCAAATAATGGATTTGATAACATAGAAAACTTAGACATATCTTCATCTACTTCCTCTTCAAACAATGGATTCAGGAACATAGAGAATTCAAGCATACATTCATGAGAATTTTCATTTGGATCATCAAGTTTTTTATCAACAAGAATAACATCTTCATTGACATTATCTCCTGAAACTTCCTCCTATTCATGCAGTTCTATTTCATCTCCACAATTTGATTCCTCTTGAATATGGGTTGATACATCAACCTCCTTACCATGGTGGATTGAGAAAAAATTTGGACCATTCTTCTCAATGTGTCTTCAGTATTCTATGTCTAATAAGGCTGAAATCTCTTCCACATGGAGAAGATCCTCTTCCTCATTTTCATATTCACTGATGTTTGATATCATATAAGTATCATCATGGAAAACATTTTACTCAGACTGTCCAAAAGAATCTTCTCCATTCAGATATGAAACCTCACTTGACTCATATTTTATTTCAGTTCTGCACTCTTTCACCTTTGTAACCAGTTCATTATTCATAATTTCAAGAAAGGTAAGGAAATGATGATCATATAAAAGACCTAGTTCTCACACTCTGTTGAAAAGATCATAAGATGTAGGTCTGCATTCTGAAGGTATTTCTTGATAGATATGAAACATCCTTAGGAAGAATTCTACTATAGGTTCTTCTTCTTATTTCTCTAAGTTCAAAAATGCATCTAAAGGGGATATGTAATTTGGATCTTCTTCATCATCATTGAGATTGTCATAAAAAACAAGGCCTTGTTCAATTTGATCATAAGCCTCCTCTTCTCTATCTTCACTATCTTCTTCTAATATCTTAAAAAATAGCTTCAGATCAGGGTCATCTGGCGAGATTCCCAAGTTTTTGACCTTTCTCATTAATTATTTTCATGAAGGCATAATTGTTATAGGTATCCTCTTATAAATATCTACCATCCTCAAGAATAAGTGTGGAGAAGACTCCCCTTCAAATCTCTCTAAATGAAATAATGCATTAAGTAGATACATACTACGATCGTCCTCCATGCTGTAGCTTTGGTCTTCACACTATTCATAATACATGTTATCTTCATCACTTGCATCATGGAATTCATATAGAAACAATTGTTCAAATTCTTTCCAAGATGAAATACTTTGTGTAGGTAATGATTCATATGCCTCTCTTGTAGTATCTTATAATGTCGTGACAAATAGTTTCATTTCCTGATCTTCTGTGCAAATCTCATAGTTATCTATAAATTCATAAAATGCATCCAAATGTTCAACTACTGATTCATCCCATTCTCCATGGAACTTTGGTACAAGCTGTGAAAACTTAGGGAGCAACTTAAAAAGAATACAATGGAATCCCCTGAGATCCAAGGGCCTGATACCATCTGGAATAAATGGTTTTCTCTAAAATGGTTTTTTATTTTGATACATTCTGAATATCTAAATTGGTAATAACTTGTTTCTTTATACATTAGGTTCTTGTCAATAAAGTCGCCACCTCTTTCAAAGAGGAAAACTTTACTTATCTCCTTCTGGGTCTTCTTCCTCGGTAGAGTCATTGATTGAATTTCTTTATTAAATAGAGTCACCACCTCATTCGAGAAATGTCTTTCTTATGGGTTATTTCTTCCAGTAGAGTGTGCTTCCAAAAAAACTAATATAACTACTTTCTGAGTTTGATCTGCAAAATCTGAAATTCTAGGTAACTTCACAATATATATTGTGAGCAACTCTCCCCAGTAGAGTCGCCAATTTATTGGTGCCCAAAAATGATGGATCTCTTTTGGTCAACTGATAGGTATAATGATACCTCTACAATTCTGGCTTAATCAAGCCAAGGCTGGTAGGCCTAAATTCACTTTCAACTATGAACTTCTCCATGTCACACAACTGCATACACAAAACAAGATTCCTCCAGAGGTGGTGAATGATCCTTTGAGGAAAGTAACTAATCTCCTAAAAAATCTCTATTTTGTAATACTTGACTAAAATGGATTATACTAAGGACTAAAAGTAATGCTTTTGAAATAATAATTAATGATCTACAAACTATATATGAACTTAATGTGACAATTTCCAATTAAAGATTAGATCAGTGCCTTCTAAGTACTTGGGCTATAGAGTCAAAACACTTTCAATCCTACGTACGATCAGAGACGGATTTAAAAACTTGCTTTAATAAGACAAGACCATCACTTCACAGGCTTCCGCTTGATTCATAATACAAATCAATTTACACAACTAATCCTATTGAATTTAACTCAAATTAAGAGACCAATAAGAACAATGGCAGGTTCACAGACCATAATTGATACTCGAGTTGTATATATTAACTTTGAATTACAATATTTAGGGAATTTAACACAATGAAACACTCTATAAAATAGGATATCTGAAAGACTAATTAAAAACAAATAACTTATAACCACAAATAAAAAGAAATGGCACTTATCTTTATTAATATTGAAAAACTGGTACATAAGAGTTCATAGTTGTAGTTGTTTATGAAATTCTATTCTATCAAAATATATCTTGTATCATATTGCATTCCTTAAATTTTACATTATGTATATATATAAGTGTTTGAGTGGCTTTCACACCTCTTTAGGGTGAAAAGACACAACCCTTATTCCAAATTATTTTGAAAAACAATAAACTAACTAAAAAATAACTACCTAACTTTCGGATTTGGGTCTGGTAAAAAAACCAAAACACCTTGTGGAATGATAATATTTTTTAGGGAGATAGGAAATTTGATTTCCCGAACTGGGTTTTTTTTAGATTTTTAAAATTAGACCATCTTCATTGTCTGTCGGCATCATCTTTGCAGCAAGTTGAAATTCCAGCATTTTCTAAAGGTTTTGATCATAGAATTTTGATTGTTCTTGTCACAGAGCTTCCTTCCATAATATCTCAAATTTTTAATTAAAAATTAATATAATTTTTTACCCCATTTCATGTACTCCATCATTAATTATTTGGCATGGAAATTAAGAGGCCATTTTTTAGGGTTTTATCACTATATAGGACTCCAAATTTTGCCCAAAATTTAGAGCTCCAACAAGTCCAAGCAATGATTGGGAACTTAAATGCAAAAAAACACCTAGTGTTCATAGATAATGACCTTTGTGGTTTAGATCCTCATCATAAAAAAACCCCTCCATATCGAAGCCTGTATTCATTCTACAAAGATAAAAAAGGGTCTTGATAGATAATGGATCTAGTTTGAACCTTTGTATTATGAAGATGATCAAACATTTGGGATTCTTTGAGGAACTTATTAGTCACCAAGATAATTACAATAAAATCCTATGATGATAGAGAAAGATAATCCAAAGGGTTAATCACACTACCTCAACAAGTGGGCCTATCCCTGATTGAGACTACTTGTTAATTATAGGATCTCAACTTTCCTTACAATATACTTCTAGGAAGACCTTGGATAGATGCTATTGTAGGTGTACCTTCCACATACCATAAATATCTTTAAATTCCCACATCATGGAAAATAAGTCACTCTTCCTAGAGATCAAGACCCTTTTCAATATTTTAAGAGACTAGAAAGTAAGAAATCATAATATTGTCCACTGAATGAATTTGGTAGACCTATTACAAAAGAGGAACCCATAAAATATTCCACTGAAGAAGCTAAAAAATCACATACTATAGAAGGACCAACATATGAGGATACCAAAGGAAATTAGAGAGTCACTAAAGATAAATCTCCTGAGTCTGAAAAGAAACTAAGGTTCACTAATCAAGGGATGGGAGAGTACAAGTTTGAGAATGCTACGTGCATTAGAAAAATCCCTTTATCTCCAAAGTCCTATGGTTAACCCTCACAGCTCTTTCCCAAGGGGAGTAAAGAAACCATAAACTAAAAGAAGACTACTTTTGAACAATGGGGATCCCTTGCAGATGAACACATGGAAACTAAAATCCTATCTTGTCTCTTCAGAGATGATGAAGACAAACCTATAGATATTTCTATGGAAAAGTATGTGAAGGCCACCCCCATCATTAAGAGCATTGGATATTATGGAACAAGTCTTAGAGAGAATGAAAATTATTGTCAAAGCAACCGACTACCCTCATGGTCATGGATTGGTCTCGCTAGAGACTAAGGTGTCCTTTATTGAGGACTATTTTTTAGTTGAGATTGATTCAAACACCGAGGAGGAATTATTTGAAGTACCCTTCTATTACATTTGAGATGATCTCATCGATTTTAACTATGTCCTATCCATTACTGTAGTTGACCTTTCATCCGCCAACCTCCCACTTAAACACCCTGAGATTATCGATTGGGACCAACAATATTCACCACCTTCTTTGGAAACATGTGATTCAGAAAAGGCAATGTTAGCACTCTTTGGCCTAAGAAATATCCACTATCATGAGAAAAAAATATGATACAATGATCAAGCCTACTTTGGTAGCCAAGTCAACTCTCTTAGTCACAAAAGTGAAAAATCAAATAAAAATAAAAAAGAAAATAAAACACCTTATGGAAAAAACCTCTCTAAGGCATCTTTGGGTGAAGAAAAAGAGAAAATAAAGGATGCATCTTCTAGTGAAAACCTTTCTAAGATGCTAGAAGAGGGAGAAGTTGAATTGTCCTTCATTTATCTACCACCAAAGAAATATTCTATCGTAATTGAAGATATAGTAGAAGTCAATCTTGGCACAATAGAGAATCCTAAGATCACATTCCTTGAAACATATCTTAATGATCAAGAGAGGAAAGATATGATTGAGTTTCTCCAAAAGTCACAAATCAACTTCACATGGAAATACAAAGATATGCCTAGATTGGATGTTGACCTAGTTGTACATCATCTTGCCATGGATCCTAAAATAAGCATGTTAAACAAAAACTCCATAAGATGCATCCACGAGTGGCACTCATAGTTAAAGGAGAATTATATAAAAATGCTTGATGTTGAATTCATCAGGCCTATTGATTATGTAGAATGGGTCTCTAATATTGGACTAGTGGGTAAAGCTACTAGGGGAATTTGTATTTTTACTGGCTTCAAAGACCTCAACTTAGCATGTCAAAAGGATGATTTTTCACTCCCCAACATAGACATTATACTTGATTTGACTGTAGGACATGAGATGTTGTCCCTCTTAGATGGTGTCTATGGATACAATCAAATGAAAATTGTAAAAGAAGATCAACACAAGACTACTTTACTACCCCTTAGGGTACCTTCTGCTACAAGGTCATGCCCTTTGGTCTTAAGAATGCAGGAGCCACATACCAACGTGCTATGAAAATGATCTTTTGTGACTTACTTCATGTTATCATGGAAGACTAGGTGGATGACCTCCTCAAAAAATTAAAGATAAGATAATCACATATCATCATCCTTACCAAAATATTTGAAAGGATGGAGAAGTGCAAGGTGTAGTTGGATCCTAAGAAGTGTGTCTTTGGTGTGAAATCAGACAGGTTTTTAAGCTACATCGTGTCTCGCAAAGGCATTGAGGTAGATCCAAAGAAGGTGAAAGTCATCTTGGAAATGCCACTTGTGTGGTTAAACATTGGTACTCAAATTAGAATGCAACCAAAACTCAATAAAATATTAACTCAATAATTTAGCTATAGGAGTCCTTATCAAATGAACCAACTAAACTCGTAAAAGTGGCTTATTGCTTCCTAGTTGAAGCAATTTTAATCCTTTTATAATTCTCATCAGTTTGGAATGAAGGATTAGTGACTTGACTACTCAAAAATGGAAGTTTCAAATGTAATGAAAAACTAGAAATGAAGCTAGAATACAAGATTAACAATGATAAAATGAGAGTACTAAGCTATGATAAACAATGCAAGAAAATAAACTAGATTACTAAGAATTATCAAGAATGTAAATATGAAAAAAGTACTCTAGAATTCAAGAGAGTGGAATTCAATAATGATCAAGATGCAAGATTCAAGATTCAAAATTCTCTAGATGGAACCCCTAAGCCAAGGAAGAGCTTCCTTTTAAAGGAATTGCCTCAAAAATGGAGGGTGGAGATTAAGAGTGAAAAGAAGTTAGCTAGAGATGAGTGGTGAGAAAGATCAATCCATGTGAGAGGATTCAAGAATTGTGATTGGCCAAGTTTGATTGGAGAATAATCCAAAATAGAAAATCCACTTTTTAATTGTCAATTAATCAAGATTAAGTTGCACAAAGTGCTCTTTTTTATAAAAGTGCTAAGACTTTATATTAAAGGTAAGTTTTTTTATAGGTAATAGTATTATATTGATATATCAAAATTAGAAAATTTACATCCTACTATGAAATTGTAGCAATTTTTAACTTGACAAACTGACCATGGTTACAGAGGGCCATTTACAAACATACTGCACATCCTTAAAACTAGCTACCTTAAGACACCATACCTACTAGTACAACAGACTACAAACACAAAATAATTTTGTCACCCATACAAAATGTGATAAAATCATATACTAATATTGCCACAAATGAATCTTGAAACCAGTTGGCAGCTTCCTGTCGAGAAAAATTAGGAAATTCTATCATAGAGGACGTGCCCTTGATCTCCTTATGGCCACCCTTACCAAATTGAGACTCCTTCCTTTAAGAAACAATAGATTCTTTGATGCACAAGGCAATTGAACAAAGAAATCCACTAGAAGATACATGTACCAACAATCCATCCTGGGAAGGTACATTAGGAATTTGAGCAACCACCGAATCATCCTCAATTTGTGAGGGAGTAATAAACATCTCACAAAGGTGGTTGGATCACCTATGGCTTAGCCCCGAATGAACTTATCATTCCAATTCCATAAGGATGATTTGAGATAACTCCTCCAAAATCTCCAAGTTTTCCTCTAGAGAACCATTCAATCCAACATTTGATAGCTTGTCAGCAATCAAGTTTGCCTCTCTATGAACATGGGCCACTCTGAATTTATCTACATCTTCAAGAATTGAGAAAACTTGTTTGACATATTTGTCAAGATATCATTCATCAAGGGATCCTTTGGCGATCCCATTTATCAAAATAATTGAATTACCCTCTATATGAAGCTTTTTGGCCCTGAGCTTCACACCCATTAGAGTTGCCTCTACTATAGCCATGTATTCTGCCTAGTTATTGGTACCATCTGAGAATCTTTTTGCACAAATAGAAAGAATATTACCCTTAGTGTCTCTAGCCATTGCACCAATTCTAGAAGGACGTAGGTTTCCTTTGGATGCCCCATCAAAGTTAACTTTGATCCATCCTTGATCTGAGGGAGATGAAGGCCAGGGAGGTAACAAGGAAGGAGATTCAACTCTTGTCAGCCCATTAACAGGCCTACATTTAATCATTGGCCACTTCTTCTTGATAGAAATGTGAAACTGGCTAAATAGATTTTTAGATAGGATTAAATCATGTGCTTTCTATTGAGCGTCATTTTTACACGAAGACAATGGCTAGGAATTTGCGCAAGCAATGTCCCCTCTTGGAAGACTGACAAAATCAATCTCAAGGTTCCTTCTGGCTGGGTCTCAACCGCTTGGATAGGTCAATGGAAGAAAAATGTGAATTTGTTAACAAGGAGGACTTTGCTGGTTCTTCTCTCAAGGGAAACTATAAAACAAACTTTAGGAAACCAAAATTTCTCTCTTTTTTTTATATGATTTTCAGATTTAAGGATAAAGCAATGCTAGTTTAATTAATATACTAAAAATAACTTGCAAAGAGGGTTAGAAGATGTAGGGTGAAAAGAGATTTTAAATGAATTTTCTGAAAAGAAACCTAATGGACATATGCTAGCATCATACCACCATGCGAATTAAGTAACCAAGAAGATGAAGAAACTCACAAAACAGAGATCAGATCATGTCACAATCTTCCACTGAATGGAATCAATCATCAACATATTCGAACAAATGTAGACGTATGATAAGCCAAAACTCATCAGATCATGAAGCCACCCTAGATATGCGCACACGTGAGACAAGTTAATCTTCAAGCACCAAAGAATGATCTTCTCATAAATTTGTCACAACACAGCAATGCAATACTAGCAAACACTGAACTAAAAGATTGCAGACTTAAAACCATTAAACAACCAATTGGCTATTTGAAATAAAGAATGAGCAATTCACACATTCAAAAATTTGGCATAGATAGAAGATAAATCACACCATGAATGAAGCACCAATTTTATCTATTGTATTAATCATCAAGTCGACCCTCATTACATCGTTTAATTACAATTTATAGAGCTGGACTCTTATTTTCGCAGCTAGGGTTTCGTTGCAAATAAAACTTGAAAGTAAATCTAAACTAAAGCTTTCATTAAAGAAACTACTTCTAAATCTTAGCTAAACTATCCTAGCACAAAATTAAACCTCGTGCATTACACAGATTTGCATAAATTATGCATTAAACAACTCAAAAGTGAAGCTGGAACTTATGCATGCACTTGATAATCTCCATGTTTCTGCCCTTGATCCTTGGCTCTGGCTTCTCCACATGGACCCAATTGGAAGAGATCCCAAAATCATGCACAAATGATCCCAAAAAGAAAGCCTAGATTATTGGAAAATGATCTTTGAGATAACTGGAGTTAACTTTCAGACATGCCAAAAAATGCCCAGATCCTAAAAGTTGGTCCAAAAAACTCAAGACCCAAAATTGACTAAGTACCAAGTCCTTCATCCTCAAAATTTTGGACTTACGGACTTGTCAGAGGCCAAAAAATGCACATGGCTGAAAAGGCCAAAAACAAACAACAAAACAATTAAGGGCAAAAGAAACAAGGACAAAAGTAGAACAAGCAGAAAGTAGAAGGGGGGCCCCTGAGGCTTAAAAAGCCTAGAATGGGAAGTGTGATTGTGGGACCACAAAAATAGCCCAAACAAAGAAAGGGAAACAACCTAGGCTTCCCAGAGCCAGTCCACCTGGAGACAATCATGATTTACAATGAGCCAAGTACAAAAAATCTTCAAATCAAGCATGTTTCTTATCATCATCAAGGTAGAGAAAACCATAATGTCCGCATCTAGTGTGTGAGTGCATGTGTTAAAATTTCCTAGGAAACCCTTTGCCATGAGCTCTCATTGATGATCATCTCATCATTGTCAGATCACTGCCCACCAATCCAAAGTTAGCCATAAGTCAATTTAACCTTTCTCTATTGCCAGACAAGCATAAATAGCCCTGATAGAGATTGTTAAAGTCACCCTTTCCCAACTACACATGAGCTTTGATAGAAGTTCTTAGACTTCATAGGAGGGCTCTTAGGCTTGATTAACTCCAATTTTTAACCGATCCTTTTGAAAGCACCTTGTTATCAGAAATTTTTTTTCAATGTGGTCTACTTCGATGCTCCTTGTAGCTTCGTAAAATATCATTCGTTGCACTTATTCTATTCCATTTTAAAAATTGGGGCAATGCTTAGACTGTACTGTCCTAGTTTTGAGCATTCTTTTGTTTATCTCATCTTTATTTGTTCCTCCTTTTTATTTTCTTTCTCTTTTCTTTTAGTCTGCATTTCAGCTAGGAAAGGGTTCTGACTTTCAAGCTTCCTTCATGACCATGGACATCTCCTAGTGCAGACTGGAATCCTATTTTGAGAAGCTCATGGCTCATGATTTTCTTTTAAGTGCACTTTAGTGTTGAGGATGGTTGATTTTGGTAAACTTCCTTGAGAAGTATGAAAAGAAAGTACCTTACCTCCAATCGTTGTCTCTAGCTCACTGCAAAATGAAACTACTTCCAAGGTTTTGACCATGGGAAACTTGCATCTACTGCCTGGACTACTTGGAATAGACCACAAAACATTGAAAGTGCCTACCCCCTGCAAAAAAAGACCCAAAGAAAAGACACAGCCGACAAGACAAACAAAAAAAACAAGAAAAGACAATATAGTACAAGAATATATAGTAAAGTACAAGGGGCCAATCAAGACCCAAAATAATGCTTTAGAAATTGGCCATTGAATAGTAATGGGACCAATTCCCCATCAAGAGAACTAATCCGAAAGCTATTCTCTCCTAGGATCTCTACGATCTGGAAAGGGCCTATCCAAAAATGTTGGAACTTGGTGTGGCTGCTTGGTTTTTCTTTTGCTTTGTCCCACATTAAGACCTGATCAGAAATTCGGAAGGCTTTTATGGTTTCTCTTTTGTCAAACCATCGCTTGACAATAGCTTGGTGTTTGGCTACGTGTTCCAAGGCCACAGTTCATTTTTCTTTAAGGTTCAACAAATTCATGAGGTGAATCTACACCTGATCCTCACCCTCAATGTATTGATCCATGAATCTCAAGATTGGTATTTTCAGGTTCATTGGAAAGATGGGCTACAAACCGTAAGCTAACTAGTAGGGAGAGGTCCCTAAGGCATTCTTGACTCTGACATGATCTATCCATAGAGCATATTTCAACTGGGTGTGCCAGTCTCTAGGATTGTCATCCAGAAGATGCTTGATTACCATTGTCAGGTTCTTGTTGGTTAACTCAGCAACTCCATTCCCTTGTGGGTAGTAATTGGATGAGAATTTTAGAATTACCTAGTTCTTGAAGGCCCATTGAATGAGACTTGTAGATGAAAAGTAGGGGGCATTATCACATACCAAGAAAAAAGGCATGCCAAACCTCGTGATGATGAACTCTTCTAGGAATTTGGTGATCACCTCAGTGGTACAATTTTTCATAACCTGTGCCTCTGTCCAGCATGTGTAGTAATCGATTGCAGTCAAGATGTATCAGTGGCCTACCAAGGATGGAGGATTGATCATTCCCACAAAATCTAGCCCCCATTGGGCGAACGGATGCACTTCGTATACTAGTTGTAAGGGCATTGCCAGATGTCTTTCTCAAATGGCACTGGTTTGGCAAACATGGAAAGAGCGCACATGCTTGTGAGTATCTTTGAACAAAGTTGGCTAGTAATAGCTGGATCTCAGTATTTGATGAGCTTTAGCTTCTGTTGATCCATGCCCAGTACCATACTTATCATGAAATTATGTGAGAGCCTGTTCAGCTTCTATTTGATCTAAACATCATAGATACAATCCATCATAATTTCATTTGTAGAGCTTCCCATTTTTCAACATGTATGAACTACTCTTATTCTTAAGTGCTCTCCACTAGGAACCATTCAATCCATCTGGGAAACAATTTTGCAGCATGTAGTAAACTATGTCTTGATACCATATGTTAGTGACTATTCCTTCATTGGTGTACACCTGGCACACCAAACCTTGTTCTGTTTCATCCATCATCTTGGTGAGGCCTTGACCTCTTACCAATTTCATCGGTAGGATCTCAATGTTGAATTCCTACAATATTGCCATCCATTTGCCTCTTCGTTCTCCGAGTTCATTTTGCATTAGTAAGGATTTGACTGTTGGATCTGGAACAATAGAGATGACCTTACTCCGAAGTATGTAGTGTCTGAATTTTTTGACAGCCTTGACCAAGGTGAAAGATTGTTTATCAAGTTCAAAATCCCTAAGTCATCCAACTTTTCTATTTCATCCTCTTCTTCATCAATGCTCTACTTGTCAAAGATCCCCGTGTTCATAATGAATTCCAATATTCGTTGATCATCTTGAAATAACTGGAAGTTTTTGATGTTGTTAGGGATAGCTAGTACAACCACCAGTTCCATGGAGAATTTCTTCAAATTGGATTTCTCTAGCAGTTGTAGGGAGCTTGCAGATATTGCTAAAGCATCGACAAAAATATTCTTTCTTCTTAGGAAGCTCCAAATGTTAAAGGCTTCAAAATCTTTGATTAGGTCCCAGATGCGGTTGCGGTAAGAGACCAATCATTTGTCGGTGTAGGAATATTGGCTCTTGATCTGCCAGACTATCAATTGTGAGTCACCTTCCACTATTATTGCTTTCACTTTCTTTTTGTGTGCCAGGAGGAGACCTCGGACTAGAGCCTCGTACTCGGCAACATTGTTAGTGCAGTAGAATTGCAACTGGTAGGTAGCATAGTATGAACCCCCATGAGGGTTGACTAATTTGATTCCAGCTCCTACCCCAAGCTTGCACTTGGAAACATTGAATCAAAGTTTCCATACTGAATGATTTTTGTTGGGAGATGTTTTGACTTGGGGTTTCAGGATTACCTCCGACATAGGTGCCTCAGTTCGGGGTTCTGCGGGGGCTACAAGTGATGACATGTCTTCTTTGTTTGGAGTTTCTGACTTTCCCTCATCTAAAATTTCTCTTTTTGAAAGTGGAACCCACTTCATCTTTTGTTTGTTCTTGACATCGCACCAAACCTTGTGGCACGAAGGCAGGCAAGCATCCTCAGAAGAGCTCCACTCCTCTTGTATAAAGTGTTCAGCTGTAGGACCCTAAGGTTCTTTGCTGAGGGGAGATTCCTCCTCACTGGAACGTGTTGCTATATTCTAGGGAGGTTTGGATACATCGAATATCTTGTTCACAACTTGGACCAGGGCCTCTTGGTAGTCTTGGCATGTAAACTCTAAGTGGTTCATCTGATGAAGACAACAATACCCAAGAAGCATCAATATGTTGGGATCAGCGTCTTAGCCCAAATGTCTCATATTCTTTGTCATACCATTTATAAATTCTATGAGAATCTCTTCAGGGATCTAGACATTTATTAACCCCTGAACAAGGCTACTGTTCAAGTCTTCTTCTTCCTTGAGCTGAAATGCGAACACTTTGTCAAAATGGTACACTCCCAAGTTAGCTTGTGAGAATAAAACCTCATTCGGGGCATTGTACTTGGTTATCATTTGTTTGAGATTGGGTTCTGCATCTATCTTAATCTAGTTATTGAGCCCTTTCCATGGCAACCAAAGTTGGGTAAAGTCCGTGGAGAACCACCCTCTCAAAGATCGATTCCATTGTCGACTGAGCAACATGCCATAAGTTTCTGGGATGTCCACCACATGTATGTCAATACAATCTTGGATCTTGGGGTCAGCTGTCAATTATATGTGTGTATCTTTTAGGACCCTGATAACTTTGACCTCAGTTTTATCGAGTTGGATTACCACCCTGTTGGTCGGTTGGGGGTTCATCCCTAGCTTTTGGCATATGGACAATGGCATCACATTACATGAAGCTCCTTAATTGATTAAACAATTGTACAAGTTCCTTACAAATATTTTGAGACTAAGTAGGAATGGGGGCACTTCTACCCTATCTTTGAACATAGTCAGCATTGCCTTTGTGGCATTTACATTAGATACATTCCTAGTATTATTGCTGGACGAGGTTGATTTGGAATGATCCAAGGACTTTAGGAGAGCCTCTCTTTGAGTGGGACAACTCTACAACATATCATACATTGACATATTCATTCTAACATTTTTTAATTCCTCTACTATGCTATATTTTTCATTGGCCCAGACTAGATTTTTCAACATAGTAGGTTGATGTTGTGTTGTCTGAACAACAGTGGCACTGGGCCCCCTCAGGTGTATAAGATTATTACCGGCCTTTGGATCAGGTGGGGTGGGCTGCATCCTAGAGGAATACCATTTTTCTAAGGCTCTCTTCTGCTCCTCAAGTTATAGGTATTTCTATTGTTGTTTTGGAAAGCATGGACTTCGAAATACTCCAGTTGGTTTTCTTAATTGAATGGGAAGGCGAACTCTACCTCTGAAGTGTTATTGACCAGATTTTGGTTCAAACTTGGATCGTATGACTTAAAAACCATGACACTAAAATGGGCCTGGGAACTCTTAGGATTTGGAGTTTATTGGTTGTCAGATTCCCCCCTATATTCATAATCTAGTTGATGCATGCTGGGACCTTGGGCATAGCTAACTTCTGACGAACTGAAGAAATTGGCATTGTCCACAGGGATACTACCATTATTTAGATGCGTGTTCCATATCCTATTTGTCCTTTGTTGCCCAAAATATTTTTCTTAAGAGCCATTCCCATAACCCCCTCCATTGTTATTATTGTTTTTTCTATAATTGCCATAATTACGATTCTAATTTTGAGAGTAGGTATTTGGGACATCAGCTGGCCGTGGATAGTTTCCTTGATTCGGAGTTGGGTTGAGCTTCATTCAGGTGATCTCTCTGGTCAACTGGGACAATGTCTTCTTCATGGCATCTAACTCATTTACTAGAGCTTGATCTGGTTCATTTGGGACAACAACCGTTTGTTTGCACAAGGCAACCTTGTGTGTATCATATCCCAAGTATGTAATGGCCAATGGTGGGGCAACAACATATGGAGCTGGCACCGGATTGATCCTTGTGGCTTGTTATATTGGAAGTTGATTGTTTGCTATGAATGGACCAGTCACAATAGTGTTCCCTAATGTTGGTGGAATGCCATAATTCCCACTTGCTTGTGGGTCCATTTGCTAGGTGAACAATATAGCTTCATTGCACACTTTCTCCGAAGTGTCAATATCTCATGGAGGTAGCCTTTTCAAGAATATAGATGTTAATGGGTCTAAGGCATGTAAGTACACTTGTATGGTAGCACCAACTAGTATAGTGTATGGAGCTTCAAGATTTTGGTACATCTTGTCAAAATGGTGATTGAACATAGCAATCGATTCATTGAGGTCTTTTCTCACCGAGATGAACTGGTGATGAAGAGTTGCCAGATCCACATACAATTTGAATTGATTTAGGAACTTTGTTTCAAATTCCCCCCAGGTAGCAATAGATCCTCATGGTAGATTTAGATACCAATTATATGCAAATTCCCCCAGTGTGTAGGGGAAGAGGTGACACACAGTGTCTTGATGAGCAATCTCTTTCTGATTGCATAATTCCTTGAATGCGTGAACATGTTCTTCCGCTGTCCTGGATTCTCCATAGATGAAACGTGGATAGAACTTTTCTAGATTTTTGGGTAGCTGATGGAGCTATCCTTGTAAGTTCAGTGGTGAACTTTGAGAATTTTCAAAAAATGCCATTGGGGCTGGTGGTGGAGGAGCAGCAGGTGGGGCAGCAATGGTTGGAATTGGAGGAAGATTCATATGATCTAAAGTATCCTCTCCGTGCTTTGTTTTGCTACTGCGAGGTCTACGAAACTCTATAAGTTCAAGGAACTCCCCTTTATTAGGTGAAGATCTAAGGACTCGTTGAAATCTCTCTCGAGAGAATGATCCAATATTCTAGGGTGTCCCTTTTGAGGGCCCTCCTCCTAGCACCACTTCTATTGAGCATCATTTTTACATGAAGACAAGGGCTAGGAATTTGCGCGAGCAACTTCCCCTCTTGGAAGACTAACCGAATCAATCTCAAGGTTCCTTCTGGCTGGGTTTCAACCACTTGGATAGCTCAATGGAAGAAAAATGTGAATTTGTTAACAAGGATGCCTTTGTTGGTTCTTCTCTCAACAAAAAGTGTAAAACAAACTTTAGGAAACCAAAAGTTCTCTCTTTTTTTTTATATGATTTTTAGATTTAAGGATAAAGCAATGCTAGTTTAATTAATCTACTAAAAATAACTTGCAAAGTGGGTTAGAAGATGTAGGGTGACAAGAGATTTTAAATGAATTTTTTGAAAAGAAACCTAATGGACATATGCTAGCATCACACCACCATGTGAATTAAATAACCAAGAAGATGAAGAAACCCACAAAATAGAGATCAGATCATGTCACAATCTTTAGCTAAATCGATGCAATCATCAACAGATTTGAATAAATGCAGACATATGATAAGCCAAAACTCATCAAATCAAGAAGCCACCCCGGATGTGCGTACATGCAAGACAAGTTAATCTTCAAGCACCAAAGAATGATCTTCTCAGAAATTCATCACAACACAACAATGCAATACTAGCAAACACCGAACTAAAAGAATGCAGACTTAAAACCATTAAACAACCAATTAGCTCTTTGAAATAAAGAATGAGCAATTCACACATTCACAAATTTTGCATAGATAGCAAATAAATCACACCATGAATGAAGCACCAATTGTATCTATTGTATTAATCATCAAGTCGACCCTCATTACATCATTTTATTACAATTTATAGAGCTGGGCTCTTATTTTCATAGCTAGGGTTTTACTGCAACTAAAACTTGAAAGTAAATCTAAAATAAAGCTTTCATTAAAAAAATTACTTCTAAAGCTTAGCTAAACTATCCTAGCATGGAATTAAACCTCGTGTATTACAAATATTTGCATAAATTATTCTTTAAACAACTCAAAAGTGAAGCTGGAACTTATGCATGCACTTGATAATCTCCATGTTTTTGCCCTTGATCCTTGGCTCAGGCTTCTCCATGTGGACCCAACTAGAAGAGATCCCAAAATCATGCACAAATGATCCCAAATAGAAAGCCCAGATGACTAGAAAATGATCTCTGAGATAATTGGAGTTAATTTTTGGAGCTGCAAAAAAATGCCCAAATCTTGAAAGTTGGTCCAAAAAACTCAAGACTCAAAATTGACTAAGTACCAAGTCCTTCATCCCCAAAATTTTGGACTTACAAACTTGTTGGAGGCTGAAAAACCCACATGGCTAAAATGCCAAAAATCAGGCTTTGCAAAAATGGCTAAGTGTCAAAATTGGATTTTCTGTACACAAAATTTGGTAGAGCTTAGACTAGAGACTTACTGGTTGGGAAACACTTCTAGATGTGTTTTCTTGAACCTATCCACTATCTCTAGCACCTCATCAAAGTCCATCATCTTAATCCCTTGAAGGATCTCTTGCTGCCTATCTCGGAAGTCAATCAACCCTTGTGCAAAATCTTTTTTCTCTTCTTCACGAGATAACACTTTCTGAATTTCCTCCTTCTGGTAAAACATCTACTAGAGGTCTTCTTTAGTCTCCACGCCTTAGAATATCCCTAAGTACTGATTGATGATGTCATTTACTAAGTACATGGTCTTCTCATCATCCTCATCAAATAGATCTAGGTCTAGGTCTTCAAAGAACTCCTGTAACTCCTTTGCAAAAAGCGTACTATCATCCCTTCTCTTGTTTAACCTCTTGAGAACCTTTTCGAAAATGGCCAATGCCGCAGATATCTCTTGGATCCAATCTTCAAAATTATCCAATTTCGATCCTTCATATATCCTCATCAAAACCTAGAAGCGCTACTTCCTTATCATTGTTAGCTCATCCAACACCTTTTGCCAATTAAGGATGGTTTCCTCTACACCATTTTCCTCACTCATAATTTCTATTAAGGAAGTTATTCCTGCCAAAATGTTCTAGAAGGGCCTTAGGATCCTCTTGAGGGATAAGCTAGCAAACTATTCAAAATCAAGCTTCCACTCAGCACAAGCCTATACAAAAGAATGTGGAACATCTATATCTATATCCCCCTTCTTCTCCAAAATCATCTGTAATGAGGCCTGGAGGTTATTTGGATCAATTGGACCCGCTGTTTTTAGAATGAATTTCTTCATAGCTTCATTTTTCTCTACCAAAGCTTTAATCCTTTCTTCATCTTTATGCTTGAAGCCTAAAGCATGCTTCAAACCCAAAGTAGCCAAGGTTTTGCTTCCTTCCTTGGTTGGCTCTCCCAAGTTGATCTCCTCCAACACATAGTCATCCAAAGTGATCTCATTTGCACTGACATCCATTGTGGTAATAGCCACCTATGCTTTCCACCTACCTATTTGGTCTTGTGTTACATAAGACACAGTTCTTGCTCAAGGAATTGATGTTGTTTGGTGGAAGGAATGCCCTAGCATGGTTATGTCAGCCTCATCATCTGTATACACCCTAACCCTTGGCTATATTTCCTTGGTGAACCATGTGGGCTTTGAGAATGCAGTCAATGGCTCATAGGGAGTAGCCAATGTGGAAGAAGTTGCTAGGCACCTTGTTTCTATTTCCTCTTGACTCTCCTCTTCTTTCTCTGTTTCCTATTCATCCTTAGTATTTTGTCCACCCTCTTCCTATGTGCATTCCTCATCATCAGCTATCTGTTGCTCATCAGTCATCTATTCCTCAGTGTCTATTTGTTGCTTCTCTTCTTCAGTATGTGGCTCTTCTTCTGCTTGTGATTCTCCCTTGTCATCTAGCTCCTCAGATCTTATATCAGCTTCTTCCATCTTCTCTTCACTAGTGATTTCTACTTCTTTCTTCGGCTCCTGCGAGCTCTGATGCACTAATTCACTGTGGACCTATGGTAAGGGCACATGAACTTGGGGAGGAATATTAAGCGAGGGAGGCATACGAGACACAAGGGGAGTGATTGAATGGGCTGGTGGAGGTGGAGTTGAAAGGGGAACATGGGATGAAGAAGGTTGTTGAGGCAATAGAGTGGTTCATATTGGAGTGGAAAGTGGGGTAGTGGGAGGCTCTTGAAGTAGAACTATAGGTGGAGTTGAATGCTGAGTGGAGATGGAGGTGGAACAGATGAATCCAACGGGATCTATGTAGCTACTTCTTCTTCTGAGGTGACCCTAATAGAAGAGTCCTTTTCTGGCTCTGTAGTTTCCTTCTGGGCCTCTGCCATCTCTACATCATCTTGCTCTTGAGATTCCTGTTGGGTGTCCTCTCCTACGCCACTAAAAAAGACTTGTAAAATGCATAGGAACTTTATGCTCAGACTCTTTAAAACCATGTAGCCCTGCAAAATCTATGAGGTTGAACTCATCATCACCGAGAGCATCTAGATTTACTAGCTCATACTGAGTAGCCCCTCCCATTTTCTCAGGATCATTGTCCATTACTCTCCTCTTCTTCAAAAATCCCATAGACCAGGTCCTCCTACTAAGGGGAACTTCATCCAATTCATCTTCATCATCTTCCACTAGGGTATCCATTTGTGTGGGCATTGAGCCTCTCTTTCTTGTACACATGACCCTTGATTACTCCAGATGGATTGGGCCCTATGATTTTGAACTTTGTCTTCTTGGCCATGTTTGGAGAGTCATGGCTACTGGATGAAGGTATATCTAGCGGCATGATGCTTCCCATCATCTTGGTCTTTACCTTTTTGGAGTGCGTGGTTGGACCATATGTAGTGGGGCACTCATGCTGATATACAGTTTATGGCTTTAGAGGAGCAGCCTCTTTGAACTATAGTTTCAAAACCTTTTCTCCCTTCTTCTTTTCTCGAGAGGGCTTCTCTAGGATTTGTTTCATCAGAACCGACTACATTTGGAAAGGATGGGCAATCCATGATTTTGTCAATTTAATCACATGGAGGGCTTTGAAATCCATACTATTATTCTCATCTCGATCCACTTCTGCATTTAAAATGGCCCTTATGAACACCTTGTCCTATTATATATAGAATCTAAAATTTTATCTGAGTTAGCATCTACCACCTTCTGTGGAATCTTCAACAAAAGGGCACCTTGTGCCAGCTCTAGACTCATTCGAGAGTAATCATGAACCCTTACTTCATAATCATCAACATAGTTAGCCCAATGGTCTTCTATGTGTGGCTCATGAACATAATGCCTCCTCGTTATGTGGTTTTATGTGCCAATGGGATCAAAATGAGGCCTCACCAGGTTGTAAGTTAACAGTGAGAATTCATCCCACTCCCAAGTCAAAGACTTGCAGACCTTCATATCTGGCACGTAGTGGGGGCCAATGGAAATGGCAAAATCTCAGTAATGCTTCTTCTTGTGCTTAATGTGTTCATGTGTGTCAGATAGCTACCTTGTGATCTCTAGGATGACTACCCTATCAGATGGGTACCTTGGTAACTTCTTTGGCGCCAGGGTGCTTCCTGCCACCTGAATATAAGTGAAGGTCTAGAATTGTATATAGAATGCCCCTAGGGCCTTTACTTTAGCTGCTGCTTTTATGGATAACCTTTTGGCATAGTCTCCCTCAATGGAGTGTATGATGGAAAAAATGAAAGCATCATTTACTATTCTGAAGTCTAGGCTATTGTGTGTGTAGAAGTCTTTCCTCACTAGTTGAGGATACAAGGTAAATGGTCATGTATTCTATTCACCCATCACCTCAACTTTAGTCAATCCTAGATATACTACCCATATAGATAGCAGATACACGACATAAGATGTCATGTAGAAATGGGGGTTTGTCTTAACTTGAATCAATTGTTCATCAAGTTGGTCACTTAGAATAGAGGCCCAATCAAACCTCACTTGTCTTTCTCTTATCTTTTGGATCAGGCAAATCATCCATGGCTCCAACTGAGAGGACTTAGGCAACCCGTACACCCTATTGATCATTGTTACAACTATCTGGATATCTTCTTGCATATACCCTCTTCTCATATCAATCCTATCCAGTTTGTTCTTGGGTAATGACTGCATCAAGTACTCGTTATTAACAATGTTGTGAGCCCTCTGTATGTCCTTATTGTTGAATTCCATTCCCTTGTTGATGTTGAAATTAAAGAACTTGTCCACCCCTTTGGGCAGATGGAAAAAATCCTCAATGTTGTCAAGCCTCAGGTCCAAGACCACTTCACCAACATTGTTCTTCACCATGCACTCATCAGGCACATAGTTACTGGCCAGTGTATTGATTAGGTCTACCAATTGGATGGAAACTGGGTGAGCTATCACATTCACTAGATAGCAGTGGAATAATGACGTGCAATCCTCTAAACATCCTACTAGCTAAGCACATTTATTTAGGTAGTCGTTCCAGCTTATGTTCCCAATATCGGTGTCTGTTATGCCTATGTGCAAGTTTGTCACCTTGGAAGGTGGATGGTAGCCTTTGAATTGATATTTCATTGTTGGCGATGCTACTACCTTTTCAGCCATATCTGCAAGGAGGATAAGACATGAATCAGAAACATAGTAGGAGGAAAGAAACTTAGAAAGCAAAGCACATTACCAAACTAAATTCAAAAGGGAGCCACAAAAGGTGATTTCGGCCTTTCAGACTTTCGGGGGTGCAGGACCTCCGAAAAGTCAAAAATGCTGAAAATGCCAAAAGAAGCTACACTACTAAATACTCTCAGCTCTTTCGGTGAATCAGAGGTGAGGAAACTTCATAGGTCGACAAGGCCAACAAGGCCGAAAAGGCCGAGGAGGGGTTTTTTGGCAACATCTTGAAGAGTTCGGCGATCCGGGGATCAATATATCTTCAGCATGCAATAAGGCCAAAAATGCCAAAGGCGCACTTGAGTACTTTGTGCAAGATGGTCTACTTTCAGCATTTTAGAGGTATGAATGTTTCCGTGTGTGACAACACTAAAATGTCGAAAGGTACCCTCAACACTTGGAGAATTCCTGTTGCAAGTTTCTTGAAAGTTTCAAACCCCGAAGGTCTGAAACTAGGGTTTCTCAGTCGGACTCAAAAATGAGTCTGACGATGAGTTTGACCACAAAATCATCAAGGGGATGCAAGGAAACTTCTTTGATGATCCCCAATGCCCAAAAGGCTGACTCCAAACAACCTAGACTTAAAGACAAGGCCGAAAAGAAATGAACCTAAACTAAGATAGGCCGAAAAGGCCGAAAGGACCAAAACCCTAAGCTAAGACCCAAAAACAAAAAAAAGGAAGAAGGAAGAGAAGATGACCAACCTCAAAAATGATGAACTCGAGGATGACTAGCGAAAAAAGGAGACCAAGATGACGAAAAGCCACGAGCGGTAATCAAATTGGCTGGAAGCAGAGGAGCGAGCGCAAAAGTGAGGGTTTTAAAACCCTTTGCTCCTTATATAGGTCTTCTGGGTGGTTGATGTAAGCACCCCAAATTTCAGCCTTTTTGGACTTCTTAGGGGTGTTGGACCCCTAAAAGGCTAAAAAACCCAAAAGGCCAACTCCCATGTGAGAGTTGGACCTCTGAAAAGTCCAGAAAAGTGATATGTTTGAGAAGGTCAAAGATTTAATTGCATCTTTTCTCCTTCGCACCTCTGGCTCTTTCATACTTTCAGACATCTGAAAGCGTGAAAACATGACAAGGCCGAAAAGGCCAATAATAAACAACAAAACAACTAAGGGAAAAGGAAATAAGGACAAAAGAAGAACAAGCAGAAAGCTGAAGGGGGGACCTTGAGGCTTAAAAACCATAGAATGGGGAGCGTGGTTGTGGGACCACAACACTTTCATTTGAGACCACTTCCGAAATAGATTTCTCTAGTCTTAGAAGGAATCGGGGCAAGGCTTCATACTTGTCTTGGAAAATTTTCCTATTCCACTCTTTCTAGAGCTCCTAGAGAGTAGTAGATGGAATGGTGGACTAGATTGAGGAAAGACAAGATTTTATCTTAAGGACAGGCCAAGGTTTTAGTCAATCTTCCATTTTATTTGGCATAGACCCATACTAGCCTAGATGTTCCTGGATGAACTCCCATACTTTCATTGAAAAATCACATTCTAGAAACAAATGGTTTAGCGATTCAACTGCCTCTTTACAAAGAATGCAACTGAATGTGCCCACCACTCCAATCCTCATTAGCCTTTTACTGGTTAGGATGCGAGCATAATCTACCAACTAGGTGAATGCCCCAGCTTTAGGGAGGCACTCATTACTCTAGCAAAGATTACTTTCCCATTCAAATGAAGAATGAATTTTTGCAGTAAAGAGTATCCCACTTTAATTGAATAGCACCTGCTTTTGGAGCTGCACCATTTCAAGGAATCAGGTTCTATGGAAGAAAACAATTTTCTATTTTTGAAGAGATTCACAAGTACCTTCACCTCATGTAGTGAGAGGCCTAGCATGGTTGGATCCTTCCAAGTCATGCTTCTACCACGTACACTTTATTCATGGTTAAGAAAATCCTTGACTTTAGTTCCCCATTCTCTAGATGTTGAATCTATGATATTCAGAGAGATACCTTACTAAGCCATTGCTTGTGCCCCTCCTAGGAATCTAGCCAAAAGATCACTTTCTCACCATTTTCGATCTTCCAAGTCAGGCACTTAGTAATCAGGCTTCTACAACTAATGAAGAAATTTTAGATTGTTGATCCATGAGGTGGGTTTGCAATGGTAAAAATTTGTTTATCATCCATATTATCTAGATACTTTGCCTTCAGAATTTTCACCCATCTTTGATTTTTTATTTCATATATTTTCCATACAAGCTTGGTTCCCAAGGTAGTGTTCAAAAGATTCTAGTCTGTGATTCCATCACCACCAGCCCCTTTTAGTTTGTAGATGAGATTCCATGCCATTAGCGGAAACTTGTCATGTTCACCATTTCCATTCCATAAAAAATTTCTCATGATTTGCTGGATGTATTTCATAACTTGCTTAGGGAGTCTGAAGCATTACATTGAGTAAATTGGGATGGAAGATATCACTAGTCTCAACATTATCAGATGGCCTGAAATGGTCAACCAATGTCCTTTCCAGCTTGAGGCTTGAGATTTGAGAATTGCAAGTATCATATAGATCCTTCCATAGGCCACTCTTAGCTTCTCCTAGAGAGGCATCCCAAGAAACTTTGTTGGGATCTTCCAAACTTTTGTTCCAAACATTTCAGTGATGGATTTTTATGTTGCCACTTTGGCATTGAAAAAATAGATTTTTTATTTGTTCCCGTTAATTGCCTACCTAAATGCAAAGTTGTAGTCATCAAGAACTCATTTCATTAGTCTTTCTTTTTCCATGGTTTCTTTGCCAAAATAGAAAGTTTCATATGTGCATTGGGAGTGGGTCTCAGCCACCATGTTCTGGGCTATTCAAATACCTTTCCATTGACCATTTGACCTTAGCTTCTCAATAGATATACCAAGCACTTTAGCTAGGTGGATGAACAAGAATGGTGATATGGGATCACCCTGATGAATTATAGAGGATATCTCAAAGAATCCCTAAGGGCTTCCATTAACCAAGATTGAAGCTCTATAATCAGATATCGTACCTCTAATCCAATTGGTCCATTATGTGCCAAATCCAAAAAATTTCAAAACTAGAATAAAAAATTCCATGTCCCCCCTGTCATATACCTTACATATTTCTAGCTTCAACATCATTTGACTTTCCTTTCTAATTTGAGCATAATGAATAGCTTTATGGGAAATGAGAAATCCATCAACTATACTACGATTCAAAGTAAAACCACTTTGTTTAGGTGATATAAGTTTCTCTAACACTAATTTTAATCTGTTTACTGCCATCTTTGTTATTATTTTATAAACTGTATTACATAAGGAAATTAGATGAAATTCATCAAATGAGATGAGTTTCTTCTTTTTTGGGATCAGAGATATGAAGGTTTTGTTGAAATCTTTAAAAATAAACCCCTTACTTCTAGATTACTCAACCACGACTAACAACTCTATCTTTAGGATGTGCCAAAACTTCTAATAAAAAATTTTGTGAAAATTTTCTGGATCCAGAGATTTATCTCCACCCAATCTAATCATTGCAACTGTAAGTTCCTTCATTGTAACAGGTCTCATTAGTTCCATATTATCTACTGTTGTCACTAATTTTTGAATCACCAATGATAGTTCCTCTTGAACATTGTTAATTGTGCTTGGGAGTGAAGAATAATAGGGATATTCTCTTCACCTTTTTGGTGAATCAAACTCCTAAACCTATATTTTCACTTCACTTATTCACTTTCAAATGAACATGCTAGAGCTTTAGTGGGCTCACCTCCCGAGAATTTTCCTTAATGAGTCTGGTGAGAGGGACAACCCAAAGTGGGATACAATTTCTTTTGCTGAAATAATCCAACCCACTATAAAATAAAACACATTCATCCTTAATGAGGTGAGTGAGAAAATGATATCAAGAATCAAACTTCCTCAAGTAGTCCTTCAGGATTGCACAAAACTCTGACATGCCAGTGGTGGGAAGCCCCTAATTATTGTGGGATGAAACTTGATATTCCTTTGAACGAAATCATTACTAGTACCTTGTTAATTTAGAAATCCTACCTATCTAGAGCCATATGTACAAACCAATTTGACAAATAGGTAGATTGCTTGGAGTTATTTTTTGTACAAAAAATTGTGATAATATATAACAAGTGAGAAACATATAACTTGTGGTTGATTTGTTTGAAGATACATATAACAAGTAAGAAACATTCATTGAAAATCATCTTACAGTTTTAAATATCATCATAAAAGAATAATCACCAAATAGGGGAAAATTAATTTGAATCAAACCTTTGTTGATGCCGGTTTTTACAAGATCACATAAATTGAAAATATCCTTACATGAACATGACACTTGCACAACACAAGAGGTCCCCAAATTTGTATTTCAAACTCCTTTTATTGAAACTCAATAATAAGAGGATAGTCTCCCAAACCTATTTGAGGAAAGAGTTGATTCAATGCCTAGAAATAATGAATTTTATGACTATGTTCATGGTGGCAATAATGAAGATCAAGGAAAAACTAACCAAGGAAACCAAGGACAAAAGGAAATAACTGAAGATAAATCCAATAGGGCTGCCCAAGATCCCGAATTCCTTGAGATAATAGAGAAAATTTTAGAAAGAAATAAGGAAAGATACTTCCTTAACTTAGCCCAGTCAGGGGTCAAACTTCCTCATGATTATGACACTAAAACACTTAAGAAATATGAGGAAGAGGAGAATCCACTAGGTGAAATGAACAAGCAACTAAAAATGTTTCAAGCACAAATGGATACCATGAAGAAAGTGGTTGAACCAAAACCATTCTCTATTGAGGCTTTATGCCCATTTTTGTTTGATCAAAATTTAGTTATGGTTCCTTTTCTACCCAACATGGTCTTTCCTAGATATGATAAATACATGGGTAAATCAGACCCAAAAGACCACCTAAGGGAAATTTGTGCTTTGAGTATAGAATTCATGCACGATAACACTTATTTAATGAGGTTATTTACAAGGAGCCTAAGAGGCCAAGCCATGGAGTGGTTTTCAAAGTTACCACAAGGTATCAAGACTTTCAAAGAGCTAGCCTCCAAATTTGTGACTCACTCCTCTTATAATATAGAGCACAAAATCACCATGCTTAACCTATGCGATACAAAACAAAAAGATGGTGAACCTTTTCTAGGTTTTCTCCAAAGATAGAGAATGGTTTTCACGTGATATCCTAGAGGTATACCCGAAAAGGAAAAGATGGAGATTATCATGAATAACCTAAACATGGAAATGAACTATAGACTCCAACTTCAATGTATCCCCACATTCGAAAAGATCATTGAGAATAGGATAAAAATTGAAGAAGTGTTAGTAAAAAGAGGAGAGATTAAACTATTTAAAGAAAAAAAAGGTTACACCAACACTAATAATAAAAATAAATTAAATAATGATAACAATAACAAGGGAGCCAACAACAACAATTATAAACCAAGGTTATGGTTAAAAAATGCCAATAAGAACCTTGTAAATGATGGTGTTGTAGAAGCACACAACCTAAAGGCTACCCCTTTTAACTTATCAAGTGGGTCAAATCAAACACATAATGTCAATCAAATGACTAAGTATCCTTTCAATAATAACAAAAAAAATTATTTCACCAACCCGAATGCAAAGAAACCTAAGCCTTTCTTTCCCTCATTTCAAAGAAGAAAATTCACATTCTTAGGTGAACCTTTGGAAAATGCTTTGAGAACACTTGTGGCCAATACAATCATTATTTTACTCGAATCAAGGCCATATGAACCTCAAGTTAAACCCACATGGTGGAATGATTCACACCATTGTGAGTACCATCGAAACAATGGACACAAAACTAATGAATGCATGAAACTTAAGCATTTAGTCCAATACCTAATGGATGATGGTACCATAAAGGTTGAAGGACCTCAAAAAAATGAAGACCACATGACCTTTAAGAAACCTTTCTTGAATCAAAAAAGGGGAGAAACATGAAATGATAACCAAAATAACAAGAGGGCTAATGAAAAGGTGAACTTTTTCCACACTTATGATAAAACCATAAACTCTTTAAGTGGTTGTGAAAATACAATCAATGTGATAGTGGTAAAGGAGAAACAAAAGGAAGAAGCATCTAATGTTGTGACTAGGGGGAAAGAATATAAAATTACCTTATCAAGGGGTGCCCCTAGAATAATTCTACCTAATCAGACATCCCCTTCATCAAAGCTATACAATTTGGTAGATCAACTCCAGCGAACTCCCGCACAAATTTCTATTTTGGAGTTGCTAAAACTTTCACCTACTCACAAAGAGATTTTGGAAAAATCCCTTGTCTAAACCAATGTGCCCTTAAATTTGGATGTGGACAAGTTTCAAAATATAGTAGGACACCTGGTGGCACCTCATTTCTTATTTTTTTCTAAGCAAGATGATATGTCCTTAAATCATCCACAAAACTTGTCATTGCATATCAAGGTCTTGATCCATAAGAATAGGGTTAAGAGAGTCCTCTTTTATGGAGGAGCTAGCCTAAACATTTTCACTTTGAACCTTGTTAAATCCTTAGGATATTTAGAGGAAGCTATTGACCCTAAGAGAAAATAACCATCAAAGCTTACAATGACGAAGAAAGATCCTCCAAAGGAATAATAGTACTCCCTATCTAAGTAGGTCCTATGCAGAAGGAGACTATTTGAAAAGTTCTAGATTTGAAACTGACCTATAACATATTATTAGGAAGGCCTTGGATACATGAAATGCAAGTGGTACCCTAGACGTATCATCAATGCTTGAAATTTCCATATATGGGACAAGAAGTCATGGTGAGTGGAGACCTAAATCCATTCAAATATTGTAATAACATTAAACCCATAAATGACTTATTGGTCCCTCATAATGCAGAATGCTCTACATCAACAAGGATAGAACAAGGAAATTTTTTGAAGGATCTTCCTTCATTAAAAGGAAAAGAAAAGATAGAGGAAGAAGACAATGTTGTTGAAAATCATCAAATCCCCACTAACATAGCTACATCAACTAAGGGAAAAGATAAAGTTAGTGAGGAAAGTGCTAAAGAAGAAGAAGAAAACCAAGAAAAATATACTCAAATACATGCCAAGGAGGCTCATTAGAAAAAAATGGATACCATGATGAAGAACTTTGAAGAACAATGCAAAATCAAACAGAATGGGGTGGGAGAGTATTCTTTATCTATGATGGATCAATCATTATCTCCAAAGTCCCATGGAAAACCTTATAGCTTACATACACCTCATAAATACAATGATCATTTTGTAAGGGCTAGTACTTCTTCATCCATGGATGAAGAGGACAATGAAATTATGAAGTGGCTATATGAAGATGATGAGTCAAGTTCTCATGAGAAAAGAATCCAAAACATTGGCATACCTACTCATCAATATGGTAAAGGTTTTCACATTATGCAAAAGATGGGTTATAAAGGACAAGTACCTTTGGGTAGAAGAAATTAAGGGTTGTTTGAACCCATAGAAATGTCTTGGAGGGATAGCAAGGAGAAGTTAGGATTGGGGTATCTTGAACAAGGATACACTAAAAAGAGACACCCCATGTTCTATGATGAAATTTTATAATTAGATTCAAAAAGTGATGAGGGTTCAAATAAATGGGAGTGGGATTCATTATCAAGTGAATCTTGCCAAGATAAAGAGGTGGATGTAGTTCACACTTATTCTCCTAACAAAGGCAAAGAACAAGAGATAAATTTAGGGTCAAGTTCTAATCAAGAAGCTCAAGAAAATGTACCTAGTCAAGAAGTCAAAGACTCTCAATGGGTAGGAGAACCCTATGTACCATCATGGACACCTATAATAGAAGGATCTAGAAATAGGTTCAATCCATGAGATATTTACCCACAAGAAACCCAAGAGGATTCGAGTGAGGAGGATTTTGACCCAAGTTATATAGAACACTTAGAAGAGGTGCATGCTATTGAATTAAGTGATACAATGTTCAAACCTTCTAATGAAGTCATGTCCCTAAGTCCTGTCAACCCAAATTAAAACATTGATCCTGTATCCCTTGTATATCTGGAACTCATTGAATGGGATTCAATGGAGTCAACAAACCTTCCCACTTTCTTAAATGACAAATTTTTGACCCAATACCTACATGCAATTGAACCTTCTTCTACCAAAAAATATCAAGAAGAAATTATGAAGGAAAGTATCCAATCTCTCAGTTCAGAAATAAGAGAAAAAATGAAAAAAATAATAAATTGAAAGCTTCTAATGGTGAAAACCACAAGGTGGTAGTTTTAGACCAAAAATGAAAAGAAATAAAGAACATTTCATAAGGTGCAAACCCAATTGAGGAACCCAAGGAAGAGAGGTTGGATACTTTGACCAAACATTACGAGGAGAGATCACCTATTTTGATAGAACAAGCCAAAAAGATCAACATTGGAATAGAATTAGAGCCAAAGGTTATCCATTTGAGAAACATCCTTATCAAATGAAGAAAAAGAGGAGTTCATAAAATTATTCAAAGAAAGGCAAGTAAATTTTGTGTGGTCTTATGATGATATGTCAGGATTAGATCCAAACTTGATAATGCATCACTTGAATATCAAGGAAGGAGTAAAAACAATTAAGCAAAAAATGAGAAAGATGCACCCACAGATAGCACTTCTTGTTAAAGTGGAATTAGAAAAGTTACTAAAAGTGGGATTCATAAGAGAAATTGACTATTCCAAGTGGATATCAAACATTGTACTTGTTTCCAAAGTAGACAAGTCCATTAGAATCTGCATGGATTTATGAGATCTCAATCTCACATGTTCAAAGGATGAATTTCCTTTACCAAGTATAGACACTATAGTGGATTTGACAATGAGTCACTCATTGCTCTCTCTCATGGATGGATTTAGTGGCTACAACTAGATCAAAATTTCACCCGAAGACCAAGATAAAATATAATTCACATGTGCGTGGTGGACATTATGTTGGAATGTTATACCTCCTGGCCTTAAAAATATAGGAGTGACCTATCAATGAGCCATGACTACCATATTCCATGATATGATGCATAAATTTAAAGAAGATTATGTGGATAACATACCTGAAAAATACCACTCAAGGGAGGAACATCTACCTATTCTAGAGAAAATATTTACAAGGTTGGAACAGTTCAAAGTAAGATTCAATCCAAAGAAATGTGTCTTTGGGGTAGAATTAGGAAAGTTACTAGGGTACATAGTCTCAAAAAAAGGAATAAAAGTAGACCTCACAAAAGTCAAAGAAATAATGGAAATGGGGGCACCTAGGAATATGAGCCAAATAAGATCACTCCACTCAACTTCTCCACAAGGACACAATATTTAGATGGGATGATAAGTGTGAAGAAGCTTTCACATTACTCCAAAAGTACTTAATGAATCCACCAATTTTGATGCCACCAATAAGAGGAAAGCCCTTGATTTTGTACATTTCAGCGACCAAACATTCTTTAGGGGCATGTTGGTTCCTCAAAATGGACTTTATACTCGGAGAGACACCAGCATACCTAAAGATAGATTTTAAGGGAAGGTTAACTCCAAATGTGGTGAGGTCTATTAGGAAACTAGACCAACTATAGGGACAAGACTTCCCTCTACACTTATGGCTTTGCAAAACCAAGGAGGGTACTCCTAATCCAGTGAAACAAACTTTACTTAAATAATCACAGACTGGATTTTAATGCAACAGATAAATGGTAAGAAAATACTAAATGATAACAATTCATTTCTTGATTCTCCATTACCATTTGAGAGGACACAACTGGCAGGTCATAGTACCTTAGATATCTTTCAGACAGATTTATATCAAAGATAGGAATACAACCAAATTGTATTAGGCAGTCATTACTGCAAAATAAAACTCATTTATGATCAGTGCCTTATCCATTGGGCTATACTTTGGTGCAAAGAAAATATACAAAAACTAGTCAAAGCTATTTATTTAGGATCCCTTTAATATCACCACCTTATGATGATATTGATCAAAATATCTCTAAATCTACACTACTTATATCCTCATGCAAACTCCCAAAAATCTATGCCCTATCCAAAGTCTTTAATCTGATCCTTGATCAGTGCAAAGGAATAAAAACATACACATGGAGGAACTCATATGCAATGAATTTCAATATTCATAATTCAAAGATATGCTACACAAGGAGAGAAGTAAATCCTAGATTTTTATATTCAAATTTACTGAACCATGTTCATGTATACACCAAGCTTTCAAATATACACCACCTCAATAATGGCTAAAATCAGACAACTCTGTTTATTTCTCATAAAACTTGACATAACATAATCTTCTTATACCCTTGACTCAGAACTTGGAAGAAAAAATAATTCAAGTCTCGATCCTTCTAAATGATCCAAGAAATCCTTTTATAGAACAAGGATTGCAAACAAGCTATAGATCACTTAGGAAAATATCAAAGATTACATAGATAAGACAAAGGACACAAAGCGCACAAAGATTGCATTTAGTTGCAATTTTCAAAAGTGTAGGTTAATTTGAGTGCCAAGTCTTCTGCAACAACTTACAAAATATATTTCAAACCCCACCAGTCTTGCCTTTTCATTTATGACTTCATACTCCTTCCTTTCTATCAAAATATCCAATCAATTTTCATCTATTGAAACATATTATTTTGGGCTTCAAAGAGCTCCCCATAACCATCCTTGGAACATAAAAAATTGGTTTAGCTTTTCATTTCTGGTTCACTATATCAAACCCTGGCAAAAACCCTTAATCAGTTTAAAATTTTGGCTCAACGGCTAACTAATCAAATTTAAAACATGACCGTCGATTCGTCTCCTTTTTAGTACATCAGACAGTTCTCATAATTTGGCAACAGTCAACTAATCCTTTTAAAATATTAGGCCACATCATCATTTTCCTCAGCCAATCAGAAAAGAACACATTAGCTACACCTGGCAGTGGACCTATCTTAACCTCGTCAAGCATTTTAACTCTAAGTCATCAGGCAAATACACAACTGAAGGTTTTCTCTAAGTCATGAAATGTTTTGCTTAACTATGGCTTGGTTTGGAGATCACACAAACAAAGCATTCACATGATCGCATAACATTTCCTTGACTTGAGGTTTCATTGGGAGGATAAGTGACCATCACCTGATCAACTTTCATCAACAACCTAGATTCAATCTCTAAATGCTCTTTATCTTTAACCTGACCTCTATCTAGTGATTCAACAACTGAAGAAATCTCCCATTCGCTAAAAGTTTGACTTAACTCATCTTTGGTTCAGAAATCATGCGAACACTATATTCGCTGAATCGCCAAGACTTGCCTTTACACTAGGTTCCATTAAGAGAACTAGCATATGTCATAGATCAAGACTTCATCCTATGGTCCACAATGATTTCGCTAAATAGCCATAAACCTCTAAATTAACCATGCCTATCCAATGAAAATGTGAACAAAGCTTTCTCCCATTCACTGAATATATCACTTAACCGGGGCTTTATCTGGCGAACAAGAGAATAAAGGTTTTCACAAAATCGATGGATCAAGTCTTAACTCGAGGTAAAATCATGATATTAAACACCATCTATCAATCAAGAGAACATGAGACCACTTAGTTGCCCCATTGTTGAATAAAAGACTTAACATTCATGCCCAAAATTCATGTTAACTTTGATCTAACCCAAAACATATGGAGATTGCATGACTGAAGAAAATTCAGAATCATTGGATATTTGTGTTAACTACGGTCTCATTCTGAGAACAAGTGCCAGTCGTTGATCTTGATTTGCATCAACGGTTCAAGTTTAAATGCTAAAAGTTAAATGTTTGGACCATGATATCTGGAGATTGTAAGATGAAGGAAACTCCAACCGCCTACTAGATCGCTAAATTCTAGATACATAACCGCCAAGACTTGGAGAATACATGAACACTACAGTTGTGGAGTCACCGAATGAAGGACATAACTGCCTAGGCTAGAAAATAAAGCATGTGCAGAATGGGGACTTAAGTGACCTAAAAAGGTAATGGAGAAATAGAATTGGCCAACATTTTATGAACTTAGACAAATTTTGGAAACCCTTATTCATGGATAAACCCTATTTCTCAGACCTTAAAATTGCTATATCTCCCTAATTTTTGCATTTTAACACATGCGCCCTTTGTTAGTAAGATTTAGAACAATAGAGAGGGGGGGTGAATCAGTTGTTCTCAGGTCCAGATGTATAAAAATAAACTTTAAACTCTTCAACAAATCAGATATAATAACCAATAGCTACTCAGTCATTACTGATTGCATAACAAAACATATAACAGTGCAGTCCACTTATCCAATAGCATCTAACTTGTAAAACACAGAAATGTTCAAACCAAAACATTTACACAAGTATCAACACCAAGATTTATAGTGGAAAGCCAATTAGGGAAAAACCAATTTGTAACATGTTACTATTATGTTCACTCTTCTGAAGTGAGCTCGGTGAAAAACCAACCCTGTCAAAGGTTAAAAACACACTGTCCTGTGTGACCCGGTTAAAGGATTTAAACCACTATGTTAAAAGTGTGCCTTGTTATAGGACTTACATACACTCCATTAGAATGCAACCTTGTTCAAAGGATTTATACCTATGACTGTTAGGTCAACCTCTGTTAAAAGGATTTTGACTGTTACAATGGTTAAAAAGTAGTAGTAATATTGATCTAAAAAAATACAACTCACTTTGTAAATATCAGATCCAATTCTGTACACATATGCTGGCTTACCAACTGTGAACCTTTACCATCTCCATCACTGATCTGCTCAGAACTCTCTTCAAGAAATCACAACACTTCTCCTTTAGCCTTCTCTTCTTAGACAATCAATAACATCAACAATACTTCTATAATCCACTTCTTAACAACCTCTTGCTTAGGTTTCCTTAATACTTCCTCTATTAGGTCAATACATCTTTTGTCGCTTAATCTCCTTCGTAGATCTTAGGGTTAGGTTAGATTCATTGAATCCATCCTACATTATGTTCTTCGACTATCCTTCTAGAAATATCTTGAATCTCTTAATAGATTTACAATAAAATGTTTTACAGTGCATTAAATGCTTTCATACAATCAATAAATAAAGTCAACACATTTTACATAATCCAAGAATTCAACGATGTCGGCTAGAAATCTGAATTCTTCCTCAAATGAAAAATACTAACACTCGGTCAATACTGTGTTCAACTTCTAAGTCTTCACTAGAAAGCTCGGTCACCTCATAAACTATTTCCTTGGCTAACACTGTCTTCCTCAGAAATTAACTGGTGTTCGGTCAACACTGAATTTACTCGGCATATACTAGCTCGGTCAACACTAACAACACTCGGCTTAAACAAGATTTCTTCACTTTTGCTCGATTAAGCCTACCTGTATAGTCTTCATTCTTACTTAGATAAACAATACATTGTCTTATCATTGTGCCACATAATCAAGTACTCATTGAAGTATCAAGATAACTTAGGTGCTATTGTTACCAACCTTGCCTTACCCCTTAGCAACAATCAAATAGATATAGTACTTTCTTAAATAGCAATAGTCTTACCAGTTAAGGTTTGACATCAATGACAATACAAAAATTGCTTCAATTGCAGTTTCCAAAAATCTCCCTCTTTGGCATTGATGGCAACACCATATGAATATCACATGAATTACCAACCAATCCAAAAACTTATCTATCCATCAGAAATATTTATAATATCCTTAGCTTCATTTTAATAAAGAATCAATTAGCCATGCTTGACCATCCACTGAATTTCTCCCTTTGTCTTGATCTTCTCATTCTGTGTATTCATCTGTGATCATCTCCCTCTTTGACAAAAATGCCAAAGCAGCAACAAAAAAATACATCCTATAGATGTAGATATCATCTTTTCAGTTCAGTAACAATATTTCTCCCTCTTTCATCTTTTCTTATGACTGATTCTTGGCTTTGTTGTGCTTTTCACAACTCTAGGCTACTCCTAAAGTGTGACCTTTCTCTGCATCAACTTGTTAGATATTCTATACAACACATTTGATGCAGTGCTCCTAGCTTGACTAGGCGGCCTTAGTTAGGGGAAGGACCCCTAATTGACTTCTCAGGTATTCATGAGCTTCTTTAGGTAAAGCCTTAGTGAATATGTCTTCTAATTGTTCCTTTGTATTCACATATTCCATGCAGACCTCTTTATCTTGTACTAGTTCTCTCAAGTAATTATACTTGATGGAAATGTGTTTGGTCTTTGTGTGCATCACTGGATTCTTAGAGATGTTGATAGCACTTGTGTTGTCACAGAAAATGACAACTGGTTCAGTGATTTCTTCTTTCATGCCTATCAACAATTGCTTTATCCATATAAAATTTGAACAGTTCACAGCTGTAGCCACATACTCAGCTTCAACAGTAGATTGGGAAATGCAATTATATTTCTCGATTCTCCAGGAAACTAATCTCTGTCCAAAAAAGAAAGCTCCACCACTAGTACTCTTTTTGTCATCTACATTTCCTACCCAATCAACATCTGTATACACTCTCAGTTCAAACTTGTCATGCTTCTTGTAGTACAATCCATAGTCAGTAGTTCCCTTCAAGTATCTCATGATTCTTTTAACCACCATCATGTGAGTTTCCTTAGGATTGGCAAAGAATCTTGCCACAATCCCAATAGCTAATGCAATATCTGATCTGCTATGTACAACATACTGTAGCTTTCTGATCATAGATCTATACAAAGTCTGGTTAACTTCTACAACATCATCATTTTTAGACAACTTCTGTCCAGTAGCCATGGGAGTACTTACTAGCCTTGAATCTTCCATACCAAAGGTTTTCAGTATCTCATGAACATATTTAGACTGGGTGATGAAAATTCCTTGCTCCATCTAATATACTTGCAAACCAACAAATTTTTTTATCTCCCCAAACATACTCATTTCAAATTCAGTTTGCATTTCATTTGAAAATTTCTTACACAAGGCATCTTTTCCACCAAATATAATATCATCTACAAAGATCGTAGCTAACAAGATTCCTTTACCTTCTTCATCTTTCATGTATAGATTGCTTGTGTCATTTGTCCTTGAGAATCCAATCTATATTAGGTAGTTGTACAATCTTTCATACGATGCTCTGGGAGCTTGGTTCAGTCCATACAGTGCTTTATTCAGTTTGCAAACATTGTGTCTTCTATTTGGATCAATAAATCCTTCCAGTTGTTCAATATACACTTCTTCTTCTCTTGTCTATTCTCCACTTCCAATCAGTTCACCAGTGGCATCAAATATTGTAGCCTTTCTGTGATGAAATTCCACTTGGTAGCCAGTGCTATTAAGTTGTGCAACACTTAAAAGATTATAGTTAAGACCCTCAACCCAATAACAATTTTCGTAAGTGATCTTATCAGTCATCTTAATCAATCCTTTTCCTCTAATAGGACATGGTGCATCATTTCCAAATTTTACACTCCTACCTTTATAATGATCTAAGGTATCAAACTTACTCTTGTCTCTAGTCATATGATGTGAACAACCACTGTCAATAATCCATTTATCATTTTTTTTCACAGAAGATATCAATGTAGTTTTCTCATCCTCATCAGATTCATCTTTCATTGCAACATAGACAACCTCAATTTCAAAATCATCACTATCAGTGTCTGTTTCTTCTTTCGCAATGTAGCAAGATTTCTTACCTTTTCCTTTGTAGTCCTTGTATCTTTAGTAACCTCTATCTTCTCTTTTGTCTTTATGCTTGTTGTCTCTTTCTTCATCCTTATTATCCCTGTCAGGACATCTAGTAGCTATATGACCAACTTTATTACATGAAAAACATATAATAGGGAGTTTACCTTTGTACCTTCCTTTTCCCCTTTTTAGTCTTCTACCCATAAGAGCTTCTAGATCCTCAAGCTCTTCATCAGATGTGTCACTGTCACTTTCACTTATGCATCTTTCTTTTTCCTTCTTTGACTTACTCAGAACCATTTGTGACTTAAAAGCAGATTCAATATTACCAACAGTGAAATTATCATGGTTAGAAAGTTCAAAAGCAGTAAGCTTACCAACCAAAATTTTCAAAGTAAGAGTATTAGTAGAGTTACATCTAGATTACTGAATTGCAAAAATTTTGATTGCATAGATAGGATGCAAATTTATCAATACTTTTCCTATTATAGTTTCATCCTCAATAGTTCCATTTTCTCCTCTAATAGCATTTACAACTTCTTTTATTCTACCACAATATTGTGCAATATTCTCACCTTCTTGCATTCTCATTTCATCAAATTTACCTCTTAGGCTCTCGGCTTTAGCTCTCAACACATTTATGTCACCAATATAAATGTTTGCAAAGGTGTCCCCTATTTGCTTTGCATTACTATAGTCTTTGATGTCTTCAAATTATGTATAACTTAGGGCAGATGCAATCTCCAACATTGCTTGGTTGTGCTCTTGTTTAGCTTTCATTTCCTCAGCATTCAGAGGTACAACAGGTGTGGCATAGTCATGCTCAATGTAATATTTTGAAGAATCACCAATACTAGCTAGATGCAGCTTCATTAAGCTTTTCCATGTGGGGAAGTTCTCCTTATTCAACTTTGGTACCTCCTTCTTATACATCTTGATCATTTGCTTCAAGTACCTTCAAACTTGTTCTCTGTAAGCACCAACAGCTTTGATACCAATTGTTAATATGATTTAGAACAATAGAGAGGGGGGTGAATCAATTGTTCTCAGGTCCAGAAGTAAAAAAACAAACTTTAAACTCTTCAACAAATCAAATCTAATAACCAACAGCTACTCAGTCATTATTGATTGCATAACAGAAGCATATAATAGTGCAGTCCACTTATCCAATAGCATCTAACTTGTAAAACATAGAAATGTTCAAATCAAAATATTCACACAAGTATCAACACCAAGATTTATAGTGGAAACCCAATTAGGGAAAAACCACTTTGTAACATGTTACTATTATGTTCACTATTCTGAAGTGATCTCGGTGAAAAGCCAACCCTGTCAAAGGTTACAAACACAATATCAGGTGTGACCCAGTTAAAGGATTTACACCACTCTGTTAAAAGTGCACCTTGTTATAGGACTTACATACACTCCATTATAATGCAACCTTGTTCAAAGGATTTATACCTATGATTGTTAGGTCAACCTTTGTTAAAAGTATTTTGAATTTTACAATGGTTAGAAAGTAGCAGTAATATTGATTTGAAAAAAATACAACTCACTTTGCAAATATCAGATCCAATTCTATACACATATGCTGGCTTACTGACTATGAACCTTTACCATCTCCATCACTGATCTACTCAGAACTCTCTTCAAGCAATCACAACACTTCTCCTTCAGCCTTCTCTACTTAGACAATCAATAACATCAACAATACTTCCATCATCCACTTCTTAACAACCTCTTGCTTAGGTTTCCTTAATACTTCCTCTATTAGGTCAATACATCTTTTGCTTCTTAGTCTCCTTCGTAGATCTTAGGGTTAGGTCAGATTCATTGAATCTATCCTACATTATGTTCTTCAACTATCCTTCTAGAAATATCTCGAATCTCTTAATAGATTTACAATAAAACATTTTACAATGCATTAAATGCTTTCATACAATCAATAAATAAAGTCAACACATTTTATGTAATCCAAGAATTCAACAATGTCGGCTGGAAATCTGAATTCTTCCTCAAATGAAAAATACTAACGCTCTGTCAATATTGTGTTCAACTTCTCGGTCTTCACTAGAAATCTCAGTCACCTGATAAACTATTTCCTTGGCTAACACTGTCTTCCTCAGAAATTAACTGGTGTTCGGTCAACATTGAATTTACTCGGCATATACTAGCTCAGTTGACACTAAAAACACTCGGCTTAAACTAGATTTCTTCACTTTATCTCATTTAAGCCTACCAGTATAGTCTTCATTCTTACTTAGATAAACAATGTATTATCTTATCATTGTGCCACATAATCAAGTACTCATTGAAGTATCAAGATAACTCAACCTTTCCTTAGGTGCTATTGTTACCAACCTTTCCTTACCCCTTAGCAACAATCAAATAGATATAGTACTTTCTTAAATAGTAATAGTCTTACCAGTTAAGGTTTGACATCAATGACAATACAACAATTGCTTCAATTGTAGTTTCCAACACCCTTAACTGAAGCTTGAACACACCATGAACTATCCCTGGCTAAGCGCGCAACTCATGAATCATCATATATCTTCTTCATAGATTAGAAAAAGTTGCATCATGACATGGAAACTTCCTAGGGTTTGCACAAGATAAGACCATTTTCTTTGGATTTTGGCAATGATAGGAAAATGGGCTAATAGGGTACTCTTGGCTCAAGAAGATTAAAATAGAAAAGAAAAAGTTATTTACTACATAAGAAGAACCTTGGTAAAATATGAGTTGAATTACACTTTCATATAAAGAGAATGTTTGGCAGTATTTTTTGATTCACAAAAGCTACGACATTATATGTTATCTTATAAAAACAAACTCATAGAAAAACATTGATCCACTAAAGTACTTTCTAAGCAAAACAACTTTAACGGGAAGATTGGCCAAATGGGTCATGGTGTTGAGAAAATTTGATATAGAGTATGTGGATAGAAAGGAAATCAAAGGCCAAGTCATAACAGATCAACTAGAAGAGGCACTGTTAGAAGATGACATCCTATTCAGGTGGAATTTCCAGATTAAAAAATAATCAACGTTGAAGAAAAAACATGGAAATTATACTTTGATGGCTCTTATAATCAACATGGCTCAGGAGTAGGAATACTATTGATTACTCCTCAAGGATTAAAAATCCTTAAATCATATAATATACTATTTCCATGTACAAACAATATAGATAAATATGAGGCATTAGTCATTGGCATTAAATTGGCCTTAGAATGGAAGGTGACAAAATTGTAGATATATGGGGATTCTTAATTAGTCATTAATCAGATAAATGATAAGTATCAAACTAAAGATGACAAGTTGATACCTTACAAAAACATGATAGAAGATCTCAAGAAGTATTTAACCATGATCACATTTGAGAAAGTGTTGAGAGATAAGAACAAAGTAGTGGATGCCATGGCTACGTTAGCTTCACTCCTCCAAATGCCAGACCAAAGTGCAAGATACGAATTCTTGGTAGAAGTGGAGCAACCTGCATTTGACCCTTCCAATCCTCACATCATTTTCCTATTAGTGGGACATGACTCACCTTGGTATGGATCCATCTATACATACCTAAAAGACCAAACCTTATGCTTGGACTAAACCTGAAACTAGGAAAGGAGTTTCATAAGATAAGCCTCTCGTTACACTCTTGTATCTGACACATTGTATCGCAAAAGTCTAGATGGAATAATTTTAAGGTGTTTAGACAAGGATAAATCAATATTAGCCTCATGAGAAGTCCACAAAGGAATTTGTGGGTCACATTAAAATGGGTTATTGTTAGCAAAGGAACTTCTAAGGATAGGATATTATTGGCCTTCTATGGAGAAATATACATGCTATTTTGCAAAGACTTCTAAAAAATATCAATACCATGGAAACTTGATTCATGTGTCAGCTCTGGAACTGCATTTGATGACTACACCTTGGCCCTTTTATCAATGGGGGTTCAATTTAATAGGGATGATTTACCCACCTTCATCCAATGGTCATAATTTCATTATCGCTTCAACTAAATACTTCACCAAATGGGTTGAAGTTGTGCCATTATCCATTGCAACAGGAGAAAAAATATCCATGTTTATATTAAACTGCTTAATTTATAGGTGTAGTGTTCCTCAAGCAATCATAACTGATAATGAAAAAAATTTCAAGAATAAACACTTGAAAGAATTATGTACAAAATTCCATATGATACGTCATTCATCTTCAATATATTATCCACAAGGAAAGGGACAAGTGTAGGCCACTAATAAGAACATCTTGAAAATATTGAAGAGGATGATTGATAATTTAGGTAGAGATTGGCACATTTAGATAAATCCTACTGTATGGGCATATAGGACAAGTGTGAGAACACCAATAAGAGCTATACCATTTTCATTGGTTTATGGAGCTGAGGCGATATTACCTTTAGAGGTTGAAATCCCATCCTTAAGAGTTTCACTACTTGGATTGCTAAGTGAAGAGGACTATAGGGTTGCTAGACTACAAGAATTGGAATTGTTGGATGAAAGAGAACAACAAGCCTTTGATCATCTTAAAATGTATCAAAATCGAATGTCAAGGAATTATAATAGACACATCAAACTAAGGACATTCTAAATAGGTGATTTGGTATTAAGAGAAAACCTTAAAAATCAAGTAGAAAGAGAGAAGAAAGGGAAATGGGAAGAAAATTGGTTAGGTCCTTTTGTGATTACTTCATCTTTTGGAACAGGTACATATAGACTAGTTGACTGTGATGGAGAGGAATTACAAGAACCTATCAACAACATACACCTGAAAAGGTTTTACACTTGAAGCTGACAAAAGAGTATAAAGTGAAAGAGTATCAGAAAATCAGATGAAGAAGCATCATATTTATTGTATATAGTCAAAAGTGATCTTGAAAAAATTCAAAAACATTGAAAAATAGAAAAGAAGAAAAAAATAAAAAATGCAAAAAAGTTCAAAAACAGTGAAAAATTGAGCATGAAGAAATCCAAAAACATTAAAAAATGATCTTCAAAAAGAAAGTGTCTTGGTGAAAACCTAGCAAATAGGCACCTTGGTAGAAAAAAAAAAAGTACCATAAAAATAGAAAAAGAGCAATAATTTCAATTTGTGAAAACCTAGTAAATAGGCACCATTGAAAGTCAAGGCAAGTATCATGCCTAGTTAGCCTTGTAGATATTGCATTCACTAGCATTTGTACAAATTGCATAATAAAATCTCAGAATTACATTTGTAGATACCTAAAGCTTTCTTCATAGCTATGAAAAGTTTCCAAGTCCAATAACGCAATAACATCAAACATGGGGAAAATCTATTCTAAAAGTGAGAAAGATTTATAAAACATACATCAATTGACACAAATTAATGCAGAAAAATACCTAGACAATCGATCAAAATCCTAAATCCTAATGTTGATTAGACAAAGAAAAATTTTGATCCATGATCTCACAATGAGTTTACTCTTTATCATGATTAAAATGAACAATCAAATATGAAATGGATAGAACTATACTTGAAATATGGATTTGAAAAATATGGTAATTTTTTTTCTAAGTGATTACTTGATTGGTGAAATCATGTCTTTTAGAAAATTGATGAAGTCTTGGACCAGATAAGCAATGATAAAAGCATGATATTTTATTGATTTCTGCATGACTATCTTAAGATCAAGGTTTTAAAATATGTATCATTCATCTAATGACATGATCATCAAAGAATCATCAAGGACATGTATATATGGCGAGACCAAGATCTTTGTTTGTTTATGCAACATGATACCTTGGATATTTTGATGTTGAATATCATAATACCAAAATCCACTTGCAACATTGAATCTGACAAAAGCAGTATTCAGACTCTCATGGTTGAATTCAATCAGTGAAATTTGTACTAGCATTAGGCATGCAACATTTAAAGGAAAAGGTATTCATCTCATCATGCTTGAACCAGTGATGATTGTGCCAATTTCAGGTCTCAAAATTTCTCGATGATGAAAATACGCTTCCTAATTCTGAATAGTGCTAGCTAGCTACATCCATATTAGATTAAATGCATTTATTTTGCATGGAGTCTTATCTTGAAAATTGGTTTTGAAAAGAAGAAAAGGGGGGTGGAGTTCAATTAAAAAACTAACAAAATTTCATGATTACTTTATGTGATAGAATGTGTTGGAATTCAAAAAATCAAAAATCAAACTTAGATTAATTGCATCATTAAATCAAAAACATTTTATTTTCATTAAGGTTGCATTCATCACATAATTTTCATTCATTTTTAAAGTCATTCTTAAAAGTGCATTCATTTTAAATCACATTGCATTAGATTACATTCATTATATGGTCCATTACATTTAGTTGCATCAAATTGCATTATTAGAATTTCATATAGTTAGATTTCATTAATCATCATTTAACCATTAAGTTACATTCATTTATAGTTCATCACATTTAACTTACATTAAATAAGATAAGTGCATTAGGTCATTAAATTGTATTAAGTCCATCATTTATCATTAATCATCATATCATTAGGTCATCTCATTATCCATTAAAGTACTTTGCATCTATTAATCATTAGGTGCATACATTAATCATTGAATCATATAATTACATTAAAAATATTCATTACATTTACATCTCATTACATTATAATGCATACGTTATCCATAAAATCATAAAGCATAAAATTCATCCATTCATATCATTGTATATCATTAAAATATTAAAGCATTAAATATCATAAATAGGACATCATTACACATTAAAACCATGTAATAAATGCATCCATCTAATCTATATCATAAATAAGATATCCATCTACATAAACTAAGCGTAAAATGTGCATTCATATCATAAACTGCATCTGAAAAACATAAAAACAAAGCATATACAAATAGACCATATAGAAATGCATATCATACATCATCTAAAAAGTATATCCAACACATGATGACATCACATAAGGTAAAAATATATCAAAGCTATCAAAATCCATGGTATCATTAAAGTCCATAAAACCAGAGTCCAAAACATAAAGTATTGATCAAAGATGAACATAACCTGATAAAAGAATATAATATAAAATGTCTTGATCAAATGAATCATAAATATACATGATCATAAAATAAGACACATCATACGAATCAACTACCAGTACCAACACTACCCCCAAAACCATATGTGTCTTGACCACCTAGACTTGTATCAGGACCTCAACTTGAACTAGCATGTAACCCCTGCTAACTCATCGCAACTATGAAGGTTTGCATCATTGTACTCAACTGGGTGACTTGATGTCTGATCTTGACCACCTCAACCTATAAAGATTGAACATTTTATGCTTGCGCTAGTGCCTGAGATGGTACTGTGTGAATCAATGGCGTCTGAACAGAGGGTACCTAAGTGGGTGCTTGAGTGGGTTTTTGAGAAGGAGGTGTATGAGGAGACTATGCAACATGAACATATGGAACCTGTGCATCAACCAGTATCTGTGCAACCTGTGCATCGGTATTTACAACAACCTGAGGAGCAATAGGTCAAAAAACTTGAACCCTATGCTGACCCTATCCACCAAGTCTAACCTGGTGAACCTAATGCAATTCTCAAAAAGGTCCACCCCTAACTCATGTTCGTCCACCTCTCATATGAACACCACCTCTGATAGGAGTTGGGGAAATAACAACATGAATCACTACTTTATCACCTTGCCTGGCTCTGTCAGCCCATCTACCACGATGACCTCCTCTGTCACCACCACCACCACCACCACCACCATTGCCACCATCATCATCATCCAATCTATCTCAACCCCAGGTACAGGCTCTACAGGATCGGTAAATCTCAGAAATGGGTTATGGAGGAACCACTAAGCATAGTCATCTATCATACCAACATCCACTATATGCTCCCTCCTATTTTAGGCCAAATGAGGGAGGTCCAAGAGCTCATCACGTGCTGTCCTAAAGTCAATATGTGGACCCCAAAGGGATCACTTTTCCTATACCCTAGCATAAAGTGCTAGACCTTATGGCATGCCCTACAGTTGACCATACTAATGAAGAACCTTGTAAAAGAAAAATTTCTCTATAATCAGTGATGTACGCCCAATCATCCATAAGGGCATACACATAAAAGTGATTTATGATGCATCCTTTTATCATGGTTGATATCCTAGATATGACCTCCATACAACCTGGTCCAGATCATCTATAATGTGTCACTAGTAATCCAACTTACCCAGATGATCTTGGACAATTATAACCTCATATATGAACATGAACATCCACCCAAGATCTCACCACCACACTACAATAGGACATGTGACAGGGAGATACTCCCATGTCCATAGCTGCAATAAAACTACCCCTGTAGATAGAGTAGCTCCATGCCTGTATATAACATCATGCAAATGATGATAGAGCTATGCCAATATGCATGATCCCTAGTCAAATCTACAAGGATGACCAATCATATCCTCAAGGATGCGGCCCCATCCAGCTGTAAACCCATGACCTCATCGGTCATGAACTAAAAATCCACCGACCAGTACTCCAAGTACTACGAGAAGAATAGGAAAGGAAGTGAACTATGCTCAGAGAATGCTATCATTGTCGATAGTCTAGTCACCAAATAACCATCTTCATATAGTACCATCATATACCTGATCATAGTATACAATCTCTCCATGTGTAGGAATGCGCAACAATTGGTATACATCCTCAGGAGTGATCGACATCTCTGCCTTCAGCAAGTGAAAGGTATTATGGTCAGAGTGCCACCTCTCTACCATAACTGTGAGTAGTCCCCGATTCACTCAGAATCGAAGTAGAGAAAGAAGAAAGGAAAGTCCATAATGACCTATCATTCGGAGCTCCTGCCCACTGAGGTTGTCAATCATCTCAAATGGAAATGGGAATAACCCTCAGATGACTAATTTTTGAAGGGGAGCATGCAGAAGCAAGTAAAATCATATCAATAATCAAAATCATCAAATGTTGAATCATCACAAGTCAATTGACATCCTAAAAAAAATCAAACCACTATCAATTTTCTTAATTCTATTTAGAGAAGATGGAAAATTCATCATCACAATCAACCAACCAATCAGCATTGACAATCAAAATTCAGCATCACATGATTAGAACTGACATCAAATAACTTGTTTCAACATAGGACTCATCAACCAAGTCAATTGATTGATCGACGAAATCAACTAAGTAGAAAAACTGGCTAAAACACCTAAACATTTGCAAAAAGGGGTGTACACACTACATAAATACTTAAATGCATTGTGGAAAACCACAGATGCGTTGAAAGGCATTTGTACGCACTGGAGGAATGCTTGTATGTGCTATTTCAATTAAAAAGTGGAAAAATAGCATTTTTCTTAGAAAAATCCATTTTTTTGAAATTAAATGTTATAAATTGATGTGAGAGGTTTCCAAGGGTACATACCAGAGGTCCATAGTCTATTGGCCATTGATACCATTGACCACGCTCAAATTTGTGCTCCCTATATGACACTACCATCATCGTAGCTCAGAAGACATAGAGGGTAAAAAGTCAAAAGAGGAGGTAAAAATGAATAGTAAAATTGACTTTTCTCCCCCATATGTAGCCATTTTGACCTAAAAGGGACACTTTTTAGTAGAAAATGACCCATGGCCCAAATTGAACACCTAATCAGCCAAATTAGAGACATTTATCATTAGAGCATCATAAAAAAAATATCAGAAATGAAATCAAAATTAACGTAAAATTGAAATTATATAACGAAATTGATTAAAAATGCAAAAAATTTGACCATAATCAAATTTCATTTCATTTCCAAGGGGGCATACATTTAGATCATCAGTGATATCATCGACATAATCAGATCAATGACATAATCTTTCAATGTAATTTTTTTTACATTTATTAGTGGGGTATCAAAATCAGCAAATCAAGTCAAATCAGGCATCACATCAAAAATCTATCATCAAAATGATCATCAAGAACATTAATCAACCAGGACTTCATTAGGAATCAAATATCTATCATCAGTATTGAAATCAATCATCAGTAAATCAGGGAATCTACATCAGGACATCAAACAATCTTTGAACCAATGCGCTTCGCACATCTATTCAAAGAGGGACATTTGTAATCACCTAAAAATGGTCAAGATCAAATCAAGTGAGAAACTATGGCAAAAATTAAAGCATTAATTGCAATCAAGCCAAAATCCAACAATAATTGAAAATCAAAAGCCAAATAAATCAATTAAATCAAATAAATCAAGATAAATCAATTAATGATGTAATTAATCTAATTAATTGTATAATTCAATTAAAAATAAAATCAACCCATTTAAGGGGTACACATGGCTAAACAAATCAATTAAATTAAATTAATTAATTCCTACTTTCCCTCACCCATCACATGGGAGGAAATTACCTCAACCAATAGGAATTAAGGATTGGGCCCACATGAATCAATCCAAGATCAAATCTCAATCACTCATAAGGTGAGAGCATCTTGACCACTCATTTAGTCTCTTTGTCCCAAGCTTTGAGGACAAACCATTTAAATTGTCCCTAAAGTTGAAACCATGGACTAAACCTTGACCTAACCATGATCAAATAACTCCACCACCTATGCTTGCAAAAATCAATAAAAGAAAGGCTAAAATCAGGAGAATGGATCCACATATCTGAGAATTGCATCAAACCCATTGAGAATTTAAGCTAGAAAGATAATTTTAGACATAATTGAGCATAGTTTCTTCATAATCATGCATCTTAACATCATTAGTAGTAACAACTTCTTGTAACACATCATGCATATATTTATCCAAAGAAGGTAGAGATCTTTGAAGAATAGACTTACAATCTTTAGCATGAGAAAGACACTTCCTACGATGTTCATTAGCAGATCTATTACATTTTGATTTATTTGAAATAGGTTGAGAACTAGGAGGAACAATCACAGGATCCTTCACAAGTTCTTTAGGAAGATCAATAGGATTATCAGCAATAGGAGGAACTTGATTAACATAACCAGAAGCCATAGTTAAAGGAGGTATAGAAGGTGTAGGTAAAAGACCACAATTAAGATCCATATGAGGTATGCTTAATTCAAGAATCTTATGATGTTTATAAGCTTGATATGAATGAAAAAGATTATCAGGTCGAGGAGGACATGAATTAGGTAATGAAGGCCAAAAGAAATCAAGAGCATCACAATCTATAGGCCTAGAAGGTTGATATAAACTATGATTAACAATCTTCACTTCTTCATCATGATTAAATTTAAGACACTTATGGATAGGTGAGGCAATAACATGCATGGAATTCAACCATGACAAACCAAGCTTAACTTGAAGTTGATCAGAAGTAGGAACAACAACAAAAGTAGTGTTCACAATTTTTCCACAGAGTTCAACCGGTAAAGTAATAGAACCAAATGATGGATAAAGAAAACCATTACAAGTATGAATACACACATCCAATGTATCATAAGAATCATGTTGTAAGCTTTTCATAAAAAGATTTTCTTTAGTAATAACATTGACTAAGGATGTAGGATCAACAAGACAACCATGAGTAGGTTTCTGAGAAATCCTAGCATAAATGTAAAGGGGAACATTAGGAGCCTTAATAGTCTCAAAATCATCAAAGGTAATCAAAAGTTCCCGAGGTCTTTTATTCTTAGGTTGTTGTCGAGGTTTAGGTTGAGTTTTCAATTTAGGCTTAGGTTTTGGTCAAGGTTGAGATTGAACTTGAGGTTGAATCTGAGGTGGAGGTTAAGGTTGAGGTGGAGATACATATTGACCAACATGCTCCACTTGATTAACAATGTGATTGAGATCATCCATCTTTGAATCATACACAATTTCCCTAGAAGATGGTTGAGCAATGGTATTAGTATCATGCGTAGGTAAAGGATTCGTATAGATTTGAAGGTTTTTATTAGGAGGAGAGATAGATTTGTTCCCACTACCATCAAGATTATCAACATATAAGGCATTAGAGTCAATTAAGTCTTGAACCTTATGTTTTAAAGAATAACACTTCTCAGTATCATGACCAGTCTAACAGTGATATTGACAAAAATCATTTTGATCAAAATATGTAGATGCAATCATAGCAAGTAAAAGAGGTTGAATAGGAGGTAAAGTAATCATATTAGCAGTTAAAAACCTATTCATAATAGCATGTAAAGACTCAGAAAGAGGAGTAAATGTATGATTTAATCAAAAAGTAATGGATGCAGAAGTGGCATTGTGAGATGCAACAACAACTTGATCAACAACTACATTCACTTGTTTGTTTATCTTGTCATAGTTGTTGAATTTTTGAAATTTGTTTGGATTAGGAGCAGCATCACTCTTATCAACTGGAACATGAGCCATTGGAGTGTTTCTCTCAAATTGACTCACTGTAATTGATAATGATGAAGCGATGCACAAAGTTGTTGAAAAGAGGTAAATTCAATAAGCAAAATCTTATCTCTAATATCCTTTTGCAAATTTGAAATAAACATACATTGAATGTCAATATCACAAACATGATAGGAAATCTGAGCATACAAATGCTTAAATCTACAAATAAATTCAGTTAATTTTTCTTTAGCACTTTGTTTACAATGCATCAAATCAGTCAAAGACACTTGCGGCCCAATGTTGTTTTTAAATTGTTGAATAAAGGCATTGGAAATTTTTGCAAATGAATCAATAGAATAAGGAGGCAAGGAACAATACCATTGTAAGGCCTTGTCACGGAAGGTTCTAGCAAACAATTTGGCTAAAATCCTATGGTCATGAGCATAATCACTACAAAGGATTTGGAATGTTTTAACATGATGAACATGATCTCCTTTTCCATTATAATTCTCAAGATGAGGCATATCGACTTGCCAAGGAATAGGAGTATGAATAATATCCAAGGACAAAGGGCTTCCCATGTCACATGTAGGAATACTAAACTTATTTTGAGTTAAGGAAGAAAGTTGTTGTTGTAAGGAGGACACAGTTTGATCCAAACTAATTATTGTTGAATTGTTAGAGTAAATAGGAGAAATAGCAACATTAGAAACACTAGGTATAGTGTAAGAAGTTGTAAGTGAATTGGAATAGAAGACACAACTGGAGGAACACTAGGAACTACAGTTGGAAGTGAATTGGAATAAGTAAAAGGAACATTATGATATGAAGGTTGTGATGTAGGAAGGGACACAGGAGGAACACTCATAGGAATAGAGGGAACCATCATAGTCACCAAAGAAGGAGTATAGGTAGGAATACTAGGTAAAGGATTAGAAGGAGGTTCTACACTAGTGATAGGAGGAATCAACCCTAAATCTTGAGCTTCTTGAGCTAGAGGTTTAACATTTGAATGCACGAGGTGAGTAATACCACACAAGAGGTTAACACCTTGATCACTATCATGAAGAACTTTCTTAAAAGCCTCTATAGCTTGAATAGAATCTTGATTATGGTTCTCTTGAATAAGCTAATTACCCATTTTATCAAGTTCAGTTGAAAGTTTTTGGACTTGTTCAGGAGGAACTCTTAAAGAGTCATCCTCATCATGAGATGAGTGAGAAGAGTTTTTCTCCATAATAGGATTGGAATCATGAAGAATTAAATTATCATCTGGGATCATAAGGAAAGGAGAGGAAGATTCAAAATCAAAGGCACCCATGAGTCTACGACTTCTTCTAACTGGAATGTTATAAGTAGGACTAGTAGTAGTAAAGCTCATAAACCAATGCAATGCAAATGAACTAAACTAAGACCACATAAAGCATGAATATTTTTGTAGTTTGAAATTTTTTTGTATTTTTGAAATCTAATTAGCATGAAAGATTTAACATAAAAGAGAAATCTAATACCAAGAATAAATAGAAGAGAATCTAACACCAAAAAGAAAGAGAGTAAGCTTGTCAGGTTCACCAAAATGAATAGAAGGAAATGGTGTTCCTCCTATAATGTATGGGGGAAATATGAGATCTACTTCTAAATCCAAATTCCCAAAGGAGAGATCCAAATTGATCAACCAAAAGGTTAATGCACAATCAAATCAATCTATGGAGAATATGAAAGAGGAAGAAAACCTTATACTTCCCTATAAAGGAATTGTGCTTGAAATTTGAAATAATTAAAAGGCAAATACTAACCTCAAAATAGGGTAGATCTGGAAAATGTTGATTTCTGATGTTTGTGTGCAATTTTAGGCAATTTGGCAAGCTATTTCAGACTGGAAATGTCAAGATGAAGAAAACCCAGAAAAATTTTATCTTTCTGATAGAAGGTAGTCTTTGACCTTGATAAAAGGTCAAAGGCTACATTAATATTCTGAAGGTCAACTTTGACTTTGTTCACAGATCTCAAAAGTTCACCGAAAAGGGTATCCAAATCTAAGCTCATATTTGTAGCTCCGCACTTGTACCTATAAGAAAAAGAGGGTTTTGTTGTTTGTATGGGGGGTGTCCCTTGGTCAAACCCCAATTTAGGAATTAACCTTTAAATTGAATTGAAATTATATTGTGCATAAACAAAGTAAATGAAACAATTCACCTTGCTTATGTTGAAGTCCTTGTAGAGGATTCGAATCCTCAAATCCACAAGTAGGAATGCTCCAATGGATGTAGAATGAATGTAGGATGTCTCAAATTAATGGCATTTGATCTTCAACACCAATCTTGAATGGATCTTTGCATAGGAATTGACTTGGATGAATGTGGAAGGATGGATCTTCAAGGGGGCTCCAAAGAGACTGAATCCTTCAATGGCTAACAATGGATCTCCTTGATGAATGAATGCTTGAATTCACTTTCTTGCACTTGAGAGCTTGCTCATGAAATTATGGATGGCAATTGCTTGATTGTGGATGTGAAAATGAGAGAGGAAGGCCTCCTTTTATAGTGAACTAGGGCACAAACCTCTAGAGAAGGTTGACATTGGGGAATTAAATCCCAATTAACCTTAACCCTTAGAAATGGACCCATATTAAATGAAATTTATGGATTTACCATTTCAAAACCCGAAATGGCCAACTCGGAGGAGGGAAAAAGAATCTTTTCAAAACTTGATACCCAGAAATCAAAAAATCCTAAAATTTGAAATCTGGGTCAAGGAAGAGGTAGACCCCACCCTAGGTTAGGGTCAAGGTCAAATTTGAACCTTAAGGTTGACTTTGACCTTGAAGTCAAAAACCTTAGGACCTCAATCCAGAATGTTTAGAAATGCAGGAATAAAGTGAAATCAAGTGCAAAGAGAAGCAAAATGGGGGGGAGAAAGCCAAATACATGCAAAGACCTGATCAAGGTGCTTAACATGACCCTAGACCACTTACTCGGAGGGCTAAACACTCTTATCATGGAAGTTCTTCCATTTTAAGATGATATATATATATATATATATATATATATATATATATATATATATATATATATATATATATATATATATATATCATGGGATATTCTAATTTATAGCTATTATATCTGATGCTTATGTGTTTATCTCCTTTTATACTCATGTATGCTCTAATTTATGTCCTTAAGGAATATATCTCATGCCACTTATATGATGTCGATCCACGTATCTTTATTTCACGTGTTTGCACTAATATCACATATTGTAAATGTAGATAGTAATGTTTCTTCTGCTTTGATATCATGTTTATTTTGATGTTGCATTTTTTTCCCTTCTCCATACTTAGTCATATATGTGATGATGAACAATTAGCACTCCAGGCCCCTTTTATGATGATACTGACCTTGGTTTGTGCAAATATTAGTCCAATTCAATAGGAAAGGTTACAATTGATTGCATAGATAAAGAGATAGGAAAGATAGCCCAAGGGAACAAAAAATGCACAACTAAAAATGAAGCCCTAGAATGAGAGTGAAGCCTAAGAGACTAGTCAAGTCACCGATCATGTTGCAATTCATTTATCATCGTTTGAGCATTTGGAACATCGGGGTCAATACAATCTATTAGATAACTGAGAGGGGGGGGGTGCCAAATCAGTTAATTCCACTTATCCTATAGTCCCTTCACCCATATGTATAGATTGAAATTTTTTCAACCAAATAACCAACTCAGTAAGATAGTAATAATAATCTTTTTATTCATTTACCGAATACCAGTAAAATCAATACTATGTTTACCGATTAATTGAAAATATGAAATGTGTAAAATAAATTATCAATCAAATCACATCAAATAAAACTTAACACAAGTATTTTAATGTGGAAACCCTGCTAAGGGAAAAACTATCTCGGACCGGTAACCCAAAATATTTCACATTGAGCTCGGTTAGGAGCCAACTTTATTTAAGGTTACAATGCACACTGTAAAATGTGACCTGGTTAAAGAATTTATCACTACCAGTTAGCTCTCGACCAACATTCACTACCGGGTCAAAAAGAAAACCATCAACATTCATAGAATGTCATATTGAAATACAAATAAGGTTGTTAAGTCCACTCATAAACCATTTTCATCCATTATATTTTCATCTCATAAACATCATAAACCATTTTCATCTCATCCATTATATTTTGCCTCTTAATCTTCATCGACCATTTTGTCACTTCATGCTTCCTCGACAAATGTCTCTGACACATTTCAAACTCTTCCATTCAATCATCTCTAAATTTTGTCAGTCATTAGATCCTTATAACTAACTTTATCTTTTACCTTGAAATCATACGCAATTTGCCAGCTCATCAATTTATTTGGTTGTTATAGCATTTAATTATTTTATCTTACTCGGTTAATACAAAATGTGTCAGTCAATACTAACTTGGTTATTACTGATACTCAGTATACAATGCACTAGCTCGGTGTATACAAAAATCTTCAATGACCTTCCACATTAACTTGTTCAATTCTAATATTTAATGCATAAAAAATTCATAGAATATAGTTAAGTCAACAAAATGATGTCATAGACTCATCAATAAGCTACCCAATGTATACCTTAGCCATATCTCCATATCCATCTCTTCTTCATGTAGATATCTCTTTCGTTTACCATTTTTCTTCTTTAGATGTTTGTAACTATCATGATAAGTATAGTCAAAACTAGTTGACATCAATGATAACATATTGACTAATTTAATTGCCTTACATATCACTTTAATACCTTGGTGATCTCTAATCACTATCTTTCACTTGTCCATTTAGTTCATCAGGTTATTCAATCAGTTGTAGATTATCAATCTCTCTCTTTGGCATTAATAGCAACACAATATGAAATATGCCATAGAATACCAAACATCTATACTACAAATCTGTTAGTAAATGGTGTAGCTCGGTAAACTCTCCCTAGCTTGATTATTTAATATGTTTAATCACTACATAGCATTTCAGCATTTCAGCAAACTCTCCCTGCAGATTTGATCATATTCTTCCTTTTCTGATACTTCTCTGATTCTTTCTCCCACTAGATAGGTATATAGAATTTCTCTCCCATCTATGTGTTCTCTCTAATGATATTTTATTAAATCTTTCTCTCCCTTTGAACACAATTCCAAAAGAATAAATAGCTCTTCAATAGCCAAAAAAAATATCTGTGTTGTTCGATTTAGATCATGTACCTTAATGTATAAATATACAATTTCCTGTTCCAGCTTTCATAACCTTAGAAAACCTAAAGTATGAATAATTATGCATCAACATTTTTAATTTTTGATAAAGTATAGGTTGATGCAACCTCCCGATCACCATAGTGACCGACAGAAAGGGGATGGACCCCTAGTCTAGTCCTCAAGTACTCAAATGTATCCTTTGGTAAGGGTTTGGTAATTATGTTTGCAAGTTGCTCCTTAGATTTCACAAATTCTTGAAAACCAAGTGAAATTCCTCATTCATGCCTTTCAACAATTCCTCATTCTCAAGTGCATCTCTAACATTTTTAGTTTCAAATTCACAAGCTAAGCATGTTTTCTATCTCAACTTACTTTGTGTCATCATGCCATCTTGTTTGTCTCCAATGACCTGGTTCTATGGATGGTGTCTTCTCACAAATTTTGCTAATACTTTCTCTCTTCTCTATTCATCAGTCGGTGCAAGCTCAAATTCTTCCTTGCTAGCAATTACCTGATTATTGGTGTCTATAGGTTGATGTTTGGTGACTTTATCATGTTTCTTGGTAGCTTCTACCGGTCACTCGGGTAGAGGGTCTGGTAACTCAATAAATTTATATCTACCGTAGTCATCTGGTTCTTTCCTGCTTTCTTTATCAATTTTCTCAGCAAACTCATCAAATTTCACATTAGCACTTTCAATCATTTTATTAGAAACCTTATTCAAACATTTGTAAGCTTTTCTCTTAGTAGAATATCCCAAAAATATTCCTTCATCACCTTTAGAATCAAATTTTCCATTTCTATCATCTTTCAGAATGTAACATCTACTTCCAAAAATTTTGAAATAACTTACATTAGGTGTCTACCCAAACCCTAGTGCATAAGGTGTCTTGTTTGAATCTTTCTTTAGTTGTACTTGATTCAATGTTTATAGAACACTGCTAACAGCATTGTTCCAATACATTTTTGCAACATCTTTCTCAATCATCAATGTTCTAGCACAATAAACAATGGATCTATTCCTTCTTTTAGCAATGCCATTCTGTTGTGGTGTTCTTGGTGCAGAAACCTATCTTTTAATTCCATTCTCATTACAAAAGTTAGTGAATTCATTAGAAATAAACTCACCTCCTCTATCAGATCTTAAGCATTTTAGCTCTTTTCCAATTTCCTTTTCTACTTTAGCTTTATACTATTTAAACATTTTTAAAGCTTTAGACTTCTCTTTCAAAAACATAATTGTCATCATCCTAGAGTAGTCATCAAAAAATAAAATAATGCATTTTTCACCATAATAACTCTGAGTTCTCATAGGACCACATAAGTTGGTATGAACCAACTCCAAAATAGCTTTAGATGAGTAGGTCTTTCTCTTGAAACTATATTTTGATATTTTTCCCATTTAACATTATTTTCACATGACATGGTCAGGTTTAGATAAGCTCGGTAAACCTCTAACTTTTCTTTTCTTACTGATTTTAACCATGTTGTCAAAATTCACATGACATAACCATTTATGCCACAACCACATATCTTCAGTTCTAGCCATCACACAAGAAGTTTTAGCATTGTTAAGATAAAATAAATTACCTTTAGATTGTTCACCAGTACCGACCAAATTTCCTCTTTCATCATAGATCTTCACCTTCCTACTTTCAAATACAACTTAGTGTCCTGATTTATTCAACTTTGATACACTTAACAAGTTATAGTTAAGTCCCTTCACCCAGTAGGCATTTTCACATTTAATCTTATTATTCAATATGATAGATCCTTTTCCCTTTGTAATACCCCAAAAATGGGCTATAAGTTCATTAACCTCCTATATCGACACATCGAACGAAATCAACATCAAAGTCCTAACCTATGACACATCTAAACATCATCGAATCCTAATTGATTATCATAAATTCTGCATCGGGGAATATTCCTAGTAATATTCCTAATCATCATAATTATCTTTAATTTAATGATTATTTGGCGATAAATCACACTTATCCTAAAGTTGATTAATTGAATATGATGAATATTTAAATTAATTGATTTAATTCTGCCACTTAATTATTTAATTGAATTTAATTGTATTTATTCCTAAGTATTATTATTTAAATTTGACAATAAATCAAAATTCCTATCATTAATTGATTAAATTCTTATTTAATTAATTAAAGCAAGTTGTCATATTTGATGATATTATTTTTGAATAAAAGTTTGATTAAATGATTGATTAACCCATAAATCAATTGTTTTATTATTTCAAAAATTAGTTAAGCTGAGAATAAATCACTTTATTTATTTATTAATTCATAATTATCCATGTGCACAATCAAAGAGTAGTTAAACTCCAAATCAAAAAATCAATGCAAGTTATTGACTTTTTGGAACTTAACATCATTTTTGAGTTTTAAAGATGATCTAAACTTCTAATTTGAGTTAAAAAGCTATTTTTGTATGATTTGCATGTTTTTTGTGAATTAAATTATCTTTATTTAAAAATAACTCAAAATCAAGCTGAGTTATTTGAGTGATTTATGGCTTTATTTCATGCACTTCCAAAGCCCTAGATTTCTATAAATTAAGGCTTTAGCTCTTCACAAATCATTTCTCAAATTCACAAGAATTGCATAATCACGCTGCCAAATTGGAGACTGAAGAATCATCTTTGCGAATCCAAGCTTTGTGAGATCAATATTGCATAGTTTTTCATATCATATTAGTTTTCATTTGTTAGACCATTTAGCATATCATAGCATATCAGTTTTTACATATCATAGATTCATATCAATTGTCATCATATCATTGCATAGAAAATAAAAAAAATAGATGAATTGTATTCATATTTCATATCAGTTTTGCATTCAAATCCCTTGTTTAGGTGTCGTCAAGGTCACTAATCTTGATAACAATCTAAGAACATCATACTCGCACCTATTAGAAGGCAGTAAATCACCTGGTTAATTTAGCTTTCAATTATTGCACGATTTCATTTTTGCTAACCTCTAATGTTTTACTAAAGTGTTGTGTCTACAAATCATGTACAAAATTCACACACACATTTCTAGCACCCACCGTGGGGCCCAGAAATGGGTTTCCATTTCAATTCTATCAATTTTTGTCTTTTTCTCCTTAGTTTCTATGCAAAACTATGATTTTTTAATTTCTATCCATACAATCTTTGTACGAGTTTCTAACAAAAGTTGTTTAGCACTGTACCCACTTTCGTACGAAGGTCTATCAAATCAAGAATCATCCCAGGCTATACACACTGTTGTCTGGAAGTTCAACTGTCATTTCATCCTACACCCAGTGTCGTACGAGTTTCTGGACTATCGTCTGGGAGCATACCCACTGTCGTACGAGTTTTGGACTGTCATCTTGTAACAAACCCACTGTCGTATGAGTTTCGGCATCAGGTTTCAACTGCCATTTCATTTTTCAGGGCAGTTTGTCATATTTGGTTTTTAGATTTTGACTAACGACTAATCTTAACAATTGAAATTCTCTATTTTTTATTAACTCCTGCTGGTTTTGATTGGAAAAAGCACAAGAATTGCTAAAAATAGGTAAACATCTACTAAGCGCATTGCATGGATTCTAGTTATTCTCCTTAATCTGATAACATTTCAATTTGGATCCTAAAATGAATCTCTCATGTGTTTGGCTTGAGTGTTTTCTTTGCATGCTTTTCTTCAAATTTGCATAATTGGATACTAGGTTGTAACACCTTAAGTATTGATAAGTAGTCTTAGGATATTTTTGATTGATCTGATTAGTGAAATTGGGATATTGGACTCACTTATTCTTACTCGCCCCTCATTTTCACCCCGTGGTTGCAAGGTCAGCACCATATTCAGGGGAGGGGTCTACTTAGAAATAGCATTAATTGTTCCACCAGTTCTTTCCCATTTTGTGCTTTTTGGATCTCATTAGTATTCTAGGGTGTGGACTTGCTTTTAAATTTGTGTGAGGAGTTAAATGCACCACTTTGTGGACTCACCTCATGTTTGTTTGGAGCATTAAGTGTACCACCTTTTGTGCTTTTGAATACTTTTGGATAGATTTGTTTTCTGATATATCTATGAAAACATAGTAATTAGGCCCTATGAACACTATTTGTGGTTCTTGAGAGATTGGATTCCCAGTGAAATCCTTCTTGATGATAGAATCCTTGTAGGTAGGGAGGATACTTAGTGCATCTCACATTTTACTTGGTCCGTGTGTCTTCCCTTATTGATTGATACATTCTCTCTCTAGAGAGGTTGATAGATCACGTGGGGTTGATATCATAGACCTTGGTGAGATAATCTTCATCTTAGCATGTTAGATTTATCTACCTGCTTTGTCTGGGTTAAAAGTGAAAAGGCGTCAAACCCTTGGATCTAGAGCCAAGTCCCCTTGTGGTATACTATTGTGAGTCACCTTTAGAGAGGGTTAACCCTAGCAGACACTCCCTTTACAGGGAAAACTACGTTGACGGAACCTTAAGCGGTAATAGCCATTTTCACCGTGGTAGTGATTGCCACTATATAAATGTCCTATTGGAAGAAATCTCCATAGGTATGGTTCATTGTTGGGTTGTCAAATCTCCCTAGCAGCTCCTAAAGATTAAGTTCTTGGACTATGTCAAAACCCTGGTGCGCCGGGATTGGAGCTCACCCCTTTGGATCATGAAAGTTGCAGAGTCAAACCATTACAAAAAACCTAGCAAGGCCAAATTTTCATTTTCTAGGGTATATGTGCATTATTGCAAAACATTTTTAGAACATACACAATTAGCACTTCTGAGGATTAGAATGAATAAGTCACTTGATTGTTCATGTGCAAGGTTGCTTTTGCCCTTGTTCATTATTTTCAGACATGCTTGAAATCACTTGCTTGCTATTTTGCGTGCTTGTTTATCTATCTGGCTACTGAAAATGGGCAAATTTGTTACAATCCTCAAATCTGGACATTAAAATTTGCAAACAATCCGAATCTGAAAAATCAAAATTTGCAAAATTTGAAGTACAAATCTTTTCTGGAGTCAAAAGTCATCTTAGGAGGTCAGAAATTCATACGTGTTTCTATCAAGTGTCATTTCATTACTTCCCATCTATTGTATGGTAGAGAACCCAGTGTCATATGAGTCTTCCTGCCAGTCAAATTCAAAAAGTCAAATCCTGCTAGCAACTATCGTGCAAGTTTTCAACTGTCATTTCATATCACACCCACTGTTGTACGAGTTTTTCAACTATTGTTTCATAGCATACCCACTGTCGTATGAGTCTGCAGAGTGTCATTTGGGAAAATTTTGAAAGTTGTCATAAAATTGTCAGAATTGCCAGATATTTAGCTTTTTTAGCCTATTTCCAGAATCTGTCGAACAAATCACTATGTTAGGAACAAAGCAGTAGCTATTGAGAATCCAATCATTTTCCTAAAGTGGCCTTTTGAATCTAGCCTTCTGTTTAATCAATTTGAGTCTTTATCATCTTGTGTCAAAACCTTGTCATAACTATCAATCTTCAATCAATCATCAAAATGACTAAGTGTTGTGATATCTTGTCTGCTATCTTTTAGGAACCTACCCATACATCTAGGGCATAGTATCCTTCACCCACATCTAATCGAATCTTCAAATCAATCAAACCTTGACAAGGTTGCGTCATCTAATCATCTTGATTCAATTCATTCTTTAGTCATCTGGATCTTATTCTTTGTTTCACTCAAAGTTGATGGTGGAAACTAGAGCTTCCTCACACAAGAAATCTAGAGAATCATCCCAGACCTTACCTATAACCGCTACCAGGGGTCCAACTCTTGAGAAACTCATCAATTCTGGTCTTTACAAAGATGATGGTCTTGGCAACTATCGATTAAAAATTTGTTACATTCCTCTTCCATCAACTCACGGAGGTACCCAACAAACCCCACATCAATCTATTCCAGGGAGTCCACAAACTCCTACCATGTCTCAAGCAAGGACACACTTTGGTTCTCAGAGAACTCAATCTCAACATGGTGCAGATTAGGAACCCACACCTGAAGAAATTGCTCAATATCAAAATGATGATAACTTCAAACGAATGATGAAGCATTTTTTGAAAGAAGATAGAGAGGCATACTTTTTACAATTATCTCATCAAGGAGCTAAACTTCCTCCCAACTTTAATGTTGAAGATATCATTACGCATGAGGAAGAAACTCCACTCACAACTATGATGAAATAGATGCATGCTATGCAATGCTATGCAAGTTGAATTTAACAATCTTAAGAAAGAGAAGGAACCCAAGGAATTCTCCATGGAGGCCCTTTGTCCTTTCCCTTTTGACAAAGACTTGTACATGCCCCCATTCCCAAAAAGAGTGGAGATGCCAAAGTATGATAAGTATGATGGACACTAAGATCCTCAAGATCATGTCAGAGAATTCTATACACAATCAATGGAGTTCATGCACAAACCAACCTATCTGATGCGTCTCTTCCCTCGATCTCTAGGGGGAGCAGCCATCCACTGGTTCTCTAGATTGCCTTCTACTATCAAAAATTTTGAGGAGTTGATCAAATTGTTTTATCAGCAATACTCCTACAATATTCAACATCCAGTCACCATGATTGATATATGTAATCTCAAGCAATATCCAGGGGAACCATTCCTAACATTTCTCAAGAGATGGAGGCAGAAGTTCTCCCTATATGCCAGACCTATTCTAGAAATAGAAAAATTGGAAATCTTCATCAATAACCTTGTTCCAGAAATCAATTATCCTCTACAAATGCAAGATCATACATCTTTTGACAAGATGGTGGACAATGCTATCAAAATAAAAAAAGTGCTTGTGAAAAAAGGAGAAATCACACTTCAAAAAGACAAGTACGAATCAGGATCCAGTTCTAAAGACAAGAACAAAAAATGGAACAAGAATAAAGGCATCATCACAGATGGTGTTGTTGACACTATCCATGCCCCATCAAAGGCACCAACCTACAACCTAACTCTTGGTTCCCAAGCCATTAAAGCTTTAGAACAAAATTCATCCAAACCATTTCAAAAGAATCCAGAATACAAATCTTGGGATAAACATCGAAAGTTCACTCCTCTTGGAGAATCTTTAGAATCAACTATGAAAACTTTACTAGCTGATAACATCATCTCTTTGCCAGCAATCCAACCACCTGATTCTGAGCCTAAGCCAAAATGGTGGAGAGAAAATGAATTCAGTGATTTCCATCGAGGTAAAGGTCACAAAATGAATAACTACTTCCAGTTGAAACACACCATTCAAGATCTGATCAATAGTGGAGACATCATAGTTGACAATCCTAAGAGCAATAATAACCATACAGCATTCACATAACCATTTCCAAAACATGGTCAAGAAGTTTCATCTTCTCCACCTAATATGGGGGCAAAAGTCAATTATGCTTACCCTAGAAATAATGCTACCATCAATATGGTTGAACCTCGTCTCTCAGAGCATTGCAATGTCATCACAATTGTATGAAGAGATAGACAAAATCAATCCACCAATGTAGTTACTTGATCACAAGCCCAAGCACATCTGAAAGGACAAATCCTAGATTCATCAAATGTCCCTAAGGTGCCCTTCAATCTTTCGTCTGCTTCTAAACAAAAGGTTGCTTCCAAATCTTCCAATCCAAAGGATACAAGGCCTACATCTTATAGCATTGTTCAACAACTCCAGCACACTAATGCCAAAATCTCCATGTTTGAGTTGCTTTGAATATCTCCAGCTCATAGAGCCATACTAGACAAATCTTTGCTCGGTTCCAATGTTCCTGATGACCTTGATTTAGATAGGTTCTAGACTATGGTTGGACATCTTGCATCTCTGTAATATATCTCCTTTTCAGAGGAAGATGACAACTCCTCGAGTCACCCACATAATCAGCCTTTTCATATAGAAGTCTTGATCTAGAACCATAGAGTCAAACATGTGTTGATAGATGGGGGTGCTGGCCTAAACATTTGTTCTTACAGCTTGATCACACAATTGGGATTTTTAGAATTGGCTATTGATTCTTGAAAGAAGATAACCATAAAAGCCTATGATGAACAAGAAAGATCTTCTAAAGGAACCATTGTCTTACCCATATGAGTGGGTCTAGTTATCAGAGATACCATCTGTCAAGTGCTTGATCTACCTTTGGCCTACAACATCCTCCTAGGGAGACCATGGATACATGAAATGCAAGCTATTCCTTCTACATACCATCAATGTTTGAAGTTTCCTTATGAAGGAGTAGAGGTTACTATCCCCACAAATCTGAATACAACTTGCAATACCTTGAAGGAAAGTGCAGATAAGCTTGTATCTAATAATAGAGAATCTTCCATTGAATCAACTAAAGAAGCATCCACATCTAAAATGGAAGCTCTTGCAAAAGAGGTTAATATCAAAGAAAATAGTATGGGAGAATATACTATGGAGCCAATCTTATCTTTGACATCTCTCCCTATCTCACCTAAGTCTTAGAAACAATCTTTGAAACAATCCAAGCCCGAACCTAAGGAACCTCTTGAGGCATCTAAAAAGAATTTTGTGATAGAACAAGTATCCAAGCAAGAGTTTGAAGAGGATGAAGCTGTGTTATCATGGCTATACAAAGATGAACCTAAATCCCACAATGTTCAAACTAGTGACTCTACAACACCACAGATCCCTTCTAAGTCATACGGTCCAAGAAATAAATTGATAACTAAGATGGGATATCTAGGTCAAGGACCTCTAGGAGTCAGAGGAAAAGGTCTTGTGGCACCTCTCCCAGATACTGGTAGAGAAAATAAAGACAAAGTTGGCTTAGGCTTTAAAAAGAAACCCTATCACCTCAAAGGTAATTGTTCTCACATCATAGAGCAGATCACACCAGGAGAACCTCTTGTTAAGAAAGAAGAGATAGAACCATTAGATAGTGATTTAGACAGCTCAAAACTCATCCCCTATGAAAAATTTCCTAAGGAGATCAAAGACCTTCTTGATGATAAAAATGATCCTATCAAAAGAATTAATGTAGTAGAAACATAAGAACCTACTATCAATCAAGAGATAGTTGCAACATAAGAACCAGGTAATCTCAAAAACCATCAAGAAGAAGAAGGTGGTAGTTATTCTGAGATAGATTCCCATGAGTATGAATACAAATCCAAATCTGAGGGTAACCCTTCTTGGGGTATTCACCCTGACTTTACTCATGCTCTAAGATTTCCTAGAGATCCTAAATCAGAAGATGAATCTAATGACTATGAATGGAGAATCATTCCAGAACCAGATGAGCTTATCATAGAGAAACATGTTGATGTTATTCACCAATATGCACCCCAACCCAACGTAAGTCTAGAATGAAATAATGAACTTATCGAGTCTGATCCACCTATGGCTGAATTGGACTCCCATGATGACATTGAGCCCATTCATGAATTGAATTTCTTAAGTTGTAATATCACCTTTGAACTCGAGCATCGGGTTAGGACCAATGATGACATATACATATCCATAAACACTATCTCCCAATCTTTCCCTACTTTGACTATCCAATATCTAGACCTTATTGATCAAACCTCCACAAATCCGAGCCATGGTATTTATACCTTCCCGAATGACTATGCATTTTCTTGCTACCTAAATGTAGTTGAGCCTATGAGGACTTCCATCAGTGAACCAAGCATCAGCATGACCGAGTTGGACATCAAATATCTTAGTTAGAAAAATAAGAATAAGAATAAAAAGAAAAGGAGTTCTGAGGGTGAAAACCACTTTGTGGCAGTCTCAGAACCTACAAAAGTAAAAAGAAAAGATGTATCTAAAGGTGAAAACCTCTCTGAGGTTCCTAAGGATGATATATTTGATGTCCTTCTAAGTCATTTACATGATAGATCTCCAGTTCTAATTGAGCCCACTCAATCCATCAATTTGGGTACAATAGAGGAGCCACAATTGGTACATGTAGCACAATCATTATCAGAAGAAGAGAAGAAAAAATTTACAATATTCCTAATAGAGAAGAAGATCAAATTTGCATGGAAATATTCAGATATGCCAGGATTGGATCCTAATCTTATCATGCACCATTTATCTATAGCTCCTAATGTAAAACCTGTCAAGCAAAAATTGTGAAAGATGCATCCTCATGTTACACTCTTGGTAAAAGCTGAATTAGAGAAGCTCCTAAAAGCTATATTCATCTGAGTTATTGACTATGTAGAGTGGATCTCTAATATTGTACCTATTTCTAAACTAGATGGTTCAATCAAAGTGTGCACAGACTTTAGAGATGTGAATAGAGCGTGCCCTAAGGATGATTTTCCACTACCTAACATTGATATGATAGTGGACATGATTGCGGATTTCAAGATGTATTCCTTAATGGATGGTTTCTCTAGATATAACCAAATAAAAATTTCTCCAGAAGATCAAGAGAAAACTGCTTTCACATGTGCATGGGGTACCTTCTATTGGAATGTCATGCCATTTGGGCTTAAAAATGCTGGTGCTACATATCAAAGAGCAATGACATCTATTTTCCATGACATGATGCATCAAACCATGGAAGATTATGTTGATGACACATTAGCAAAATCTATGATTAGAACTGAACATCTAAAGGACTTGAGCATGATCCTAGACATAATGGAAAACTTTAGTCTTCGACTAAATCCTAAGAAGTGTGCTTTTGGTGTCACTTTTGGAAAGCTCTTAGGATACATCATTTCAAAGAAGGGCATTGAGGTTGATCCAGCTAAATTAAAGGCTATAATGGAGATGCAACCTCCTAAGAATATTAGTCAAATGAGGACATTGCAAGGAAGAGTTCAATCTATCAGAAGATTCATATCACAGCTAGCGGACATATCACAGCCATTTACAAAAACATTACATAAAGGTGTGACCTTTGCATGGAACAAAGAATGTGAATAGAACTTCAATCATATCAAGAAGTATCTATCCAATCCTCCTATCTTGATGCCTCCTATTCATCGGAAGCCATTGATCTTATATGTCTCCACTATAGATACATCACTGGGGACATTGCTTGCACAGCATGATGAAGATAAAAAGGAAAGAGCTATACACTACATCAGTAGAACATTGGTGGCATATGAAAAGAACTATTAAATGATTGAGAAAGCTTGTCTAGCTGTGATCTTCACATCATAGGAACTGAGACACTACATGTTAGCTCATACCACTCAATTGGTAGCCAAGATTGATCCACTAAAATACCTACTAAGCAAAGCTTCCCTCACGGGTAGATTAGCTAAATGGGTCATGCTATTGAGTGAATTTGACATTGAGTATGTTGAGAGAAAAGCTATAAAAGGATAGGTCATTGCTGATCAATTGGTCGAAGCCCCATTGTTTGATGACACACCACTACAAATGGAATTCCTAGATTCCTCTATCATGCATCTTTCTTCTAGAGAATGGCAATTATTCTTTGATGGCTCTTATACATAGAATGGATTCGGAGTAGGCATATTGTTCATAACTCCTCAAGGATACTCCATACCCAAAGCATTCAGATTAAAGTTTCCTTGCACAAACAATATTGCTGAATATGAAGCCCTTTTAAATGGTATGAAAATAGCAATTGAGTGGAGAGTAACAGAGCTACACATTCATGGAGACTCTCAACTTGTTATTCATCAAGTCAATGATGTGTACCAAACTAAAGATGAAAAGCTCATTCCTTACAAGAGAATGGTAGATGATTTAAAGAAGTATTTCATATCTATCACAATTGAGAAAATTCCTAGAATGAAGAACAAGGCTGCTGATGCAATGGAAACATTATCTACTCTCTTACAGTAGCCTGAACATGAGCTACGCTATGAGTTCCTAGTGGAAGCACTATCCTATCTTGCATATGATTCCCCTAAAACCTGCATGATTTTCACTATTGTAGGTCATGATTCATCCAAATACAAAAACCTATTTTCCTATCTCCAAGACCAAATCATTCTTGATACCTTCAACTGCCATGAAAAGAGATACCTTATCTGTAATGCCTCCTGATATGTCATCATTGGTCACGATCTGTACAAATGAGGTCTAGATGGTACACTACTTAGATGTTTAGAATGGAAAGAGTCTCAACGTGCATTAGAGGAAGTCCATGATGGTATTTGTGGGTCAGACTCGAACAGTTTAACACTAGCTCAAAAACTTATTAGGGCTGGGTACTATTGGCCTGAGATGGAGAAAGAGTCTATCAAATTTGCCAAGAATTGTCAAAAATGCCAAGTGCATGGCAACTTAATTCATGCTTTAGGGAGAGATCTAATTCCCTTTACTACACAATGACCTTTCCATCAATGGGCATTTGATCTTATCAGGATGATTCATCCTCATTCTTCTAATGGACATACCCATATAATCACAACTATAGATTATTTTACAAAATGGGTAGAGGCAGTCCCTTTGACACAAGCAACTGGAAAGCAAATATCTATGTTCATATTGAACTATATCATATGCCGATATGGGATACCTCATTCCATAATCACAGATAATGGTGGAAAATTCAAGAACAAAGACCTCGATGATCTATGTGCCAAATTCAAGATCACACAACATTGGTCTTCTATCTACTATCCTCAAGGGAATGGACAAGCAGAGGCATCTAATAAGAATCTATTGAAAATCTTGCATCGAACTGTTAATAAAATAGGAAGAGACTGGCATCTCATGATCAATCCAGCTCTCTAGGCCTATAGAACAAGTATTAGAACACCTACTAGGGCTACACCTTTCACTTTAGTTTATGGGTTTGAAGCGGTACTACCTATTGAGGTTGAAATCCCATCACTAAGAATTAGAATGCATGGTCTAGTAACTGATGACTACTATAGAGTGTCTAGGTTGCAAGAACTTGAACTACTAGATGAGCATAGACAAGCAACATATGATCATCTCAAAGTATATCAGAAGAGAATGTCTAGAGGCTACAACAAGAAAGTCAGACACAGAGAATTTTAGGTTGGTGATCTAGTCTTGAGAGAAAATCCTAAAAGTCAATCACATCGAGAACGCAAGGGGAAGTTTGAACCCAAATGGCTGGGTCCCTTTGTTATCACTACTACTTTTAGCTCTGGTGCCTATCAACTCTCAATGACTGAAGGAGAACAGCTCTGAGAACCAATCAACATTCTGCATCTGAAGAAATTCTATGCCTAAGGCATTCAATCTATGGTAAAAGGTCCTGAAAAAATCTTTAAAATTGGAAAAAGTCCTGAAAAAATGAACATCTTGGTGAAAACCTAGCAATGGGCGCCTTGATGATTCACAAAAAAAGTAAAAAATATCAAAAGTACAAAAAAATACAAAAAAATGAGAAAAAGAAAAAGTGCCTTGGTGAAAACCTGGAAAAAGGCACCTTGGTAGCAAAAATAGAATCTCTGCCAAGATGGTGAAAACCTGGCAAATGGGCGCCACTTGTTTCAAAATGCTCCATCTATCAGTGCAATCTTTCCCAGCTTTCAGTCTTGCTTTAGTTTGTACATATCTCCCAGTTTGTTTATGCATTTCTAGTTTTCAATAAGTCAGTCGGTACACCAATCTGCTCAAGCGTCTGTATCCTATCAATGTTCAAACTTGGGGGCAATCAAAGTCATATCCTATGGCCTCCAATGTATCTTCGATGTATCATATCCAGTCAGAGTCCTTTGAAGCTTCATTTGAGTCAATCAATCAGTCTCATCTCCAGAAAGGATTTTGCATCTCCAACAATGCAATCAAACACAAACTGAAAACAATCTGTTCTTTTTTACATGCTTTTATCTCCTTGTATGCTTACTGATTTGCATTGAGATTTTTTCATATTGTGTCCCTTCGAGCTCTTCGATGATGTCCTTTAAAGGATTTAGAGAGTGATGATTGGAGGCATAATCTTTTCTTTGTCTTCTACTTGTATGTGAAAATCTAACAACTTTGGAAATTTTGGATTGAAATGGTGTCCGACTGTAAGAGCCTCTATCTCAAATTGGATGGCCATGCGTACCTTGACCATTGATACCCAAAAAATTCAAGGAAGTTTGATCTAACTATTGTCTTTTTGAGTGAGTTCTTTCTCCTACTGTGAAACATGATCTTACCTAAAGATGTGAACAATAAAGGGTCACTACGGGTAATTCAAATTGGATTTAGAATAATCTCTTGACTGTTTGATGTGTTTGTCTACAAGGTGTATTTAGGTCATCATGATGTTTATGTTTTGATGCTTATACAAATTGCTATATCAAAATGGACATGATATTCAGGTCATCCTAGCGTTTGTGCCTTGATGCTTATATCTAATCTGACATTCCGAAAATAAAGTCAATATTCATATATCCATGGTTGTTGACCAGTGGGTGTTGTATTAATTCTTGTGCATACAAATCGATATTCATATGTCTATGGTTTCATAACTAGTGGGAATTGTATTGATTTATCCGGTTACCTAAAAGTTCAATGATGATAAAAAATTGACACATGATCAGTGACTAGGTCCTAGGTCTTAGGTTGCATTTCATTTTGCATGTTTCTTTGCATTTTTCATGTCTGCATGATCTCACAAATGTTTGGAAACACTTCAAATCTTAAACAAATCTTCATATCATTTCTTCATATCCAATGAGAGCTGAGTCTCACTTGAAGGTCTCTTCACTGAACCACAAGCAGTAACTCTCCTGGGTTAAATATCCTTTTGACATAAGACCGAGTGCTTGTCTTCATCAACTTGCAAAAACATATCATGTGTATCGCTACATTTACATCCCATATCATTACCATTTGTTGCATTACATTACATCTAGTGCATAAACATAAATCATACATACATCTTTTCATAATCAATTACACTTGCATAACATCCATACATATGAAAGAAATCATTGCATTGTATTGATCCATACATACATTCTACACTACTCATAGCATACACATCACATGATATCATCACAAAATCGAAACATGACAAGTACAAATTAAGTCACGATCCAAAATATCAATCTCATATATATCAAAAATCTTGAAATGTGTCAGGGGTGCACTACTGGCACAATGTACAAAAGAATGAGCTCCAGAGAGCTATCAGAATCAGAACAGTATATCAGTGATCAAAAAGAACAGAGTATATCACAACATAAGAATAGGAATCAACTATCGGCATGCTCCTTGGTATCTGGTGGAGGAGGTGGTGGTGCATCTAGTATAGTCTTTGCTCTTGATGCCCTAGCTCCCTCTAAGGTTGCCATGTAATCTGAATAAGTAGGTACTCTCTGCACAACAAGGACAACAACATAGTATGTAGACACGTAATATGAAGCCCGTGAGGTCTGATGGGTCACCTCTGTCTGTAATCTCTGAACCTCTGAATGAAACTCTACATGAAGCTCTGTGCACTACCTATCTGCCTCTAGATACCTCTCCTCCCACCTAGCACTCTGTACCTTCAGGTCCTAGACTTGAGCTCTTAGACGTCTAATAGTCTCTGATGAAGTGAGAGGAACAGTAGGATCTGCCTCAGCTGCTGGCATCTTTGTGTCCTGTGTTGGTTGCTCTAGCTGCTGCTCATTGGTATTTTCTCTATGCACCTTATGACGTCTAACCTCAACTCCTAGATCAAAAGTGGTATTTGCTTGTAAGGTATCTCCATCACCACCTACAAACTACTCAGCTACTATGACATCATCTAAAGAACCAACACTGCCCAAAGTACCCCTCTCACCCTTGGTCTGTCTCTGTGACCCTGTGGATGTACCTGTGGAAGAAGTAGAAGGATGAGGGGCCCTCATATGTCTTGATGGTCTCTGAAGTGGAGCCGTTGCTCTCTGTCTGGGTGGTGTAGGATGCACTACCTGAGGTCTCAGGCCCTATACCCCGGGAGCACCTGTAACATCCATAGCCTCCTCCATGGAGGGTATCAACTCAGTGGGATCTGAGAATCTATGAACGGGATGATCAGCAAGCCAAGAAATGTATCCATCTGTGACCCCTACATCAACAACCTGTGGATGGTAGTCCCAGTCTCTACCTATGATAGCACTATACTCCTCTGAACATAAAGAATAGGTGAGCCATTGTGTCCATTCGAGCCCAATCTCACAAACAATGTGGGCATATGCAGTATACTCCTATGGGGCATCATGTCTACATCCATACTGATGCCACACTCTAGTAATCAAGAATCTCTCCAAAATGGTGGGAGACCGGCCAATGAGTACCCAACTCTGAAAAAGAAAACTATATTGCTCCCTCGCAGTGGGCCAGGCCTTTATCTGCAAGTAGGGTCTCTAATGCACAAATGTCATATCATCTAAGCATCATCGGAAGTACTCAATATGACCCATGTGGACCTGTGTGACATAACCAACATATGTATATATCACTGGCTCCGATGGCTACCACTGTGTCTGGAAAACTAGTCTCAACACTAGGATATGCTCCCATGCCCATATCTATAATACAAGAGCTCCAGAAGCGAAGCTCTTGTAATCCTGATATACGACCTCATGCATCTCTGAAAACATGTGGGACAACAGACACTGACCCCAGGCAAGCTCAGTGGGAGTGGCCATAAGAAGGGCTACCATCGGAGCTCATCCCATCAAAAAGTCATTCTATTGATGGCCTGGCATGATGAGCTCCCCGATCATCCCAGCAATAATGCACTCTAAACGGTGCATCTGACCATATCTCTATACAAGGGTCTCCCAGGAAATGGACCCCGTCAACTACGTATCATCCCCAAATAGATGCCTAAAGGCATGAAGACCAGTCTGGCCGGAACTCACATACTTAGGACGTCGACTGCTATGGAATGGAATGCGTAGTATCCTATAAATATCCTCTAGAGTCACAATCATCTCTCTAGTCAGCAAATGAAATGTATGTGTCTCAAAATGGAATCGCTCAATCAGTGTAGTCAAAAGGCCATGATTTACCCTAATATCAGGTAAATGGATCAAATACTCAAACCCACGAGCAGCAAGATGAACCCTCATAGGGTCAAGAAGTGAAACACAGTCTCTAGGTCACCGAGTATGAATGTTGGACATGAACATTTGGATAGGTGACCTATATCATACAAAAATAGGGAATTCTATCAAAAATTGGGTTCAATAATAGGCTAATAGTACAGAAATTGGATAGTTGGGTACTTCAAAAGGTAGGTTAAGATGTCAACTATCAACATCAATCAGAAAAGTCAAAATTTGGCCCTAAATATCAATTTTAAACCCTCTGTTTTTCATACGACAGTCCAGGCTGGCCCTGAAAGTTGTACGACACTCCATAATAGACCATACGATAATCCATGGTCATACGACACTGGATTCAACATCATACAAGTTTCCAGGGACCTGATGAAATTTCGTACGACACACGGGTCCCCTTCATACAACACTGGGTAATGCATGAAAGGACAAAGCAAATGGAATTCAAATGTCGTACGAGTCTGGGTTGGGAATCATACGAGTTTTCATACATGCGAAATTTAAAACTAAAAATGCGTATGAATTTTTTTTAAAAAGCTATAAAACATGAAAAATTTGCATTTTCAAAGGGGCACAAAGGTCCACCTATCGGATGTCCATACTGTTGGGGTCTCTGGTATCTCTGACTACGCTCAAATCAGTGCAAACTCATAGGAACCTTTAGATCTTGTTGTTCTACCATTTTCTTGCTTAGAGGGCTCCATAAGGTCTCCAAAGTCAAATGGTTGAAATGAATTGAAAATGACCCTTCTGGCCTTTATATAGCATTTGACCTAATTTTCAAAAGTGCTCCGTTTTCCATGAAAATTGCACCCCTGGCTAATTTTGACGTTCTGAATCCATTTTCAAGATCAAAATCAAAATTTGAGATCATTTACTATGTCAAAATCATGATTTAAAATTTTTGAGCCTAGGACAGTCTACTGCTTGCATAATCAACCTTCAATCATCACAGAAATCCAGTATTCAACTTAACTGATTATTTTACATCAAACTATCAAAATTTCAACTTGGTCACCCATGGTCAACTCATGGTCAAACCTAGTCAAACTTGGTCTCCAGGACCTCCAAACGATGTAGAATGCATTCTCGAATGTGTTTAACCACTTCTCAAATCAATTAACATGCTTCTAAACTACTAAGCTGACTTTTCTTGTCAGATTTCAATTTTAATCCCGAAGGGGGCATGGTATTGCACATCATTCAAAGTCTGTAATCAAATTTGAAATCATATCTTTCCTCAGTAATCAAGACAACAACCATGTCTAGTTGCTGATTCATCAAAAAGACCTCATCGATCGGGGCAAATCAATCATCACTCAGGGCATATCAGATTCATCGAGATCCATATCAATCTGGTATTCTCCTAATCTTGTAAATTGTATCAGTTTTTCGTAACCATCAGTTCATTAGTGTTATTTCCTTGGTTCTTCGATAACTGAAGGGTTTAGATGTGATACCTATGTGATTCTTCTAAGGACAATCAAGTCTGGAATCAGTCACTCACTTCTTCGCGGTTGTAAGGTTCAGAATCAGGCATTTTGACACTTTGTCGCAATCATCGGTTCATTATTGTTATAGTTAACATTATCTTTGGTCATTCAGGACCTATTATCTTCATATCAATTTCAATCAGCTACTGTCTCATATCAATATCAATTTCAATTATCAAACATCAGTTTCATATCTTTATCAAACACAGACTATCTTTGAACCACTGCACTTCACACAATAATTCAAAGAGGGGCAAAATGTAATACCCCAAAAATGGGCTATAAGTTCATTAACCTCCTATATCGACACATCAAACAAAATCGACATCAAAGTCCTAACCTAAGGCACATCTAAACATCATCGAATCCTAATTGATTATCATAAATTCTGCATCGGGGAATATTCCTAGTAATATTCCTAATCATCATAATTATCTTTAATTTAATGATTATTTGGCGATAAATCACACTTATCCTAAAGTTGATTAATTGAATATGATGAATATTTAAATTAATTGATTTAATTCTGCCACTTAATTATTTAATTGAATTTAATTGTATTTATTCCTAAGTATTATTATTTAAATTTGACAATAAATCAAAATTCCTATCATTAATTGATTAAATTCTTATTTAATTAATTAAAGCAAGTTGTCATATTTGATGATATTATTTTTGAATAAAAGTTTGATTAAATGATTGATTAACCCATAAATCAATTGTTTTATTATTTCAAAAATTAGTTAAGTTGAGAATAAATCACTTTATTTATTTATTAATTCATAATTATCCATGTGCACAATCAAAAAGCAGTTAAACTCCAAATTAGAAAATCAATGCAAGTTATTGACTTTTTGGAACTCAACATCATTTTTGAGTTTTAAAGATGATCTAAACTTCTAATTTGAGTTAAAAAGCTATTTTTACATGATTTGCATGTTTTTTGTGAATTAAATTATCTTTATTTAAAAATAACTCAAAATCAAGCTGAGTTATTTGAGTGATTTATGGCTTTCTTTCATGCACCTCCAAAGCCCTGGATTTCTATAAATTAAGGCTTTAGCTCTTCACAAATCATCTCTCAAATTCACAAGAATTGCATAATCATGCTGCCAAATTGGAGACTGAAGAATCATCTTTGCGAATCCAAGCTTTGTGAGATCAATATTGCATAGTTTTTCATATCATATTAGTTTTCATTTGTTAGACCATTTAGCATATCATAGCATATCATTTTTACATATCATAGATTCATATCAATTGTCATCATATCATTGCATAGAAAATCAAAAAAATAGATTAATTGTATTCATATTTCATATCAGTTTTGCATTCAAATCCTTCGTTTAGGTGTTGTCAAGGTCACTGATCTTGATAACAATCTGAGAACATCATACACGCACCTATTAGAAGGCAGTAAATCACCTGGTTAGTTTAGCTTTCAATTATTGCATGATTTCATTTTTGCTAACCTCTAATGTTTTACTGAAGTGTTGTGTCTACAGATCAGGTACAAAATTCACACACACACCCTTCACTTGACAAGGTGTATCATTACCCATTTTAACAGATCCTCCATTATAGTATTCAAGGTATTCAAATTTATCCTCATCACCAGTCATGTGATGTGTACAACCACTATTAATAATCCATGTATGATTCTTTCTAACTTTATAGATAAGTGTTTTTTCTATATACCTTTCTTCTTTTTCTGAATCTTCTTTCAAAGCTACGAATACAACCTCAATGTCTTCATTAGTGTCAGTGTCGGTGTCATCATCATCATCTCCAATGTCAAGGTAACATGCCTTCTTGCCTTTGTCTTTATAGTCTCAATTATTTCTTCTATCATAGTGTCACTTTTCTCTACGATCTTGGTTATCTCTTATGTCATACTTCATTTTACTAGATCGGTCATTGTCTTTGTCATCATCTTTCCTATTAGGACATCTAGCTGCAAGATGACCAATTTATTTATAGTTAAAACATGCTAGAGGTCATTTTCCTTTCTATCGTCCTTTACCTTTTTGTAGCCTTCTAGCCATAAGTGCTTCAAGTTCTTAAAGTCCATCTTCATCACTATCACTATCACTATCACTTTCCTTCCTTATCATATGTTTACTGCTTGACTTTCCAATTCTCAAAGATGACATAACTGTATACTCAACACTGGGTACAATACTATTATCATAGTTATTCAACTCAAAATTAGTCAACTTGCTGATCAGACTATCAACTATAAGAACATTACCCTGGTGCAGATCTCATTTAATGAATTACATAGATTCTAATAGCATAAATTGGCAGCAAGGTTCTAATAATTTTACTCACAATAGTGTCTTCATCAATAACACCTACTACTCCTTGGATAGCATTGACAACCTCCTTGATTCAATTACTTTACTGTGAAAATTTTTCACCTTCTTTCATATTCATGTCATCAAATCTTCCTCTTAGGCTTTCAGTTGTTTCTCTCATCACATTTACGTCTCCATCATAGACTAGTGCAAGTTTGTCCCACGTTGCTTTTACTGAAGTACATGCTTTGATATCTTCAAATTCTGCATCAGATAGGGCATCAACAATCTCTATCATTTCCATGTTATGTTCATGTCTATCTCTTAGCTAATCAACTATCAAAGGTCTAATAGATGGTTGTATGTACTCATTTTCCAAGTAAAATACTACAGATTCTCCAATTCCAGATATGTGCAACCTCATTCTTCTTTTCCATGTTGCAAAGTTGTCCTTGTTCATCTTAGGCACCTCTCTCTTATAGATCTTGTGATCTTTAGTTCAAGTCCTTCAAACTTCATTTTCAAGAAAACAAGCTCTAATACCAATTGTTAGATAACTGAGAGGGTGGGGGATGAATCAATTAATTCTAGCTATCCTACAATCCCTTCACCTAGATGTATATATTGAAACTTTTCCAAACAAATAACCAACTTGGTAAGATAGTAATAATAATCTTTATGTTCATTTACCAAATACCCATAAAATTAATATTGTGTTTACTAATTAATCAAATATGAATGTGTAAAATAAAATATCAATCCAATCACATCAAATAACACATAATATAAGGATTTTAACATGAAAATCCTACTAAGGGAAAAACCACCTGGGACCAGTAACCCAAAATATTTCACTCTTCTGAAGTGAGCTCGGTTAGGAGTCAACCCTATTAAAGGTTACAATGCACATTGTAAAATGTGACCTGGTTAAAGGATTTATCACTACCAGTTAACTCTCTACCAACATTCACTATGGGGTCAAAAATAAAACCATCAACATTCATAGGATGTCATATTGAAATACAAATAAGAATGTTAAGTCTACTTGGTTAAGGGATTTAGCTATAACAATGGTTAAACTGATACAGTAGTGATCTGATTCAAATGCAAGTAAGATTGTAGTTTTTTAGATCTAAGCTAAGCTCATAATACCTCCTCTGATCAATAATCAATTCAATTCTTCATTGCCTTCAATTTTACTGTATTCGGTACGTGTATACTTTTTTGATGCTCGGTGTTGTCTGCAGTAGCTCGATTCTGTCCACAACCAGTTTGATCAGAGGTGCATCAAAAAATTCCTTTCACATGATTTCTCCTGCATATTCAATTATCCCATACTCAACAATGAATCTCATGTCTCTTTAAATAGACATCATAAACCATTTTTATATCATCCATTATATTTTGCCTCTTAATCTTCATCGACCATTTTTCTGCTTTATGCTTCCTTGGAAGATGTGTCTCTAACACATTTCAAACTCTTCCATTTGATCATCTCCAAATTTTGTCAGTTGTTAGATCCTTATAACTAACTTTATCTTTTACCTCGGAATCACACACAATTTTCCATCTCATCAATTTAGTCGGTTGTTATAGCATTTAGTTATTTTCTCTTATTCGTTAATACAAAATGTGTTGATCAATACTAACTTAGTTATTACTAATACTCGGTATACACTATGTTGACACCTAAAATTTCAGGTTCTAAATACGCAAAACATCAGGGAAGTATAATCTTCATTTTTATTTTCATGAAATTTTCGTATGTATAAATTTAAAAAAATTAAAAAGGCATAATTATTTTTCATTATTCTATGTTCATGAAATAGGTTGTTAGTTATTTTATTTCAATAAATTTAATGCACATATATTTTCAGATAAAATAATTATAAAAAATAATAAATAAAAAGGTGGCGAGAGGGAGTTGAACACTCGACCTCTCAAGTCAACCTTTTTTCCTACCTACTTACCCTCCTACCCTCTAACAAGTTAGTCTATTCTTATTCTTCGAGAGGATTTGGAAGAGAAACTAATTTATTTACATTTTCATGTGCAAGTGAAAAATCAATACAAATTTTCACACAAGGAGTATTTCTTGCCTTAATAATTTTAAAATTCATAAATGAATATCCCTTTCTTATGTATTATTTAATTTATTGATTTTAAGAAAACAGAGTAGGGAGAGGGAGTTGAACACTGATGTAGTGCAAGGCAGGAGAATCCCTGATGGGGATGTCCTAGCCCCCAGCAAATAACCACACAATAGAATATAATAACAATACAAAGAATTAGATCCACACAATGCAAAAATTTATAATATATTTTCATCCAACATGCCCGGCTGTAAGGCCTTCCGGGTTACGGCCAAATACAATGCAATTACAATAGAAACTCCACAAGATCTCACAAGATCCAAACCAAACCCTAGCTAGTCTAGATCCACACACTGGTAGGAACCCCCAAGGAAGATCTAAACTTGTGCTCGCAAGCCACCAAGCAATCTCCTTGTTTCCCAAGCCGCAGCTACTAGCTCTCCTCAAAACTCACTCCACAACCACCTCCTCTTCTCCTAGGTGGATCAATAATTGCCTAAAGACTTCCCCCACAACCTCTACTTATACCAATCTAAGCCACAGGTCGGCCCTGAATATAAATTAAATACAAATACCGAAATTAAATGCCACAAGTCGGCCAACAACAACAATTAAATTCCCAAAATTGATGTCTTAGTAAAATCGCGATATCTCCTAGCTCCGGATGAATTAGAACTCGTGCTTCAAACCGTAGGTAGAAATATAGGCCTTCTTCAATCCCTAAAATTTTCAGCCTCTAAATATTTGTGGAAAATTACTTATATGACCTGAAATAGGCACCAAATTCCTAAGCAAGGCCGAGCTCCCCTAGGCCATGCTGAGCAACCAAGACCATGCCAAGTTCCATTAAATACATCAAAACCAATTACCCAAGACCCAAGTGGGTTTATCAAATTCTACAAAACCCCTCACACATGAAAATAAGTCCACACAACTCCATCAAATCTCCATAACATGCAGGATAGCCAACTACCCTGGGATGCTCCTGCATCAAACACTCGACCTCTCGACCCACCCTTCTTCCTATCCTAACTACCTGACTCTACCCAAACTGATTGTCCTATGTTATTCGTTGAGAATATTGGTAGAAATAAAGGGATATATACTAGAGTGTTTTATTTCCTTTTAATAATTTATAAATAAATTATTAGAATAATAAATGTATTGATTTTCTCATGTATGTGTGTTTCAAAAAGATTTTACATTTCACGAGATTATTGTTTTTACTAATGTGATTATTTTTAGGTTTCATTTTAATCTACCCTAAAAACCCTAAAGTGAAAAGTGTAAAAAGGAAATTCATGTTAGAAAAGATTACTATGTTCATAAGGTTTGAAATTATTTTAATTAGCATAAATCTTTAATTTTCAAATACCTAAAATGTAATCTTGTATTTTACCCTATTGTAATTTTGATTTTAAAAAATCAAGATATTAGGGTTATTTGTTTTTAACTTTTCATTTTGCAAATACTAATTAAATGATTTGTAAATATATGCATATTTAGGGTTTTTGTTTGGAAAGTGAAATTATTTTATTTCGAAGACTCTATGCATTTTTATAGAATGGTTGTAAGATTATTTTTTACATTAGAAATATTTATAACATTAGGGTTGTTATTTTGAAACAATATCAATGCACTTGCCCTAAGTAAATTATTTTTAATATTGTGATGATAGGGTAAGTATTCCCCTTTTCTAGGGTGAATTATAAATTTTTCGTACCCTAATGTCTTAGAAATATTCCTATATGTAATTCATATTGTCTTATGTTTGTGGAGAGGATTTTGAAATAAATACATTTTGGTGAATATTTTAAAAAGTGAATTTTATATTTGAACATTATATTCCTATGTAATGATTTTAAGTATTATCTTATTAATGGGATATCTTTATGTTTTGATAATTAAAGTAGGTACCTATGATTAATGATTAAATTTTATTGGTACTTTTTATCAATAAATATATGTGTAAATTATATCATAATTTTATTAATATTTTATTTTGATATATCATTAATTAATAAATGAGTAATTTTAAGGATCATATTGAAAACCTAAAGCATTATTAAATATAATGATTTTAATTTTATTAAAAGATTATTTAATATCAAATGTTTGTGTGCAGGCATTAATGTAAGGATTTGGATTTTCATACACATACACCTGAAGACATAACAAATAAATTTTGTCATATGGGAAATATTTTTCCCTAAAAACCATTTATATGGTTAATGTGTAATTTTTAGGGTTAGTTTTAGGGATTAGGTTCTGTGAAAAGGTATGTCTTTTCATGAGAAACCTTTGGAAAATATATTTATATTGATACAATTTGAAAACAAGAATATCATGACACAATTGGGACAATACTTCCTACAACTACAGATTTGGACCTAATATTCAATTTTTCAAATGCTAATGTTAGATAAGTTGTTTTTTTCTTTTTCAGGTTATATATCATTTATTTTCAATTAGTTTTTCAGATACTCTATGTACCAGGGTGCTCTACTATGTTATATTCCCTAATTTCTATAGTTCAAAGTTAATTTACGCAATTCGAATAGCAACTGTATGATCTGTGAACCTACTATTGTTCATGTCGGCCTCTTAATTTGGGTTAAAATCGATAGGATTAATTATATAAATTGAATTGAATTGTGGATCAAGCGGAAGCCTGTAGGATGATAGTCTTACTTTATAGGAGTAAGTTCTCTTAAAACTCTCTCTGACTATATGTAGGATTGGAAGTAATTGACTCTATACCCAAATTTTCATTAGGCACTGATCTCATTTTGTTTGAAATTGTTAGTTGGTTCTATTTTGTAGTTTACATTATAAATCTGATTTCTTCTTTATAAAGCATTTAATTAGGTTTTAGTGATAGTTTCAAGCTTTAGTTTAAATTACATTGCAATTTAGCTATTAGGAGATTATATTGTTTTCCTCAAAGGATTGTTTACCCCTTTGGAAGGAATTGTGTTTGTCTGTACATGCGTTTGTGCAGCATAGGGAACTTGTAAATTCAGGCCTACTAGCCTTGGCTCAATCAAGCCAAAATTATAGAGGCACTAGTGTGTGCCTATCAATTGGCTAAAAATGGTCTAGCATTTTTTAACACCAAAAAATTGGTGACTCTACTAGGGACACTATCAGTAAAAGATACCTATAGAATCTTTGGTTACAGTTTAGTCAGACTCTACTAGAGATGAAACTTAGAATTAGTTATATAATTTTATCCTTCTTATGAAGAAGGTGATGACTCTATTGAACAAAGCATTTCAGTCAGTGACTCTACTGAGGGAGAAAACTCAAAAGGAGATAGGAAGATAGCCTAGAAGGGATGAGAAATTTTCCTTTAATTAGTAATAGAAGATCTATTACATGATGTTTAGAATTCTGTTCAAAAGGTTTTTGATTCCCATTGATACCAAGCCTTTGGATCTTAGAAAGTTTCAATGCATTTCTAATGAATTGTTTTCACAACTTTCACAGAGGGTTCTTGAATTTTATGGAGATTATGATGAATCAGCTCTTGATCATTTAAATGCTTTTCATATATTCCTTGATAAATATGAGGTCCATACAGAAGATGATGCCATGAAGTTGTTTGCATGGTCATTAAAAAATAATGCACAAGAAGTATATGAATCATTACCCACACATTATATCTCATCATGGAGAAAGTTCAAGAAATGGTTTCTTTATACAAATCATTATGCCAGTGGTGAAGAAGACAACATGTTCTATGAATGATATGAAGATCAAAGTTCCAGCATGGAAGAAGATCCAAATTACATTGTGGAATTAGAATCATACATGTCTCCTATGGATACATTCTTCAATTTGGAAAGATATGAAGGAGAATCTGCAATACATTTGTTCATGAGAATGATAAGGATTTATCAAAAAATACCTTCTGATATTAGGCCTGATTTTTTAAATAAAATATACATTTTAGGAGTAACTCGTGATCAGGTAAAGCTTATTCTTAAAATTGTATACAAAGATGTAATGGAAGAAAATGATAAATTTACAAAAAGGGCACAAAAACCTAATGATATTCTAGATTCAGATGAAGAAAAGTCAAATCAGGTTGAAGAAGAATCTGTACATGGTAAGATTTGTATGGAGACAAGTATCAATGGCCATGATGGTGAGGAAGAGAATCACCTCAGTATAGAAAAAAATTCAGATTTTTTGGATGTTGAATATCATAAGTATGTTCAAAAGAATGGTTTAAATTTTTCCTATAATCATCAGGATGGGCATGATCAAGTTATATTTGATACAATAAAATCTCAAAGGAGTGAAACATTTGATGAAGGAAATATGTTTATGAATGGTTTTGAAAAGGATGAAGAATTTTCTGGATATGGACCATGTGTTAATCCATTATGTGAAATAAATGAAATCTCTCTAGACTATTAAGGTGAATTGGATATAATATATGAGCATGAAGAATTTTTAACAGAGATAATTGATGAAGAATTGTTTCTTGAAACAGATGGTGATAATTTTTTGATTGAGCCTGATTTGGATACTATGCTAGAGGATATAAAAACTCTACAAGGAATTGATTATAAGAATGGTTCAGCCAATTTTTTGCAAAATCAGAAAAATATGTTACAAAATGAAGGGAAAAAATAGGTTTATGGCATCCAAATTCTTGGTCAATGTGATGAAATCTATAGTCTTTTTCAGTCTTTATATGATACAAAAGGTGATTTTGATTATTCCTCAGAGGCAGTGAGGAATGATAAAATCTCAGATGAGCAGAGGAAATACTGGACTAATACTTGTAGAATTGGTAATCTTCAAATTAGACATAAAGGAAGTTACAATAGTTTATTCCCAGTTCAAATGACACAGGCAGGTTTTGACCATGAAGGATGTTATGAACAGGTGGATCAAAATAGTAATTTGACCAATAATGATACATTTAGAATGATCTTTTTGCTAAAGGATCATAATCAAATCTTTGATAGAGGAAAGTATTGTCATCACGGATAAACATCTATTTCAGGGAGTTATCCTTACCTTTTGTGTTATATTTTCTTTTCATTTATTTTGTTTATAAATTAAATTTTTAAAGTATTGTTAGCTTGATGTTTTTTACGTTGTGATTTTTGTATATGTTATATCATTGATGTACATAATACAATATGGTTTGCAAAAAAATTTACTTTATTGCTTCCTGTGAAAATATGCTAGAACAAGAATGAACCAAGCTCTGGAGCTATAAATAAATAAATAAATAACTGCGCTCACTTTTGAGGGAAGTATATTCTTATTTAAAGCAGCTTGTATTTTCCTATTTGAGATTAAATATTAATTAAGGAAAAAGCCCTAAATTTAAAAGATCATTTATTTTCATATTATTATATAGTTATAAATGATACATATTGTGAAAGAATAGTTATGATTTATATTGGTTACTTTCAAATAGATTTATTCTTGAAATGGCTTTATTCAAATCAATTTTATTTCATTTTTTGATAAGGAATTACAATAAAATTTGTTAGAGCAGCACATTTCATCCTAGTCCAATGAATTCTCTTGTATCTCTTGTTATTTAAGAGACTGCAAGGTTCATAACACTAAGGAAAGTCTTTTGCGAGCAGCTCGTAAGGCTCCAGTATATGCTCATGGCTTCCACATTCAATGCAATATAGGGGCTTCTATTGTTTGCTTGCTTCTTGGTGAAATTCCAAAGAGGAACAACCAATGACAATAGACAAATTATAATCCTATGCAGATATTTGGAGCCATTTTTGGGGGCCATATAGGTGTTGTAAATGAAGATTTTAATCATGAAATGACTGCCCCAACCATATACCTCAATATGGGGGACATTTTTACAATGTTCTTAATTATTTTGGAGTGCCAAGAAGTCGAGAAGCAACCCAGGTTTGCAAAAAACGTGGCCAGCATGTTGAAACCAAAGCATGCATGTAGAGATCATGACAGAGATAGCTTTGATTACGAAGGATATAATGTTGCACAACAACAATAGAGTGATAATGGAAATTAGTTGAATAGCCTTGAGAAGCATAAGAATACCATACCATATAATCATTTCAACGTACAATACCGTATAGATCATGTGCAACATAATAGTATTAAAAATCACACCCAGCATGCTAGTTTCATTGGGTGTGATTTGGGAGATCAAAATACACATGATTTAGGCAGCATGGAGTTACAAATGCATAATATAAATCAGCCTAATTTGTATGCTCAGCCTAAGAATAATATACGTGAGTAGCCAAATGATATTTATCAACTTGCCTAGGAAGAGGAATATATGAAACAAAATATTCATGCTGAGAAATATAAAAATGGTTTTTGTGGACTTCTAAATACACATAACGTGTATCATGGAGGCTGTAAAACATAGCTAGAGGTATTTGCACAAATCACTCCCGCACATCAGCAACTACATAGTATGCATCACCCTAATTTCCCTGTGCATGAGGGTGAAAACAACAAATCAAAAAGTAAATAATATGTATTATCAGCAGTCTGGTGACTCATGTGACCAGCATGTTGATGGAATGAAATGTAGGTGTGTTTTAAATGATAAGGATATTCATTATTATCCGCAAAGTAATACACAATAGAAAATTCATGCACAACAAATCAATACACAGACTCACATGCAAAAGGAGGATGTTAATTATTTAAAAGATATTCACACAAGGGATTCACGTGACCAGCTAAGCAAGAGTAGATGTGCCATAAATAAAAAAATAGATTACAACTACAATAAGCGGTACCCTAATACACAGTCAATAATATTAATCAGATAAATAAGCCTGCGCAGGAGTGTTCACAGGCGTGTAATGATTAATATGGCAAAAGGAATACTCATGCGAACCATACTTGCCATGGCTGGAAAGTTAATGACTAGCACATTGAGGGGAATGGTCAGCAAATGCTTCACCCTAACTTCCACGCGCAGGGTGAAGATGATTCCCGTATACCGTCAAGCTCCAAGTTATATGGTGAGCACGTCAGGATTGGAATGCAATCGGGAAACGAGCATTTACATAACGCAAAGCTTCAAGATAATTATGCAAGAACTATCCAACTTTAAAATTTGCATACCCAAAATGATAGCACACAGTATAATTATCATTATGGGCAGTCTTACAAACATATTTGGAAATCATTTAAATGTTAAAATGGATCAATCTCACCATGGTTTGGAATGGCATGGACACACACTATGTTATGAAGACCGCATGCATGAAGAACAATATGATATGCAACTTAACTGGAGTAATCAAGTAAGTATGAATCAACATAATTGCACATTGTTGCAGGATACTGATGAAGTTATTCAGGAGTTCCCAACTCACGGTCAGTATTTGAAGCCCCTTTTCTCTTAAAACATGAAGTATTCTCTAAAAATGTACATTATTTTTGATCTTATTTAAGCCTCATGATTCTTTTCTTACTGTGGTCTACTTTTCCAGAGATAACTAGACTCTCACTTGAATACACATTCCCAATAAGAGCCACTGTTGACACCTAAAATTTCAGGTTCTAAATAAGCAAAACATCAGGGAAGTATAATCTTCATTTTTATTTTCATGAAATTTCCCTATGTAAAAATTTAAAACAATTAAAAAGGCATAAATATTTGTCATTATTCTATGTTCATGAAATAGGTTGTTAGTTATTTTATTTCAATAAATTTAATGCATGTATATTTTGAAATAAAATAATTATAAAAAATAATAAATAAAAAGGTGGCTAGAGGGAGTTGAACACTCGACCTCTCAAGCCAACATTTTTTCCTACCTACTTACCCTCCTACCTTCTAACCAATTAGTCTATTATTATTCTTCAAGAGGATTTGGAGGAGAAACTAATTTATTTACATTTTCATGTGCAGGTGAAAAATCAATACAAATTTTCACACAAGGAGTATTTCTTGCCTTAATAATTTTAAAATTCATAAATGAATATCCCTTTCTTATGTATTATTTAATTTATTGATTTTAAGGAAAAAGAGTGGGGAGAGGGAGTTGAACACTTGACCTCTTGACCCACCCTTCTTCCTATCCTAACTACCTGACTCTACCCAAACTGATTGTCCTATGTTATTTCTTGAGAATATGGGTATAAATAAAGGGATAAATATTAGAGTGTTTTATTTCCTTTTGATAATTTAGAAATAAATTATTAGAATAATAAATGTATTGTTTTTCTCATGTATGTGTGTTTCAAAAAGATTTTACATTTCACGAGATTATTGTTTTTACTAATGTGATTGTTTTTAGGTTTCATTTTAATCTACCCTAAAAACCCTAAAGTGAAAAGTGTAAAAAGGAAATTCATGTTAGAAAAGATTACTATGTTCATAAGGTTTGAAATTATTTTAATTAGCATAAATCTTTAATTTTCAAATACTTAAAATGTAATCTTGTATTTTACCCTATTGTAATTTTGATTTTAAAAAATCAGGATATTAGGGTTATTTGATTTTAACTTTTCATTTTGCAAATATTGATTAAATGATTTGTAAATGTATGCATATTTAGGGTTTTTGTTTGGAAAGTGAAATTATTTTATTTCGAAGACTCTATGCATTTTTATAGAATGGTTGTAAGATTATTTTTTACATTAGAAATATATATAACATTAGGGTTGTTATTTTGCAACAATATCAATGCACTTGCCCTAAGTAAATTGTTTTTAATATTGTGATGATAGGGTAAGTATTCCCCTTTTCTAAGGTGAATTATAATTTTTTCGTACCCTAATGTCTTAGAAATATTCCTATATGTAATTCATATTGTCTTATGTTTGTGGAGAGGATTTTGAAATAAATACATTTGGTGAATATTTTAAAAAGTGAATTTTATATTTGAACATTATATTCCTATGTAATGATTTTAAGTATTACCTTATTAATGGGACATCTTTATGTTTTGATAATTAAAGTAGGTAGCTATGATTAATGATTAATTTTTATTGGTACTTTTATCAATAAATATTTGTGTAAATTATATCATAATTTTATTAATGTTTTATTTTGATATATCATTAATTAATAAATGAGTAATTTTAATGATCATATTGAAAACCTAACGCATTATTAAATATAATGATTTTAATTTTATTAAAAGACTATTTAATATCGAATGTTTGTGTGCAGGCATTAACGTAAGGATTTGGATTTTCATATGCATACACCTGAAGACATAACAAATCAATTTTGTCATACGGGAAATATTTTTCCCTAAAAAACATTTATATGGTTAATGTGTGATTTTTAGGGTTAGTTTTAGGGATTAGGTTCCGTGAAAAGGTATGTCTTTTCACGAGAAACCTTTGGCAAGTATATTTATATTGATACAATTTGAAAACAAGAATATCACGACACAATTGGGATAATACTTCCTGCAACTACAGATTTGGACCTAATATTCAATTTTTCAAATGCTAATGTCAGATAAGTTGTTTTATGCTTTTTGAGGTTATATATCATTTATTTTCAATTAGTTTTTCAGATACTCTATGTACCAGGGTGTTCTACTATGTTATATTCCCTGATTTCTATAGTTCAAAGTTAATTTATGCAATTCGAATAGCAACTGTATGGTCTGTGAACCTACTGTTGTCCCCGTCGGCCTCTTAATTGGGGTTAAAATTGATAGGATTAATTGTATAAATTGAATTAAATTGTGGATCAAGCGGAAGCCTGTAGGATGATAGTCTTACTTTGTAGGAGTAATTCTCTCAAAACTCTCTCTGACTATACGTAGGATTGGAAGTAATTGACTCTATACCCAAATTTGCATTAGGCACTGATCTCATTTCGTTTGAAATTGTTATTTGGTTCTATTTTGTAGTTTACATTATAAATATGATTTCTTCTTTATAAAGCATTTAATTAAGTTTTATTGATAGTTTCAAGCTTTAGTTCAGATTGCATTGCAATTTAACTATTAGGAGATTATATTATTTTCCTCCAAAGATTGTTTACCCCTTTGGAAGGAATTGATTTTGTCTATGCATGCATTTTTGTAGCATAGGGCACTTTTAAATTCAGGCCTACCAGCCTTGGCTCAATCAAGCCAGAATTGCAGAGGCACTAGTGTGTGCCTGTCAGTTGGCCAAAAATAGTCCAATGTTTTTGAGCACCAACACACTGCAATGGCTCGGTGTATACATAAATCTTCAACTACCTTCCACATTAACTTGTTCAATTCTGATCTTTAATGCATAAAAAAATTATAGAATACAGTTAAGTAAACAAAATGATGCCATAGATTCATCAATAAGTTACCCAATCTATACCTTACCCATATCTCCATATCCATCTCTTCTTCATGTAGATATCTCTTTCCTTTACCATTTTTCTTCTTTAGATGTTTGTAACTATCACGATAAGCATAGTCAAAACTAGTTGACATCAATGACAACATATTGACTGATTTAATTTCCTTACATATCACTTTAATAGCTCAATGATCTCTAATCACTGTCTTTCACTTGTCCATTCAATTAATCAGGTTATTCAATCAATTGTAGATTATCAATCTCTCCCTTTGGCATTGATGGCAACACAATATGAAATATGCATTAGAATACCAAACATTTGTACTACAAATATTTTAGTAAATGGTGTAGCTCAGTAAGCTCCCCCTAGCTTGATTATTTAATATGTTTAATCACTACATAACATTTTAGCAGACTCTCCCTGTGGATTTGATCATATACTTCCTTTTTTGATACTTCTCTGATTCTTTCCCCCACCGGATAGGTATTTAGACTTTCTCTCCCATATTTTTGTTCTCTAACTGATAATTCATTAAATCTTTCTCTTCCTTTGAAAACAATGCCAAAAAGAATAAAAACTCTTCAATAGCCAAAAATAATAGTTCTGTTGTTAGATTTAGACAATGTACCTTAATGTACAAATATACAATTTCTTGTTCCAACTTTCACAACCTTAGAAAACCTAAAGTGTGAATAATTATGCATCAACATTTTTATTTTTTGATAAGTATAGGTTGATGTAACCTCCTGATCACCTTAGTGACTGACAAGCAAGGGATGGACCCCTAGTCTAGTCCTCAAGTACTCAAATGTATCCTTCGATAATGGTTTTGTAAATATGTCTGCAAGTTTCTCATTAGATTTTGCAAATTCCAATTTCACTTGCTTTTGTTTTTCTTCTTCCCTCAAATAGTGATACTTAGTAGATATATCCTTTGTCTTTGAATGCATCACTAGATTCTTGGAAATTCTTATAGCACTTGTGTTGTCACAATATATAATCACTAGATCAGTGTTGTCCTCATTTATGCCTTTCAATAATTGTTTTATCCATGCAATGTTTGAACAATTAGCAGGAGCAACAACATTTTCTACTTTAGGAGTAGACTAAGAAATACATGTATGTTTCTTACTTATCTAAGTAACTAACCTTTATCCCAAAAAGAATTCTCTATTAGTTGTGCTCTTCTAGTCATCTATATTTCCAGCCCAATCTGCGTTGGTGTAAACTTGTAGTTCAAAATTGCCTTATTTCTTATACCATAAGCCATAATTTTTAGTGTTCTTCAAGTATCTTAGAATCCTCTTAACAACAGTCATATGTGTTTCCTTAGGATTAGCATAAAATCTTGCTACAATCCCAACAACATGTGCAATATCCGGTCTACTATGCACAACATACATCAATTTTCCAATCATAGATCTATATAAGGTTTGATTTACCTTGGTTGACTAATCATATTTTGTCATATTACATCCTATGACCATTGGTGTACCTACCGGTTTTGAATCTTCCATACCAAAATTCTTCAACACTTCTTTGATATACTTTGATTGTGTTATGAATATCCTTTCATTTTGTTGTAGAATTTGCAGACCTAGAAATAATTTAATCTCTCCAAACATTCACATCTCAAATTCCTTTCTCATATCAAAAGAAAATGCTTTGCAAAGATTATCATGTCTGCCAAATATTATATCATAAAAAAAAAAATTCAGCAATAAGAATATTGTCATTATTTTCTCCATTCAAAACAAATTGATGTTGTCACTTGTCCTCACAAATCCAATACTAATAATATAAGCATGTAGTCTTTCATACCATGCTCATGGTGCTTGTTTCAGTCCATACAATGCTTTGTGCAATTTACATACCATGTTCTAGTTATTTCGATCAACAAAATGTTCAGGTTGTTCAATGTAAACCTCTTCCTCAAGAATTCCATTCAAAAATGCAGATTTAACATCCATTTGATATACTATGAATCCTTTGTGTGCAACATATGCAAGTAGTATTCTAACTCCTTCAAGTCTAGCAACTAGTGCAAAAGTCTCACCATAGTCAATACCTTCTTGTGCATATCCTTTGCATACAAGTCTTACTTTGTTCCTAGTGACTTCACCATTCTCATTCAACTTATTTCTGAATATCCATTTGGTTTCAATTACATTTTTATCACTCAGTCTTGGTACCAATGTCCATGTTTTATTTTTCTCTATCTCCTTAATTTCTTCATTCATGACCTTAATCCATTCATCATTCTCAAGTGCATCTCTAACATTTTTAGGTTCCAATTCATAAACTAAGCATGTTTTATGTCTCAAGATACTTCGTTTCATCATGCCATCTTGTTTGTCTCCAATGATTTGGTACTATGGGTGGTGTCTTCTCATGAATTTAGCTAATACTTTCTCTCTTCTTTGTTCATCAGGTGGTGCAGGTTCAATTTCTTCCTTGATAGCGATTTCCCAATTCTCGGTGTCTATAGGCTAATGTTCAGTGACTTTATCCTTTTTCTCGGAAGCTTCTACCTGTCACTTGGGTAGAGGGTCAAGTAACTCAATGAATTTATATCTAGCATAGTGATATGATTCTTTCCTTCTTTCTTTATCATTTTTCCTAGCAAACTCATCAACTTTCACATTAACACTTTCAATAATTTTGTTAGAAACCTTATTCAAACATTTGTAAGCTTTTCTCTTAGTGGAATATCCCAAAAATATTCATTCATCACCTTTAGAATCAAATTTTCCATTTCTATCATATTTCAGAATGTAACATCTACTTCCAAAAATTTTGAAATAACTCACATTAGGTGTGTACCCAAACCATAGCTCATAAGGTGTCTTGTTTGAATATTTCTTTAGTTGTACTCGATTTAATGTGTATAAAGCATTGCTAACAAATTCTCTCAGGTACATTTGTGCAACATATTTCTCAATCATCAATGTTCTAGCACAATCAACAATGGATATATTTCTTCTTTCAACAATACCATTCTGTTGTGGTGTTCTCAGTGCAGAAACATGTCTTTTAATTCCATGCTCATTACAAAAGTTAGTGAATTCATCAAAATAAACTCACCTCCTCTATCAGATCTTAAACATTTTAGCTCTTTTCCAATTTCCTTTTCTACTTTATCTTTATACCATTTAAACATTTTGAAAGCTTCAGACTTCTCTTTCAAAAATATAATTATCATCATCCTAGAGTAGTCATCAACAAATAAAATAAAGCATTTTTCACCATAATAACTCTGAGTTCTCATAGGACCACATAAGTCGGTATGAACCAACTCCAAAATAGCTTTAGATGAGTAGGTCTTTCTCTTGAAACTATATTTTGATATTTTTCCCATTTGACATTATTTTCACACGACATGGTCAGGTTTAGATAAGCTCGGTAAACCTCTAACTTTTCTTTTCTTACTGATTTTAACCATGTTGTCAAAATTCACATGACATAACCATTTATGCCACAACCACACATCTTCAATTCTAGCCATCAAACAAGAAGTTTTAACATTTTCAAGATAAAATAAAATAAATTTATATTGTTCACCAGTACTGACCAACTTTCCTCTTTCATCAGAGATCTTCACCTTCCTACTTTCAAATACAACTCGGTGACCTAATTTATTCAACTATGATACACTTAACAAGTTATAGTTAAGTCCCTTTACCTAGCATGCATTTTTACATTTAATCTTATTAATCAATATGATATATCCTTTTCCCTTCACTTGACAAGGTGTATCATTACCCATTTTAACAAATCCTCCATTATAGTATTCAAGATATTCAAATTTATCCTCATCACTAGTCATGTGATGTGTACAACCACTATCAATAATCCATGTATCATTCTTGCTAAATTTAGAGATAAGTGTCATTTCTACATACCTTTCTTCTTCTTCTAAATCTTCTTTCAAAGCTATGAATACCACCTCAATGTCTTCATCAATATCGGTGTCGGTGTCATCATCATCATGTCAAACAAGGTAACATGCCTTCTTACCTTTGTCTTTGTAGTCTCAATTATTTCTTCTATCATAGCGTGAGTTGTCTCTATGATCTCGATTATCTCTTCTATCATACTTCTTTTTACCAGATCGGTCATTGTCTTGTCATCATCTTTCCTATTAGGACATCTAGCTACAAGATGACCAATTTCTTTACAGTTAAAACATGCTAGAGGTAATTTTCCTTTCTAAATTCCTTTACCTTTTTTAAGCCTTCTAGCCATAAGTGCTTCAAGTTTGTCAAGTCCATCTTAATCATTGTCACTGTCACTTTCATTCCTTATCATATGTTTACTGCTTGACTTTCCAATTTTCAAAGATGACATAAATGTAGACTCAACACTCGGTACAATACTATTATCATAGTTATTCAGGTCAAAAGTAGTCAACTTACCGATCAAACTATCAAGTGTAATAACATTACCTGGTGCAGATCTCATTTCATGAATTGCAGAGATTCTAATAGTATATATTGGCCGCAAGGTTCTAATAATTTTACTCATAATAGTGTCTTCGTCAATAACACCTCCTACTCCTCGGATAGCATTGACAACCTCCTTGATTTGGTTACTATACTATGAAATCTTTTCTCCTTCTTTCATCTTCATGTCATCAAATATTTCTCTTAGGCTTTCAGTTGTTGGTCTCATCACATTTACATCTCCACCGTAGACTAGTGCAAGTTTTTCTCACATTGCTTTTGTTGAAGTACATGCTTTGATATATTCAAATTTTACATCAGACAGGGCATCAACAATCTCTATAATTTCTATGTTATGGTCATGTCTATCTCTTAGCTAATCAACTATCAAAGGTCCAATAGATGGTTGTATGTACTCATTATCCATGTAAAATATTGTAGATTCTCTGATTCTAGATATGTGCAACATCATTCTGCTTTTCCATGTTGTGAATTTGTCCTTGTTCAGCTTAGGCACCTCTCTCTTATACATCTTGTGATCCTTATCTCAAGTCCTTCAAAATTCCTTTTCAAGAACACAAGATTTGATACCAATTGTTAGATAACTGAGAGGGGGGGGGGGGCGTGAATCAGTTAATTCCATCTATCCTACAGTCCCTTCACCCAGATGTATATATTGAAACTTTTTCAAACAAATAACCAACTCAGTACGATAGTAATAACAATCTTTCTGTTCATTTACCGAATACTAGTTAAATCAATACTAAGTTTGCCGATTAATCCAAAATATGAAATCTGTAAAATAAACTATCAATCCAATCACATAAAATAACACATAACACAAGGATTTTAACATGGAAACCCTACTAAGGGAAAAACCACCTGGGACCGGTAACCCAAAATATTTCACTTTCTAAAGTGAGCTCTGTTAGGAGCTAGCCCTAATAAAGGTTACAATGCACACTATAAAATGTGACCTAGTTAAAGGATTTATCATTACCAGTTAACTCTTGACCAACATTCACTATGGGGTCAAATAGAAAACCATAAACATTCATAGAATGTCATATTGAAATACAAATAAGACTGTTAAGTCCACTCGATTTAGAGATTTAGTTGTAACAATGGTTAAATTGATGCAATAGTTATCTGATCCAAATACAACTAAGATTGCATATTTTCAGTTCTAAGCTAAGCTCATAATACCTCCCTTGATCAGTAATCAATTTAATTCTTCATATCCTTCAATTTTACTCCATTTGGTGTATGCTTTTCTATTGCTCAGCATTGTCTATAGTAGCTCAGTTCTATCCACAACCAGTTTGATTAGAGGTGCATGAAAAAATTCCTTTCACATAATTTCTCCTATAGACTCAATTATCCCATACTCAACAATGAATCTCATGTCTCTTTAAATAGGCATCATAAACTATTTTCATCTCATCCATTAGATTTTGCCTCTTAATCTTCATCGACCATTTTTCTGCTTCATACTTCTTGGACGGATGTGTCTCTAACATGTTTCAAACTCTTCCATCCGATCATCTCTGAATTTTATCAGCCTTTAGATCCTTATAACTAACTTTATCTTTTACCTTGGAATCATATGCAATTTTCCAGCTCATCAATTTATTCAGCTTCTATAGCATTTGATTATTTTCTCTTACTCGATTAATACAGAATGTTTCAGTGAATACTAACTTGATTATTACTAATACTCAGTATACACTGCACTTGCTCGGTGTATTAAAAAATCTTCAATTATTGACCACATTAACTTGTTCAATTATGATCTTTAATGCATAACAAATTTATGTAATACAATTAAGTCAATAAAATGATGCCATGGACTCATCAATAAGTTACCCAATGTATACCTTAGCCATATCTCTATATCCATCTTTTCTTCATGTAGATATCTCTTTCCTTTACCATTTTTCTTCTTCAGATGTTTGTAACTATCATGATAAGTATAGTCAAAACTTGTTGTCATCAATGACAACATATTGATTTATTTAATTGCCTGACATATCACTTTAATAGCTTGGTGATCTCTAATCATTGTCTTTCACTTTTCTATTCAATTCATCAGGTTATTCAATCAGTTGTATATTATCACAATCTTCACTGCTGTGAGAGTGACAATGAAGATATGAATATGACCGTATCGGATAAGATGTAAGAAATCTATGTAGGCATCAAGGCATAAGCATTGAGATGACCTAAATAGGGTTTCCTATTTGTTTTTTTAAGATAACACTTGTACCAAGGCATAGACTGCCAAGATAACTAGGAGAATCCTCGTAAGTGCCTCACATAAGAAACAAACATGGAGATAATTCCAACCTCTTCTAAGTGTCCAAATAAAGAGGTTTGAGGTATGTGTGATGTTCCAATCATGATGGGGATCTTACCATAGACACCTGATCATTAGACAATGTAGGATCATTAGACAATGTAGGATCATTAGAGTCAAACAACAAGCAAAAATTAAAGAAAATACATTATGCCCCCAATCATAAATCTCTAATCAAGTACACATCATCGAGTGACCTTAAAAGACATAACAAGAGAAAATAAATGATAACAGACATCACACCAAAAAATAGTTCAAAATATCTCAGTCATTTTCAATTTTCTAGGATGTAGTTTGTGTTGGGTGTTAATGAACATGGTGCATAGGCACCACCGCCCTCAATTTTATATTAATTCAATCATGCCAAAGAATGGTATATTTGTCAATTCGCATTGTAATGATTTGAAAAAAAGGTATCATAGGACACTTGTAATAGAAAATATGAATAGAATTCAAAGGGTCATAAGGGAATGGTTTGTAACTGTGGAGAGTTGTCTTTAAATAGACATTAGGGTAATGAAACAAGACACGGGGAAAGAATTGGTTACAGGAGTGAGTGAGAGAAGAATAGAAGAGAAAATCCAAATGGCTCTCTGGCGGCAGCCAAAGAGCCATTCATTTTTAATTGCAGACAGTCTTAATGAAGTCATTGTTATTTGTAAATTGTTTTGAATCGTATCTTGTTCAAAATCTTAATACTTCCTTGCAGGTTGATTTCATAACTTCTTTTGGAATGGCTTTTATATGTTTATTTTTATCGGGTTCTAATTTATTGGTAATCGATGTCTCCATGGATAGTATATTGTTGTTTGGTTTCAGTTTGATGGAGAGTTTATCTTGTTCGTAAATGATAGTTTATCCCTTCACCATGATTTACGAACAAGATAAACTCTCCATCAAACCAAAACCAAACAATAATATACTATCCATGGAGACACCAGTTACCAATAACTTAGAACCTGATACAAATAAACATAGAAAAGCCATTCCAAAAGAAGTTATGAAATCGACCTATAGGGAAGTATTAAGATTTTGAACAAGATACAATTCAAAAAAATTTACAAATAATAATGACTTCATTAAGACTATTTGCAATTACAAATGAATGGCTCTTTGGTTGCTGCCAGAGAGCCATTTGGATTTTCTCTTCTATTCTTCTCTCACTCACTCCCATAACCAATTCTTTCCCTGTGTCTTGTTTGATTACCCTAATGTCTATTTAAAGATAACTCTCCATGATTACAAACCATTCCCTTACGACCCTTCGAATTCTATTCAAATTTTCTATTACAAGTGTCCTATGATACCTTTTTTTCGAATCATTACAATGCGAATTAAAAAATATTCCATTCTTTGGCATGATTTAATTAATATAAAATTGAGGGCGGTGGTGCCTCTACACCAGAACACCTTTGTGCTTGTGTCAAAGTGCATATGTGTAGATTTGATATGTGTTGAGGAACATAACAATGTCTAGATTGGTAGTGTTAAGAAACACTATATGATTGGGGTGTTGAGAAACACCAAGTAGTGTTAGTGGTAAATTGTCCATTAGGAAGGACTAATATATTGACTCAGGTTAAACTCAAAAAATCGGACAAGTGATAAAGTGTTGAAAGCTTAGATAGGTAGCATATGATTACCCCCAAGCGACAGATAAGAACCAAGGACAAGACCAAGACTAGTTCCAATCCATGACAACACAAGGAGACATAAAGCGATTAGAAGAGGATCAGGCTGATGAAGGCACACGAGCTCAGCCACGTGTTGATAGATGGAGCACTAATTATGAGTGATGCCTATTTGTTAGGTTTTCACCACTTGGGATTATTTTATTATTTCTATCAAGGCGCCTATTTCTAGGTTTTCACCAGGGCGTATTCTTTTCTTTTTTTTATTTTTTTTGTTTTGTTTTCTATTTTTCTTTTCATTTTTTTATATTTTTTTATATTTTGATTTTTTTGGGATACATCAATTCACCCGTTTCTAGGTTTTCACCATGATGATCATTTTTTCAAGACATTATATATTTTTTAGGTTTTTTTTCAAGACTTTATATGCTTTTTAGGATTTTTTTAGGATCATAAGGTTTTGTACATGATGTAGAATGTCTAGCTGTAGAATCATTTCAGGTGAAGAGTGATGAGAGGCTCTTTGAGAACATCGCCTTCTTGAGTAGCCAACTGATAAGCTCTAGAACCAAATTTTGCAGTGATGGCAAAAGGACCCAACCAATTAGGTTCAAATTTACCCTTTTATTCTCGATGTTATTGATTCTTTGGGTTCTCTCTCAAAATGAGATAACCAACTTCAAATTCATGATGAAGAACCTTCTTGTTGTATCCTTTAGACATTCATTTTTAATAGACCCTCAAATGGTCAAATGTTTCCTTTCTAGGTTCATCCAATAATTGTAGCTCTTGAAGTCAAGAAATTTTATAATCATCATCTGTAATAAGCCCATGTAATGATATCCTAAGTGATGGTATCTTGAATTTGATTGGTAGGATTGATTCAGAACCATAGACCAATAAAAATGGTATATCCCGCATAGGCATTTCAATTCTAATTCTATAATTCTAGAAAGCAGGATTATTTTGGTCAAGGCTTCTACCGATTTATTCCCCCAAGGATAGTAACACTAGTACATTTCACCTTAAATTTCGACCTTAAAATTTGACCATGTCATAAAAAGATTTAACTTGGTCGCATTATAAAGGATAACTTTTCTTTTTTTTACTTTTATGCCCGTGTTGGTCGAAATTTTGACCAACACGTCATAAAAGTTAAAAAAAGAAAAATAAACTTCATTTCATGACTTCTTTTTTGTACGGGCAGGAGTGGGCGAGCGAACAAGAGAATTGAACCATTACTCTATTTTCACAATTTTCCCACCAGTCTATCACTATGTTTTTGAAGGTTACAACCCTTGGACTTTACACAGACTCTCAGTAACCTATTTTGAATCACAAAATAAACAATACACTTTCTTCAATGCCCTCGACTGTCACAGGAACTCATGACCAGAGTTGATCAGGCTTGGCATGATTCAACTGGAATTATCTAAAGAGATTGGAAAGTGATCACTGCTTTATAGTTTCAACTACGAGATTACAAATTCTGCACATTCTCCTTTTATTTTCTAATACATTCTTGCCCTTTTGTTAATAAACTGTTTACATTTTCTAAGTGCTGCATCAAACCTTTAACATACACATTCTTCTCCATGTTACAGTTGTGGTTCTAAACTTATTGTTTGTATGTCATTTACTCCCCAATATGGATTTCGAGTCTGTTCCCTTCTCATATGAGTCCACTGGTAAATTTCACAATGTGTGTCTGCTAGGGCATCACCAAACTGTACCCGATTAGGGCATCACTGTCTAGAAGCAATGGTGGCTTCTCCCACAATCTGAGTGTTAAAATTAACAATATTTAAGGTCATTCCCCATGTCTCATTCATTGAATGTTGATATGAGACTATGGGTGCCGACCACTATGCATTATAAGTGCGATGGTGTATTCACCAGTCGACTGGACCGAAAGACAAATTCAAACTCTGTTTTCAAATGAAACACAGCTAATAAAACTGACTATTTACCATACACACATCTGACTATTATCAGAGTGTTCAGGTTTACAAAATGATGTATTCCATTTCTTGCCAATTTGAACAGACTTGCAGTTCACGTTATGCTCAATACATTGTATGCATAAAACTAGTCTAAAATAGAGAACAACTATTTACTGCTAACCTTTTAATTTTCAAAATAGAATGCAACGAACATCTAATTTGTAAACATGACAATGACCAGTTGCGAGCCCCAAAAGTCTTTTTAACTCAAATTGCGGTTTTTTTTTTTCTATTCATATGCTGCTTCCTAGACCTCTGTCCCAATCCCAACGATTGGACATTCAAATAAAAGAAAAGTTTCTGCAAAATGGTCCCAACAGTTGGGAAAACCGATTGCAATAACAAACAAAACAAAACCCCCAAGTAACAGCTAACCATCGATTAAACAAAATGGACTGTTCTAAACAAACAACCGATGGTAAACACTAAATATGACCACAACCAAAACAAACAACCGATGATATATATTCTATTGTTTAGCTTCAATAATGGAGGCAGCCCTAGATAAGATAACTACTATCATCCACAAATTGTTGTTGAGTCTCAGTAGGTAGGGAGGAAGCAATTTTGACACACTTAAGGAGACAAAAATCTTAAAGTCTAGTATTGTTTCTCCCCAGAGCTTCAACAACATGAATTAAAAGGTAGGGAGATAACGGGTCACCTTTACTCAGACCCCTTCCATGAGAAAAAATAACCTTTAGGAGAGTTTTTAGCAAAATAGAAAGGGAGGGAGTAGTGTAGCAGGCTTCCAAAATTTTTAGAAATCTTTCTCCAAATCCAAACTTTTTGAGGATCTCTACCATAAAAGGCCATGAGACCCGATCATAAGCCTTGGATATATCAATTTTTAAGACCATGCCCGACTTCTTGATATAGTGCATTGAATGAATCAATTCATGAGTGGTAAACATAGCATCCATTATGTCTCTTCACTAAACAAACCCTTTTTTATTCTAAGATACCAACTTATCTAAAACAAGTTTGAGTCTGAAAACTACTAGCTTGGATAGGATTTTGTTTATATTATTGTAGAGGCTACTAGGGGTAAAATAATGCATAGTAGAAGCATCATCCTTTATAGGAATCAATGGGTTGAATGTAGCATTAATATATGGTTAAGGATTTTTCTTGATCTAAAAAAATTTCTAGTCATTTTTAAGATGTCCCTAGCCACAATATCCCAATGATCCTAGAAAAAAGCCAAGGGAAAACCATCCAAACCTAGAATCTTAAAATCCCTAAAGGAGAACACCACCTTTTTTATTCTATCCATAGTAACTAGTTTTTTAACATTTCTTTCAAGCCATCTTCAATCATTAAGTTTGGGGTAACCTCCAAAAACTTGTCCATTTTAACCCTATCCACTTGAGCTTTTTTATTAAGGTGGGAAAAGAAGGAAATAACCTCAAAAACTATGTCCTCCTCCTTAGTCACAATAGAGGCATAATCTCCTATCATCTTTCTTATTATGTTTACTTATCTATGTTTCATAGTGGATTGGTAGAAGAGTTTAGTGTTTTGCCTCTTTCTATTAGTCATTGAATTGTGGACTTTTGTTTCAAGAAGACCTCCTCTTCTTTAGTGGTTTTAAACCATGGAACCCTCAAGTCTCTTTCTTTTTCATATATGTTATCATCCATTCGTCCCCTCTCTAATTGAGATTGGATATCTTTTAATTCTAGGGCAAGAGATTTTATCTTTTGAAAGATGTTCCCAAAAGATATTTTGTTGCATCCTTCGATGAAGCCTTTGACTTTTTTAAGATTTTGAGGGACAATAAACATAGGATGCCCCTAAATGGGAGAGTTCTACCCATTAACAATTAATTTTTTGAAATCAAGATAGAATGATCCCACAATTTAATATCTAAAAGGGAAGGGATCTCTATTAGAATTATTATCTCAATTTATAAGTACAACATTGTGGTCTAAACCAGTTCTAGGAAGAACATTAAGGGAAAGTTGAGGAAGGATGTTACAATTACTAGAAATAAGGAGTCTGTCTATTTTAACTTGTAGCAAAGTATCTCCTTGTCTTCTGTTACCCCAGGTAAATTTAGCACCTTTAAGATCAATATCAATCAACCTATAAATTGAAAAGAAATCAATAAAATCCACCATACTTTCAGAATAGTACATTTTGCCAATTTTGAGTATATACTTCACATTTTGCTCCTATTCTTCCTTCGGCTGATGTAGACAATATAGCATATCATGTGGAGATTTTTGTGGAGATTCAATATGGTCTTTTGAATCTTCCAGTTCTTTCATCTACTAAGGGTCTACAAACATGTTGATATGTAATAATCAATCCCCAATTTTCTTTGTTGGGTTTGGCAAGATTGGGTGTTCTTATCTGATTTTTGAATAATTGTAATGCTGGTGCATTTTGAGTAGAGATAATTAGAAAATATTCATATATGCCATTATTCCTTCTAAATTTGATAATTACAAGCTAAAATGGCTTGTAACAGTCATAAGAATCACAAATAGAAAGGTTCCATTTTTTGGACAGCTTACTAGGAGTATCTCAGATCTGGAATCTTCTCTGTTTATGAACAGAATTTGAATAGCAATAAGAGTTATTTTCAAAACTTAAATCCTCCACCCCAAGGCATGAAATTGAACATTAATGCAATTTTCAAATGAAGGTGACCACAATTCAAATCAGGTTAAATATCATTCAAAGCAGCTTGCTACAGAGCAAGAGCAGCCCACTACTAACAAGTGTGTAGGAGAAAGTTGTAATCCTTCAAACCAGCACTCCAATTACAGTTATTCAAACAGATTGGATAAGTGATTAATGCTTTGGGAAATTCTGACTACGAAGTTACAGGTTCCATACTTCTCTATTTACTTACTGTTGCAATTCTACTCCTTTCAACAATGGATTGTTTACTATTTCGGTTTCCAAATGCTGAATCATTCCTTATTTTCTGCATTCTGTCCCACACTACTGTTGTGGTTATTCATCTAATCTCACTGTTGAATATCCAACTATTCCTAATTTAGGGCTTTGACTCTGTTCATTTTCATAAGTGTTTTACCCGGTTAGGGCATCGAAAATCTGTTGACTACACATGTAACTGATTTAGGGCCTCGTTATGTTCATAGACCCGAGCTTAACAAAATTCAAACCTTCCCACTTTCCAATCACGGTTGCGATGTTTCATCTAATTCACTGGTTCTACACAATGCATATACCCAATTAGGGCAACGACTATGAAGCAAGTTTAACCACTTTCTGCGGCTCTGAGCATGAAATTTTGTAACAAAATTACCCTAACTTTTCTCTCATCCTACGGCATTGAAGTCCCGCGGTGAAGTTACAAGTTAGGGCATGATCTCATAGCCAAATTGACACAGTGGAATTGGGTTCGGACTGATAGAGTATCATGTAAAACAAATTTGAAACAATGTAATTGTTTCAAGCTAATCCAATTTATTTTTCTAATCCTTCTTTCAATGTCAAATATAATACAATGTTGAGATACTCTGATAAAACTAATAATAAGCATAGATATAATCATATTTTTCAAGTTCAACTAATTAAAAATGAAAAGTGAGACATGAGATAGTATATGAATAAAGGGTGAGAAGATGCATCCCTAGAAATGGTTGAAGACTAACTCTAATGGAAGAAATGGCTCAAGGAGGACTAGGGACCTGATCTTTGCATATTTCACCTCTTGTGATTAACCTATAAAATTGTGTTTGAAGGGGTAGCTTGAAAACAACATTGACATTTAAGTTGGGTAGTATAGCCCAAAAGACTTCCAAATTCTCTTGTTCCATGTTCATGTAGTTGGAATATATCTTTTGACCTTGAGACCTTGAAACTTATATGCAATGCTCCTTTAATGTCCTAAATCTTATTTGTACAAGTGTCACATGTGTCTCTAAAAAACCAAATCACTTTATATTACTGTCTAAAGTGTCAGTTTTTCTATTGATGTCAAAGGGGTAGAAATGGAGTTAGAATCCTAGCAATTCAATGGGGGAGATAGGAAGTGTGTGGAACTTGAGGTGTTTTAGTTGTTTCAGACATGGGGAGTTCAGGCTCTTGACATATTAGATTTACAAAGTTGTGTTGATGAGCTAGCAAAATTTTGTTGTTTTCCATCATTTACAAAGGATGAGATTGTTAGACATTTTTTTGTCATTGATGTCAAATGAGTGATGAAAAATGAGTTTTAAGAAGAGTCAACAAGTAGTAGTCATTGATGACAAGGTATCCAAAGTAAGTAAATTAATTTTCATGTCATGTCGGATTTGTTAATATTACATTTTGAGTTACAATAGTAGTATTATGAGTTGCAGTGTTGGTGAAATCATTTAGCATGGGTCTATAACATCATGTTGCATTTATTCATGTTGGTGGAAGTGATCTAGAAGTTCGATTCAGAATGTTTTGATAAAGTTACCTAGATAGTGAGCTTGTTCTTATAACTCTTTATAATCCATATTATCCAAATTTTTCAAATTTTATGTGTATCAGTTACCAAGTTTGAAATATAAGTATTGTGATGCTAGTGAACTTACTAGTTTGTTTTGCTAACTTGATGCAATAATAGATTATGGTGTGTGCCCTCTAGATGTAGCATGTGGGTGACCGTTGGGAAAATTTGTGCCTATAATAAGATTCATGTGGCATTTCATATGCTTTGGTGTAGTTTGTGGGCTATTTGATATAACTTGTTATACATTTGAGACTAGCTTGTGTACATTATATATATATATATATATATATATATATATATATATATATATATATATATATATATATATATATATATATATATATATATATATATATATCCCAAAATGTTAGAAATATATAAAAGTGTGTGCTTCATTATGAATCATCCAATTTGTATGAGTTGCGTAAAATTGTGAGTTACATTCTCAATCATTGAAAAGGTTATTTTGAGATCATTTGCTAAGTAGTACAGGTCGCTAAAGGTTGATACTAGTAGTATAATTTTCTACTATACATATTGGGGAAAACTATCTCACATATAGGAGATAGATGAAGAGCCCAAACTCTCATCAACAAGCATGGGTCCTTAACTCTCCTAGGTATGCAAACCTTAGTCTGTAGACACCACTTACGAAATCCAACATAAAGATTTGCTTGTTGATTTTTATTTATACTTACAAAGCTCCAATAGCATGGGAACCCAACATTTGTGTCTTTTTAAAAAAATTATGGAGGAAATTCGAAAAAAGGTTGATTTCAGAATTGAGAGAGCAGGAAGCCTCTGTTCACCCGAAGAACTCTCATATTTTTGGGCATCTGCGAAATATATGGGATTCTTAATTAATACTTACAGGTCAATTCATTCAAGATTTTATGCAATTCATAGTAACATTTGTAGCTAAATAAGCTGTTACAAATTAGATCATGCATTCTGAACTTATTTTCAATATCAATCTTTAAGAGCAATTTATGCTAAAGATTGCAGAGGGCTATGTCTATGTTTAATCTCAATTCTTCCCAAAAGATAGATGGGTCTTCTCTATCTTGGCCAATGAACAATGTGGTCGTGGAGGGAATGGCAATGTCACCCACTTAGGATAAGGATATCTCCTATTGATGAGAAGTGTGATAAATGTAAAGTTTTTTGGGAGAAGATAAATAGAATTAAAAAGGGTATGGATGATATGGATAAACTACAGTAAACTACTGGTTCATTACACTTTGTAGACAAATTTTCTCTTTTTTTGAACTTATTATGTTGAGTAAGCATCTACTGTTTTAATGCAATGTTCAACTCCAGCCAGATTTTGATCCTTTGGAAGCACTTCAAACTGAGGGACTTCAGCCTCCTAATGCTCGAGTATGACCTCTGGACAATTTAAATAGATGTCATCATATTTTACCATAGGTATGGCTTATTTGGTAACATAATTTACCTTTTTCAGGCATGATAAAAGTTCTCTAAATTCTAAGCTTGTATTACACAGAAACTGAGAAATCAGTGGTTGATTTACAGGAGGTTCCTGAATCAGTAGTAAACATATCTCCCAAGAGTAGATCAGCAGAATCAATTGAAGCTCAGGAACGAGCTAAGGTAAGCAAATGGTGCTGCCATATGATGACAGTTTTCATGATTACCACATGCATTCATGTGTAAGGCATGCTTTGACACCAATGAAACTTTGTGTGTGCGATTTGCTACTTAGGCTTGAACTTCCCTTGTCCTTCAAAAAGCAGTAGAAAAGGCCTGCCAAGTTACGATCTTTGACATGCTTGCAGGTGCATAACATTTTGCTTTGCTTTTTCATGTAAGGAAAAACTCTTCACCATGAGAAATGATAGCTGTAATTCTCAATGCTTGAATTCTATGTCTCCATTTTCAGAGTCAGCTTGACTGTGTCCCAAGCTAACATTTTCTTTATTTTTATCAATGATGTTTACTTCCCCTTGACTTTATTCTTCTGAATGACTGTGGATGCTAGTTGTATTTACTAGGTTAATGCCTTTGGATGCTTGCATATGAAGTAGAAATAGTAGCACAAAATTCTATCCTTGAAAAAACAATTTCCCTTTGACGTAGAAGAATTGGATTAAGAGGAACAATTGAGCTTGTTACCCTCAAAGTTGCAGTTTCCTCTATAGTCTAGTCCATTTTCTTAGCTCCTTCGGACTAGATATTGTATCTTCTAGACTAGCATCAACTTTGTTCAATGTGAATACAATATTATCATAACTTGGAGGCATGCTATATAATAAAATAGCTTTAGCATCATCATTGTCTACTTTAGTATTTATCCCAGCTAATTGATTTAATAGGGAGTGAAGCTTACTAATATGTTGAACAATGATATCACTAATTGATATCCCAGCTAAATGATTTAATAGGGAGTGATACTGTCAACACTTGGGTTAACAACTCAACATATTCATACCAAAAAAATGAAGCTTACTCCCAAATTTAAATGAAGCTTACTCCCAAATTTATCAAGTTGTGTTAACTTACCGATGACTTGATGCTTGACTCTCAGTAAAATGGTGATATAGGGGTCCTTATATTACACAGAATTTTGATTAAAAGTTAAAATATAGCATTAAAATCTAAATGATAAAGATATTTCATATGATGTTTTCGATATTAAAATAGTTGAGAAAATGGTTGTTCAGTAATGATTTTTATCAGCAGGTTGCAAACAAATCATCCTTCTTCCACCAATGAGTCATTCCATTTAAGAAAGACCATGTCTGACGATATCAACGCATAAAAAAATAGTGAGACAATTGCTAGACTATGGTCTAACTTAAAAAGAAAGGGTGATGGAAAATGTTATTGTCCTTGCAAACTTTGTAAGGGCTTAAAGACTCGAAGATATCTAATCAAAACAGCTGAGGAACATTGTAGGCAACATGGTCACATTGAAGGGGGAAATGAATTTCATCCATTGGTATGTATTTTAATATTTTATAAAATACATAAGACATGATTTGATGATGACAACATGGTCATGGTTAATATAAGGTCCTCATTTTCATATAGGTCAACGTCCCTCAGTTTCATGTTATGGACCATGACAATTTGGAGAATGTGGATTTCCAAATGAGGGAACATGGAGGTGTGAATATAGAAGTAGAAGGTAATGATAACATGGAAGAAGACCATGATGATGAAGAAGATCAAGATGATCACGATGATCAAGATGATGATGATGTTGATGCAGAGCTTGATGTACCTATACTTGAGAAGGCACACGAGCCCCTATATGAAGGCTGTGAAACAACTCTTCTTGCCACTATATTGTTGTTGGTGAACTTGAAGGTTATGAATGGTTTATCCAACGTAGCAATGACACGTATGTTAAGGTATGTCATCTTTTTTCATTATTTTAGTCATAATTCCCTTACAATTAATATTGGGTGAATCGTGTAGCAATTAATATTCTTTAAATTAACAAATTATATTTTTAGTCATAGGTTGGTAGGTGAGTGTTTGTTACCACCATCAAACATTCTACCTCGCTCGTACCGAGAATTATCTGCCATTATGAAAGATATTGGAATGGAATATCAAACAATACATGCATGTCCGAACGATCATATTATATATTATAAACAACATGAATTTGCAACAGAATGCCCTATTTGTCATATTAGTAGATATCAATCAGATTGAATAACAAAAAAGGTGCCTCGCAAGGTTCTTCGACATATTCCCATTATTCCGCGTCTGCAATGATTATTCAAGTGCAATAGCTTGGCACAATTTATGGATTACCATGCACGCAATAGAAGTTAAGATGGCATTATGCGAATGTCTGCAGATGGCTCGGCATTTAAGGAAATAGAAGAAAAATGGCCACACTTTAAAGAAGAACCTCACAATCTCAAGCTTTCATTGGCAGCGGACGGTGTCAATCCATTTGGAGAGATGAGATCTACTTACTCGGTGTGGCCTATTTTTTTTATCAAAAATAACATTCCTCCTTGGTTGTCCATAAAGAGGGAGCACATAATGTTGTCACTGATTGTTCCAGGTATTTTTTGATTTAATGGTCATCTAAATTAATTTATTATTAATAATCCATCAAAATGGTCATAATAATTATGTAATATTTTTGTTCATTCAACTAGGTAAGTACCAAGTTAAAGATATCAATGTATATATTGAGCCCCTTATCGACGAGTTGATGGTCTTATGGAATGGGGTCACTATGTATGACATCTCTAGACCAATAGGACAAAGACAATTTCAATTCCATGCAATGCTTGTATGGACAATACATGATGCCCCTGGGCTAACACATTTTTGTGGTATGTTCTCTTCTTAACGCCTCTTTTTTGGTATGTTATAGTGCTAACACAAAGTTAACACATTTAATCCAATTATACATGATCTTGTAGGTCTTCAGATAAAGGGAAAATTTGCATGTCCAGTTTGTGGTCCAAAGAAAAAATCTCGTCATTCAAAAAGTTTGAAAAAGCAGGTGTTTGATGAGAATAGACACTTTCTCCATAGAAATCATAAGTACCGAATTACTGAAAAACATCTTTTCAATGGGAAAGAAGAGACTACATCAAAGCCACAGAGAATGACACCTCGCCTATGGAAGTTGGCATACAATAAAATAAATCATCGAGGTAATGTCATTCCTTTGATGGGTTTTGTTTCAAATTTATATTTTGATATTGTGTTTTGTTTACTGATGATGTAATTGATGCTTGTGAAGGTTGTCAAGGCATCAATGACCAACTTCCAAAAGGACTAAAAAGTTATCCTACACAATTTACTACGTTGCCGTACTATGAGAAACTCCCAATTGTGCATTTGTTTGATCCTATGCATATTAGAAAGAATGTAACAGAGACATTATGGAAAATATTGGATGGAAGGCGTGACAAAGACCAAATTATCAAAATTTGTAGTGACATTGAAGAATCCAACCATGCAATGAAAAATTTTATTCGATCAAATAACAATGGAGACCAGATTAATACAAGTGCCCTTCCATGGTTATTGTCGAAGCAACAGAGCAATGCTATAAAAGAAATTATAAAGAAAATACGATTTCCCACAAGATTTGCTGCGAACATAAATGATCTCATATCAAAGAAAAGTGAATTTGGGCCAGGGATGAAAACACACGATTGGCATATATTTATTAAGGTAATTCATATTATTTTGTATTCACTATATATTTATATACTGCATGTGGTTTTCATTGCATTCTTTTATAAAATATTGACAAGATCATTTTACAAATATTGCAGTATGTTCTACCTCTATCTCTCCCACACCACTTTGCCAACGGTGTCAAACAAGTTATATATGATCTTGGAAAATACATGAGGTGGTTGTCATCTAAAGAAATCAATAAAGAAGATATAAAATACTAGAAGAGAAAAATTCCTCTTCTTATGTATGAAATGCAAAAGTGTCTACCTTCAACTTTTTTCAATGCACAAGAACATTACCTCATACATCAAGTTGAGGAGATTGAATTGTGTGGACCTATACCAACTAGGTCAATGTGGATGGTTGAGAGGCACTTGAAATTTTTAAAAGGCTTGGTTTGACAGAGAGCACATCCTGAGGGTTCTATGGTGGAGGGATATATGGTATACCAGACCATGGTGTACATTACTGAATATCTTCCTAAGTTTGCAGCAAAGATCCATGTAGATCATATTTGGGATCCCAACTCCATTAAAAAATTTGAAGGGGAGTACTTGATGGGAAAAGGTAGATTGAGGAAAGTGAGAGGTAAATCTAAGATGTTATTGTAGTTAATTAATTCTTATAAATTTGGTAGAGAGTGGGATGCAATAAATCTAAGATGTTTTTGATACAGCTGGTCGAGAGTGGGATGCAATACATTTGTATATTGCAAACAATCTTGATTGGATGATGGTATGGATTGAACGATGTCAACAAAATGGTTTCTCATTAACATGGGAAGGTGTTGCTTCATTGGTTAGAGAAGCTCATCGTAATGGAGATTCCAATGTTACTCCAATGGTAATTGAGCTAGCACATGGTTTAAGAGGTGGACAGGTACGTAGAAATTTATTAATGGTCATGACTCGTATGTTTCATATCAACTCATGATGCAAATAATTTACACACTTGAAAAATTGCAGGTCAAGCACCACAAAGCTATGTACTATCATGGCCACAAATTTTGCATAAAAAAGTTGGATGACACAAAGAAAACTTGTGATTCTGGGATAAGTGTAGTTTTTGAGGTCACCAATATATCATCTAGAAATGACATACATCCTCAACAATCTCAAAATCAATACTATGGCATCTTAGATGATATAATTGAGTGTGACTTTAACTCCTTCAAAGTAGTTCTATTTGTCGTCAAATGGTACAGGCTACGACTAAATCAAAATGATCCAGATAGAACTGTTATTCAACATGATAATGGATTTACAATGATTAATACAAGGTCATTTGAGCCAGTTGGAGATGAGCTCTATGTTCTTCCAAGCCAGTGTGAGAAAGTGTTTTACTCAGAGGTTCCACATAAACAAGGTTGGTCATTTGTTGTTAGACATGATCCAAGAGGAAGGCCGATAAAGTATAATGTTATGGAAGAAGAAGATACTGAAGATGATGAAGAAGCAGATGATGATGATGATGATGATGATGATGGTGATGATGATGGTGATGATGATGATGATGATGATGATGATGATGATGATGATGATGATGGTGATGACGATGGTGATGGTGATCATGGCGATGATGATGATGGTGATGTTGTTGATGGAGATGATGCTGGTGATGATGGAGATGATGGCGATGATGATGATGATGATGATGATGATGATGATGATCAATGACATAATTGAAATGGTTACATATTTATTGTGTTCAATTCTAATGATTACATATTTATGTTTTGTTTTAAATTGTAATGGTTACATATTTATTGTGTTCAATTCTAATGATTATGACATATGTGATTTATAATTACCAATTTTTTGTTTACGATGCTCAATTAATTGTTGTTGATACATGTATATTTGTGTTTGATTATCACCCTTTTTGCAAACAGGCAATTGACTAAAGACATTGTCACCCTAGCCTTCTGTTGACGATCTTGCATTCCATATATAAGGTAAATTTATTCATGTTTACGATGTTACATATTGTTCATGTTATCTTCTAAGTTATTTGTAGCATACGTATCATGTAATATTTAGCTAACTTAAGATAAATGATTAACATATGCAGGAAATTTGACCCCTTTGGCGTGGATCATGCATAGTGACATGGATCAGCAGGTATAAGTCAATAAATAGACATAATTTTCTTATATTCTTCTTGTTTATCACTGAGCACGTATGTTATAAATAGACATATTATATAATCATATAATTTATATATAGACAAAGAAGAACCATATAGAAATATAATATATAATCACTTTCAACCTAGTACATTTTATATGTCTCATGTATAGACAAAGAAGAACCATACGTATGGGTCACAACTTGATTATTCTATATATATTGACGTGGCAATATCTCATTTGATGGATTGTAGCACCCACCAAATAGGTACTTGTCATATCTATCTACATCGAATGAGGGAAATGAGGGAATGCTAGATGAAAGTTCTACATGTAGTACGGCTAAAATAGGGAGATCAACTAGAGGTCAAAAGATTAGAAAAAAATTTGATAAACGCATGCAATATTTCCTTGCTAATGGGGGGTCATGTTCTTATGATGATGAGACCAAAGGTGACATCAAGGTGCCCTTTCGGTATAGACACATTGAGAAACAATGGGTACCCAATGAGCTACCTCCAATTAATACTGATTTTTGTGTTAATGAGAGGATATATCGCATTGCTCCATCCTCATTACATGGTTTGGGCCTATTTTCCATGGATGGGATAAAGGTATATTACAACAGAGTTGTTGAATTGTTCAAGTATGTCGGTCTGTGTTACAATTACAATGATTGGATGCGGATTGTTCAATATAAAAAAAGTATGCGTAGGTATGCACTATCAGCTAATTATATACAAAGGAAAGAAAATGATCAAAGTAAAAGATTTGCAATGTACATTGATGGGAGACCAAAAGTGACAAGTAATATTGTGGGTTTTATAAATAGTACGTGACCTTCTTCAACTAATAAGCAACCCAATTGCATATTTGAGGCGCGTGAGGGGAATCAAGTTTTTGTATGTGCAATAAAATCAATAAGTGCAGGGGAAGAACTGCTAATAGATTATCATTTAAATCACATAGATACAAACAAAGTTACTATTATGAGGGTGGTAAGTACTATATACCATTTTATTAATAAGTTTTTTTTTGCTAAGTCTATTGCTTTTAGTTCACTAAAGTTTTTATATTTAATCTTTGTCACAGGACGATATGGATCCCGCAAATGATAGAGGCCACGAGGATGCTCCTCCCACCCGTTCTTCAGGGGTAAACCTTATTAAAATTGTACAAATTAGATAGTTGAAAAATGTTATATTATTACGTTATTTTATTTATTGTTTTGGAGTTTTTATGATATTTTTACTGATATTCCTGTCACAATTTGATGTTCAGGATAAGGGAAAAGCACCCTCGATAGTAGAGGCAATAGCTACCCCCGAGGATGATGATCTTTTTGCAGATTCACCTAATGTTATAATCATGTTGAAGAAAAAAATGAAACAAATCAATAAAGAAATAATTAATATTTTGTATGTAACAAATCCAACTGAGGAGATGCTGATGAGGCTAACTGAATTGAAAGCGCTCGCACGTCGGTATCAAGTAAGCAGTAATGAATCTTTAGTTATAACAAAATTTCAATAAAGGTTAATATTTTATACTCTTTTATGTTGTGAAATAAAATATATGTAATATGTGTTCTTGTTGCAGGATTTTATGGAATCTCTAGCACCTGGTCAAGGACAATGTGCGGATGAGGCCGGTACTAGTAGGCCTCCGGCCGCCTCAGGTAAAATAATCCTTTAGTTGACAAGTTGCAAGGAATTTTTTCTTTGGAACATTCAAAAATTTCTCAAATTAACTCTTACTTTTATTATTTCAAAATGTCTTTGCTAACAATGTATTGTTTAGGTCATCAATTACAGGAGACTCCTCCTAGCCAGGTTGTCCATAGAAGATTTCCAAGTGCAATGTCGGCCACAAGGGCCATGCAAACATCAATGCCTTCAAGGGCTATGGCAGCTAGTAAATCATTGTTTTACTATTTTGGTTTTGTTCTAATTATGATTTCATAATTTGTACTTTAATCTTGGGTGCATCACATAGTGGATTATTTTTTTGGAGCAGGAGATACCCCGGTGGCACCGCTTGGTACACCAAATACTAATCAATCTGCATGTATTGGTGATAATTCACCACCATTTCCTAGATCTACCCGTGTTACTAGCACGGGAGCTACGCAGACATCATTATTGATTGACAATAATGAATCAATGCCTATAAGATGTCCTCAGATTCCAGGTACTTTAAATAATTATTTTTATATTGTAATATGCATTTACCTATTCATAACAAGTTTTGTATTGATTATCCCATGACATTTTTTGCAGGAAATGATATGTTTTATAAGAAGCTTTATGACCTCACATTGCATATATTCAGGCCCACCATACGTACAAGGTGGAACATCATAAGTGAACTAAGTTTATCCCACTATTTTTTTTTCATATCATTAATTGGTACAGTATTTTTCCTTTCATTCTGGTCTTTTCTTTTAGTGGCTATATCTAACAATTTTGTGTTTTTCCTTAAAAGGTGGAATTTGCAAGAAAAAAGTTTAAAAGATCAGCTCATCAAAGATTTACATCATGAGTTTGGTAATAATATTTTTGATGAGAAGAAAATTTTAGAAAGAGCTTGCAAACATCTTAAGACTGTGAGGGACGCATATAGAAAGGGTCTTGTCCAGAACCCAAAGTACGAGCGTCCTCCCTTTACTTCAGTGAGAGATTGGAATGAATTTATTTTAGGTGCAAAGGAGAAAGCGGATGCTCAAAAAGGAGTTTCACCAACAAATGCGAGAAGGTATGCAATAGTATTAACTACTAGTGATAAGGTGTTTGGCATGGACTTTTGAGATGATAATTAAATTTTGAATGCAATCATCATTTTTCAATATAATATCTTGGTATGATGTTTTAGACATTTTCACCATTGAATGCAATGTGTTTAGCATTTCAAAGTTTCATTTGTTATTCCATATACATGTTTTTATAACCTTTTTTTCAAACTTTTCATAGGTTGCAGGACACTTCAAAGGCAACAAAGGCCAAGCTACAAAAGATTGGGCAACACAGACTTGGCACTGGAGGATATTCAAAAATTAAAGCTCGCATTGTAAGTAGCAGTAAATGAATTGCAGAGAAAAATTATTTATAAAATGCAAATAATTTTGTTTAATCAAAAAATGCAGGGCTCTGATTTTAATTTAGAGGCCACGGAAGAACACAGAAAAATTGCCTTCAAGGAAGGCTATCAAGCTGTGGCTGAACGCCTACGGCAAGCTTCCACTGGCCCAACCAAAGAGTCTCCTGCATCATGTGCATAGGTAAATATGCCAAAAAAATATATTAGAAATTGAATACTTGAGCAACAATCAATTTGATAATAATGTCTATTACATTGCAATGCAGCCTCTTAATCGTGACACAGATCATACGGCGCCGCATCATGAAGCCCCCGATGTGCATCATATTGTCCAAGGAGGTGCTCATTTGCTATTTAAAACTAATTATGTAATTATTAATACAATTTAACATCTTAAATTGAACTTGGTGTAACATTTTTGTGTATATTTTAGAGGATATAGAATCAGGTCATGCTGAACGAGTGTCGGAGGATGTTCAGACTGATCGCCATGTAGATCATGTGGCACATTCAAGTAAAGAAAATCTATGTTTTGTTCTTTTAAATTAATTTTTTGATTTATAGTTCTTTTACTTACATAAATACTTGTAATTCAATAATATAAAATAGTGTGAATTTAACTCATGAAGTACTTATTGCAGCAGACCCCCCTTCAACGCAGCGGCCTCATGTTCCTGAACAGCTACTGGAGGGCTAATTGGGGGCTTAAGGCCTAATTGGCAGTTTCATGAAAGTTGATTACTTGGAGGCATTCAGAAGTTGAAAAGGGTTTGTAACCTGTCAAATCAACCTTATTAATATATTTCCAATCAATCTTGAAGATATAGAGTGAGGGTTTGATGTTTTGTGGGTTAAGTGCTTTATAGCCTATTGGAATCCTTGTAGGTTTATTGTGCATTTAAACTAGTTTAAGTGGATCCATCACCTTTAGTTGTTTCACTCTGCATCACATATGATGGGGATTTTGGGGGCATATTTTTCTGTCCACCTTTACTAAAATAAGTTAATGATTTAGAGGTGAACTATGTCAAGATCCTTCTATTATTCTATATCTTATTTTTTTATTTTTCATAGGTGACAAGAGAAACACCATAATTAACACCTAGATCACCGCACTTACTACCCTAAAATGATGTAGTCACATATCTAATTCATCGTACTTAACCTCACAAATCAATGTAAGTACCTTATTGAAGTGATACACTTATTTTCTTAAAATGATGCAACTGTAATTGTAAAAAACATGTTTGTCTTTAAAAAATTATATTTAGTATTGTAAAATAATGCATTTGCAAACTAACCAACATTTCTATTCGATATATGAGAATTATCTCATCATTTGAATATGGATTGTGATTATAGGCATATATATCATTTATCATAATTATTTTGTAGAAGTAATTAGCTGTTGTTTATAGATTATTTAGGACTTCAATCTAAGATCTTTTATTTGCTGTTGAAGGCTTTTAATAACACAGTTACTGACTTCTTAATTTGTGGGCCGTTCATCATTGGTTTGGTCATATTGCAGGTGCTTGGGTAACTAGCTTGGTCTTAGGTTTGATACCATGTTCAGTTGCTACATATAGACCAGCTAAGATTTGAATGCAAAACCTTTCATTTGTTGTTGGAGTGTTCTATTATTGAACTATAAAAACTGAAGAATGATATATTATTTAACATAGATCAACACCCTTGTAAATGTTTGAAAAATATTTACTTTTACATATTGACTGTTTTACTTGTATGCATATATAGATATATTTTACTTCACGTGCACATCAAAGTGTAGGTAAAATGTAGTGGTAAAAATTATATGCTCCTACATTTTTCATGATGTTTTTGGTTCACTTTGTTTAGATACCTGCTAAATGCAATAATTAGCATAAAATGACATTTTCTTGTGTAAATTCAGCTTATATTTCAATCTATTTTTATGACTTATACCTAGAGATTCATTCCTAATCCCCAAACAAATCAGATACCATTTGGGATCAGATATGTAGATGAGAACCTGACCTAAGTAAATTTTATGGTTATAGATTCCAACCATGACATATAAAATTCAAAACTTATATTTAATAGTTAGTTGATCATTATTCTAGTCATTGCAAGTTGATCAAACACATGTTGTGGTTGATTTACAGAGAACTAATGGTAAGGAAGGCTTGCTGCTCTGATTTGGGTCTGAATAGAGGTCCTTGGAGTCCTTAGGAGGATCTAATCTTGAAAAACTATGTTCAAACTCACGGAGAGGGACAATGGAGCCTTCTTCCTCATAGAGCAGGTATGTATGTTCAAGTAGGATGACTATTTATGTTTTTCTTAAAGTTGGTATCAATTGGTTGATCATTACATAGCTAAACATTTATGTAAAGCAAGAAATACGTAGAGAAATTTCTTACACTATTACCCACTACTCTATTGGAAAATTTTGTCATTTATGGGAAACGATGTCATCTATGAAAAAAGTTGTCATCAATGGAAAAAGTTGTCATCTCTGGGAAAAGTTGTCATCTATGAACAAACTGTCATATATATGTGTGAAAAGTCCTCATCTATGAAAAAAGTTGTCATCAATGGAAAAAGTTGTGATCTGTGGAAAAAATTATCATCTATAGAAAAAGTGTCATCTGTGTGAAAAGTTGTCGTCAATGGAAAAGTTATCATCTGTGGAAAAAGTTGTCATCTATGTTTATGTTGCCCATTGAGTAGGTTTGGTGAGAAAAGTTGTTATTTGTGAAAAAAAGTTGTCATCTGTGGGAAAAGTTGTCATCTATGTTTATGTTGCCGATTGAGCAGGTCTGGTGAGATGTGGAAGGAATTGTAGGTTACGTTGGATGAATTATCTTCACCCTGATGTCAAACATGGAAACATTTCACTAGAGGAAGAAGATCTCATCATCAAACTTCATAAGGTCCTTGGTCATGTGCTCAACTAATCAAGAGTTAGAGCAAGAAGTCACTTGTGGAAAAGCTACAAGGGAAAAGTGTGGCAGGTCTAGTACTCTATAGTACAGACTTGAGGAGACCAAACTAGTTGTTGAATCAGTGTTCTTGAACCATATTAGGACCATCCCCATCATTAAATTGAACTAATAAGTCCACTAGTGAAGAGTTTTGGTAAAGGGCTAGGATTAGGCCTATAAGAGAATTCTTGCAGAGGTTGTTTGGGATAGAAATTTGTTTGTTTCAAATAAAGTTTGGTTTTCTTCTTTGTTTCTCGATACACACATGGATCCATTGAATAAAAAGGTGAAAGATCTCTATAAATACGCAGTCTTCATTAAGGTTTGGGGAGAGAATCATTTTCTTTCTAGACTTCACAAACGGATCCATTGTAAGAGGTTTGGAACTATGTACTGTCAGGTAATGTCTTCCTCTATTCTTGTGGTTATTTTTTTAATTCATTTGAATATAGATAATATTGATGTAGAGTGGTTAGCAGAAGTGGTGGAAATTTCAAACTTCTTCTTCTATGACTCGGGAACCCCACTAGCCCTTCAGGCTCACCAAAGGCTACATACCCACAATTGACTCAACTATGCCTCCAAACACCTAAGATGGACCAAAATGGTGTAAAAAAGGTGGTTTCAACAAGAATCAATCATTTTTGATAGCCTTTACAACACCTATTGACCACAACCTTCAAATCTGCCTTCTAGCCCTATGAGCCCCAATTAGCCCTGCTGGACCAGTTTTCTCCCTTTTTCTCTGACTTTTTCCAAACAACTTGAGAAAAAAATTACAATTTCAGACACCCTTTTCAGGGTTATTTAACATATGTAAGCTTCAATGGTGACTCCTTTAGACCAGTCTTAACTTCCTTCACAAGGTACCCCCCTAATGGCATCAAAATCAAGCAAATAACAAAGAAACTATATCATTCTCTTATCCTCATCACTCCAAACTTTCATCACAATTATAATATGGCAAAATATGACTAAATCCAAGATATTTTACACCTATTCCACAAGGAACACCCAAAACACTCATTCAATGCCTTCAAACCCTTGTTGCATAGGGTTTCACCAAACACCTACCTCCACTAACCTTGGAGACCAAATAATGGTTCATACACCTTCTCTTTGATGCCCTAGGACATCTAAAATCATTAGATAACCTTCTTGTACAGCCCAATATGCTGCTGTCATACTATTCCCACCAATCCACTATGGGACATTTCCATTGTTTTCTCGAAACTTGTTGTCTTCGCACTAGTGCTGCATCAAAACTTGTTAGATTTCTATTGTACATGTTAGTAACATGCCTCCCATGAATTTTGGGCCCTTGGATTCATGGGAGGTTCATCTATTTAAAGAAAAATTTTGTTTGTCACAGGAAAAACTCAAGAAAACAGCCTGAAATGAACCAACAGTCGTATATGTTGCTTCAAAACAAAGTGTTATTCATTCAATAATGAGTGAAATGTGTTTAAATACCCTTCTAATTCATGTATTTGATAGTCCCAAACAAAAATAAGTTCAATACACTGAATGGAACAACACCAAAATGAAATTTTATTGCTTGCTTTCACAACAGTCCGTACAACAAGTTTTTTTTCTCCCTGTCCCCCTCCGTACAATGGATCCTTTAGACGTTTAATGACCCCTATCTACCTGCCTCAACCAACTTTAGACAGTTGGGAGGTTTAATTAATCCTAAAACCTGTTAAAACTAATTTCCCTCCTAAAAGGTAATATGACCGTTTACATTCAAATTTAAATTAATAAACTTTATTTTATGCATTTAATTATGACTATTCTGACTTCCCAACTTACTCCATTGACCTACACATGGTCCAATGTATTTATTGAATGCTTCTAAACGTGAAAACTACTCAAATCTAATCCTATTGGACTCTTTCACCTATTACATTGCTTTGATCACTTATTACATTATGTTGAGTCTATTACATTGTATTGGTCCTTAGACCTCTATCATGACTTTTACATAGTTTATTGAATCCAACACTGTCATAAGCCATTCTAGGCTTCAAAACTTGCCAGTCAACTTGTCTTGATACCATCTTCTCCTTCTTAGTTACTGGAGTCCTTCTTTGCTCAGATGCTCTTCTAGATGCCCCTACATCAAATATGCTTTAAAAAAGTCTTTCTTCTTGGTTGGGATGAGTCTATTATTGGCCTATCCATGGAAGCCTCATTTTTAACTTGTTCAGGGCATTTTGTCCCTGCAACATATCTAGTTTATACTTCCTGAGTCACCACTAGAGTCTTCAAATCTAGATATTTTGCACAAGGTTAGGGCACCATTGCCAATCATTTAAAACATGGTTTTTTCTTTAACAGATGATTTTTATCATTAATATTTGTGTGCTTACAGACCCTAATGTTGTTGCTCCAAGAACCCTAAATTGGAAATTTGTAGATGGGTTTTGGTGTCTAGAAATAATACAAGATTCATGTGATAAGAGATATTTTCCATAGCAAGCCAAATTGTGATATTGCTATCAGGATTCAACTGTGTAGTTTTTTGAGTCAAACTCTGCTTGCATCCTCATTTGCAAAACCTTCACCAAGTGTTGTGCCTTATGAACCATTCATTAGAAAGCCCCTTAAGCTCGTCAATTAATAAGTAGGAGATATTTTCCATAGCAAGTCAAATTGTGATATTGCTATCAAGATTCAACTATGTAGTTTTTTGAGTCAAACTCATTGACCCGTGATTCATGAGTAGTGGTTCACACAAACCCATCTCTCATGAGAATGAATGGAACACTTATCACTCATTGGCTCTAGGTGATGCTCATAGAGGTGAAGCACTGCGACTTCCAGAGAGGTCACCCATCCCAGTACTACTCCAACTCGAGCGCACTTAACTATGGAGTTTCCTCCATGGTTAAACCCACTCTACTTGCATCCTCATAGGCACAACACTTGGTGAAGGTTTTGCAAATGAGGATGTAAGCAAAGTGGGTTTAACCATGGAGGAAACTCCGTAGTTAAGTGTGCTTGAGCTGGAGTGGTACTGGGATGGATGACCTCCTGGGAAGTCCCAGTGCTTCACCTCCATAAGCATCACCTAGAGCCAATGTGTGCTAAGTGTTCTATTCATTCTCATGAGAGACAGGTTCATGTAAACCACTACTCATGAATCACAAGTCAATGAAAAGAAGTCTGAATGCACCTTCGGTATGTAACATTTTTTTAAATTTTTTTTTTTGCATTGGTCTAAATTTCGACCAACTCTAAACCAAGCCATCCACCAATGCTTGGTCTAAATTTCGACCAATGCACTAGAAAATCGACGACGGTGCCATACATTCGACCAACAGTATGGTTGAAATTTTGACCACACTGTTGGTCGAATGTATGGCACCATCGTCAATTTTCTAGTACATTGGTCGAAATTTAGACCAAGCATTGGTGGATGGCTTGGTCAAAATTTAGGCTACCTCATTTTCCTTTATTGGTCGAAATTTCGACCGTTGCAAAAAAATGATGGCGATTTTTGAACCTGGACTGCAGTCAAAATTTTGACCTGTGTTTTGGTCAAAATTTTGACGAATACTAAATACGTCAAAAATTTGACAAAAAAAGAACGACGAGAGTTTTGGTCTTAAATTCGACCAATTACTGTCTAAATTTTGACCAACGTTCGTCAAAATTTGAGGTCAAATTTACTAGTGTAAATTGAGGAGGAATGATGCATGATGTGAATCATGGTGCAAAGCTCATCAATATCACCATTATTGAATTAACCTCCATTATCTGTAATAATCAAAGAGGAAATTTTGTACTTGCAGATGATGTAGTTAAGGATAAACATAGCTATCTATTTTGTCATTTCTTTGATAAGGGGTACCTCTTAAATTCATTTGGTAAAGTATTAAATAGATGTAGTGATGAAATTATTTCCATTGGAAGATGAACGATAAATCTTACCCACCAGATCAAAAGCCCATTTTGGAAATGGTTAATGAGTAATGAAAGGTAACAGGTCCTGAGTAGGAGCATGGATCAAGTTCCCATGTGTTGAGTGTCATTTTTACACAAGACAACATCTAGGAATTTGGAGTACAAACTCCCCTCTTGAAAGAATTATAAAACCAATCCCAAGGTTCCTTTTAGGCTAGGTCTCAACTGTCTAGATAGCTCAATTGAAGATAAATGTGAAATTGTTCACGAGGAGGCCTTTGCTAGTTTGATCTTGGAGAGGCTGCAAAACAATCTTAAACAAATGATCTTTTTTGGTGTATTTTCATATTATAAATGAAAGTAATTTCCTTACATGTAAATCCTAATTAACCTACTGATATCAATTATCTTAAAGCATGGAAAAGAGTAAGGTAACAAGAATTGAATGAAATTGCAGAAAGTAAACCTAATGGACATGAACCATCATTTCATAATGTTGCAAATTAAATTACCATGAAGATGAAGAAAACTCACAAAACATAGATTTGAATTACTCACAAACCTATTTTGCAAATGCAATCATCAAAGGAAACTAACATAAATGTAAGATTAATCAAAATTCATCAAATCATGAAGATACTATGGACATACACATACATGAGACAAATTAATCTTCAAGGCACCGAATAATGATCTTTCCAATAATTAATCACAACAAGGTAATGCAGCAATGATAAACACCAGATTAAAAATTTGAAGATTAAAATCACCATAGACTCAATTGGCTCTTTGAAATAAATGAATGAGCAATAATACATCCAAGGATTTCTCAAAGATAGCAAAACTTTTCACACCACGATTGAAGCACCAATTGTAGATAGTTGTATCAAAAAAAATAATCAACCTTAATTACATTATTCTCTTCCAATTTATAGAACTTCACCCTTTTTGGAAAACAAGAAACATGTAGCTAGGGTTTCAACTACGCATAAAACTGAAAATAAAATTTAATCTAAAGCTTACTAAAAGAAAACAACTCCTAAGATAGTTCTAAACCACCTAGCATGGATCTAATGAATGTACATTACAAATTTGTGAGAAATCAAGGCCAAATATGCTCAAGGAAAAAGAGATCAATGCTAGAGTTCCACCATTTTTTGAACTTGGGTCTTCTTCAAAACTTGGAGTTCTTCTTTAAAATATTCATCATGGCTCCTCTCTGTGAACCCAACTGATTGATATCCCCAACACTAGCAAAAATGACCCCAAACATGCGGGCAATCTAACTCAAAGTCAGCTTTTCAAGACAAGAACTCTTTGACAAAACGGCCCCAAAAATATCAGACCCCGACCCTAACTCCAAAAAATGATAGATTAAAAAGAAAACTAAGTCAACAAAATGCTATCTAGGAATGTCAACCTTTTAGACACAAAACTCTGAACCTCTGAACTATGAACCTGCAAACTCTAAATATGAGAACTCTAAACCTCCAAACTTCAAACCTCCAAACTTCGAACCTTGAACTTCAAACCTTCAAACTTTGAACCTATGAACTCTGAAACTCTAAACTTCAAACCTTCAAACTTTGAGCTCTAAACCTCTAAACTCTGAAACTCCAAACCTCCAAACTCCAAACTCCAAACCTTGAACTTTGAACCTTCAAACTCCAAACCTCCAAAATTATGAAATTTGAAACTCTAAACTTCAAACTCCAAACTCCAAACTCCAAACTCCAAACTCTAAAATCCAAACTTCAAAATCTGAACCTCCAAAATCTGAACCTCTGAACTCTGAACCTTGAAGTTTGAACCTTCAAAATCCAAACCTCTGAACCTTAGAACTCTTAACTTTGAACTTTGAAACTTCAAACTTTGAACCTGTGAACTCTGAACTCCAAACCTTCAAACTCTGAACTTTGAACCTTCAAACTCTGAACTCCAAACTTTGAACTTCAAACCTTCAAAATCTAAACTCTAAACACTGAACCTCCTAACTCTTGAACTAAAAACCTTGAACCTTCGAACTTTCAAACTTTGAACTCCAAACTTTGAACTTTGAACCTTCAAAATCCAAAACTCCAAATTTTGAATGTGAGCATTTTGACAAAGTTGGGCAACTTCATAACATCCAAATGTTTTTGTTGTCATTTCCATAATGAATCCACTATAGAGCCAAAATCTTGAATCCTAGATATGATCCATGATCTCCCTTATGTCTTGACCTAAAACATCTATTGCAATCATCCTCAATGTTCATTATGGTCATAGTTCCATAAATTGTTGAATGATATTCTTGGTTCTTCAATCATAAATGATGCCTCGTGAGAAATCTTTATTGAAAACATGAAATTAAACTTGAGCAAATAAGTCTACAGGAAAGGAAAAAAATAATTCTAAGAAAAACATAAACATAAAAGAAGCCAAAAAAGAGAAAAGAAAAGAGGAGGGAAAAAACACCAAAAGTTCACTCAAGTGACATCCAACTATCAAGAGCACAAAGGCCCACAATTTGACTCATTGGATGCCTAATAAAATCAACCATAAGGGTCCATCAAAGAAACTAAAAGTGATAAAAGGGGGTCCCCATTTGACCAAGTTGAAAAAATGGGGTGTGTGTTGTGGAACTAGAACACCATGGATTTGATATTTCTGACAGGTTTTATCAAACTAGACAACATCATTTTCCATTGTAGGCCAATAGTAACTTGATCTAAGGATCTTTTTTTCCAAATACAAACCATTCAAGCACGACCCACATATACCCTTGAACTTCTCTAGCATTCTCTTAGACTACTCATGCTCTAAACACCTAATAAGTGTACCATCAGGAACTCTCCTAAACAAGTCATTTGCAATGATGAGATACTAGGAGGTGTTTTAGATGAGGTTCCATTTTTTCTTCTGGGATAGAGAGTCAGGTATGGTTTGATCTTTAAGGTAAGTATAGATTTGGATATAGCCATAAGTATCCAAAGAAATAATGGTGCAGACAATTTGAGAATCTAACATATCATAGGCAGGGAAAGGGAGCTCTTCCAACATGAAGTCATAGAGAAAGTGATTCTCTTTTAGTTGTAGCATTGAGGCTAAGGTAGCCATGGCATCTTCTTCTCTATTTTTCTACATGCCGTAACTGATGGTAGGTGATAAATGTAAAGTATTTCTTAAAGTCATCAACCAAGCATTTGTATGACAAGAGATTATCATCTCGAGTTTGATATTCATTAGTGACTTGGTTGATCACTAGATGAGAGTCACCATAAACAAAAAGCTCTTCAATTTTCCTTTTGATTGTCAGTTTTAGCATGTTAGCTAATCCTTCATACTCTACAACATTGTTAGTGCATCGGAAAATCATTCTGTAAGCCTTAGGAATTATGTAACCTTGTGGGGAGATGAACAAAAATCCAACATATGCACCCTATTGCATGAATGAGCTATTAGAGTACATTTTCCAAGGATGTTGTGTTAAGTGTAGAATAGATTCATCAGGAAAATCCATCACAATAGGTCATGTTTCTTGTAATGGTGCATCTACTAGTTGATCATCCAATAATTGTCCTGTGATTGCCTTTTGTTCAACATATGTGATATCAAATTCACTAAGGATTATAAACCATTTAGCTAACCATATAGTTAGTATTTCCTTTCTTAGTAAGTACTTGAGAGGATCAATTTTTTCTATCAACTATGTAGAGTAATCCAATATATAGTGCCAAAAATTATGAGATGAAAATACTACTGTCAAGAAAGTTTTTTTAATCACTGTATAGTTTAGCTCATAAGATACCAGAGGTTGACTGATATAATAAATTTATCATTCCCTTCCTTGATCATCATGTTGTGTGATACATGCTCCCAAAGAAGAAGCAATAGCTAATATGTAGAGAAATAAGGGTTTACCAGAAGTAGGATCCATTAACACAGGAGGATTAGCTAGGTAATTGTTGATATGTTGTAAATGATTTTCACAATCCTCGTTCCACTTGAGTATGACACCTTTATGCAAAGTATTAGTAAAGGGTTGTGCCTTGTCAGCTAGTTGTGAGATAAATCTCCTAATGGATTATAGCTTTCTAATGCAGGAGCATCTTGGGTTGCCTTGCTATCTTGCTCATTTTGTTCATTCTACCAAAAAGTGTCAAGTTGTAGTAAGTGCCAAGTTGCAGTCTTTGGCAAGTGTTCTTGTGTGCTGAGATGTAAATTATTAGATGAGTTTTCCTGTGTTCTGATATGTCCAGTGTTGGCCAAGTGTTCCTTCTTGTGCCAAGTGAATTTTTTATTTGTTGATGCTCGGTTCTTCTTTCACCAAGTTTGTATGTGTTTGATTCTTAGTTGGACCTGACTTATGTATTTAATTTAGATCATGAATTTAATGTTTGGATCTTGTCTTAGGATGGGTGCAGACTCTTTGAGGTTGACCTTCTATTATGTAATGATCTATAATCTTTTGTAAGTTGTTTTATCAAGTATAAATAAGGATGTCTAGGTATAGAAAATTGGTAGTAGTAGTAAGAAGATAGAAAGATAGAAGGAAGATAGAAAAGAAGTATAAATCTTGTTGGTCATAACCTGAAAGGCCTCATAGCCAGTCATGTATGCAGATATTTGGATAAATAGATAAGGCATCATTGTTCCTTCTCTCCTTGATGTTATTCTCTGTATTGTTTAATTTCATTTTGTTTTCTCTGTAAGGTGGTTGAATAGTTAGGTGTGCCTTTGACCCTAGCTCTTCATCTCCATCCTTGTACTAGGTGGTATCAGATTGAAGGTTCATCCTTGAGGATATTGGGTCATGTAGAAACCTAAATTGGATTTGTATGTAGGGTGGAAGATCTATGGATTTGACCTATAACTTGTAGAGGGTTACAATCTTGTAGGAACCTATTTTGTCAAGATGTTCGAGGTAAAGGAAATGTTGATAATGTTGTGATGGACATTTTAAGAAAAATTGCAGCTAGATTAGATGCTATGGAGATAGCCCAGAGGATAGGAGCATATCTTGATGATGTGAGTGATGATGAAGTAGAGGCACCAAAACCTAATCTAGAACCCAAGGAAGATCAAGATGAGGAAATATTATTGAGAGTATTGATTAGGGCACATTCAAAGCTTGTTGTTGAAGTTATTCTTTATGATGGAAAATTGGATACTAATGTCATGTTGGATTGGATCTCTGATATGGAGAAGTTCTTTAAGTTTGAAAGAAATTCTGATAATAGGAAGGTGAAAATTGCAGTCGCTAGGTTGAAAGGTCATGCCTCATTGTAGTGGGAGCATTTGCAAACTGATAGATAAAGAAGAGGAAAGGAAAATATCCAAACCTAGTTGAAAATGGTGAACAAGGTGAAGAAGAAGTTCCTTCCTACTAATTACCAAGTTAGCTTATTGAGGAAGATGCAAAACCTTAGACAAAGGGACATAACTCTGAAGGAATACACTGAGGAATTCTATATATTGGACATTAGATCTAGACATGTGGATGATGAGGTTGAAAAAGTTGCAAGGCACCTAAATGGATTGAGATCTGGGACTAAAGATGAAATATTTTTTGTGAAATTAGATAGTGTGAAAGAAGCATATCAATATGTCTTGAAAGATGAGGAGATCTTGACAAAGAAGCATGAATAGAGACAAAAAGGTAGAGTTGGTAGATTCTAGAGAGGCAGAGGTAGATCCTATGGTGAAGGTGGAAGATCTGATAATTATGTGCAAGATAAGAGAAAATATGAGTGGAAAACTAAAGATAAAAGAAAGAACGAGTGGAAAGGTGGTAGTTCTTACCAAGGAGGTACTAGTTCATACTAAGGAAGAAGTAATTCTTATTTTAGAGGTGGTTTTAGTGGTAATTGTTTTAGATGTGGCAAAGAAGGACATAGATCCTTTGAGTGTAGACACTTTGATGGAAATGAACAAATCTATAGAAATGCTATGATACAAGAGGATATTGAGGGTTCATCAAGTAGGCCTGAGGATGGAGAAAACCTAATGGTAAGGAGAACCTTGTGTAATAAAAGAGGTAATGAGAAACATCCCCCGAGGAGAAGTCTTTTCAAGACCAAATGTAAGATGGCAGGACAATATTGCAAAGGTATTGTTGACAGTGACAGATCAGTGAATTTTGCATCAGAGGAGATGGTTACAAAGTTGACATTGCAAAGGTTGAGACACCATAAAACCTATCATGTTTCATGAATCAAGGATGAGCATAAATTGTTGGTAAGTGAGCAATGTATTGTGAAATTCAAGATTTGAAACTACTTTGATGAAGTTCTGTGTGATATTATGCCTATGGATTGTTGTCATATTCTATTGGGTAGACCTTGGCAGTATGATAGGTATGTTGTGCATGACAGTAGATTGAATCAATATACACTTTGGGTGAATGAGAGAAAGAAAACATTGTTACCTTTGATTGAGGTTCTAGTTGAGATAAACTATACTACTATGAGAATTTGCATGGTTAGTGGAAAGTAATTTGAGAAAGACATGAAGAAAAACCAAGTCTATTTTTCTATAATTCCTAAAAGGCCAAGTTGTGGTAGTAATGGCCGAGTAACATAGAATAGTAATGGTTGAGTAATAGAAAATAGTAATGAACAAGCAATAAAATAAAGTAAAGACCGAGTGCCAGTAGAAATTGAAAATTTTTTGAATGAATACAAGGAGATTATTGCAGAGGATATTCTTGATGGCTTACCACCGATAAGAAGTATAATTCATTGTATGGATCTGATTCCTGGAGCTATTTTTCTAAATAAAGCACCATACAAATTAACACCTACTGAGAATGAAGAACTTAACAAACAAGTGCAGGAGTTTTTATAGAAAGGTTTGATTAGAGAAAGCTTGAGTCCATGTGTTGTACCTTCCCTATTGGCACCTAAGAAGAATGGAGAATGTGCACCGATTCCATATCTACCAATAAGATAACAGTGAAATATAGTTTTCCTATGCTGAGGATGGATGACATAATGGATTATTTGAGTGGAGCAAAGTATTTTACCAAGATTGATTTGAAGAGTGGTTATCATTAGATTAGAATTAGAGAAGGCGATGAAAAAAAGACTTATTTCAAGACAAAAGATGGTTTGTATGAATGGTTGGTTATTCCTTTTGGTTTGACTAATGCACCTAGTACTTTCATGAGGTTGATGAATGGAGTTATCAAGAGATTTTTGGGTAAGTTTGTGATTGTTTATTTGGATGATATTATGATATTTAGTAGAACTAAGGAAGAACACCTTGAGCATATTCAAAAAATGTTGCAAAGATTGAAAGAGGTGAAGCTAGTGATTAATTTGAAGAAGTGTTCCTTTATGCAAGAAGAGATTGTGTATTTAGGATTTTTTATTTTAGCTAATGGTTTAAAAATAGACCCTGAGAAGGTTAAAGCAATTTTGGAGTGACCTACACATAAGAATGTGGGTGAGGTAAGATCATTTCAAGGTTTGGCTAGTTTCTACAAAAAGTTCATTAAGATTTTCAGTTCTGTTTGTAATGCTATGACTGAGACTATGAGAGGAGATAAAAAATATTTTAAGTGGGCACATGTAACTAATAAGAGTTTTGAGACTTTGAAGCAAAAGGTTTCTGAGTTACCTATGTTAGCTTTTCCTGATTTTAATAAGGTATTTCAAGTTGAGTATGATGCTAGTGGTAGTACAATAGGAGGTGTGTTGAGTCGAGAAGGTAAACCTGTTGATTTCTTTAGTGAGAAGTTGAATGACGCTAAAAGGAAGTATTATGTGTATGATCAAGAGTTTTATGCTATTGTTCAAGATTTGAAAAAGAGGAGATATTATTTGATTCCTAAGGATTTTGTGTTGTATACTGATCATAAAGCTTTACAATATTTGGGAAGTCAACATAAGTTGAATCAAAGACATATGAAGTGGGTTGAATATTTACAAAGTTTCACATTTTTGATCAAGCATAAGAGTGGCATTACTAACCGAGTTGTAGATGCATTAATCAGAAGATGTTCTTTGTTTACCAAGATGAAGGTGCAGTTCTTGGTTTTGATGAGATGAAGGAGTTGTATGAGACTAACCTTGATTTTTATGAGGTGTGGAGAGAGTGTAGAGCACCAAATCTATCAGAACAACCAAGTAAGTTTGAGGAGTATTTCATTCAAGAAGGTATGTTGTTTCAAGGAATTAAATTGTGTATACCAATAAGTTCCATGAGAATTAATTTGATTAAGGAAAAGCATTGTGGTGGATTGGTTGGACATTTTGGAATTGATAAGACATTGAATTTTCTTAAGGAAAGGTATTATTGTCCACATATGTATAAGGATGTTCAAAATTTTGTAAGGAGTTGTGGAATTTTTCAAGTTGCAAAAGGAGTAAGTTAGAATACTAGATTGTATACACCTATTTCTATTCCTAAGAAACCTTGGAGTGACATTAGTATAGATTTTATTCTTGGATTACCTAAGACATCAAGAGGGTATGATTCCATATTTTTTGTTGTGGATATATTTTCTAAGATGGCACATTTTATACCATGTAAGAAGACATCAAATGCAATGCATGTTGTTGAGATTTTTGTTGTCATATTTTTACCCATCTTTGGAGGCCTAATTACTAAGTGAGACTATTATACCCTAGTTTGAATTATTAGTGATCTTTTTTAAATTTGTGTTCATTTCATTTTAATGTACATGAAAAGAAAATAAATAATCTACATCTAAGCATTTCCTATATATGTACCAATTTCTTAAGTGTTCTATACAAAAGGAAAAGAACTGAGAAGACCATTTATCTAAGCTCACATAGGTCATGAGCATAGCCATTATTAGAATTGCATAAATGAGTACAGACATACATGAAATAATCAATGTAAATTCAAGGGTACTAGACATTTCCTAGTAATGAAGTCTTGATCCATGGTGTCTCCATGTGCTCCTGAGATCCAAAACCTGTAGAGAAGAGAGGAAGAGAGGGGGTTAGATCCAATGGATCTAAACAATGTATGGTACCATGATATTTACAAACATGCATATATGCACTCAATCATACACCTCTGGGAAGGGTTGTGCTCAGGGCATGTGCACTAAAGGAGGCTACAGAATACAAAGAGATACCATGTTTTCACTAACTTGTTTGTTCCATGTGTAGATACAAAAGAAGTTGATTTAGTGTTGTTTCCCCATTCAAATAATCAAGGGGCTTAGAGAATGGTGTTCCTAACAGAAACCATCTTCAAAGCTCTGTGATTGTCTGAACAACAATAATGGTAGATGTTGGGATCCAGATGAATGACCTTGATCTATGATGCAGGCCATGCTAGGAAAACCTCAAATTTCCTTGACAGTGACTACATCATAGGCCAACAACACCCATGATCACCAAGGCAACAGCTAGATAATGCAGTATCAATGGGACACTCAAGAATCATAAAGATGAACCAAATGAAGCATGGTAAAAAAAATTGGCAAATCCAAGATGGCACATCATCATATGAAATAGTGAATGGATAATGCATATGTCTAGAATGAGCACCAAATAATGTATCATCAAAGTGAATTTCAAGCATGGATTAATGAAACTGATACATGTAATGGTGCTGGCAACAATTCAATGGATAAATCATGATACCAAACCATCAGGTCAGGAAAAAAGGTGCATATTCTACATCATCTATACAACATCATTATGACATAAAAAAAAACTTAAGTCTACATTGCAGTTGAATAAAGAACCAAGTGAATAATGTAATGAAATAATCATATTCAGCCCAAGATGGTGCCATTAAAAGAAGAAAATATGAATTATTAATGCATTTTAGTAATAGTGACCTCCAAAAGATACCAAATAAACATTTAAAAACAAGAATGCTATAGCTTTCAACCTCATTCTTTGAGGGAAAATGGTACAAAATTGGGAGTAGTGTATAAACTTCACAGGCTCACAGGCTTTCATCAGTGAATACCATACAGCTAGTGGATGGGCATGAGGATGGGGGTGCCATGGAATCCGGGCAACAACAAAGTGATAAATTAATATCTCAAAGGAAAGTATCAACAATAGATCGTATATCAATAGTGAGGCAATTAGATGATTTTTGGACTCCTATAATAGTTTTAATAACTAGGCTTTAGAACCATAACTTAGGGATTGGACATCCATACTAAGTAGTTATCTCATCATTATGAAGGAACATTTAAATTATCAACCCAAGGATGTATACTTGAAACAAGTCTACAAAGTATATGCACTATGGGATTCTCTAAGTTATTCTATCATTTCAAAATTAAAACTATAACAATGTTGGAAATGAATCTAACTGCACAGTAATGGCTACAGGAAACTATGTAATACATAGTAGTTTGTTATGTGTTCTACTTCTATAAGTACTAAAGGTAAAAACTATAATATGTGGAACTTTCTTAGATAATTTAAACTCTGATATATGTCCTTAAAACATCATACACAAGTATCATGCCTCCATGAAAATGCAATCTACAACTTCTATTAAAATTATTGTTATTGTTACAAATTCTCTTCTACAATATGATGACTCTCTAAAGCTAATGAGCAAATACCACTAGCTCCCTCTTTTTCTTTATTAAAATTTAGAATATATAAGCTTATTGACTCCCTAAAAACTATCTAACATGTGTCTCGTCATTCCTTTAAACAAGGAAGAAACTTATTCTAAAACTATGACTAAGAAGAAGAGTCCTATTACAACGTGTCTTCTTGACTGATTGGAAAAAGAGTTTGTTTGGAATCTTTTATGACAAAGATAATTTTTTGGATTTTTTTTTGTGTTCATAAATACAATAAAAATCATATCCAACTTCCTTTGAAGTTATAACTCAAATTTCAATAAACAGAAGAAGTTTGACTAAGTCTACTGATTTTTTGTTCCACTTTTCCTGCAGCCAAATTCAAATAGATGGTTATCACTTATTATTGTGATTTATCTCAAATGATTTTACCAGATTATGCTCCTCCTTCTTAGCTTTTCAAATCATTTTTAAAATTTGAATTTAATTAAGAAATGATAAATATGTGATCATTTTATCAAGACTAGGTTTTGGCTGCCTTCAAACTTTGCTATTTTTACTCAGTCAACTTCAGATAAGTGTTGCTCATTAACTATTGCGAATTGGATCAAACCCTTTTTAAAAAAAATTATTCTCTATTTCAGCTTTCCAAATCATTAGGAAAATCTTAATTTGATTAATAATTGAGTGATATATGCCTATTTTACTAAAACTATTTTTTGACTTTTTCTACATTTCCTGCAACTGCTGAATATTGACAAGTGTCAACTTGCTTCTCCTTCTTTCCAGTTGCATGAATGACTCAAATACCTCACAAAAAATATTTTAATCATCTCAAAACATCTATTATTTAATAATAACCATTTATCATAATTTAGCATTAACTAGCTACACATACAAATGCTAATCAATAAGTCATTAATCATAGTTAATGCTTCATAAATCAAGGTAATGTATGGAAATAACTTAGAAAGGTATTATAAAGATGATGTAAAGTGTTATAAAAAATTCCATAAATATGATAAATTATAGGCTCATCATTCCCCCCAGCTAAAATCTTGCTTGTCCTCAAGCAAGGGATGTGCATTAGATAGATATGAAGGCTATTAGCATGATATCTTGTGACAACTTCAATCCTTCATAGCACATGTCATGCATGTGTATTTGATCATTAAAATGAATTTCATTTGACATGATTATGGTTCATTATCTTCTTATCTATTGCATGTATCCTTAAGTCTTCCTATCATTTATTTATACCATCTCCAACACTCGCATTGTCATACTTTCTTCCCTTTGTTATCTCTTCACAAGACATTTCATTTTCTTCACTTTATCATTCTTATTTTTTTGCATCAATAACCATAAATATAAGAGGCAGTACAAAAATGTACAGGAAAGGTCATCCTCATATGGTCTATGACAACAACACAAGGTATACACGTGTTCCCCCCAACTGAAAGGTCATTTGTCCTCAAATGACAATGTATGTATGAGGGTAGTAAAATAAATTAGTTATGAAGCATATAATTACAATAATGATAATTGAAAAACATAATGTGATGCATAGATAATCAATCACTAAAATTGATAAATATTATGGGTAAATAGAAATTATAAATGTAGTACCATTTGTGTTGTTGTATGAAGCTTCAATTTTGCCAAATAGTTGAAAGTATTGGTCCCTTCATTGTTGAATATTCAAGTCCCTTTGAGATTGTTGTATATGTAATATCAGTAGCTCTAGAGATGTCCTCATACTTGTTGCAAGTTACCTTTTGAATCACACAGTAGTTGCTAGTGCGGGATGACTGTTCAATCATAAAATAGTGGCTATAGGACTGACTACTCACTCACACAGACAATAGTTGTTGCATACAACCTACATTTTTTTCTCTCTATCCAATGACTTATAATTCAAATTTGGATGTCCATTCTCCATTAAACAAAATATAATTATACCAACTAGACACCATCATTGAATAGACATTCTTGACATCATGAAGACTAGACCACTTAATGGAACTTTTTAACAATATATGCAAAGACTCTCTTCCAAAATTAGAGACTTGACTCACTCACACTCTTGAAAAATGATTTAGAATATGAGAAACCAACTAGTTGTAAACTCCTCCAAAATAGTCATTTAGACAAGAAGAACTAGGAAACAAACTAGACGAGACAACTACTAACTCTAAGACATTGTGTAACAACACTTATTTAATGAAAAACCTATCCTAGCCTACACTAACTAAAAAAAAAAAATTATCAAACAAAACCATTGACTGGTTCTTTGAAGTATCTTCCTCTTCTCAACAACTTCCAATGCTTCACATACTTATGAGCAATTAGGAATAGTTGCAACATCAATAGAAACTTAATAAACAAAAACACTTTTGGAAAGACTTTACCAAACTTACTTATCACTTCATGCTGACAATACATATTATCATATTGAAGTACATAAGTAATCTGAAACATTTCTCCTTTAGGTGCAGCTGCATATTTAGCTTCATCTTCAATTGTAGCTTCCTTCTTTGTTGCAAACATAACTTGTGATGATTTATTTGCCTCCATATGAATGAGATGTCTAATTGGACACCCTCTTGAAAGAACAAATTTTGAACTCTCCTTGTGATGCTCATAGTTTTGCACTACAAAAGATGCTAGTTTAGCATCTAAAGTTGAGCAAAACTCCTTTAAATCATCCCAAAACTAGTCTTCTTCAATATCTTCTTACTTTTCTGCATGAGGGGACTAATTTGCACTTTATTATAGCTCTTTTCTTGAAGTAGGAGTTCTGATTTGACATCACGTTCATCTTGAGCAACAACCTTGTGTATGGTGATTTCTTTATTTTTCAAAACAAGGTTATCTTCATTTGCCTCGTCATAAATCAGCATCTTGTGATCAATATATGAACAAAATTCCTCTATGATGCTAGAGAACATATCTTCATTGATTTCTAAACTTGCTGCAAATGACATTGGCTCTTGGTTGCTATTCTTCATGGATCTAAAATCCATTTTTCTTCTTCTTGTGGTACTTTTGCAAACTTTCCTAATCCTAAGTGCTTTCAATGGAAACTATGATGCTATAAAAATGACAAAGAGCTGCTAAAAACTCAAAGACTCTCATAGCTTGACCCGTTCCCAATAGTGGCACCAAAAAAGTTGGACTCCTATAATGGTTTTAATAACTAGGCTTTAGAACCATAACTTAGGGATTAGACATCCATACTAAGTAGTTAGCTCATCATTATGAAGGCACATTTAAATTATCAACTCGGGGACGTATACTTGAAATAGATCTGCAAACTATATGTACTATGGGATTCTCTAATTTATTCTATCGTTGCAAAACTAAAACTATAACAATGTTGAAAATGAATCTAACTGCACAGTAATGGCTGCAGGAAACTGTGTAATACATAGCAGTTTGCTATGTGTTCTATTCTATAAGTACCAAAGGTAAAAACTATCATAGGTGGACCTTTCTTAGATAATTTAAACTCTGATATATGTCCTTAAAACATCATACACAAGTATCATGCTTCCATGAAAATGTAATCTACAACTTCTATTAAAATTATTGTTGATGTTACAAATTCTCTTCTACAAAATGATGACTCTCTAAAGCTAATGAACAAATACCACTTGCTCCCTCTTTTTCTTGATTAAAATTTTAAATATATAAGCTTATTGAATCCCTAACAACCATCTAACATGTGTCTCATCATTCTTTTAAACAAGAAAGAGACTTATTCTAAAACTATGACTAAGAAGAAGAGTCTTATTACAACTTGTCTTCTTGACTGATTAGAAAAAGAGTTTGTTTAGAATCTTTTATGACAAAGATAATTTTTTGGATATTTTTTTGTGTTCATAAATACAATAAAAATAATATCCAACCTCCTTTGAAGTTATAACTCAAATTGCAATAAACAGAAGAAGTTTGACTAAGTCTGTTGATTTTATGTTCCACCTTTCCTGCAGCTAGATTCAAACAGATGGTTATCACTTATTATTGTGATTTATCTCAAACCCTTTTACCAGACTATGCTCCTCCTTCTTATATTTCCAGATCATTTTGAAAATCTGAATTTAATTAAGAAATGAGAAAAGATATGATCATTTTATCAAGATTAGGTTTTGGTTGCCTTCAAACTCAGCTATTTTTACTCAGTCAACTTCAGATAAGTGTTGCTCATTAACTATTGTGAATTGGATCAAACCCTTTTAACACATTTTTCTTCTTTATTTCAGATTTCTAAATAATTAATAAAATTCAAATTTGATTAAGAATTGAGTGAGATATGCCTATTTTACTAAAACTGCTTTTTGACTTTTTCTGCATTTCCTGCAACTGTTGAATATTGACAAGTGTCAACTTGCTTCTCCTTCTTTCCAGCTGCATGTGTTGGCACCTAAAAATTCAAGCCCAAATATATACAAAATTATCAGGGAAGTAAAATATTTATTTAAAATTTTATATTATTTCCCTATTTAAAAAAAAAAATTAAACAATTAAAAGGGCCTTAATAATTATTATTGTTCCATTTTTATATTTATGAGCAACATTTAAATATTCTATTTCGATGTGTTAAATGTATTTATATTCTTGAAATAAATAATAATTCAAAAAATAAAAAGTAAAATAGGTTGAACAAAAGGCAGCGAGAGGGAGTTGAACACTCAACCTCTCAAGTCGACTTTTTTTCCTACCTATCTACCCTCCTACCCCCTAACCAGCTAGTCTATTGTTTTCTTCGAGAGGGTTAGGAGAAGATACTTATTTATCTTTGTTTTGTGTGCAGGTGAGAAACAAAGTGCAACCTATTACATAGGGAGTAATTTCTTCCCTAATTAATAATTAAATTAAATTAGAAATTTCTTTATGAATTTATGTGTTTTTCTATTTTTATGAAAAAGAATGGGGAGGAGTTGAACACTCGACCTCTCGACCCATTCCTTTTCCTACCTAACTACCCGACCCTACCCCTACCAATTGCTCTATATTATTCTTCGAGAGTGTGTATGTAAATAAATGTATAAATTTAAGATAATCTTATCTCCTTTGAAATAAATTATTAAAATTAATATTGTTTGTGAGATAGAAATTTTAAATTTTATAAGTATTAATAATGGTTTCATTTTAATTTGCGATTTACCCCCCAAAACCCTAAAAGTTAAAAATATGATAAAACGGATATTATTTGATGAATATAAGTATGTTAGGGTTTTTTATATTAATTTTTATGTATCCATATATATTTAATTTGATTTTTCACATTAATTGTTTTAACAATTAATTTTTTAGGATAAAAGGCATGTAAAGTTGATTGTTTATTTTTTAGGGTTTGAATAGTAATTAGTTGGTTTTATTCTTTAATTTCAAAATCCCTAAAAGAAATTTTTCATTTTATGTTTGCATCTTAATTTTAGAGTAAAGTGGGTGTAAATAATTTTATCCCACTTTACTTAGTTTTTCATTCATGAATTAATTTATTAATATATGTATTTCATGTAATTGTAATATTGATTTGCATTATGATTATTTTGATTTTGAGTGAATGAAATTTTTCCTTTCGCTAGGGTTGAATCGTAAAATCTTTTTACCCTAAAATTTCTAACATATGTTTATGTAGCATTATTTTATTATGTTTGTGAATGAACTTATTTTATTTTAGAAATAAAATAAAATATTACTACCTAATGTCATTTTATTAATTTAGGGAATTAGCTCATTATTGAAAGACTTTTTAGTATACTTGCTTATATCTTGACAATTAATACAGATGATTTATTATTAATTTTAATTTTATTTCTCACTATTAAGTATATGTATAAAGTATGACACATATTCATTTTCAATTAATTATTAATCAATAAATGAATAATGAATAATTTTGTATAAGTCTAATATATTATGTATAAAATGATTTCAATTTTTAATATTAACTCACATTAGGTGTTTTATGCAGGAACTTAAATAATGGGCTCTTATGCACACAACACAATAATCAAGATTGAAATTTACGAGAAACATTTCCCTAAAAAAAACTATTATTATGGTTTATTTTGTTATATATATTTTTAGGGTAGTTGAATAATTAGGTCCTGTGAAAGGGCATGTCCTTTCACAGGGAACTATTGGGATTAATATTTATATGTATTCAATTGTAAGCAAAATGACAAGAATTTCAATTTTCATAGGATAAGATTGTTCAACAGTTGCAACATGGATTCTGGTGTACCGATTTTTCAATATCAATAGAAGATAAGTTGTTTTTGTTTTCCATCTGTGCATTGGTTTTCAATTCCCTCAACTAGTCCCTTGGATAAATCAATCTTGATTTCTTTATTGTGATTGTTTAAAATGCTGTGTGATCTTATTGCATTTTGATTTATTAATTGGTCTGCTCATTTTGCATGGTTAAGAATCCTTTTGATTTGTGGCCAAAGTCAATTGGGCTGTCATATGAGGAGTTAAATTCAGACAATTGTCTGCAATAGTTCACACACATTTGAATGCAAATCAAAGTGATGAATTTTTATGACTTGTCTTTAGAATTCGATGTATGTTTCAATATTTTGAAAATTGTCCTCTGAATCAAATCCTTCCAATTTGCTTTGAAATGAAAAATTGTCTCTAAGGTTGTACGTAGGGTTGAGGATTGGATTGACTCCATTGCCCAGGGTGAAACAGGCACTGGTCTTTTTGATAAATGGAATTTGGTCATCTAATCATTTGTTGCTAGTTTTGGCATCCTATTCTTTTATTTTCATTTTACATATCATATCTTTTATCTTCTTTACAAAGCATTCAATTAGGTTTAGCATTAATTCCTAGCCTTAGTTTAGATTTCAAGTTATCTGACAATTAGGATATTAGGTTGCTTTTTCCTCCAAGGATCAATAACCCCTTTGGAAGGAATTTTTATTGTTTATGCACATGTTTGTGCAATTACATAGCATATTTGATTTGGGCCTACCAGCCTTGGTTCGATCGAACCAGAATTGCAAAGGCATTTATTGTGCCTGTCAGTTGGTCTCAAAACGGTCCAACATTTTTGAGCACCAACAAATTGGTGACTCTACTGGGGAAAGTTGCTCACAAAACATATTGTGAAGTTACCCCAGAATTTATAATTTTGTAGACCAGAATCTGAAGGTAGTTCTATTAGTTTGTTTGGAAGCGTACTTTGTTGGAAGTGAGAATCCAGAAGATCAACAAATCAATATATTCCTCGAAAGAGGTGGTGACTCTATTTAATGCAATTTTCATTTGGTAGCTCTGTTGGGGAGTTTGTTTACAGGACAACTTGAAGAGATCTTAGAAATCTTTGGCTCTATTTGAAGTTTTTGAGTTTCCCTTAAGAGTAAGGGTGGCGACTCTGAATTAAGTTTTTCAAGGAGTGACTCTGCTTGAAGTAAGGACTCAAAGATCAGTTTATTTTCTCCTTCTGATTTAAGAAGGTGGCGACTCCTTTATCAAATGTTTCAGTGACTGCACTGAGGGAAAGTACCTAGAGGGAATGAATATTTATCCCTTAATTAGTAACAGAGAGGTTGTAAGATGTGTCGAGGTAAATATTTTATTTCAGATAGCATCAGGCCATTGAATTTCAAAGGATTACGATTTTTCCAGACAAGCGATTTTTGGAAATTGCAAAAGATGTACCTAAATTTTATGGTGAATATAATGAATCAGTAAGATGGCATTTAAAAATGTTCAATTCATTCATAGATGACTATGAAATTGATGATGAAGGTCAGGTGATGATTCTATTTGCAAGAACACTTAGGGATTATGCAAAAAGAGTCTATGATTCATTACCAACTCGAAGCATTTCATCGTGGAATGAATTCATAGAATGGTTTGTGCATGAATTTGATGAAGAAGACTCTATGTGTTGTGACTATGAAGAAGATCAAAATTGTGCCATAGAAGATGAGCTTCGTATGATACTCAAATATACTCCATTTGTCAAATACTCAGAAAATTATAGAATATTGGATCTCAAAAGATTTAAATCTATTAAGGGTGCATTTTTTAAACTTTACCCATTTTTGCCAAAGTTTTATGGAATATGTGAAGAATCAACACATGATCATCTAAATGCATTTTATGCATTTATAGAAAAATATGAGATAAATACAGAAGATAAGGTGATGCAGATATTTGTCACAACATTATGTGCTTATGCTAGAAAACTATTTGAATTATTACCCACACAGAGCATTTCATCCTGGGAGGAGTTGGAATGATTGTTCTTATATAAGTTTCATTATATTAATAAGGAAAATAATGAACAGAGTGAAGATCAAGAATATATTACAGAATATGATCATCACATACATCCCTCTAATTTATATGATGAAAAGAATGCTTACTAGATAAATGATGCATTGAATTCAATGCCTTATTCAAATTCTTTTGTCAAAGGATGTGAGGAAAATGATGAATCTATCATTAGCCCTATACATCAGAGGAAGAGTGAAACTCTTCAGGAAGAAGACATTCCCATGAAGGATTTCAAGAATACCTCAAACTTCTTGCACAACAAAGACAAAAGATTACAAGAGGAGTCACATATACAGGAAGAAATTGAAATAAATAATGGCTATAAATGTAATGACTCTCAGAATATTTGGTTCAAGATTCACTATAATACAAGTGAAGAAGAGGATGGTATGTGTTCTGAACAAAATTACAATATGGATGATTCTATTAAAAATAAGATAGGTGAAGTTGATGCAGAGAATGAATTCATTGATGAAGATGAAAAACTTCTCAGCACTAGAGAAATTTTAGATTTTCTGGATGCAGAACACTCAAGGTATGTTGAGAAAAATGGTTCACATTTATCCAACAATCGTCAAGATGCGCACGTTCAGAATGTTGTGTTCACTGAAGATATGCATCATGAAACTCCAGACAATTCTTTATATGATGAATCAAAGGAAAGTATCCAAAGAGAAAATGAATGTTGCAATGAAGAGAATAATCAAGTAGTATTTGAAATAAAAAATAAATACCAAAAGGATGAAACATTTCATGAAAGAAATATATTTGTAGAAGGTTCTGCAAATTTTTCAAACTTCCTAGATGACAAGACTTAGGAGAAGCATAAAAGTATATTCTCTGGATGTGAACGATTTGGTGAAATAAATAAAATCCTTCCATATTGTGAAAGTGAAATACATTCAGACTATGAGCAGGAAGAGTTCTTTGAAAAAATGGGTAATGAGGAAACTGGCATTAATAATCTTCAAGAGGACATTTTCATAAAAGACTTCATAGGTTCTTCAAATTTTCTGCACATCAAAGACTAAATTTTACAAGAAAAATCATGTGTACAAGAGGGAGTAGCAATGGACCATATTCATGGAAATGATGGTTCACTTGGATATAAAGTTGAAAATGACAAAGAATCATAGGTAAGTATCCCTGCAGGTATGTATAACTTTCCCATATTTCTAAATTCTTGTTGTAAAAAGGTAGAAGAAAATTTTATTGAAAATAATTTAGAAAAATGAGATGAAATAGCATATAAAGAAGAAGATGTAATATGTCTTCAAATTATTCCTAAGCAAAATATATACCTAAAATTGAAATGCCAAGAAAATAAAATGCTTGAAGAAAGAATGGATATAATATTCGTGCAATTTGGCACAAAGAATGATTACAAAAAATTAGGGCATCCTAATTTGTGTACTAGAGTTCTAAAGGCAAAAATATTAAAGGATGAAAATTTGAATTATATAAAACATAGTATAAAATATGATCAATTTGAGGTTACCTTTTATTTTATGCATAGTATTGAATATGTGTTCTTAGATTTTCCTAAAGAAAAAAATTTAGGGCTTTCAAATGAAACGTATTTGAAAAATAAAAATTGGGCCCTTGAACTTTGGCATAGATTAATAACTACATGGAATTGTGTTTTCCTTTTTACTCCAATTACCAATAATGATGTTTCCAGAAGGTATATGTTGTCATATCCCCATAACAAGATTTATGACAGAGGTAAAAGTTTCAAATATTGGGGCAGATAAGTATGTTTTTACCATATATTTTTTCTATATTTATGTTACGTTCTTTATGTTTTTCTTTTTATTTGATGTCATATTAATAGATTATAGTCCCTTGATTTATATTGATTAGATTTATTTATCATTTCACTATATGTAGCCACTAAATTTGCTGATGAATTGTTTTGGATAAAAAATATGTAATAATAAATAAATCCTTAATCATGTAAATAGCTACTACAGTTATTTGAATATGACGATAGAAGGATTCATTTACATCATTCAAAACATTCAAAATATCTTAAGCCAACAACCAGATATATATTGAAGGAGTTTTTCACACGGCTTGTCATCTAAATAGTGATTAGAAACAAGTGCTGGAGGAATGGCGTGATAAATATGTTAAAGGCTCGCAAAAAAGTGGGTCACGTTTTTATTATTACAGCAGAGATTTGAAGTCAATTTTTGATTGAAAATTATTATTTATACATCTACAAAGGTTCCTAGACCTTTCTCTATGAATGTTGAAGGATTGTTTTACATTTTTTTCATATTTTTGAGATGCCGGCAGCTTCAAAAATGCCAATTTTTTAAAAACGGCCGGCAAAATCGTATTCCCGTGCAAACTGTTGGAATCATTTTTCCGGGCAATATACATGCTGTAAACAATAATTTTCAAGTTAAAATGATTGCCCCAGCCATGTGCCTCAACATGGGGGACATTTTTACAACTTTTTTAATCGTTTTGGAGTGCCAAAAAGTCCAGAAACAGCCCAAGTTTGCAAAAAACGTGACAAGCATATCAAAAATGAAGGTAAAGGTAAAAACATGCCAGAGATTAGAAGAGTAGGCCAACACGTCACTATTGGAACAAAATCTAGAAGTAAGTTTTATATGACATGAGGCAAATTCAAGACCATGCACAGCAGGCTGGTATCTTAGCACATGCCCATGACTTACATAATGAACATCAAAAGCATGATGAATATCATCCAGACTTGCACAACAAATACATGCAGCCTTGTGGTGGTGTCTAGGAGGGTGAAAATGATAAGCAATATCTGGAATACTCTGCGCAAACCACTCAAACAAATCAGCAAAATGATAACATGTATTATCAAAATCAATTTCAGCATTCTGGAACTCACGTGAAGGAAGGCAATGATAGTTTATATAAGCAGCCAGATGAAATGCATAAATTCACGCAAGGAAAGGATGAACATTATAAAAATGTACTCATGCATTGGATAGTAACTCACAACCAAGTGACATTTACAAATTTGCGCTGAAGATGAATATTTTAAAAGGAATAATTACACAAATTATAATAATGTGCAGTTAGATTGGAGAAAATGTGACCAACACGTTAAAAACAAAGATAAAAATGAATATGAGTTGAATTATTTATATGGAGCTGGTGTCAATGTGATATGGGAGCTGACATTAAAGATAAAAGCCATTATCACCGAAGCAAAAGGGGTAACGTGAAATGAAATAATATTTTTTTTTATATATGCAGCCAAGCAGTATTTACCAACTTGCACAGAAGGAGGATGAGCATGGTAAAAGACACATTCATGCCAACTTTGAAAATATACAAGGTTATAATTTTCGTTGAAAGGGAGGTTCAGGTAAGTATTGAGGTAATAAAACTTTCTTTAATTATTTTGATATTTAAAATTTATTACTTTTCTTATGGTTTTATTATTTAATTTTTAATAAGAAAATATGTTATTATTTAAAATAATTTGCCTTGAGTAACTATTTTAATTTATTATGAAATTAACATTATGTTTCAAGTGGTCTGCTTCCTCTAGAGAACTCTAGATTCTCGTTGTGTCCAGGTATGGACACACGTCCCCAATTGGAGCCACTGTTGGCACCTGAAAATTCAGACCTAAATATATACAAAATTATCAGGGAAGTAAAACATTTATTTAAAATTTTATATTATTTCCCTATTTTAAAAAATAAAAATTAAACAATTAAAAGGGCCTTAATAATTATTATTGTTCCATTTTTATATTTATGAGCAACATTTAAATATTCTATTTCGATGTGTTAAATGTATTTATATTCTTGAAATAAATAATAATTCAAAAAATAAAAAGTAAAATAGGTTGAACAAGAATGGGGAGGAGTTGAACACTCGACCTCTCAACCAATTCCTTTTCCTACCTAACTACCCGACCCTACCCCTACCAATTGCTCTATATTATTCTTCGAGAGTGTGTATGTAAATAAATGTATAAATTTAAGATAATCTTATCTCCTTTGAAATAAATTATTAAAATTAATATTGTTTGTGAGATAGAAATTTTAAATTTTATAAGTATTAATAATGGTTTCATTTTAATTTGCGATTTACCCCCCAAAACCCTAAAAGTTAAAAATATGATAAAACGGATATTATTTGATGAATATAAGTATGTTAGGGTTTTTTATATTAATATATATATATTTTTTAATTTTTCACATTAATTGTTTTTAACAATTATTTTTTAGGGTAAAAGGCATGTAAAGTTGATTGTTTATTTTTTAGGGTTTGAATAGTAATTAGTTGGTTTTATTCTTTAATTTCAAAATCCCTAAAAGAAATTTTTCATTTTATGTTTGCATCTTAATTTTAGAGTAAAGTGGGTGTAAATAATTTTATCCCACTTTACCTAGTTTTTCATTCTTGAATTAATTTATTAATATATGTATTTCATGTAATTGTAATATTGATTTGCATTATGATTATTTTGATTTTGAGTGAATGAAATTTTTCCTTTCGCTAGGGTTGAATCGTAAAATCGTTTTACCCTAAAATTTCTAACATATGTTTATGTAGCATTATTTTATTATGTTTGTGAATGAACTTATTTTATTTTAGAAATGAAATAAAATATTACTACCTAATGTCATTTTATTAATTTAGGGAATTATCTCATTATTGAAAGACTTTTTAGTATACTTGCTTATATCTTGACAATTAATACAGATGATTTATTATTAATTTTAATTTTATTTCACTATTAAGTATATGTATAAAGTATGACACATATTCATTTTCAATTAATTATTAATCAATAAATGAATAATGAATAATTTTGTATAAGTCTAATATATTATGTATAAAATGATTTCAATTTTTAATATTAACTGACATTAGGTGTTTTATGCAGGAACTTAAATAATGGGCTCTTATGCACACAATGCAATAATCAAGATTGAAATTTATAGGAAACATTTCCCTAAAAAAAACTATTATTATGGTTTATTTTGTTATATATATTTTTAGGGTAGTTGAATAATTAGGTCCTGTGAAAGGGTGTGTCCTTTCACAAGGAACTATTAGGATTAATATTTATATGTATTCAATTGTAAGCAAAATGACAAGAATTTCAATTTTCATAGGATAGGATTATTCAACAGCTACAACATGGATTCTGGTGTACCGATTTTTCAATATCAATAGAAGATAAGTTGTTTTTGTTTTCCATCTATGCATTGGTTTTCAATTCCCTCAACTAGTCCCTTGGATAAATCAATCTTGATTTCTTTATTGTGATTGTTTAAAATGCTGTGTGATCTTATTGCATTTTGATTTATCAATTGGTCTGCTCATTTTGCATGGTTAAGAATCCTTTTGATTTGTGGCCAAAGTCAATTGGGCTATCATTTGAGGAGTTAAATTCAGTCAATTATCTGCAATAGTTCACACACATTTGAATGCAAATCAAATTGATGAAATTTTATGACTTGTCTTCAGAATTCGATGTATGTTTCAATATTTTGAAAATTGTCCTCTAAATCAAATCCTTTCAATTTGCTTTGAAATGCAAAACTGTCTCTAAGGTTGTACGTAGGGTTGAGGATTGGATTGACTCCATTGCCCAGGGTGAAATAGGCACTGGTCTTATTGATAAATGGAATTTGGTCATCTAATCACTTGTTGCTAGTTTTGGCATCCTATTCTTTTATTTTCATTTTACATATCATATATGTTATCTTCTTTACAAACCATTCAATTAGGTTTAGCATTAATTCCTAGCCTTAGTTTAGATTTCAAGTTAATCATCTCAAAATATTTATTATTTAATAATAACCATTTATCATAACAAATCATCATAATTTAGTATTAACTAGCTACACATACAAATGCTAATCAATAAATCATTAATCATAGTTAATGCTTCATAAATCAAGGTAATGTATGGAAATAACTTCGAAAGGTATTATAAAGATTATGTAAAGTGTTATAACAAATGGCATAAATATGACAAATTATAGGCTGATAGCTCACAGGCTACATCAAATGGTGGGTATCTTAATTCATAGTTTATCCACGGGCTGTGAACTACCAATACAATGACAACAGTCCATGCCACCATCAATAAACACAATCATTGAAACCCAAGGCATCATACAAAATGAATCAACATTTCACCCAAGCAGGTCCAGACAAAGAATTAATACAATGAGAAAATAATGGTGCTTACAAGAATCAATACTAAAACAAACAACAAGTATTGATAGCATAACCATGGGTCTGTGGGTCATCAAATTCATAAGCGAGACACCAAGACAATAGTAGACCAAAATTGCGGGCTCGTGCATGAAGGAGACAGTGAGTGGAAGGATTTGATGCCACCAAATAGCATATTCAATACATGGAGACTGAGCTCACACAGCCCTCACAGTGTTAAAATCAAGCATAAAACAATATATGACAAGGAGCAACGACACGAGCTAGATACATGCCTAAGCTCAGTTTCTCACAACATTAAATAAATACAAACACAACGCCCTAGATATTTACGGGATAGCACATATCAAATAAGGAATCCATCAATATTCAAATGGAATTCAACAATGATGCCATGTTGTGTCTCACTTCCCCAAAAGCTAGTGATAGTGAGCTGTGGAAGCATTCACAAGCTATACAAAGGTCAAAATCCCAAATACTTATGTAGTGTTTAAGAAGATGTGCCAGCAAAAAAGAAGTATTGATGCCCTAGCTTGCTCACGGTGCATCAATGGTATAATAGCAAGCCATGGCTCATGGACTATGCAAAACCGAGCCGATCCAAAGCAAAGAGTAAGAAATATATTGATGCCATAGTCGTGGGTCTGTGGGCCATCAAATTCATAAACATACAACACATAGAACGATGCCCTAGCCCATGAGCTGTGTATGAAGAAGATGTAGCAAGATCATGCCCTAGTCTCATACATGGCAACCCATGACATTTCAACAGGAAATGACTCGCAGTGCCTTCATTGAACATAAACAATAAACATGCCAATCAAATGAAATGATACAAATGCTAGTAATTATTAAATGACAGTGCCCTAGAGTTGTGTATGAAGGAACACAGCATCAAAGATAATGGAACTGAATGTACAAAAGGATAAAAGAGTAAATTAATGCTTCATTATGCAAAGATTCACACATATAGACACAGTGCCATAAAATACAGAGGGAATGAACACGTGCCATCAATTTCAAAACCCTCAAATGTAAATACACAGAGATGCCATCATTGTAAAATCAAAATGCAATCAAATGAAATGTTGTAGATACCAAATCAGAAGCCTACCTTGACATCATGATGCAAAGGACCAGATGTTTCTAAAAACCAAATGTAGAACTACCAGTCAGAATGGAAACTTGCCAAGTGCTAGAATGGGAAAGTGTGAATGTTGGCAGCTTCCTCATCCTCGATGGATTTTTTTGACATGAATGATTAATTGATTTTGTTTCTCCCATTTTAGGGTTGAGTTTCATTAATCATGTTTCTTTTGGGCGCATTTTGTTATAAGTGGGTTTTTATTTTGTTAAAAATGTAAATGTTTTTAAATTTGTTTTCCCCATTTTGGGTCAAAAACTATTTTAGAGTTTAGTCAAAATCTTCTTTTTTTTGTCATAGTAGGGGCAAGGTTTTAATGTAAAATTTAGCACAAGAATCTTATTGTAAATTCTAGTGATGGTATTTTATAAACCATTTTTCAGAATACTATTAGTGCTTGACTTGGAGGGATCAGAGTGGTCTCCTTTTGACCACCTATTCTAGGAGTCTAGTTTTTCTACTACCCCTATAAACTCAGGAATCTGGCATCTAAGTTTATGAGGTAGCCTCATGGGCCTTTTTTGAGAGTTTTTCTACTTTTAGGAGGTTGAGGTGGCTTCAATGTTGATTCATTTTTTCCTCATTTTATATACCTCTTACTTGCATGATTGAGGTTAGCTCTTCACTTTTTCTCTCTGATATGAGTGTTGTAGCTCTGAGAGACACATCTTGTACTTAGCTTCTTTTCAGTAATACAAATTGATCCTTCTTGTTCCCTACAATTTCAGAGTTCTTCTTATTGAATCTTGTGCTGGATTATTGTGATTTTTTTTTTTATCCTTAGTCTGCATGTTGGTCAAATTGAATGTTCAGAAATTTGCCTTGGCTTCTGTAGTGTTAATTCATGTACAAACTGAAATTAGAATTGTGGAAACATCTTCCCTTCTCTGTGTTTCAAGTACCCTATTTTTCTAAGGAGTTTAAGGTGGTAGAATCAAGTTGTGGATCTTCTTTTAAATTATGTGGATCACCTAGTTCAAACTAGTTTCAGTTATTTGTTTCATGCATTCTCTCCATTTCCTAAAAAATGTTAGTCAATTTTAAGTGATCCAAGGGGAAGCCCACCCCTAATCCAGAGGTCTACTCTCGAATAGGTTATCCACAGCCTGAGAGTAGTCCCATGTTTCACAGGATTGTTGGGTTTTAACACTTAGAAAACTAGGTGCAATCCTTAGTGACAACAATTTTTGGCACGCCCGATGGGACTAAAGACTCAGTGAGTTAGATTTATAAAGTTTTACATGTGGGTTATTTTTTGATATGAGCAGTGACCGTGTTTTGATATCATACCTGGAAACTCTAATCTTGTTTCATGCAAATCAGTACTTAAGCTTATGAGTGGGATTCCAATGAGAAAGAGCAAGAATCCTTTTGTTTATGCAGAGCTGCCACCATTCAAGAAAAGGCCTAAATTAACCCAATCTAGTGCATCCCAATCTGCAAATCCCACTCCTAATCTCATTTTCATTCCTGGAAGCATCGCCCCAACCCATCTAGTGCAAGTAATCCCACCTGTGCAGGTAGCACCAACAGTTCAAGCTCCCCTTAATCCTCCAATGACCTGGAATAATCCTTTTGTAGCCTTCAATCAAGGCAGCCCCTTGAACTTGCAGCAGCATAATGACATACCTATATCATCCCTTAAGAGCCTACTTGTCTTTACAAGAGAGGATCAGACTTCCACTATTGAGCACATAAGAGACGTTGCATCCCTCTGTGCGCTCCATAATATAACCCAAGACAATGTGATTGTGAGATTGTTAGCAACATCCCTCAAAGGCAAAACTTTGCAATGGTTTATAGGTTTAGCAGTTGGTTCCATTTCCATTTGGGATGAGTTGGTTCAAGCCTTAACCAATCATTTTAAGGACAAGTCAGACCACCTCTCTTTAGTTGAGCATTTAAACACCATTAAAAGGGCACCCCAGAAGTATATGATGGATTTCAATTTCTGATTCCAAAGGACATGGAATAGAATACCAACTACAGTTAGACCCTCAAGCCAGCATGCTTTCCTATATCATTTGAGGTCCCTCAACAGTGATATCTTTGTTATGATCCAATCTATGGGAGGGAACAACTTACCAGCAGCATATGATATTGTTATAAGGGCTGAAAATAGCCTGATACAAGCTGGAAAGATAGCCCCAAGGCCTCCAATGCCTATCTTTCCCAAGCTTCATCCTATCCTAGAATCAATTCCAACCTTGGCATCTGTTCCACCTCTCCCAACTCCTCCCCAACAAACTTTTATTCCATCTATTGACCAGTCCCAAGATTTGAAGGATACCAAAAAGACCTTGCAGTATGTTTCTAATGAACTGGTCAACCTTAAAAAGAAACAAGTACAACCTTATCAAGCCCCTTATCAAGCTCAATACCAACAAAATAGGCCCCAATACCAATCAGGCCAGCAAGGCCAAGTAAGAAACTATAATTAGAGAACTAATCAGCCCTACAATCCTAACATCTCTAGCAATTCTAGAGAACTGGTTCCTGTAGCTCAAAACAATATGGCTCAAGAATATCAGTGGAGTTTCCCATGCAATCAAAAACATATTCAGGGATGTGTCCCAATGGCTATGGTCAGGCCCTCATGGTACAAAATAGTGTCATGATGCCACAAGAGATGGCCCAAGAACTAGAGATTTAGCAAGGTTAAGCTACTACCCCAAGTGAGATACAGACACCTGAGGTGGCACTTGTTAACTTTCAGAAGGAGGAGTTCTGTGGGGTAAATTTTTCCCCAAATGATAACTAGAACTATGTTCTAGTTGTAGCCAACACAAGGTCTAAGAAGAAATCTTTGGAGGCTGAACAAGTAGTCTCTACTAGTCAAAAAGCTCCAGTTGCAGTCCCATGGCCCAAGGTGGCTCAGGCCCCACTTCAAAATTAGTCAAAAGAAGTCAAGGAACTAGCCAAGGTAGTAGTGCAGTTGGCATCTGCACAACCAGAGATTACACTATCAAAGGGACAACCAAAGGTGAACTTAAGATCTTTTAACATTGTTGAACAAATGAAGAAGACCTCCATAAGTGTGCCCATGATGGACACTTTGACAATTCCTGGACAAAGGGAGTTAATGCTTAACGCTTTGGCTAAGATGTCATCAAATGAAGAAGGTGTTTCAAAGCAGCCTAGAATCCTGATGGTTGAAACACCTCAAAAAGAATAGCAAACTAGAGAAGCCAGCTTGCATCCCATCAGTGCTCCACAAGTTAAACCCCCTCCTTTCTATGTTACTCTTGTTGTTGGGAATTTTTTGGTTCATAATTGCATGATAGACTCAGGGGCAAGTAGTTCAGTAATTTATAAAATGCTAGTAGACCTCCTAGGATTGTCTTATGAACCAATAGACAAGCATGTTGTTCAGTTGGATGGGTCATAAGTTAGCATCATTAGATTCATTAAAAACATGGGTCTCACTTTACATGAATGTTCCAACTTATCTATTCCCTAGGATGTCTATGTCATAGATCTGCCTCCCTACTTTGCTTATTTTCTAAGCAGAGATATCACTGCTAGGTTGGGGGGGTACCTTTTAGCTGATTGGTCTCATTTATACTTCAAAACTAGATATGGGACTAAGGTTAGAATCAATTCCAAAGCTTTTGCAAAGAACCGTATTGAACCTTATACCCCTAGCCCTATAAATACCAATCTGATGTTCCATGAGCAAGATCCTATTGACTTTGAACCTGAGACCACTATCAAAAACATTCCAGATATTGTCCTAGATGAGTGGGCTGAAAGATATTTAGAAGATAATCCTTTTGGAAACATGGAGATTCTTGGTATTGGGATGTATATCATTCATGAGGAGGGTGCAGTAATTCTAGATTTGATGAAGAAAGAAGATGACCATTCTGAAAATTAGAACAGTGAGTTGTGGTGGTTGTTCTTTGATGGTGCCAAGAGCATAATCGGTTTAGGAGGAGGAATTGTCTTAATTTCTCTGGAAGGACAAAGGTATTACTCTGTTGTTCATTTTTATTTTAGTTTTACTAACAATACAATAAAGTATGAGGCTTTGATTCATGGTTTAGAATGGGCTAGACAGAGAGGAATCAAATGTCTAAAAGTTATAGGTGATAGTGAGTTAGTGGTTAACCAAATTCATGGCACTAATATCACAAAAAATGATACACTCAAGATGTATAAGCACATGGTTTGGGATTTAATAGAAGGTTTTTGTGCTTTTAATCTAGTTGTTGTCCCAAGAAATCAGAACAAGTAGGCAGACAAGATGGCCGCCATGGGAGCAGAATATGACATTCCCAAGGAGGTCACAAGCATTGAAATGAAGCATGTGAGAGTCCTGGTGAGACCCTCAATACCAGACAATCAGGTGAGTTGGCAAGTCTTTGAAAATGATGAAAATATTTTCAATTTTTTTATAGAAGAAGCTAAATTCTCTAAAGTTAATCAGAATAAGCTTGATCACCAGTATAATGACCAGATGTTACAGTTGAAAACTAACAAGTTACCCAAGGGACTGGTCACCCTTGAGTCCATTTTTAACTCTGATGACTAGCTCAGAGGAGACAAGGCTAGCATAACAGTCAAAGAGGAACATTACCAGCCTGTTGAGATTTTCAAGGACAAGTTCCTCAAGCTGGGAAAGGTATGCACTCAACCAGAAAGGCAGGCCTTTATCTCATTATGTCAAGAGTTTAATGATGTTTTGCATGGGAATATTATGATCTAAAAGGATTTGACCCCCACTTAGCCCAGCACACCATTGAGCTAGAACTCCATGTCAAACTAGTGAGATAGAAATAGAGGCCTATCAATCCTAAACTTGAAGTGTTAATGAAAATAGAGTTAAGGAAAATGATTGAGGCCAATATCATCTTTTCCATCAAACACACCTCTTGGGTCTCCAATCTAGTGCCTGTCAGAAAAAAGAATGGTGAAATCTGGTTATGTGTAGATTTCAGAGACCTCAACAGAACCTCACTCAAAGACCACCATCCATTGCCCTCCATGGAATAGATATTGCAGTTTGTCTCAGGGTCTGACAGATTTTCCTTGCTAGATGGTTTTTTTGGCTATAACTAGGTCCTAGTTAGAGAGGAAGACCAATATAAGATAGCCTTCAGCACCAAATGGGGTACCATGGCATACAGGAAAATGACTTTTGGTTTGTCTAACGTTCATGCTACATTTCAAAAAGACATGGAAATGGCATTTGTTGGTTTGATGAATAATTTTTTCCTATTCTATTTAGATGATATAACTATCTTTTCAAGAGATACTAATGATCATTTGGTCCATCTAAGGTAGATTTCTGAAAGGTGTAGAGAATTTGGAGTTTTATTGAATCCTAAAAAATGTATCTTTGTTGTCCATGAAGGCAAGTTGCTAGGTCACATTGTTTCTAAACAAGGAACAACAATTGATCCTGAAAGAATAAAGGCCATCATGGCATTACCCTTGTCGGCACATAAGAAGGGACTATAGAGTTTCCTTGGGAGAATCAACTTCTTGAGAAGGTTCATCCCTAATGTTGCAGCACTACTGAAGCCTATGACCCAGATGTTGAAGAAGAATTCAACTTTTCACTGGACAAATGAAGGAAAGAAATGTTTTGAAGAGATAAAGGAAGAAATTTCTTCTGCTCCTACTTTGGTAAACCCTAATTTTTCTAGAGATTTTATTCTATATCCTTTTGGGGATACTGATAGTATCTCTGCCATGTTAGTCCAGCAGAATACTAAGAAACATGAGCAGCCAGTGGCTTTTTATAGCCAAGGTCTGGATGGTTATGAACTAAATTACACTCCTATAGAAAAATATGTCTTAGCAATAGTAAAGAGCTTGAAGAAATTTAGGCACTTGTTGTCCAACAACATAGTGCTCTTAATGGTTTCTCACCCTTGCATAAAATATTTCCTTATGAATAAGGATCTAAGCCACAAAAGGGATGATTGGATCACCAAAGTCATGGAATACGATATCCAAATCAAGGTGACTAAATTGATGAGGGGAAAAGGGTTGTGTGAGAAAATGAATGAAGGCAGAATAGACAAAATCTAGCAAGAAGGAGATGTTGTCCCGATGAACCAGAATTCAGAATAGAGTGCAAGTTGGACAATAGAGATGAAACATTATCTCTCAACTAGTCAATGTCCTCAAGGCATTAACAGGAGCAAGAGAAGGTACTTTAGGCTCCAAGCCATCCCATTTATCATTTTGGATAATGTTTTGTATAGAAGGGATTATAGTGGTGTCCTATTGAGACATGTTGAAACCAATCAAGTGAGAAAAATATTGGAAGAGTTTCATGATGGAGGTTCTGGAGGAAACTTTGCAGCCAGGACCACTGCTCTAAAGGTCATGAGAGTAGGGTACTGTTGGCCCATCCTGTACAGAGATGCATTTAATTAGGTGAGGAAGTGCAAGAACTGTGCTCTATTTTCTAGTAAATAGAAGTTGGTAGCCCTCCCACTACATCCAATCAAAGTGGAGCAACCCTTCTCCAAATGGGGGTTGGACTTCATTGGAACTATTAATCCCCCATCTAGTGTTGGCCATAGATGGATACTTACGGCTACATATTATTTTACCAAATGGGCAGAGGTTGTGGCATTGAAAGAAGCAAATGAAACCTCTGTCCTAAATTTCTACCAAGACATTGTGTCAATGTTTGGCACTCCAGACTCTATCATTTCAGACAATGCTATGGAATTTCTTGGAATGAGAATCTCAGAATGGGCATTGAGGCACAATATCTTCCTAAGCACCTCATCCAACTATTACCCTCAAGATAATGACCAGGAAGAATCAACAAACAAGAACTTGCTGAGGATCATCAAAAGGACTATAGAAGGAAACCAGAGGGACTGGCATGGCAAGTTGAGGCTGGCCCTATGGGTGGACATAATAACACCTAAGAGATCTATAGGTAACTCTCCTTATACACTTGTGTATCGTCTTAAAATGGAAGCACTTCCATGATAAGAGCATTTAGCCCTCCGAGTAAGTGGTTTGGGGTTATGTTGAATGCCTTGAATGGGTACTCGACTTGGATCTAGCTTTTTCCCCTGTTCTGCCCCATTTTCCACTTCTTCCTAGCATTTTCCTAGCATTCTGGACTATGAACTTGAGATTCTTGACCTCAGGGTCAAGGTCGACCTCGATCCTGACCTAGGTCAGGGATGACCTCGACCCTGACCTAGGTCAAGGTCGACCTCATCCTTGACCCTAGGGTCCAGGATCCTCAGGGTTAGCTTTTGGTTTTGGGATTTCATCAAAATCTTATCTTTTCCCTCTTCGGGGCCATTATTTCTCGGATTAAGTGTCAAATTCTCAAATTAATATTTGAGGTGGACCTTTCTCTATATTTGTATAGGATTCCTAATTTATTATTGGAGATTAGCCTTTCTTGAGTTTTGTGTCTAATGCTCAAATTAACTTTGGGGTTGGCCTTACCTTGAATTTTGTGACAAGGCTCTTAAATAATTATTTTATTTCTATATTAAGAGTGGTCCCCTCCTAGAGTTTTGTGTCAAGACTTTAATTTAATTTTCTCTCCATGTGCACCTCTCTAGAGTTTTGTGCCATGGGCCCTTAATTATTTTTCTATGAGGCCCCTCTTGTACCCTAGATCACTATAAAAGGGAGCCTTCCTCTCTCATTTTCTCAATCCACTTTCATGATCAAGCTCTCAAATGCAAGCAAGAAAGAAGATCAAGCATTCAAGCCTTCAAGCATTCAAGATCCAATTCATCAAGGAGATCCATTAGTAGCCATTGAAGGATTCAAGCTCTATGGAGCTCTCTTGTTGAATATTCCTCCATTTCCATTCAAGCCTCTTCCAAATTCAAGATCCATTCAAGATTGGTGTTGAATATCTAAAGACAATTGATTGGAGACATCCTATATTTGATTCTACATTCATCCATTCTTGTGGATTCAAGGATTTGAATCTTTCACAAGGGTTTCAACTCAAGCAAGGTGAATTGTTCCATTTACTTTGTTTATTCCAGCAATTTTAATTCAATTTCAAGGTTAATTCCTAAATTGGGGTTTGACTAAGGCAAACCCCTCCCCCCCAACAAACAAAACTATTTTTTAGCAGGTACAGGTGCAAAATTTTGGATTTGAGAGTGGATTTGGATACCCTTTTCAGTGAACTTTTGAGATCTACGAACAAAGTCAAAATTGACCTTCAGAATAAAATGTAGCCTTTGACCTTTTATGAGGGTCAAAGTTGACCTGATCTAATCTTGGAAAAAGATTTCTGGGTTTTGTAGATCTTGTAGTTTCAGCTTGGAAAGGTGGGAATCAATAGTTTTTGAAATCATTTGATAGGGTTTTCAGCTGATTCTTTTTCAGAGGTAAGTACTTTTATTTCTTCATTTCAATATTAATCATCTACATTTACTTTCCATATCAAGACAATTCAAATGTATGTTTAAAATATTGGTTTTGGGTTCTCTTTTATGTGCAAACCATTATTCTAAGACCTCATCCATATTTTACCCTATTCATTTTGGTGAACCCAACATGCTTACCCTCCTTTCTTTTGTGGATTTATATGCTCTATTGTGTTAGATCTTCCTTTGTATTCCCTTGTGTGTTCACCTTCACTATACATTTTGGTGAACCCGACATACTTACCCCCTCTCTTTTGTGGATTTAGATGCCCTATTGTGTTTTTTGTATCTTGTGTGTTCACCTTTATCCTTTACATTTTGGTGAACCCATTTTATGACAACTCCTTCTTTTGTGGAATTAGATGCCCTATTGTGTTTGATTTTCATTTGAATGCATTTGGATATAACTAGATCTATTTTCTATGCATTTCTTTATTTTTTATCATGTTGTGTAAGTTATTTCAAATGTTGCATGGCATTACACCTAGAAAGACTTCATTTGTTACATGTGATCTCCATCATATTTCTCTTTATGGAGAGGATTTGAGGATTGATGTTAATTCTTCTCCTAATAGATATCCTTCTTTCCCCTCTAGGGATCAAGCTCTAGTGAATTATGGCAACCCTACAAGGTGCTTTATTGGTAGGGATGATAGTCCTCCTATTTGGGATGAACCTTTGGATTTAAATGTTGATTACTCTCTTCCTCATGAAACCATTATGAATGATCCCTTGGATAAAGACATTGATTTATCCCCTCATCATGAAGAATATTTGATACAAGAGGGTGATTTATTAATAGATGACATATTCATACATGATGATGACTCTTTTCTTAAAACACACTCCCCTTATGTGGACATTTTAGTGAAAGAAGATAATATTATAGATGCTTTACCTCCATTTGAGATTCCTTCTAGCGATGAGGCATTAGTGGAAAATGATATGAATTCCCTTAAAACTCTCCCTTTTAGTGATGATCCTATGGAGAATCAAGATCTTACCTCATCTCCTCCTAGGATTTCCTCTTTTCTTCCTTCTTGTGAATCTATTTTTAGTGTTGAGACAACTAAAATGGTTTATCCTAAACCCTTGTTAACTATCAAGGGTTGTCCTCACCTTAATATCAAAGGAAAGCCTATGGAGTCTTTTAATGATCAAGATTTGATAGCTCACACATATCATACAAGGAATAACCCTCAACCTAATCTAGTGGTTTCTACTTCTTTGCCACCTTCTCAACCTATTCTTCCTCCTCCACCCCGTCTTCCTAGCAAGGAGTATGATTTGATAAACCAATTGCAAAATACCCCTGCCAAGATTTCTTTATGGGAGCTTCTTCAAACTTCACCTACCTACTATGAAGCCTTGCAAAAATCTCTAGCAACTCTTCCCACTCCACCTCCTAATCAAGAGAACATCAATAATTTCTTACAATGCATGCATGCTACCCCGAGTCCTCCTGACATTGTATTTGTAGATTTGAGATTCTCTGAATATAGTCAGATTGAAACGTCTGGTATGGACAAATTGTGAAGAATCAGTATCTCTAATAATATTAATTGAAAATATACGTGAATTATCTTTCATTTCCATTTGGTTTGAGTCATTTTTATGTAGATTTGTGAAATTTATGGGCATTTGAGTGAAAACTGGTTTTTAACAATCTGTATTGGAGTTGCAGGCAATGATTTATTCTTAGAAAATGATTTATGAATGGGAAAAATAAATTTATTACATATTTGGAAACTAGATTCATTAATAGTTACTGTTAAATTGGTTTGGTTTCATTTAGATTCTTTTTGAGAAAGATATGTGATTCCCTAGGTAGGGCCTAGTGTTTTAAATCTGGTTTATGACAGAAAAATGGCAGTTTGAAAAGGTTATTGGTTGAGGAACCAAATTGAATCATAAGACCTTGTAATTTTGGGAAATGATAGTTCTTTATGTTGGATAAAAACTTCATTCTTTCTAGAAATTTTAATATTTTGATTTTATGGGTCAAATAAATCAATCTTTAAAGACTGTCTTGAAGACAGCAATGTTACATATTTTACGGTTTGCCATTGATTTGTCTTGATTCTATACTTTCGGATGTGTGCTAAATGCTGGATTGCAGATCTTTGGACCTAAGGTGAGTTCTTAAAATCTCTATAACACTTGGTTTGGGTATAAAATTAATCTCTCATGTGTTTGGCTTGAGTGTTACACGCTTTCATAGAACACATTTTTTATGCTCTTAATGGGAAATCAACGAACATAGATTTGCTTTCATACAAGTTTGTGTTTAAGTGCATGCTTGTCTTTTAAACATTAAGTAATTCTTGGTTCCAATATCAAAAAAATCTCATTGAGTAATCTAGGGCATGGATTCATTCCTTTTTTACTTGAAGAGTTAAATGCACCACTTTGTGGACTCACTTCATGTTTACTTGGAAAGTTAAATATTCCATGATTCAAACCCTTTTGCACTTATGAGTAGTATTGATTAGCAGTCTTAGATTACTTGTGATTGATCTAGATTGCTATCTTGGGTTATTAGACTTGCTAATCCACCGGCCCCTCACTTCCACCCTGTGGTTGCAATCTCAGTGCCACATTAAAGGGGAGGGGTCTATAGGAAAGAAGCGTTAATTGTTCCACTAGGAAACCCTTTTGTGCTTTTTGGAACTCACTTGTTTTCTAGGTTGTGGACTCGTTTGTAGCTTGTGTGATGTGTTAAGTGTTCCACCTTGTGGACTCACCTCATATTTTCTTTAAGCGTTAAGTGTTCCACCTTTAGTGCTTTTCAATACTTTTTGATAGAGAATTACTTATTTTTCATTTTTTTAGAAGGCCTGCTTGGGGATTTCATCACCTTAAGGGATGACCTTAACTCCCGTGTTCCGGCAAAGTATAAATATTGGGAGGTGAATCCAAAGACACTTCTCTTGGGAATGAGTTAGATTTCACTCTTGGCTAAGCCTCAAAGAACTTTATACCTTTGAGAAGTGAAGGAGGAGATTTGGGTTACCGTCTCCCCCCGGCTGTGTGATTTCTCTTTCTTCTCATCTATGGATTTGTGCCTCACGTACCTTGCGTATATCGAGGAATCCTTTTAGAAAAGCCATGTATATCCTTGTAGACAACTTGCTAGGATGTTGTTGTGTTTTAAGTGCCTGCTAAAACATTTTCAAGAACATACACAAGTAGAGTCCTTAGGGAGTAGAAATACTAAGTCACTATTCTTGTTCATGCGCAAGGTTGCTTTGTCCCTTGCCCATTGCTTGAAGACTGTTTGCTTGAACTCCTTGATTTCTATCTTATGTGCTTGATCAATGACATAAATCTGATCTACCTTTTTGCCCGTGATCTATTTTTCTATTTTCCTATCGTTCACCGTCAGAAACTGGTTGTCTTGAGTTAGGAATCGATCAATCTTTGCTTTGACTCATGTTGTCTCTCATCTATTCATCTTATCTCTTTATGCCTTTTGTACCTCATGTTGTGATAGTCTTATCTCAGCTGTTCTAGCCATCTCTTTTTGACAATTCGTACCAGGTTCATCTTGCATCTTGGCTGTTCTAGCCATTTATCTCCTTTTTGTTATCTTAGAGACAAAGTCTAGCTTTATCTCAAACCTTTGCTCATTACATCTTTGTCTATGACAGTCACAACTCAAAGTGGTAAGACTTATCCTATTCAGAACACTGATCAAGATCAAAGTAAACCTCGTAATCAAGATGTAGGTCATTCCCAATTTGTTGAGAAGTCTGAACTTTGTAAGAGTTCTTCAAATTCGTCATTAAGCACTCCACAAGATAATTTGTCTCAAACATCTCCTCTGATTTTCCAAGAGTGCTTTAATCCTTTATTTTTGCCATCTAGTTCATCTCTCCAAGAACAAGACAACTCCTATTTTCAAAACAATTCATTGTTTTGTGGCTTTGGGAGATCATTTCCTCGGACGGAACCTATTATTGAAACTATTGATCCCACTGAAGATAGTGATTCATCTGAAGCTATTCATACACCAAAAGTTACATTGGTTGCACCTTTTTGACATCGTTCTCATCACTTTAGTGAAGCTTCAATTGCAGCACAAATTTGTCTTGACAAGATGGGAACCAAGAACCCATTTGACTTTCAATTAGGCCAATATGGCCAAACTTATAATCAACACCATGGTCAATCTTCTCATGACCAAAATCAGACTCATCACAATCAGTCTCATAATGATGATCAATCTCACAACAAAACTCAAGATGATCGACAAGCAGCACATAACTATCGCCCTCCTCCTTATGATCAAAATCAAGATGATCAACAAGATCAAACACCAAGCATATATGAGATTCTTGGTAATGAGGATGATGTAATTACTTAGAATGATATAAATGCTGTGAAAGCTAACAAGAGTCTCATTAAAATGATGGAAATTATTCTTTCGGAAGTTAAGGAAAAGTATTTTCTTGAGTTGGCTAAGCAAGGAGCCAAACTACCCCCAAATTTCCAAGTGGAAACTATTGTAACTAAAGAAGAAGAAACTGAAACCGCTAAGCTACAAAAGATGATTCAAAGTATGCAAGATCAAATTACTCAAATGACAAAAGAAAAGGATAAGCCCATGCAACAATTTACATTGGAGAATATATGTCCTTTTCCTTTTGATAAGAATGTTCACATGCCTCCTTTTCCAAGAGGAGTAGAGTTACCCAAATATGACAAGTACATGGGTACAACTAATCCTCAAGATCATCTAAGAGAGTTTGGCATGCTGTCCATGGAATTCATGCATGATCAAACGTATCTTATGAGACTCTTCCCCCACAGCTTGGGTGGGCTAGCTATGGAATGGTTTTGCCGATTACATCCTGGTATTCAAACTTTTGACGAGATTGCCAATCTTTTTCTTCAGCATTATTCTCACAACATCCAACACCCTATCAACATTCATGACTTGTGTAATTTGAAACAATGACAGGGAGAACCTTTCTTGTCTTTTCTCCAAAGGTGGAGACAACTTTGTACAAAGTATCCTCGTAAATTGCCTGAATCTGAAAAACTTGATATCTTTTTAGACAATCTTCTTCCAGACTTTGGATATCAAGTACAATTACAAGGTCCTTTGATATTTGACCGTATGATCAAACAAGCTGTGAGGATAGAAGCCTTCATGGTCAAAAAGGGAGAATTAACTCTGAATAAAGATAATAAACAAGGATTCTCAACGAACAAGGATAAAGGGAAGTTTGTAAACAAGAATAGAGAGGTGGTAAATGATGGAGTGGTTGATAATGTCACCGCAAAGCCTTCAAAGCCTGTCTTTAATCTTACTTCTAGCATACAAGTGGCTAAGGCTGTCAAAAAGAATACAACAGATAATCAACGAAGTTCAAGATTTTCTAGAAACAAACCTTGGGCTCTCGACCTAAGCGTGATTTCACTTCTTTGGGAGAGCCTCTTGATGTAGTCTTTAAAACTCTCATACAAAATCAGATTCTCACTCCTTTGGAAAAGTGAACTTATGGCCCACAACCAAGACCTCACTGGTGGAATGACAATGATTATTGTGACTATCATCAAAATATTGGTCATAAGACATCCACTTGTCTTCAGTTGAGACATAAAGTTCAAGATTTGATTGACAGTGGTGATATTGTTGTGGATGGTCATAATAAGAATTCTGATCATCAGGCGTTTAAGGATCCTTTTCCTCCTCATGAGAAAGGAGAGTCTTCCACAACTAAGAACAACAATGCTAAGGTGAATTACACTTACCCTTCTACCGATAATGTTATTAACATGATTGAACCTATGGGAGTTGAATATTGTGATGTGATCACTTTTAAGGGGAGTGGTGATGCTCCCAAGCCTAGAGTTCCTTTCATCTTACAAAATTCTACATCTTGTTCATCTGAATCTAAACAAACTCAAGATTGTGCAAATGTTGTCACTCGATCACATGGAAGAGTTGTTTTGAAAGGTCCCGATCCTCTGAAGCAAACTGTAGACAAGGATACTTCAAGACAAAGCACAGATAAGGTTTCTCTAAAACAAACGATGGATAAGACTACCACTGGCCCTACCAACAAAGCTTCTAAATCAATTCCCACATCTAGCGTTACTAGTTATAGTATCTTAGATCAACTCCAGCGAACCAATGCTCAGATTACTATTTTTGAGTTGTTAAAAATCTCGCCTGCTCATAGGCAAATTTTGGATAAAGCCCTCGCTGAAGCAAATGTCCCCAAGGATCTTGATCTAAACTGGTTCCAATCTATGGTGGGTCATTTGACTTCACTGCATTATTTGTCCTTCTCAGAGGAAGATGATCATTCTTTGAACCACCCGCATAATGCTCCCTTACACATAGAGGTTATGATAGGTCCCAAATGTGTCCGTCGTGTGCTTATTGATAATGGTGCTGGTCTTAACATTTGTTCCACTAAATTGCTCACTTAGATAGGTTATGATGAGGATTGCATAGACTCCTATAAGAAGATTACCATAAAAGCTTATGATGAGGAAGAACACAAGTCCCAGGGTTTAGTTGTGCTACCTATCCGCGTAGGTCCTGTTGAGAGAGATGTTACTTTCTAAGTGCTCAACATTCCTTTAGCATACAACATTTTGTTGGGTAGGCCTTGGATTCATGAGATGTAGGTTGTTCCATCCACATATCATCAATGCATCAAGTTCCCATTTCACGGGGTGAAAGTCACTGTACCTACAAACACCAACCTCTCTTGTAATACTCTCATGCAAACTACAGATAGTTTTGTTCCAGCAAATAGGGACTCCACTGAGTTCTATGACACTAAGCTTATAGAAATGGAGCAAACTTTGAAAATTAAAGATACGGGCATGGGAGAATATCAAATGGAACCTGTGTTATCTCTAGCAGCTTTACCTCCCTCTCCACGCTCTTATGGGAGACCTTTGAAAACTCATGGACTTTCTGATAATCCTCCTCAAACAATCTATGATGGTGCTTTTGTGCAAGCCTCCATACCTTTAGAAGATGAAGATGAGGAAAGAGCTATCAAAGCTTGGATCTATAAAGGAAAGGAGATATCTGAAACAACTACTCCTCCAGAGTTAGAACAAGAACCTTATAGTGAAGGTTTCAAAATCATGAAGCGCTCTAGATACAAGGGAAGTGGTCCTATAGGGGTAAATGATAATGGATTATCGAAGCCTATTGAAGTTGTAGGTCATCGCCCAAAGGACACTACTGGCTTAGGCTTTAAAAAGACTCCCTTTCATTTGGGGACCAAGAAATTTATGTCGGCTCCTATGTCTAATTCCAAGCTTGAACCTGAGCATGAACAAGAAATTGAAGATACCACTCCAGAGATGAATCCAGAAAACACCTCTGATGAAGATACATTTCCATATCCTATCCCTTTGGATATTGCGGCACTCCTTGTTGAACCTGATGAGCCTATCATACCTATTCATATGGTAGAGACTGATACTGACACGTGCTCTGAGGCTAATTCTGATAAAACTTCTTTAGTACATCAAGTTACATATGAGGAATGGAAAGCAGCATTAAATGATGATCCCAATTTTACAGGTGAGTGATATAGGCCACCATATTTTCAAAAATACTATGAACAAGAACAACTTCAACAAGCCATCAATGACACAAGGAATAATAATGAGACTAATGATGCTGCTAATGAAATTCCTACATCAAGTACGAACTCACATGAATATGAGTTCAACTCTACATCTGATGCCACTTATGATGTAGACATAGATACTGTTCATGAGTATGAAAGACTCCTCGAAGTAGGTGAAGGGTATGGCGCTAGAACACATGAATTTGATGTTGTAGATGTCAACTTGTCTTTTGCTTCCGATGTAGGATCTCATAGGGATTCGAACACTCCTTTGGATGAGACTGCTCTAGGTCTTGACTTGCTTGTTAACGCTTTTGAGGGTTATACCATGAATGCAATTGAACCAGCCACTACTTCCCTTTCACTCCACCATCCTGATCTCATAAACTGGAACTCCCCTCTCACATCCAATGAAGTCCTTACATTCCAGAATGATTATGAACTAGCCTATTACCTCCATGCTCTTGAACCTGTAATCTCTTCCACCAGTGAATACAGTATCAGCATGATAGAAGGGGATATCAAGTATCTTAGTCAAAAAATAAAAAATAGAAAAAATAAGAGCTCTGATGGTGAAAACCACATTGTGGCAGTATCAGAGCCAAAAATAGTAAAAATAAAAGATGTATTTGAGGGTGAAAACCTCTCTGAGGTGCCCAAGGATGAGATACTTGATACTCTACCAAGCCATTTTCAAGAAAGATCATCAGTTCTGATTGAACCAACACAGCCAGTGAACTTGGGCACTGAGGCTACTCCACATATTATACATTTAGCATAGTCATTATCTATTGAAGAAAAAGAAGAGTTCACTAGATTCTTCCAATGCAAGAAAATAAACTTTGCATGGGGTTATTCTAATATGCCTGGATTGGATCCCAATCTAATCATGCATCATTTGTTCATTGCACCAGATGTCAAACCTCTTAAGCAAAAGCTTCGAAAGATGCACCCTCATGTGGCACTATTGGTTAAAACTGAACTAGAAAAGCTCCTTAAAGCTGGTTTCATAAGAGCAATTGATTATGCCGAATGAATTTCAAACATTGTTCCAGTTACTAAACATGATAAATCCATTTGTGTGTGTACGGATTTCAGAGATCTCAATAAGGCATGTCCAAAAGATGATTTCCCACTGCCTAATATTGATATACTAGTAGACATGACAGCAGGATATGAGATGTACTCCTTGATGGATGGCTTCTCTGGCTATAATCAAATTAAAATTGTGCCAGAAGACCAAGAAAAAACCACCTTCACATGTGCTTGGGGCACTTTCTGCTGGAATGTTATGCCTTTTGGGCTTAAGAACGTTGGAGCAACATATCAGAGAGCTGTTACTACTATCTTCCATGATATGATGCACAAAACTATGGAGGACTATGTGGATGATACTTTAGCCAAGAGTATGCAGTGAAGAACTCACCTTGAAGATTTGGGTCCCATCCTTGACCGCATGGAGCAGTTTAGCCTTAGACTTAATACCAAGAAATGTGCATTTGGAGTCACTTCTAGAAAACTCTTGGGTTACATTATCTCAGCCAAAGGCATAGAAGTTGATCCAGAAAAAGTTCAAGCTATTATGGACATGCCTCCTCCTAAGAACATAAGTTAGATGAGAGGTCTACAAGGAAGGTTGCAATCCATTCGGCGGTTCATCTCACAGCTAGCTGATAAGTCATAGCCGTTCACTAAAACTCTACATAAAGGTGTCACTTATGAATGGAACGAGGAATGTGAGAAGGGACTCAGTCAAATAAAACAATATCTTACCAATCCACCCATTTTGATGCCTCCTATCCATGGGAAGCCGCTTATATTGTATATTTCAGCCACAAGTACATCTTTGGGTGCTCTCTTAGCTCAAGAAGATCAGAATAATAAAGAAAGAGCTATTTATTACATCAACAAAACATTGGTGTCCTATGAAATGAACTACTCTGCTATTGAAAAAGCTTGTCTAGCTATAGTGTTTGCCTCATAGAAACTACGACATTATATGTTGGCTCACACTACAAAGCTTATTACAAAAATTGACTTGCTAAAATACTTATTAAGCAAGGCTACTCTCATGGGTAGGTTGGCTAAATGGGTCATGATCCTCAGTGAATTTGATATTGAATATGTGGAAAGGAAAACTATTAAGGGACAAGTGATTGCTGATCAGTTGGCAGAGGCTCCTCTACATGATCACCAACCTTTGAACATTGAATTTCCAGATGACTCCATTCTGCATCTCACACATCAGTCTTGGAGTATGTTTTTTGATGGCTCATTCACTCAACAAGGATCAGGTGTAGGTATTCTATTTATAACACCTCAATGCTATTCTTTGCCTAAGGCCTACAAAATGATGTTTCCTTGCACCAACAACATAGCTGAATATGAGGCTCTTATCAATGGTATGAAATTAGCCCTTGAATGGCGTATAGATGAGCTCAAGGTCTTTGGCAATTCTCAGTTGATCATTAATCAAGTTAATAATGTATATCAAACAAAGGATGACAAGCTAATACCCTACAAAAGAATGGTGGATGATCTTAAGTTATACTTTGCACATATTTCCTTCCAGCAGATTCCAAGAACAGATAATAAGGTGGCTGATGCTATGGCTACTTTGGCCTCAATATTACAAATGCCGGAAAATGACTTCAGGCATGAATTCCTAGTGGAAACATTATGCTACCCTACCTATGACAATCATGAATCCAAGATGATCTGTTCAGTCATTGGACATGACTCATCCCGCGACCACCATATCTACTCTTATCTTCAGGACCAAATTATCCCCGATACCTATACTCAGAATGAGAAATGTCACCTCATTCGTACTGCTTCACGGTATGTCCTTATAGAAAATGACTTGTATAGACGGGGCCTAGACGGTACTCTACTTAGGTGTCTAGAGCCCGATGAGTCCAAACGTGCATTAGCTGAGGTACATGAAGGTATTTGCAGCTCTCATTCAAGTGGTCTGACGTTAGCTCGTAAACTTATTAGAGCTAGATACTACTAGCCGAATATGGAAAAAGAAGCTGTCCAATATGTCAAGACTTGCAAGCAGTGTCAATATCATGGGAATCTGATCCACGCTTCTGCTAAAGAGCTCAGTCCTCTCATTAGTTTTTGGCCATTTCAACAATGGGCTTTGGACTTGGTTGGTCAGATACACCCTTCTTATTCAAGAGGACATAAATTTATAATCACTGCTACAGATTACTTTACCAAATGGGTCGAGGCAGTCCCTCTGACTGTAGCTGATGGAAGGACTATTGCTAAGTTCATTTTGAACTATATTATTTGCAGATATGGCGTACCTTCATCTATTATCACTGACAATGGAGGACAGTTTAAGACCAAGGATTTGACAGACTTATGCACTAAATTCAGGATCATTCAGCATTGGTCATCTATTTATTATCCTTAGGGTAATGGACAAGCAGAAGCTTCTAATAAGACAATCCTGAAAATTTTGCACAGAACAGTTCATAAATCTGGTAGAGATTGGCATCTCCAGATTAATCCGGCTTTATGGGCTTACAGAACAAGTATCCAAACACCAATGGGAGCCACTCCTTTTGCCTTAGTCTATGGGGCAGAAGCGGTATTGCTAATTGAGGTCAAGATTCTGACATTGTGAATCTCTCTGAAGGGCATCATCACTGATGAAGATACCAGAATATCTAGGTTGCAAGAGCTTGAACTAGTAGATGAACGTCGGAGGGTGGCGTTCGATCATCTTCGAGCATATCAAAAGAGAATGTCAAAAACATATAACAAGAAAGTTAGACAAAGGGAATTCCAAGTGGGTGACCTCGTCTTGAGGGAGAACCCCAAGAATCAGCAGCAGAGAGCCCAGAAAGGAAGGTTTGAACCAAACTAGCTTGGTCCATACATTATTACTACAGCATTTGGATCTGGTGCTTACTGCCTCTCCACCACTGAAGGAGAGCAACTCAAAGAGCCTATCAATGCTCTTCATTTGAAGAAGTTCTACAACTGACATTCTCAGTATGCTCATGTACATATTTATTGATCCTAAAAAAATCCTAAAAATTGATATATTGCAAAAAATCTTAAAAAATTACAAAATGTCCTAAAAAATGATCATTTTAGTGAAAACTTGGCAAACAGGCGCTTTGATGTATCTATTATCCTGGTGAAAACTTGGTAAACATGCGCCTTGATAATACAAAAAAATAGAAAATTTGAAAAAATACAAAAAAATAAAAATACAAAAACAAAAACAAAAAAAGCAAAAAAAATAAAAATACAAAAAAAGCAAAAAATACAAAAATACAAAAAAAATTGAAAAAGAGAAAAATGTGCCATTGATGAAAACTTAGTAAACAGGCATCATGGTAGCAAAAATAGAATCTCTGCCAAGTTGGTGAAAACCTGGTAAACAGGCACCACTTGTTTCCTAAAGTAACATCCTCTCTCGGCGTCGCTTGGCTCTTAGTTTATTGCTTTAGTTTTCTTTCCAACTTTAGTTTTCTTCCTTTGTTTCCTGCTTTAGTTTGTTTCCCGCTTTGGTTTGCTAGCTCATGCACTTGCCTTTGGTTGTTTTTGAGTTTTTGCTCGACTCTTCATAGATTGGAATTGGTTCATGCTTGGGGGTACCCGCTTGGTCTAGGGGGCATTGTCCTATCGCTTTCAGAAACTCTTTCGAGCATCAGTCACCAGCGACTCTCGCTACTTCTGCCTGCTGATACCTAGCTCTCGTTCGACCTCTCTCTTTTGGGATCTCTCCCTTACATCAGTCACCAGTGCTTCTCACTGTGTCTGCCTATTGTCATTATCTCATCAAGACTTCAAAAGTCATCTTTTCGATTCGACTCCAATTCGCTTGAACACGAGCATAAACTGAAACTAAAACTAAATGTGTGTTCCTTTGAGGCATGTTGAGCTTTGTTTTCTTTGAGTGCTTATCTATTTTCTTTGCTTTTTCTTTGCTTTCTGCTTGTTGTTTTAGTTCCAATGATCCAAAGAATTCATATAAGAGGGGTGTATGTCTGTAAGAGCCTTCATCTCATATTGGATGGTTATGCATACCTCGACTCCTTTTATATGAACTCTTTGGTGAGGTTGGTTCTTCTCCTTGTCTTTTGAGTGACTTCTTTCTGCTACTGGTGAAATTGTAAATGCTTGCCCTGTTGAGTGAACGTAAGGGTCACTACGAGCAATCTTTGGCAAAAGAAGGAACTCTTGCGTGCTTGGTGTGTTTGTTCGCAAGAGACATTCAGGTCATTCTAGCATTTATGCTCTAATGCTTATGTTAACTTGCTAGATTAAAAGGAATAGGTGTTCAGGTCATTCTAGCTCCTTGTGCCTTAATGCTTACATCTTATTCTGACAAACCTAAGACTTATGTCATATTCATATTCTCATGATAGCGATATTAGTGAGGATTGTATGACATCTTGCGATTGTCTGAACTTGAAAGGCTCTATGATGATAAATACGGTGAGTCCAACAACCAAGTCCTAGGGTTTGCATTTTCATTTAGACTTGCATCTTTCATTCTAGGCTTGCATTTGGAGCGCTTTCTTGTTGCTCTCTTGATTGCTTTTTGTTCATTGGAGGTTCTCCTCTTCCATCCTAGTTTCATCATGATTGCACAAGTTTTCAGGATCGAAATCGAAATCTGACAGCTCTACATAGCTCGAAATCACATTTTAAATTCTGAGACCCTTTGGGATCAGATGCTTGTGCAGTCAGCCTTCTGGCGTCATCTTCCTACCAGATCCTCATCTTTGCATCATGTTCTTGAGATCTTTTCTCTTTTCATCAAAGTCAACTCTAGTCAAATTTGGTCGACCATGGTCAAATTTGGTCAATAGGACCTCTGCATTGCTCTGATTTGCTTCTGCATCTTCTCGATGCTTCTTTAATCTGCTCTGAATTCTTCTCAATATTTGATCTTATCTTTATCTGTAATCTCTTGCTGTCAATCATCTTCTGACGTGTCATCTTTTGATTTCACTCCCGAGGGGGCAGGATGATTGCATCATTGAATCTTGTCGAATCAATTCTTGAATCAGTCTAATCTGAATCTTCAGTTCTCATTGCTTGGGGCATCTCGGTGCCTCATATCCTGTTATCTTATCATCTATCTCTTAGGTATCTAAGCAATCTAACTCAGATTCTTGAGAATCAAGCTTCATTCTGGAGATGGTTCTTGAAATCTTTTAGGTATTGGGGCAATCTAACCTTGATTCCTGGGAGTCAAGCTTCGTTCTGGAGATGGCTCTCAAAATCTCTTTTAGACCATTATCTGGGCAATCTAACTTGGGTCTCGGAGGGCTAAGCTTCGTATTGGGGCAATCTAACCCTAATTCTGGAGATAATCCTAAATCTACATCTTCATCAATTGGTATTGGGGCAATCTAACCCTAATCCTGGTTCTGTTCTAAGACCACTATCTTCGCAATCTAACTTAGACTTTGGAAATTCTCATCATTTGTCACTTTAGACTTTTCTTTGAATCAACGCGCTGCTCGCACATCAATTCAAAGAGGGGCAAAATGTAATACCCCAAAATTGGCACCTAATTATCTCAAGCAATTTTGGTGTATTTCTTCAATTCTATGTCATCAAAGTCCTATCTCGCTAGGCAATTTTCTCTCTCCTACTTGACTCTATTTGACTTGATGTCAGTTGCAAAGACCCTAAATTGCAATAATCAAATGCTAAATTAATTCCTAAAAGTCTTTGACTTATATTAGCTAAATTATCCCTATGATATATTAATTTAATTCTAAAGTCCTAAGTGCTTTAAATTAAATTAAATCTACCCCTTTAGCTAATACACCTCAAAAAGGAATTAATATCATTTAATTATTTGAGTGGACATCTCTCTATTTGAATTTAATTATTCAAATTAGTCACACCCCCATATGTGGCATAAATTCCACTTTTTAATTAAATAATTCCATGCCTATTTGTCCAAAAAGTGAAGAGCCTTAATGGAAAATGAAGTCACTTAGGACATGTGGCAAAAGGAGTTACATGCGAGATTCCCCCTCTTTTTCTATTTAAGAGCTTGCCTTTTCATTTCAAAGGAGGGAATTTTTGAGAGCATAGAGATTATAGTAAAATTCTACTACATTCTTTGAGATTCATAGCTTTTGATTGTTATCATTTTAGTTAGTTCATTTAGTATAATATTGCATTTTTCATCTTCTTAGTTTACTTACTTGTTCTTAGATTTAGTCACATTTTCCTTTGAAAACTCTAAAAAGAACTTGCATTTTCATTTTAGATTACATGCATTCATGCTAGATTGCTTGCATTTTTTATTTCATGCCTATATTTTTCTTTTAAAATCCTCCATTGTAGTTCGGTCTTATTGTTGTTGGCTTTCGATCTGAGAGCAATCTTGAAAACACCCCGTCTACATAGGAGGCAACATATCGCTTCACTACAGATTTCGGATTGAATAACTCATATTCTTTTCTGTAATTTGATCATGTGAGTAATGATCATGTTGTGTGTGTGTTGAATTTGAGGTCACATTCAATCATACACAATCTCCTTCTTTTCTATCTTTCTGGGATTCACCTCTTTCCTCGGTTAAGCAGTATCTATCTATTATGTGATATCCAATCATACATGAAAATTTTGGTTTGCATTGAGGATATTTTTACTTGATCACAACCTATTTTGTTATTTTCCATTGGGTTTCCATGGTTGATAAATCTCTCACCTTGGAAACTGAATAGTGTGCTATCCCTCACAAGGGTTACTTTTTCACTTTTTGCATGAGATCTCTTTGCATTTGTCCCTTCCATGGCCTCATAGGAGCTATGACCTTCTTGGCTTGGACTGGGTGTTGTATGTGGATATTGTCTTGATGTTGAAGAAGGCTTTATCCTTGTTCTTTTCTTTCCTTAACATGTCAAAATAGTATGTTTTTCCCATATTAAGGAGGGGGGCATATATATGGCCTCCCTCATTCTATATTATGTATTTTTTTTCTAACCTTTTGTTTTGCAACATGCTAAATCTCAGAAGGTAACGCACATAAGTTTCTAAATCTTGAGGAGAGACGCATTTTTCAATTTTCAATATGCCAAATCCTCTGAAGGTAATGCACATAAGTTGCTAAATCCTGAAGGGACACGCATTTCCAGTTTCAAATATGCTAAATCTTCTGAAGGTAATGCACATAAGTTGCTAAATCCTAAGGAGACACGCATTTTTTGAAATTTTCAATATGCTAAATTTTGGAAGGTAATGCACATAAGTTGCTAAATCCTGAAAAGACACGCATCTATATGCTAAATCTTCTAAAGGTAACACACATAAGTTGCTAAATCCTAAGGAGATATGCATTTCATATTCATGGTGATACAAGAAGGTGGATCCATGGGTACTTTATAAAAGTCGTTAGAAGATGCACTACATACATGCACAAAGCCGCTAGAAGGCACACAACATTATGGGGTGACTATCAAGTGTTTTCTTGGTAGGCCATCCTATCCTTTTATGGTTCATAGTGAGATACACACATCTTACTAGGCGAGCTAATGACTCCTCTCTCTCCTTTTCTCTCTTTTCTTCAATGATGTCTCTCTTATTGCAATCTTGGATTTGATGAAGACTCGAGTCCTTGGTGGCTTGAGGATTCCTTTGTCCCTTTGATTTCAATAAGATTTTCTTTTTCTTTGTGATCTCCTTTACCAAGAGTTTGCATCGAGTCCATACTCTTGCTAAAGTGGGGGCTTAATGTATCGTCTTAAAATGGAAGCACTTTCATGATAAGAGCGTTTAGCCCTCTGAGTAAGTGGTTTGGGGTCATATTGAATACCTTGAATGGGTACTTGAATTGGATCTAGCTTTTTCCCCTGTTATGCCCCATTTTCCACTTCTTCCTAGCATTTTCCTAGCATTTTGGACTATGAACCTGAGATTCTTGACCTCAGGGTCAAGGTCGACCTTTTTAGGTCAAGGTCAACCTTGACCCTGACCTAGGTTAGGGATGACCTTGACCCTGACCTAGGTCAAGGTCGACCTCATCCTTGACCCTAGGGTCCAGGATCCTCGTGGTTAGCTTCCGGTTTTGGGATTTCATCAAAATCTTGTCTTTTCCCTCTTCGGGGCCATTATTTCTCAAATTAATATTTGAGGTGGACCTTTCTCGATATTTTTATAAGATTCCTAATTTATTATTGGAGATTAGCCTTTCTCAATTTTTGTGCCTAATGCTCAAATTAACTTTGGGGTTGGCATTACCTTGAATTTTGTGACAAGGCTCTTAAATAATTATTTTATTTCTATATTAAGAATGGTCCCCTCCTAGATTTTTATGTCAAGACTTTAATTTAATTTTCTCTCCATGTGCACCTCTCTAGAGTTTTGTGCCACGGGCCCTTAATTATTTTTTTCTACAAGGCCCCTCTTGTACCCTAGATCACTATAAAAGGGAGCCTTCCTCTCTCATTTTCTCAATCCACTTTCATGATCAAGCTCTCAAGTGCAAGAAAGAAAGAAGATCAAGCATTCAAGCCTACAAGCATTCAAGATCCAATTCATCAAGGAGATCCATTAGTAGCCATTGAAGGATTCAAGCTCTATGGAGCTCTCTTATTGAAGATTCTTCCATTTCCATGCAAGCCTCTTCCAAATTCAAGATCCATTCAAGATTGGTGTTGAAGATCTAAAGACAATTAATTGGAGACATCCTATATTTGATTCTACATTCATCCATTTTTGTGGATTCAAGGAATCGAATCCTCCACAAGGGTTTCAACTCAAGCAAGGTGAATTGTTCCATTTACTTTGTTTATTCCAGCAATTTCAATTCAATTTCAAGGTTAATTCCTAAATTGGGGTTTGACTAAGGAAAACCCCTCCCCCCCAACGAACAAAATCATTTTTTTTGCAGGTACAGGTGTGGAATTTTGGATCTAAGAGCGGATTTGGATACCCTTTTCGGTGAACTTCAAAGATCTGCAAACAAAGTCAAAATTGACCTTCAGAATAAAAATGTAGCCTTTGACCTTTTATGAGGGTCAAAGTCGACTTGATCTCATCTTGGAAAAAGATTTCTAGGTTTTGTAGATCTCGCAGTTTTGGTTCAAAATTGTGGGAATCAATAATTTTTGAGATCGTTTGATAGGGTTTTCAGCTGATTCTTTTTCAGAGGTAAGTACCTTTATTTTTTCATTTCAATATTAATCATCTACATTTACTTTCCATATCAATACAATTCAAATGTATGTTTAAAATATTCATTTTGGGGTCTCCTTTATGTGTAAACCATTATTCTAGGACCTCATCCATATGTTACCCTATTCAGCTTATTTACGGGAAAGAAGCTAGGATTCCTATTTCTACTAAGTTGCCTACTTTGAGCTTAATTAAGGAAATTGAACTGATGAAAGAATATACTATGCAAGTTAGGCTTGCTGAGTTAGTTGAACTTGAAGAAACAAGGAGGATAGCACTGAAAACTTGGAAACCCATCATTCTCAGATGAAGAGAACCTTTGATAAAGGGGCCATGCCCAGGGTTTTTAAAGAAGGGGACCTTGTCCTTAAGTGGGATGAGTCATAACATAAACCAAGAAGGAATACTAAATTTGATGCCAGATGGAGTGGACCTTTCATGGTTGTCAAGTGTAAGGCCCATAATGCCTTCTAGCTGGCTAATATGGATGGAGAGGAGTTTCCCATTCCAATGAATGGGATTCACATCAAAGCTTGTTTTTGAGGTTAAGTTATGCCTTGTATACTAGTAATGTTAGTTAATTTTCTATTTTGTTGTGTTCCTAAGTGCCTTGGCACAAGCTAGCTTTCAGTGTTTCTTTCAGTTTGCTTTAAGTTCAATTTTTGGTTTGGTTTGAGTAGCAATAAGCCAGAGCAGTCTATCTCTGGTAGTTAGTGGTTTTGTTAGCAAGAAGGAGTTGTTGATTTGAGGCTAAATTCAATTCTGGATTATAAGACTTTGTGCCCAATGGATTTAAAGGAAACTGGTCAAGGTGCTTGGGAGGCAAGCACTCAGTTGAGGTCACCAGAATGTTGTCATATTTTTACCCATCTTTGGAGGCCTAGTTACTAAGTGAGACTACTATACCCTAATTTGAATTATTAGTGATCTTTCTTAAATTTGTGTTCATTTCATTGTAAGGTACATGAAAAGAAAAGAAATGATCTACATCTAAGCATTGCATATATATGTACCAATATCTTAAGTATGCTATACAAAAGGAAAAGAATTGAGAAGACCATTTATCTGAGCTCACACAAGCCATGAGCATAGCCATTATCAGAATTGCATAAATGAGTACAGACATACATGAAACAATCAACATAAATACAAGGGTACCAGACATTTCCTAGTAATGAATTCTTGATCCATGATGTCTCCATGTGCTCCTGAGATCTAGAACCTGCAAAGAAAAGAGGAAGAGAGGGGGTTAGATGCAATGGATCTAAACAATGTATGGTACCATGATATTTACAAACATACATATATGCACTCCGTCATACACCTCTGGGAAGGGCTTTGCTCAAGGAATGTGCACTAAAGGAGGCTGCAGAATACAAAGAGATACCATGTTTTCACTAACTTGTTTGTTCCATGTGCAAATACAAAAGAAGTTGATTCGGTGTTGTTTCCCCATTTGGATAATCAGGGGTCTTAGAGGATGGTGTTCCTAACAAAAACCATCTTCAAAGCTCTGCAATTGTTTGAACAACAACAATGGAAGATGTTGGGATCCAGATAAATGACATTGACCTGTGATGCAGGCCATGCTAGGAAAACCTCAAATTTCCTTGACAGTGACTGCATCACAGGCCAAGAACACCCATGATCACCAAGGCAACAACTGGATAATGCAGTATAAATGGGATACTCAACAATCATAAAGATGAACCAAATGAAGCATGGTAAAAAATACTGGCATATCCAAGATGGCACATCATCATATGAAACAGTGAATGGATAATGCATATGTCTAGAATGAGCACCAAACAGTGTGTCATCAAAGTGAATCTCAAGCATGGATTAATCAAATTGCTATAGGTAATGGTGCTGGCAACAATTCAATGGAGAAATCATGATACCAAACCATTAGGTCAAGACAAAAGGTGCATATTCTAAATCATCTATACAACATCATTATGATATAAAAAGAACTTAAGTCTACATTGCAACTAAATAAAGAACCAAGTGAATAATGTAATGAAACAATCATATTCAGCCCAGGATGGTGCCATTGAAAGAAGAAAATATGAATTATTAATGCATTGTAGTAATAGTGATCTCCAAAAGACACGAAATAAAAATTTAAAAACAAGAATGCTATAGCTTTCAACCTCATTCTTTGGGAGCAAATGGTACAAAATTAGAAGTAGTGTATAAACTTCACAGACTCACAGGCTTTCATTAATGAATACCATACAACCAATAGATGGGCATGAGGATGGAGGCACCATGGAATTCATGCAAGAACAAAGTGATAAAGTAATATCTCAAAGGGCAGTGTCAATAGTAGATTGTATATCAATGATGAGGCAATCGGATGATAGATCACAAGCTACATCAAATGGTGGGTATCTTAATTCATAGTTTATCCATGGGCTATGAACTACCAATACAATGATAGTAGTCCATGACACCATCAATAAACACATTCATTAAACCCCAAGGCATCATACAAAATGAATCAACATTTCACCCAGGTAGGTCCAGACAAAGAATTAATACAATGAGAAAATAATGGTGCTTACAAGAACAATACTAAAACAAACAACAAGTATTTATGCCATAACTGTGGGTCTGTGGGTCATCAAATTCATAAGTGAGACACCAATACAATAGTAGACCAAACTCATGGCCCCATGCATGAAGGAGACAGTGAGTGGAAGGATTTGATGCCACCAGATAGCATATTCAATACATGGAGACCGAGCTCACACAACCCTCACAGTGTTAAAATCAAGCATAAAACAATATACAGCAAGGAGCAATGACATGAGCTAGATACATGCTTGAGCTCGGTTTCTCACAGCATTAAATAAATACAAACACAATGCTCTAGATGTTTATAGGTCAGCATGTATCAAATAAGGACTCCATCAACATTCAAAGGGCATTCAACAATGATGCCATGTCGTGTCTCACTTCCCCAAGAGCTAGCAACAGTGAGCTGTGGAAGCATTCACAAGCTATACAAAGATCAAAATCCCAAATACTTATGCAGTGTTTAAGAAGACGTGCCAGCAAACAACAAGTATTGATGCCTTGGCTTTCTCACGGTACATTAGTGTTATAGTAGCAAGCCACGGCTCACAGGCTATGCAAACCCGAGCTGATCCAAAGTAAAGAGTAAGCAATATATTGATGCCATAGTCGTGGGTCATCAAATTCATAAACATATAGCACATAGAACAATGCCCTAACCCACAGGTTGTGTATGAAGAAGATGCAGCAAGCTCGTACCCTATTCTCATACATGGCAGCCCATGGCATTTCAATAGGCAATGACTCGTAGTTCCTTCATTGAACATATACAATAAACATGTCAATCAAATGAAATGATACAAATGCTAGTAACTATTAAACGGCAGTTCCCTAAAGTTGTGTATGAAGGAACATAGAATCAAAGATAATGGAACTAAATGTAGAAAAGGATAAACCAGTAAATTAATGCTTCATTATGTATAGATTCATGCATATAGACATAGTGCCATAAAATACAAAGGGAATGAACATGTGCCATCAATTTCAAAACCCTCGAATGAAAATACACAGAGATGCCATCATTGTAAAATCAAAATGCAATCAAATGAAATATTGTAGATACCAAATCAGAAGCCTACCTTGACATCATGATGCAAAGGATTAGATGTTTATAAAAACCAAATGCAGAACTGCTAGTTAGAATGCAAACTTGCCAAGTGCTAGAATGGGAAAGTGTGAATACTAGCGGCTTCCTCATCCTTGATGGATTTTTTTTACATGAATGATTAATTGATTTCGTTTCTCCCCTTTTAGGGTTGAGTTTCGTTAATCATGTTTCTTTTGGGCATATTTTGTTATAAGTGGGTTTTTATTTTGTTAAAAATGTAAATGTTTTAAAATTTGTTTTCCCCATTTTGGGTCCAAAACTATTTTAGAATTTAGTCAAAATCCACTTTTTTTTGGTCATAGTAGGGGTAGGGTTTTAATGTAAAATTCAGCACAAGAATCTTATTGTAAATTTTGGCGATAGTATTTTATAAACCATTAGTCAAAATACTATTAGTGCATGACTTGGAGGGGTCAGTGTGGTCTCCTTTTGACCACCTATTCTAGGAGTCTATTTTTTCCACTACCCCTATAAACTCAGGAATCTGGTATCTGAGTTTATGAGGCAATCTCATGGGCCTATTTTGAGAGTTTTTCCACTTTTAGGAGGTTGAGGTGGCTTCAATGCTGATTCCTTTTTGTCTCATTTTATATACCTCTCACTTGCGTGATTGAGGTTAGCTCTTCACTTTTTCTCTCTAATATGAGTGTTGTAGCTGTAAGAGACACATCTTATACTTAGCTTCTTTTTAGTAATACAAATTGATCCTTCTTGTTCCCTACAGTTTCAGAGTTCTTCTTATTAAATCTCATGCTAGATTATTGTGATGTTTCTTTTTATCCTTAGTCTACATGTTGGTCCAATTGAATGTTCAAAAATTTGTCTTGGCTTTTGTAGTGTTAATTCATGTACAAACTGAAATCAGAATTGTGGAAACATCTTCCCTTCCCTATGTTTTGAGTACCCTATTGTTCTAAGGAGTTTAAGGTGGTAGAATCAAGTTGTGAAGTGTAGTTTTATCTTAGCTATTGTAGTAAGCTTAATTCAATTGTGGATCTTTTTTTCAATTTAGTGGATCACCTAGTTCAAACCTGTTTCAGTTATTTGTTTCATGCATTCTCTCCCTTTCCTAAAAAAGGTTAGTCAATTTTAAGTGATCCAAGGGGAAGTCAGCCCCTAATCCGGAGGTCTACTCTTGGATAGGTTACCCACATCCTAAGAGTAGTCTCATGTTTCACAGGATTGTTGGGTTTTAACACTTAGCAAATTGGGTGCAATCCTTAATGACAATAATTTTCTTAAAAGAGATTGTTAGACTGCATGGATTACCTATAAATATTATCTCTAAACAAGATAGCAAGTTTGTTGGTTATTTTTGGAAGACTTTATGGAAGAAGATGGATATTGAGTTGAGGTTTAGTTCTACATTCCATCCATAGATAGATGGATAGACAAAGGTTGTGAAGAGAAGCTTGGGTGATTTGATGAGATGTTTACTTGGAGATAAGCTGAGTAACTAGGATATAGTATTGGCACAAGCTGAGTTTGCATATAATAATTCTATGAATAGGAGTACAAGGAAAACAGCTTTTGAGATTGTTACTAGAATGCGGCCTAGAGGAGTATCCGATTTGAGGGATACCATTGGTGAAGAAAAGAGAAGTGTTGAAGGGGAAGTATTTGTTGATTTTATGAAGTCTGTACATGAGGAAGTGAAATTGAAGTTGGAACAAAGTAATCATAAGTATAAGGAAAATGCTGAGAAGTCTAGGAGACATCATGTTTTTTAAGTTGGTGATGAGGTGATGGTTTATTTGAAGAAGGAAAAATTTCCTGTTGGAGCATGTAGTAAGATAAAAATGAAGAAGTTTGGTCCTTGTAGAATTTTGAGGAAGTTTGATAGTGGTAATGCTTATAAAGTTGAGTTACCTGAGGACATGGATATATCTCCTATATCTAATATTGCTGATTTGCATAAGTATCATGAGTCAGATGATGAATTTGTTATACCAGATGATTATCCTAAAAAGAAGGTTGAAGAGGTTGAATATATATTGGATCAAAGGATTGGTAAAAGCACAAGAAAAAAATATTACTATGAATATTTGGTGAAGTGGAAGAATATACCAGTTGAAGATGCTTCATGGATTTCTCGATCCAAGTTGGATTTAGCTCGAGCTGTGACATCTCAATGATTCAGGACAATCATTTCTTTCAACCTCGATTGTATGATTCAAGAGCATCCTTGGTTGCCTTTCTATCCTGCTCATTTTGTTCATCCTGCCAGTAAGTGTTGAGTTGAAATAAGTGTCAAGTTGCAGTCTTTGTCAAGAGTTCTTGTGTGTCAAGTTGTCCAATGTTGGTTGAGTGCTCATGTGTGATGAGTTGTCCAGTATTAGCTGAGCCTTCTTTACTGTTCCAAGTGAACCTATTATTTGTTGATACTTGGTTCTTCTTTGACCGAGTTTGTTTGTGTTTGGTTCTCAGTTGGAGCTGACTTATGTATTTAATTTAGATCATGAATTTAATGTTTGGATCTTGTCTTGGGATGGGTGTAGATCATTTGGGGTCAGCCTTCTATTATGTAATGATATAGAATCTTCTGTAAGTTATTTTGGAAAGTATAAATAAGGATGTCTAGGTATAGAAAAGTGGTAGTAGTAGTAAGCAAATAGAAAGCTAGAAGGAAGATAAAAAAGAAGTATAAATCTTATTAGTCGTAACTCGGAAGGCCTCATAGCTGGGCATGTATGTAGATATTTGGATAAATCAATAAGGCATCATTTTTTCCTTCTCTCCTTTTCTTGGAATGGAGAGATAAGGTACTGAGAGGGGAGGGGTGAATCAGTTCCCTCAAAAACTTTTAACTTGATACTCAATCTATAAATAGTAGTAATTAATTTATCCAACTAAATCCATTGTATGAAACATTCATTCAATTAACTTCTAAATGTAAATTGCATGAAAAAAAACAATAATTCAATCACATAACACAAGATATTTTGGTTACACAGAAAACTTTGTTAGAAGGTAAAAACTGCGGTGGGGATGACAACCAAAAATTCTTCACTACTATAGATAATAAAGTATGTCGATTAAGGCTACAAGTTGTGATCACTTCTAATGATCTTACCCTATTAGGAGTAACAATAAGATCAAGTAGATCTACTTGGTTAAAGGATTTCAACAACACTTCTTGAGTGTGTACTCAGATAAGAGACTTACAACAACACTGTTAGGTATACTCTGTTAAGAGATTTAGCTAACTCTGTTACAATGATTAGAGAATAATAGAAAGTATCTATAATTGACAACTATACTTTTTCTGAATCAAATCTATGAAATATCAAATATATATCACCTCAATGTGTAGATATCTTTCCTTTGTACTGCTCAATAGTCTTGACTGATTTTGAATAAACTAAATATCTCTAATTACTGCTCAACCTTTTCTGAAAGTTGATGTCTTGAAGATGACTACTTACTTCAAGATCTCCTTCTTATCCTTCGCATTACATATTTCAAACTTATGTCAAAATGACATGAATTACAAATATATATCATACTGCTATGATTTCCATCACTGCCTAACCTTCATGACCTAATTAGGTTTACATCATCTTAGGAAAATGACCTAAGATCTATGGTATGCAAAAATAACCTAGATCTAACTATTACATAGAGATCATCATCACATTTAATATTACATCTATAATAAATAATCCTTGATCTTGGTAAAATGTTTTGTGATTTTGTTGTAACCATTTACATAGATAATTAATGTGCCAAAACTGATTACTATGCCATTTCCTAAATTTCTCAGTAAACACTATCAATATTTCTCGGTGAATACACTTGTGCTCGGTGTCTAGTTTGCTTGGTGTTTACTGATGCTCGGTGCTCGATATACTCTGATGCTCAGTAATACTACTCTGGTGCCCGATTAAACTTGTTTCCATTTAGCTCTCAGTACTACCTTATGAATACTCAGTATGAAGGCTTGTTTGTCTAACTGACTAGCATAGTGTAGCATGTAGTTCTTCCTTTTTCTGAATGATTAGCATAGATAACCAACTAATCTAATTTAATACTAGTGACAACACTTAATGCTCAAATAGAGTTTTTACTATCAAGTGTTATTATAGCTTGAAGATCTTCACTGTGTAAATTGATCTTTGAGTTGAGGTTGTTTGCACCAGGACCTTGGTTGGGGATTTGTTGTTTTGGATTTTTGAAAATCTTGAAGGATGCCTCCATAATAGTAAGGGTTTTTTGTTTTGCACATATGAAGTAAGGACAATAAAAGATATATCGGTGTATATACATTATATATTTTGATACTAATGAAAAAGGGGGAAATTGTTATCTCTATTTGAGCATTAAGTGTTGTCATTAGTATCAAAGTAGATAATTTAGTTATCTATGTTGATCAGTCAGTAAAAGGAAGAACTACATGCTACACTATTCTAGTCAGTTAGACAAACAAGCCTTCATATTGAGTATTCATAAGGTAGTATCGAGAGCTAAATGGAAACAGGTTTAACCGGGCACCAGAGTAGTATTACCGAGCACCAGAGTATACCGAGGACCCAGCGTAAGTAAACACTGAAAAGATTGGACACCGAGCACCAGTGTATTCATCAAGCAGTATTGATAGTGTTTACTGAGAAATCTAATAAATGGCATAGTAATCAATTTTGGCACATTTATCTATGTAAACGGTTACAACAGAATCACAAAACATTTTACCAAGATCATGTTTTATTTATTATAGATGTAATCATTAAATGTGATGATGATCTCTATGTAATAGTTAGATCTAGGTTATTTTTGTATACCGTAGATCTTAGGTTATTTTCCTAAGATGATGTAAACCTAATTAGGTCGTGAAGGTTAGGCAGTGATGGAAATCATAGCAGTACGCTATATATTTGTAATTCATGTCATTTTGACATAAGTTTGAAATATGTAATGCGAAGGAAAACAAGGAGATCTTGAAGCAAGTAGTCATCTTCAAGACATCAGTATTCAAACAAGGTTGAGCAGCAATTAGAGATATTCAATTTATTCAAAATTAGTCAAGGCTACCGAGCAGTAGAGAGGAAAGGTATCTACACATTGAGGTGATATATATTTGATATTTCATAGATCTAATTCAAACAAACATAAGTTGTCAATTACAGATACTTTTTGTTATTCTCTAATCATTGTAACAGAGTTAGCTAAATCTCTTAACAGAGTAGACCTAACAATCTTGTTGTAAATCTCTTAACTAAGTACACACTCAAGAAGTGTTGTTGAAAGCCTTTAACCAGGTAGATCTAGTTGATCTTATTGTTACTCCTAATAGGGTAAGATCATCAGAAGTGATCACAACTTGTAGCCTTACCGGCATACTTTATTATCTGTAGTAGTGAAGAATTTTTGGGTTTCATCCCCACTGCAGTTTTTACCTTCTAACAAGGGTTTTTGTGTAACCAAAATATCTTGTGTTATGTGATTGAATTATTGTTTGTTTTCATGCAATTTACATTTAGAAGTTAATTGAATGAACATTGCATATAGTGGATTCAGTTGGATAGATCAATTACTACTATTTGCAGATTGAGTATGAAGTTAAAAGTTTTTGAGGGAACTGATTCACCCCTCCCCTCTCAGTACCTTATCTCTCCATTCCAACACTAGACTAAGCTGATGATGAGGATGTTACTATTGCTAGAGAAAAAATACAAGAAGAGGAACACCTCACCAAGCTAGCAATAACATATCTACTGGGTGAAATTCCCATTCTGATAGAGGCAGTTGAAATACTTTCAAAGGAAGGACCTGAAGGCTAAATCCCCAAGAAACCATTGGATACATCAGGGGATCAAGGAACAAGCACACCTATAGAGACAAATGAGCATGAGGCAAAAGAGGCAGAGACATGGGGCCAGAGTAATCCTAAGACTATCATGACCACCACACCGGACACTACATCCAAAGCTCCCTCCATATCAAGTGACACACAAGTTACCGAGGAGCCGAAGAAGGAAGATAATGTGTCTACTAGGCAAGAAATGCCAATTGTCAAGGTAAAGGACAGTGTACCTTTTGTTAAGAATTTGCCTCAAGAGTAGAAGAAGAAGAAGAAGAAGAAAAAGCATGGTAAAGGGTTGGTCACTTTAGAAGAAGTCATTGTGATACCAAAATGTGATCCAAGGACCCTAGACCCCAAATAATTGAGAAAGTATGGGGAACTATGTACTAGGAAGGTAGCTTAGGAGAAGATGAGGAAAGGGTGTAAAAGCAAGAAAATACTTGAAGATGTAAGAGACATCTTACAATAGGTTGTACCCAGGGTACAAATTAATGAAGATACACCAATAATGGACCAACTTGCTACTCTAGTTCAAGAAATAAATGCCCCAGATACAGAAGAAAAGAGAATTGAGGAAGGGGTGGAATCCAAGATACAAGACAAATTAGTAGAGAAAATTAGCCAGGAAGTGGCAATAAATAAGGTAAATTTATTTGAGGTAATAACTGATATTCAATCTATTACTCAGATAATTATACAAATGTTGATAAAGCTTTTCACTATGGAAAGTTTCACTGTTGAGATCAGTGAGAAGATAAAACAACTAGATACCAAAATCCAAGCCAGTGCACAAGCAGCCTTAACAAAGCCAAATGTTTTTAATAATCATATACTCAAAGTTCAAGAACTTAGATGGTTAAAAGTAGATTTGAGGAAGCAAGAGAATAGAATAAGTGACCAAGTCACCAAGCTACAAGTAGAACTGCTTCCCCACCTTAAAATAATTGAGAAACATATAGTCAAAGTATAGGCTTTAGTTGCAACACCAAAGATTTCTATGTTGGAGAATATTTTTGACATGCACACACAAGTCAGTCTTGAGCACATTGCTCTCACCAACTTGAAAGAGGAATGGGAAAACCTCTTAGATTCTTTGAAGAAAACCCACAAGCACATATTTGATAAACTATAAGTACATATTTTTGAGTTCAGCATTAATCTCAAAAAGGGGGAAAACATAATGTATATGCCAAAGTGTATAATTCTATGTTAAGTGTACTACATATATACCGGGAGCATCCACCGAGGGGGAGTTATGCAAATTTTGAAGAGCTAATTTTTGTTTTTGTTTTGCACATATGAAGTAAGGACATTAAAAGATATATCAGTGTATATACATTATAGATTTTGATACTAATGCCAAAGGGGGATATTGTTATCTCTATTTGAGCAATAAGTATTGTCATTAGTATCAAAGTAGATCGGTTGGTTATCTATGATGATCAGACGATAAAATGAAGAACTACATGCTACACTATGCTAGTCGGTTAGAAAAAAAAGCCTTCATACTGAGTATTCATAAGGCACTACCAAGAGCTAAATGGAAACAGGTTTAACCTAGCACCAGAGCAATATTACCAAGCATCAAATTATACCAAGCACCGAGCGTCAGTAAACATCGAGTAGACTAGACACTGAGCATGAGTGTATTCACTAAGCAGTATTGATAGTATTTACTGAGCAATTCAGGAAATGACATAGTAATCAGTTTTGGCACATTTATCTATGTAAATGGTTACAACAGAATCAAAAAACATTTTACCAAGATTGAGGATTATTTATTATAGATGTAATCATTAAATGTGATGATGATCTCTATGTAATAGTTAGATCTAGGTTATTTTTGTATACCGTAGATCTTAGGTTATTTTTCTAAGATGATTTAAACCTAATTAGGTAATGAAGGTTAGGCGGTGATGGAAATCATAGCAGTATGCTATATATTTTTAATTCATGTCATTTTGACATAAGTTTGAAATATGTAATGCGGAGGACAGGAAGGAGATCTTGAAGTAAGTAGTCATATTCAAGACATCAGCTTTCAGACAAGGTTGAGCAGTAATCAAAGATATTCAGTTTATTCAAAATCAGTCAAGACTACCGAGTAGTATAGAGGAAAGATATCTACACATTGAGGTGATATATATTTGATATTTCATAGATCTGATTCAAACAAAGTATATTTTTCAATTACAAATACTTTCTGTTATTCTCTAATCATTGTAATAGAGTTGGTTAAATCTCTTAATAGATTAGACCTAATACTCTTGTTATAAATCTCTTAACCGAGTACAAACTCAAGAAGTGTTGTTGAAATCCTTTAACTGGGTAGAACTAGTCCATCTTATTGTTACTCCTAACAGGGTAAGATCATCAGAAGTGATCACAACTTGTAGCCTTAATCGGCATACTTTATTATCTGCAGTAGTGAAGAATTTGTGGGTGCCATCCCCACCATATTTTTTACCTTCTAACAAGGGTTTCTATGTAACCAAAATATCTTGTGCTATGTGATTGAATTATTTTTTGCTTTCGTGCAATTTATATTTAGAAGTTAATTGAATGAATTTTGCATACAATGGATTCAGTTTGATAGATCAATTACTAATATTTTCATATTGAGTATCAAGTTAAATATTTTTTAGGGCATTGATTCTCCCCTCCCCTCTCAGTACCTTATCTCTCCATTCCAACACCTTGGTGTTGTTATCAATATTGTTTTCTCTGTAAGGTAGCTGAATATTTAGGTGTTCCTTTGGCCCTAGCTCTTCATCTCCATCCTTGCGACACTTTCCTTGTAACATCCTCATTTGACTAATATTTCCTTGGGGTTGAATTTCCATTATTGCTTTGACCTTACCTGGATCTACTTCAATTCATCCTACCGAGACAATGTACCCAAGGAGTTTTCTAGAAGCTACCCCAAAAGTGCACTTCTTTAGATTGAGCCTTAGTTTTAATTGCTCCATTACAGTGAAGATCCTTTCCAAATAAAAGAGGTGGATATCCCTAGTAGCATATTTCTCCAATGTATCTATCATCTGCATAGTCATCCATTTTTTTATGCATCATATCATGAAATATGGTTGGCATTGCATGTTGATCTATTGCACCAACATTCTTCAAACTAAAGGGCATAACATTCCAACAAAAAGTTCCCATGCACAAGTGAATACAATCTTTTCCTAATATTCAAGTGCGATGTGGATTTGATTGTATCCCAAGAATTGATCCATTAAGGAATACATTTGGTAACTAGCAGTGAGATCCATAAACATGTCAATGTTGGGTAATAGAAAAATCATCCTTAGGGAAAGCCTTATTCAGATTCCTGAAGTCTATGCATATGTGTATTGAATTGTCAGCTTTGGATATATGCACAATAGTGGATATCAAATCAGCATAGTCTATGGCTCAAATAAATATTGCTTTGAGTAACTTCTTGAGCTCTACCTTAACCAATAACACGATATGTGGATGCATTTTTCTTAGCTTTTGTCTTATTGGTTTGATACCTAGAGGAATAGATAAATGATGCATGATAAATTTTGTATCCAAGCCTGGCATAAATGAGTAAGACCATGCAAAATTAATCTTCTTTTGTTAAAGAACTAGATAAATTGTTTCTTCTCTTCTTCAAACAAAGATTGTGCTAGATGTATGATTTGGGGGTTTTCTATTATGCCCAAATTTACTTGTTGCGTAGGCACTATAAGTAATGATGATCATTCTTGGAAATGTTCGGGGAGGATATCAAGCATCTCATCGGTAGGAACCTCAAAGGGGTTTTCGTAATTCGATACGTAATTTATTTTTACTATTTTAGGGTCTGATACTACCACATAGTGGTTTTCACCATCAGATCGCCCATTCTTCTTCTTCTTTTTTGTGACTAAGATACTTGATATCTTCCATCAATATTATGTCACTCATTTCACTGGTGGAAGAGTGGAAAATTTCAACAATATTAAGGTAACAGGACAAGGTATGGTCATGGGAAAATGACATTAAGTTGACGGGCTCAAAAGTGTTCCAGTCAATTAGCTCAGGGTAGACAAGAGGTAAGGAACCAATAGGCTCAAGAGAAAAGACTTTGATATCATCATCATCATTCATAAATACTGAGGATAGGTCAAGAAAGTTATCTTCCCTAGAATTGTCTTAAGTGCGACTCGTCAAAGGATTACTAGAGGAGTTATGAGAGGTATTTTGTAAAATTACCCGTCATGGTCCAAAATGCTAATCAAGATCTCATTCTACCTCCTCTCTTTGGTGTAGGAATATTTGCAAAGGAACCATCATGATCTAAGAGCATGAACCAAAGTTCCAATTAGTGTTTTTTAGAGGAAGAACCATAGGAGAAATGTCAAGAGGAGACTCCCTTTTTTAGAGACAAATTGAGAAGGAGGAACCACAATGGGTTCAATAGCTAGATGTTCTGGATCGGTCTCTAAATCAAATTGTAGGTTAGAGCTTCCACCAACCTCAAAAGTGTAAATAAGAGCATATTTATGGATCACATCAACCTCTATGTAAATTGTAGCATCAGACAATTGATCCCACTCATATTCATGCGAGTTAGTTCTACTATTGGTGGATCACCCTAGGTACTGATCTATGGTCATGAGAGCCTCTTCATTATGACCCTCTAGATTAGCAGCCCATCCTTTAATCTCATCTATATTGAGGCCATTTGTGTCAGATTGGTTGTCTTGAATGTCCACCACTTGAATAGGGGTTTGTGTACCTGCAGCCTAAGAGCAGTCTCCATAATCTAACAAAGGTAAGCAAGGCAATTTGGGTTGTCTGGTTTCTTTGGATGAGTCAATGAATCTTGTTAAAAAGGGATATGTGCAATATTGACAAGGTATCCCTAGTTAGGGTGTCATTCCTTGGTAGAGTGTCCATGGTTTTGTCCAGTTGCTAGTGATGAGACCAGCTCAGGTTCGCTAAGTAGTTCCCCATTTTATTTAGTAGGTTGATCTATAGGTATATGTAACAACCTTACATAAGTTCTGGGAAGAACCTCTTCATCCTTATCATTAGAATATCCAACACTATCAAACATAGGACCATTTGTAGACAATGGCGTGAACTTTTGTTCATAATATCCCGCTCTAGTTTTGTCTTGAGGATTGTGGAATTCAATGTGTATAGGTTCAAGGAGGATTTAATATTTTCCAAGAGGACATTTAATTCCATCATATCCCATTTTTTGTATGAGCTGGTAGCCTACACCATATTTCTTAAGAGAAAAATGAGCATATTTTACCTCTTGGTCAACTTATTCTCCCTTATATAGCCATTACAGAACAATTTTTCTTCATTTTATTGCTCAAGTGGGACTTTCGCCTTGACCATGTTTGTGTCTTTATGAATTTTTAGAGTAGCAGTGCTAGTAGGTTGAAATGATGAGGAGGTCTTTCTGTAGGATCTAGGTGATATGGGCAAGTTGACCATTGAGCATGAGGCATCATGTCGATACTATTTGATTCCACTCTCTTTTCTACTTAGCTTTTTTTTAAAGGCATCCAACGTTGCTTGTCTAGAATTCTCAATTTCTTGGTTCCTTAGTACTTTCCTTTTGTGTGAAACCATGATTTCAGTGTATTTAATATTATTACATGTGTTTTTTGAGTCTACGATGATGGTAACATCAACTCTATTGTGAGGGAATTCAATGCATTGGTGATATGTTGAAGGTACTACTTGAATTTCATAGATCTATGATCAACCTAGAAGTATGTTGTAGACAAGAGGAAGGTCCAAGACCTGACAAATGATGTCCCTTTAAACAAGACCTTCCTGAATGGGCAAGACCACCATTCCTTTTGAAGATCATTCTTCCTCATCATATGCCTTGATTATTATTTTTCATCAAGGATCAATAAAATTCTCTGAGAAACCAAGATCCTTAACCAAGTTAAAAGTGCACATGTTCAAATCTACAACTTCATCTATCAAAACAAGCTTTACCCTATGCTTTTGTATGAGGAATTCAATATGGAGGGGTTGGTTATGTGGATGGCTGATAGATTTGTCATCTTCTTCTAAAAAAGTTAGGTAATGAGGAGAAGTGAGATGATCAACCATGGACTAGAACTTATCAATGTTTAGGTCCTTAGGAACATTAGCCATGAGGAGGGCTTGATCTAGAATCTCTACATGGGAAGGAGAGATTTTAAGCAGTTCCAAGATTGAAATTTGAGCTGACATGTGCTAGAGATGATCAACCAAATTGTAATCACATGTTGTAGATGAGGTAGTTGGTTTCAATGCTTGAGTTGTTGTTTGTTTCAAAGACAAGGAGGAGGAATGATCAATCACTCATAGAGTGATTTTACCTTGAAAAAGGGTTACCATGTTGGATGATTCAGCCTAAGCCTTTGCTTTGATCTTGATAACATTGACAATATGGTCAAAGGGCTTGAGCATGTGGATCACCAATAGTGGTTATCATTCCACCACTTAGGATTTATGTCAAGATCGTCTGGTTTAAAATTATCTAGAAAAGTGATGATATTTTTTGTCAAAAGAATCTTTAGGGAATTCTCAAGGGATTCACCAAGAGGAGTGAATTCTCTTTTAGGCCTAGGGATCCATGGCCTATCTATGTTATTCTTAGTTTTAGAGCCTGTTTAGTTTCTCTTATTATCTTTCACAAATTGGATGTCAGTGCATAAGTTGAAAGTTGGCTCCTTGGGCTTGGTAGTGGTAGATACTAAGGTCGTATCTATGATTCTGTCATTGACAACATCTTTGGTTTTATTCCAAAACTTGTGCTTGTCTTTTTTATGCTAGTTATTGGAAGAGGATTTGTGTTCTTTATGCTGAAGAGTAGTCTCTCCCTTTTGAACAAGGACATCCTCTATGCATATAGATGATTCAACCAACTTATCAAATGAAGAATGTGTTTGCATTTGCAATTCATAGTTCATTTTAGGAACCAAAGTGTTGATGACTATGTTGATTTTCTTAGTCTCGGGAATCTGTTGAGGGTATCAAGAAAATATTTTATGTCATCACTGGAGGAATGTGATAAAGGCTTATCCTACATGTTGCCTTGTGCTACATAAATCAAGCATGGTGAGAGTATGAGAGATGTTATAGGAATATTGTTGAGTGAACTATTGAACGAGCTCATCTAAGGTCTTAATGCCAGGGGAAAGTGAGGTGAACAAACTCATGGCTTGGCCACTAAGACTTCAAGGAAAGAGTCTCATCAAATAGGTTTGTTCATGCATAAATTCCATGCTTAGAGCAAAAAAATCATGCACATGATCTTAAGGATCTTTTTTGCCATTATACTTGTCATATTTAGGGATCTCCACTTTGGATGGGAAAGGTGACATGCAAAGATTTCCGTCAAAGGGAAAAGGACAAATTAATTCAAGAAAATATTTATTAGAGGGTTGATTCTTATCATTCTTAAGTTGTGAAATATCAGTGTGCAAATCCCAAATTTGTTTGGTAATAGCTGTGAGGAGACTCTTCCTCTTTTTGTAGTAGGCCATTCACATCAAAGTCAGGTGGTAGCTTCACACCCATGGAAGAGAGATGCATGAAATAGCAATCTTTATCTTGACTCATGATAGCTTGCATCACTTTGTGGAAATTCTTGTCTTCTTGGCTTTTTTGGATTTATTCTTGTGTGGGTTCTTCATCCTTAGAAGAGTTAGAATCATGTCTTCTATGCACATCTGAATCAAATTTTGATATGTTTATGTAATCAAAGTTTTCAGTGTGAGAAAAGGGTATTGGTTGATATTCAGATGCTTGATGTAAAGGTTCTTCACATAAGGATGGTCTGACAGTATCATAAATGTCTTTACCCCAAGGATCAACTGTAGCCTTGTATGAATGACTGTGGGTTCTGATTGGCATGGAAGATTTGATTGAGAAACTAATAGTAATAAGGTTACTAAGCTTGTGCTAAGAGATCGAGGTAATGATAGCATTATCTCAAGAATAAGTAGTAAATATTAAAGTAGCTAGAACAAGGTGCAAGGTACCAATATTTCAGTTCTAAATTTTTGTTGAGTGGCACTTGTGACAAAGTTTGAGCATGGTGTAATTTAAAATAGGGTACTTGAGACAGGTGCTAGAGCACTTATAAGATCTTAAAGAAAAAGTGAAGAGATACCAAATTTCTAACAAGAGGTCAATCAGTTGGGAATACCAGTTTGTAGATGGATGACTACTGATTAGAATGATAGAAGAAGCCAAGAGGACACCTAGATAGTGAGGATACCAAAAATTTAAGAATCCAATATAGGTTTTGGTGATCAATCAAGAACAAAATCATACGATAAAACTTAGCATTAGATGCGATGAAACTGAGCACTAGGTGTGATAATATGGTGAATAATAATCTTGTTGTATGATGAGACACAACACTAGATGAGATGAAGCACTTGTGTCATATGATACAATGCTAGACAAAATGACAAAGTGTGGGAAATAGACTATTTACCACTATTTTTGAGAATTTTGACCAATCTAGATGAGTTTGGCTTTGAATCTGTAGTGAGTTTAAGTGTCCCTAAATTAGGTTTGAGTGTTTCCTAGCAAGCAATAGTGTGATAAAAACTAGTCTCCTAAAAATCAACCAAAGGACAAAGAAACTTTGGGGACAAAACCAATTGTAAAGTCTAAAGGAATATTGCAACATGTCAAGAGCATCAAGTGTATGTTCCACAATGATTTTCATGGGTCTTAACACATTCAAAGACACATCAAGAAAAACTACCTAAGTTCAAGGCTAATATCAAAACCTTGGCCCATAACTTGGTATTCCATCACCTCACACAAAGTGATGTTGGCTTTTTTGAGGAGAGCATCCAAGGGAATATATATGGTGAGTAGTCTTGGGGTGATCTGGATAAAGTCCACTTGGATCTATCCTTGAAAAAAGATTATGATAATTTTGGAGGTAAGTTAGGTAGCTTCTAATTAATGGTGTCTAGTAAGGGAATTCGTTCACAACTATCCCTTGTAGTTCCACTTAGGGAAATTTAGGCCTATAGCCCTACATGTGCTTCAAGTAAAGGTAGTCTTTCAAGAAATATTGAGACCTTACGACCTTAAAAATCACTCTCACGTGTGTTCTTCTAGTCAAACAAGTGACCCAACATAATTAACAGCTACATCCTTGTGGTTTTTGGCCAACAAGGCATAAATTTTATAGTGGATTGGATGAGCTGGATTTGCTTTGTCCCACTTGGGTCATTCCCATGAGATTTTTACCTCAATGGTAGGCCCTCTAAAGGTAAAATGAAAAGAAAATTAGATATGCTAGTGAAGTTCTATATTTCTAATTTTCCACAAGGGAAAAGAGCACACTCCCCTACTGCATAGATTCTCCCAAGCACATCAAGCATATATTCATTTACCAAAGACTCTTTGCAAGTGAAGAACTAAGTAGGTCAAGATTTATGATTCAACCTCTAGAAGGTGAAGAGCATACTCTCCTACTACTTAATTAGTCACAAGAAAATAAGTATCCTAATCAAGCTAGTGTTAGAATAAATGAGAGGGGGGTGAATCAGTTATCCACAATCCCAAATACAAAATGTAAAACTTTAAAACAAATTCAACTTATTCTACAGCTTGGTAAACAATAATACTAAACTGTTTATGCTTTTACCGATTACCTATTAATTGTTCATAGTGATTACCGACCAAATCAGATATGTAATATGTAAAGTATGACAATCAAACAATCACCATAATAAACACATAACACAAAATATTTAACATGGAAACCCTGTTAAGGGAAAAACCACCTGGGACCGGTAACCCAAAATATTTTCACTCTCCTAAAGTGAGCTCAGTGAGGATCCAACCCTCCTAAATGTTACAAAACACACTGTAAGGTGTGACTTTGTTAGAGGATTTAACACTAACAGTTATCGTCCAACCAGCATTCACTATGGGGTTGACAGGATAACAATGTACATTCTATGAATGACATATAAGACTTTCAAGTCTATTCGGTTAAGAGATTTATTTGTTAAAAATGGTTAAACTGTAATAGTAGGTGATCTTAATACAATACAACTTGATTTGTAGATGTTTAGATTTATTCTTAAGCTCATAAAAGTCCTCTGATCAATATTACTATTCATCTCATCAATATTCAATAACTTATTGTCCCTCGGTAAATACTTTGTGATGTTCGGTTAACTCTGCAGTTGGGTTCTCCTTTAACCAGTCTGATTAGGCATGCATGAAGCTTGTTCACATGATATCTCCATAGTTTCCTTCCTCTGGCATTAGTTTCAGTGTGAAACCCTAGTCTCTTAAATAGACAAGTAAATTGTTTTCTTTTCATCCATCAGATTTTGCCGCTTAATCTCCTTCAATGATTTTTCTTCTTAAACCTTCCTCAGTAGATGTGTTTCAATTTCATCCTTTAGATCTTCATTGAATTTTGCTAGTTATTGATCTCATAACAAACTTTATCTTTCCACCTTGTAATCATACACTTTATAGCTCATCAATTTCTGTCAGCTAAACTACTCATTTAGTTCTTTTGTCCATACTCAGTTAACAAAGAAATGCATCAGTGAACACAAGCTCGGTTGATACTGTCACTTGGTATACACTACATTGGCTCGGTGTATACTAGAATGCTTCATTAACTGACCACACTACTTTGTAACAATTTGTTTCTATCTTCATAATAGATTAATGCAACATAATCAAGTCAACAATATGAAGTCATAGACTCATCAATAAGTTACCAAGAGTATTCCTTATCCTCATCTATCATATCCATCTTCCTCAATGTAGATATCTCGGTTCTTCATCTTTCTCTTCTCTTCTACAGATGTGTTAGATATTTGCAACTACCATGATAAGTACTGTCAAAACTAGTTGACATCAATGACAACATAAAGACTGATTCAATTATCTTACATAACACTTCAGTGCTCGGTGATCTCTAATCACTTGTAGTTCTTCAATCATGTTCTTAATCAGTTGTAGTTCATCAGCTAGATGCCTATAAAATCAAATTTATGAAATCTCATTGTTGATTTGTATCTCCAAGGCAATCTGAAACACAAATAGCTTTGGTAATCTCCAAAATATGTCTTTGAAAAGTTTCCTACAACCACAAAGCATATGTAGTCTAAAGATAAAGCCATGTAGGCCACTTTGACAAGCAATTTTTCCCTCAAATACCTTGTAAAAACCTATTATTTTATGCAAAATAGAATGTTAAAGCCAAAATGAATCCAAATTAAGCACTAAAATCCCAAAATTTCAAAAACCAGGCCCCTAAAAATGCTCTTTATTTGTGATACAATAAAACATAGTCGACACCATATTATCGTACAATAAAACTCATAAAGCCATGCAATGAAAACCAAAGTTATTTTTTTGTACGGTGACACCTAGAACTACATGTAATAAAACACCTTATGACATATTATCATACGATAAAACTCGAAACTACATGTGATGAAATGATGTGTCGTACAATAATCTGGGCCGCTGGGTGTGATATTCATCTCAGTTTCAGAAAATGAAGAAAAAAATTCTGCAAGAAATAGGACCAAAAATTGATTCAGGCCCCACAGTGGGTGCCAAAAATGTGTGGTTAAATATTGGTACTCAAATTAGAATGCAACCAACACTCAATAAACCATTAACTCAATAATTTAGCTATAAGACTCCATATCAAATGAACCAACTAAAATCTCAAAAATAGCTTATTGCTTCCTAGTCAAACCAAGTTTAATCATTTTATAATGCTCATTAGTTTGGCATGAAGGATTAGTGACTTGACTAGTCCAAAATAGAAAATTGAAATGCTAATGCTTAGCTGGTCTTTTTAGATGATCAACCACACTAGGACTGAGACACAACCCTATATTAATAAGGAAACACCAGCAAGAAGCTAAGATAGAAACACCAACATCAACAGTAGTATATCCAGCAAATGAAGCTAGAATGCAATATTAACAATGATAAAATGAAAGAACTAAGCTATAATGGATGCAAAGCAACTAGTATTCTAGAATGAAAATGCAAGAAACTATGCTATGATAAACAATGCAATAAATTAAACTAGATTACTAAGAATGCTCAAGAGTGTAAGTATGCAACAGTACTCTAGAATGCAAGAGAGTTGAATTCAACAATGATCAAGATGCAAGATTCAAAATTATCTAGATGGAACCCCTAAGCCATGGAAGAGCTTCCTTTTAAAGGAATTGCCTCAAGAATGGAGGTGGGGATTAAGAGACAAAATATGTTAGATAGAGATGAGTGGTGAGAAAGATCAAATCCATGTGAGAGGATTCAAGAATTTTGATTGGACAAGCTTGATTGGAGAATAAGACAAAATAGAAAATCCCCTTTTTAATTGTCGATTAATCAAGATTAAGTTGCACAAAGTGCTCTTTTCAATAAAAGTGCTACGACTTTATATTAAAGGTAAGTTTTGACAATTAAATAATCTTTAGAAATGATTTAGGATTAGAAATAGTTTAATTATGCAAGTGGGATTAATTATTTTTCTTACATAATTATGTCTAGTAATTATGCCTTTGAGATTTAGAATTTTTCTTGAGGAAAATTTGATCGAATTAGGGGCTTAGGTTCTACTATAATTTTTTTAGATGATTACACCACCCCTTAAGACACTTAAACAACTTTTTAACCTAAAAGATAGACTCTATTCAATCTAAAAATTCATATATAAAATGGAAGACAAGGTCCACCCATTCTCAAATCTCTTATGCAAAGCTATCAAGTTCTTTTGGTATTTCTTATGTCAGAAATATTTTGAATAGTTAAAACAGTACCTAGCTAACCCACTAGTGTTGGTCCCACCCATTCTAGGATGACCTTTGATCTTATACATATCATCTACCATGATTTCACTGGGTGCACTTCTTGCACAGCTAGAGGACAACAAAAAAGAGCGAGCCATCTACTATCTCAATAGAACATTAGTTGGTTATGAATTTAATTACACGACTATTGAGAGAGTATGCTTAATTGTTGGCTTTTGCATGCAAAATCTATGTCATTAAATTTTCAATCACAAGACTCAACTCATTGTGAAGATAGATCCACTCAAGTATATGTTATCAAAAGAACCCCTTCCCGATCATATTACTAAATGGGTCATGTTCCTAAGTGGGTTTGACATTATGTATATAGACTGCAAAGACATCAAGGGACAAGTCATAACATAAGCTCTTATTCCAAGATATCATCCTATTGTTATAGATTTTATAGATGAATACATCATGAATGTCACCCCACATAAACAATGGAATCTCTATTTTGATGGATCTTTTACACAAAAAGGATCAGGGAAGGAATTCTATTTGTGACACCACAAGGGGATCTTAACCCTAAATCTTACAAACTCAAATTTTCATGCTAAAAAAACATTATAGAGCATGAAGCCTTGGTAATAGGACTTCATTAAGCTATACACTGGAAAATTACTTATTTGTCTTTGGTGACTCCTAGTTGGTTATCAAGAAAGTTAATGATGAGATCACACAAAGGATGATAAGTTGCTTCCCTATTAAAGAATGGTCAAAGATGTAAAATCATAATTCACATGAATCATATTTTAACAGATCTCAAGAGTGAACAAAAAAGTAGCTAACATAATGGCCACCATTTCCTCTTTGATATAAATGCTAGAACATAGTCAATAGTGTGAGTTTCTTGTCAAAAATCTTATGGTCCCTTCATATGACTTAATGTACTCCAAAATGGTATGTGAAATTGTTGGTCCTGATTCCCTTGGTACCAAGATATTTAATCCTACCTCTATGATAAAAATGTTCCTCTTACCCTCACACCTAACTAGAGAAAAACCTTCATTTACCAAACCTCTCGCTATACTATCCTTGGTGATGTACCATTTTCTGGAAACACTTTGATGGAACCCTCATTAGATGTCTGAATTCAGAGGAAGAAAAATAAACCTTAGAACAAGTGCACCAAGAGATCTGTGGGGCTCACTCTAGTGGACTCAGTTTGTCCAAGAAGTTGTTGTATATTGTGGATACTATTGGCCAACCATGGAGTGAGATGCCTACCATTATATAAAGAACTATGTTATTTTTCAGTAACATGACGATTTGATACATGCACCCTCCTAATCCCTACAACACACCATCACACCTTGGCCTTTCTCACATTGGGGTTTTGACCTTATAGGCTAGATATTTCCAAATTCCTCCAACGACCACAAATACATCATTACCATCATCAAGTATTTTATCAAATGGGTTGAATCTATACCTTTTACCCATACTATAGGAAAATAGATCTCAAAGTTCATCTTGAACTACATTATCTATCACTATGGTATTCATTAGGACATCCATACTAATAATGGGACCCCATTTAAAAATAAATATGTCACATAACTCTGTAATAAATTTGGCATCACCCAATATTGTTCCAACAAGTACTTCCCACAAGGTAACCATCAAGATGAGGCTACTAACAAACTATCCTTAAAATCCTCAAAGAGAAAGTCAATGATGCTAGCCATAATTGGCACCTTTAGATAAATCCCACCCTTTGGGCCTATTGCACTTCCATTTTTACCCCTACTAGAGCCACTCCATTCACCCTTATTTAAACTACTCAGGTCATTCTTCCCATTGAAAATGAACTACCTTCCCTTAGAATCTCCCTAAAGAATTTGATGTCCAAATAAGAATATTCAGATGCTTGCTTAAAAGAGGTTCAACTCCTCAATGAGATATGCCTTAATGCCTTAAACCGTCTCCATGTGTATCAAAATATCTCGTGCTTATAGTTCAACAAGATGATCAAAACTCATGAATTTGAAGTTGGGGATCTAGTCCTGCAACATAACATGAAGAATTTCTAGAACTATGAAAATAAAGGAAAATTTGAGCCTAACTGGTTGGGACCGTTTGTGGTTACAACTAGATTTGGATTTGGAGGATATCAGATAGCAACACCAAAAGGAGATCCACTCCCTAATCCTGTAAATATTCTACATCTGGAGTGCTTCTACGCGTAGTTTATTAGTAATCCTTTTATAGTAGAAAAGCAGTGGAAAATCCAAAAACAATTAGAAAATCAGAAAAATCCAAAAATAATATAAAATGATCCTGAAGAAAATCCAAAAAAGAAGAAAAGTCCTGAAAAAATTTGTAACCCTGGTGAAAACTTGGTAAATAGGTACCTTGGTAATCTTGAAAAAAAGTAAAGAGAAATAAATCATCCAGTAGTGAAAACTTGGTAATCAAATACGTACCATGGTGAAAACCTATTTCAAGCTCTATGTGTAGTCAATTGGGATCCATTATCCATCTGTTCAATTTGAAAATTTGTCCGCCTAGTCCCATATTTGTGTGGGAATCCCACTTAGTTTCACTCTATTATGATTATCCTTCAGTTTCACACTTTTCATCTTTCGCTTCCCACCCCTGCACGATAAGGTGTTGTTCATGATCATAATAAGGATCTGTAAAATAGAATCCCATTATACTAAGCTTAACCCCATCAAACTAATCTTAATCCCAGACACAGTGATCACATGAGTTTTAAACAAATCCATTTAAAATAATCAATCTTGGCTCATTAGGATGCATCCTTCCTGCGTTATCCCATCAAGTCATGTAGCACACAATCTTGTTCATGGAAAGAACTATGGACTGAATGACTACTTGTTTGTGAGGTCTTTTTGTTGATTTTTATCTTTGTGTTTCAATGGAACCTACTCATGATTTCCTTGATCTTTCATATATTGGTATATTTTGAATGGTGTACATTGGAATATGTGTATTTTATGGTATGATCTATTTGTTGGTACTTTAGTACAGTTATGTTGATTATATAGTTATGATTATGTGTGGCTCACTAGGGGCAGGGTTTCATGAACTTCCACCAAGTCCCTCAAAATGCTTATGTGTACTATGCCTCCCCATGAGTGTCACTGCATTGGTTCCATCATGACTATTTGGTCTACATCTTTGTTCCTAAACTACCTCTTTTGTCTAAGATTCTAGTCCACGTAAAGGAACCACATCATCCACACTATCTAACATGTTATGCATACCTCCTTTTGCAAAATCAAAATGGGGTGTGTTCTCTGACATTAACATAATACAATCCCAAAAATTTCATATAGTTAGGTAGCATTAGTTAGTTTCATGCTAGAATTTTTGCACATTGCATTGTGAGGCTTCCTATTTATCCCCCCATCCTAGCTATCTAAATACTTCTTCCAATTACATTGATACACACACAATGATGCAGGAGCATCTCAGGTCCTTGGAAATCTTGTGTCACCAAAAAGAGTTTGAAGTTTGTCTATGTTGCTCAGTTCCTTCTTTGACCAAGTTGGTCAATTTCCTTTGGTTGCCGAGTGTGGTCGATTATCTCCTAGGTGGTTGGTTGTTTCACTAGTGCTTGGCAATGCTTGTCTGATGCCCGGTCATCCTTGCTTACCGATGGGTTTATTTTGAGTTTCTAGTTGGGCCAACTTGTGCATTTATTTTGGGTCATGAATTTAATGCTGGAATCCATCATTGGGAAGTGTGTGGTTCTAGATCTGACTGTTACTTCCATTGATTATGGATCTAAAGGTAGACTCAACTTGGTAGACTCTTGTATAAATGTAGTTGATTGTTAGAGTTTAAGGGGTAGTTAGGTAGAGGCAAGTAGATGGAAGATTAAATATTTTTGACAAATCCTCGCATGTTTGAGGACTTCTATAATTCATTGTAATATTAGGTCATAACCAGGAAGGCCTTATAGCCTGGCATGTATCAATCCATTTGATGAAAATTAATAAAAGATCTGACATTCTCTCTTTCATTGTGTTGTTGAGTAGGCTGGATCCTTAGGGTGTGCCATTCTTTGGCCCCTATTGTCCTCCTTTGCATCAGGTGGTATTAGAGCAAGGTGAGATCTTGATCTAGGTATGCACATCTAGGTTTTTAGGTTCCTTCTTGCAAAGCCCTAGTTGAATTGTTGTGGGGTAGTAGATTGTGATATGACTTGCAATTGCAGAGGGTTTTCAAGATGGTTCATGGGAGGCAAGATGCGAATCCAAGATTGGAAGATATGTTGAGATAAATTGCTGCTAGATTGGAGGCGGTTGAAATAGCCGAAAGAAGAGGCAGACATCTTGAGGATGTTAGTGATGATGAAGTTGAGGAAGAACAAGCAAATGCAAAACCTGCACCTGTGATGGATCAGGGTGAAGAAAGATTTTTTAAGGCTTTGACAAGTCTAAAGTCTACACCACATTTCAATCCTCCTGAGTATGGTGGAAAGCTAGATTCTGATGAATTGGTGGACTAGATCACTGAGATGGAAAAGTATTTTGAGTATGAAAACATACCTGAAGACAAGAAGGTGAAAATTGCAAGCACCAAATTGAAGAGCTATGCATCCTTATGGTGGGAACACTTGCAGCTAGATAGAAAAAGGAAAGGCAAAGATAAAATCAAGGTATGGAGTAAAATGGTCAATAAGTTGAAAGGAAAGTTATTACCTTGTGATTATCAGATTAACCTAGTTAGGCGAATGCAAAATTTGAAGCAGAAAGATAGATCGGTAAAAGAATATACTGAGGAATTTTATAGACAAGATATCAGATCTGGACATGATGAAGATGATGTGGAAAGAATTGATAGATACCTTAATGGTTTGAGAGTTTCCATCCAAGAGGAGATCGGTATGGTCAAATTGGAGAACATTGAAGAGGCTTATCAATTTTCATTGAAAGATGAGGAGAAATTGAACAAGAGACATGAGAAAAGACAAAGAGGAAGAGGTGGTAGATTCCCTAGAGGAAGAGATAGATCCTATGGTTAAAATAGTAGATTTGAACTAGAAAAGACAAATCTAGATAAAGGCAAGACTGAGTGGAAACGTGAAAATTCATCTAGAGGCAGAGGTAGTAACTACCGAGGTGGTTATAGAAGAGGAAGTTTCTGAAGAACTTGTTACAATTATGGAGAGGAAGGACATAGGTCATTTGAGTGTACACATGCTAGTAAGAAGGTTGGTAACAGTCGGAATGCTTTGGTGCAAGAGGAGTCACCGAATGAACCTAAGAAGGAAAACAACTTGATGGTAAGGAGAGCACTATGGAATGAAAGAAAAAAGGAAGATCCGGTAAGGAAAAGTTTGTTCAAGACCAGATGTAGAGTTTCTGACAAAGTTTGGAAGGTAATCATTGACAGTGGTAGCTCGGAGAATTTGGCATCTGAGGAGATGGTCACAAAATTGCAGTTAAAAAGGCTGGAACATCTGAAACCCTATCAAATTTTATGGATCAAAGATGAGCATACACTCTTGGTAAGTGAACAATGTTATGTGAATTTGAAGATTGGAAAATACTATGATAAGGTGTTGCGTGATATCATGCCTATGGATTGTTGTCATATTTTCTTGGGTAGACCTTGGCAATATGATAGACATGCTATATATGATGGGAGATTGCTTAAGTATGCTATTGTGGCTGATGGAAAGAAACAAATCTTGTTACCTTTGATGGAAGAACCTGTTAGTAATGTTTGCACATCTATGAAAGTTTTCTTGATGGAAGGAAGAAAGTTTGTTAAGAATTTGAAAAAGAGTGATGTATGTTTTATTGTAATTCCTAGCAAACCAAGTAAGAAAACAAAGGATAGTGTTCCTGAGGAGATTGATAAGTTACTCACTGAGTATAGTGAAATCATTTCTGATAATGTACTTGATGGTTTTCTACCGAAGAGAAGCATTGATCATTGTATGGATCTTATCCCTAGAGCTAGTTTACCGAATAAGGCACCTCATCAGTTGACACCTACCGAGAATCAGGAATTGAACTGACAGATTCAAGAGTTGCTAGAGAAAGGTTTGATCAGAGAAAGTTTGAGTCCTTGTGCAATACCTATTGTATTGGCACCTAAAAATAATGGAGAATGGCGAATGTGTATTGATTCTAGAGCAATCAATAAGATCATAGTGAAGTATAGGTTTCCTATACCGAGAATGGATGATATAATGGATAGTTTGACTGGAGCAAATTATTTCACCAAAATTGATTTGAAAAGTGGGTATCATCATATCAGAATCAAAAAAGGCCATGAATGGAAGACTACTTTCAAGACAAAAGAAGGTGTGTATGAGTGGTTGGTTATGCCTTTTGGTTTAACAAATGCACCGAGTACATTTATGAGGCTAATGAATGAAGTTTTGAAGAAATTCTTGGGTAAGTTTGTGATTGTATATCTTGTTGATATTCTAATATTTAGTAAGACTAGAGAAGAACATTTGTTACATGGTAGACAAGTTTTGCAGAGATTGAAAGAGGAAAAGTTGCTGATAAATCTGAAAAAGTGTTCATTCATGAAAGAAGAGATTGTGTATTTGGGATTTGTGATCTTAGCTGATGGTTTTAAAATGGATCCTGAAAAGGTTGAAGCTATTTTGAATTGGCCTACACCTTTGAATGCTAGTGAGGTAAGATCATTTCATGGATTGGCATGTTTTTATCAAAAGTTCATAAGGAATTTTAGTGCAATTTGTAATGCTATGACTCAGACTATGAGAGGAGACAAAAGAGAATTCAAGTGGACACATGGAGCTGACAAAAGTTTTGAGACTCTAAAGTAGAAGCTTGTTGAATTACTTGTTTTGGCATTACCTGATTTTAGTAAGGTATTTCAAGTGGAATCTGATGCAAGTGGAAGTGCAATTGGAGCTATGTTGAGTCAAGAAGGTAAACCTGTTTCTTTCTTTAGTGAAAAGTTGAATGATGCTAGAAGAAAATATTCTATGTATGATCAGGAATTATATGCTATTGTTCAAGCACTAAAGAAATGGAGACATTATCTGATACCGACTGAATTTGTGTTGTATATTGATCATAAGGCTTTACAGTATTTGAGTAGTCAAAATAAGTTGAATCAGAGACATATGAAATGGGTTGAGTATTTGTAGAGTTATACATTTGTGATAAAACATAAGAGTGAAGTCACTAATCGAGTTGCTGATGCATTTAGTAGAAGAAGATCTTTGATGACCGAGATGAAAATTGAAGTTCTTGGTTTTGATGAGATGAAAGATTCTTATGAGTTTGATCTTGATTTTTCTGAGCTGTGGAGAAAGTGCAGAGCACCTATTCAAGATCAACCGAGTACTAAATGGGATGAATGATTTATTCAGGAAGGTATGTTATTTAAAGGTATTCAGTTGTGTATACCGAGGGGAGTAATGAGAACCAATCTAATAAAAGAGAAATATAGTAGTGGTTTGGCTAGACATTTTGGTATTGATAAAACATGGAATTTGCTTAAGGAGAAATACTATTGGTCGTAGTTGTAATATGTTCAAAAATTTGTGAAAAGTTGTGGAGTTTGTCAAGTTGCAAAAGGAGTAAGTCAGAATACTAGATTGTATGTACCGATTGTTATTCCTGAGAAACCTTGGATTGACATCAGTATGGATTTTGTTCTTGGCTTACCGAAGACAGTAAGAGGTAATGATTCTATATTTTTTGTTGTGGATAGATTTTATAAGGTGGCACATTTTATACCATGTAGAAAGACATCAGATGAAGTACATGTAGCAAACCTTTTCTTTAAGGAAATTGTAAGACTACATGGATAATCGAGGAGTATTATCTCTGACCGAGATAGTAAATTTGTTGGATACTTTTGGAAAACTCTTTGGAATAAATTTGGCACTGAGTTGAAATATAGTTCTACATTTCACCCACAAACTGATGGACCTACTAAATTTGTGAACAAAAGTTTGGGTAATATTTTGAGATGTTTAGTTGGAGACACACCAAGCAATTGGGATTCTGTGTTGGCACAAGTAGAGTTTGCATACAATAATTCAATGAATAGAAGTACTAGAAAAACACCAATTGAGATTGTGAATGACATATAGCCAAGAGGTATATCTGATTTGAGGGACATTGCTGATGAAAGTAAGATAAGTGTTGAAGGACTGAAATTTGCTGAGTACATGAAGACATTGTGTGAAGATGTGAAATACAAGCTAGAAGAGAATAATCAGAAATACAAAGATAGAGCTGATAGATCAAGAAGACATAAGACCTTTGATGTTGGTGATAAAGTGATGGTTCATTTGAAGAAAGGCCGATTTCCTGTTGGAACATATGGGAAACTGGAGATGAAGAAGTTTGGACCTTGTAAGATTCTAAGGAAATTTGAAAGTGGAAATGCATATGAGATTGAGTTACCTGATGACATGGATATATCACCTATTTTCAACATTTTTGATTTGTATGAGTATCATGAACCTAATGAAGAGATGATAGTACTGATAGAGTATCCTAAGAAGTAGAATGAAGAAGTTGAACAAATTTTGAAGCAAAGAATTGGCAAAAGTACAAGAGGAAAACAATATATGGAATATCTAGTAAAATGGAAGAATAGACCGCAGGAAGACAGTTCATGGATTTCACAGTCTGAGTTGCTTGGATCATACCTACCAAGTGATTCGGAGAATCATTTCAAAATAACCCCAGGTGTCTGATGCAAGAGCATCTCGGGTCCTTGGCAATCCTGTGTCACCAAAAAGAGTTTGAAGTTTGTTTTTGTTGCTCGGTTCCTTCTTTGACTGAGTTGGTTGGTAGTTGGTCAGTTTCCTTTGGTTACCGAGTGTGGTCGATTATCTCCTAGGTGGTTGGTTGTTTCACTGGTGCTCGGCGATGCTTGTCTGATGCCCAATCATCCTTGCTTACTGACGGGTTTATTTTGAGTTTTTGTTTGGGCCGACTTGTGCATTTATTTTGGGTCACAGATTTAATGTTGGAATCCATCATTGGGAAGTGTGTGGTCCTAGATCTGACTATTAATTCCATTGATTATGGCTTTGAAGGCCGACTCAGTTCAGTAGACTCTTGTATAAATGTAGCTGATTGTTTAGAGTTTAAGGGGTAGTTAGGTAGAGGCAAGTAGATGGAAGATTAGAGATTGTTGACAGATCCTCACATGTTTGAGGACTTCTATAATTCATTGTAATATCAAGCCATAACTAGGAAGGCCTTACAACCCGACATGTATCAATCCATTTGGTAAAAATTCATGAAAGATCTGGCATTCTCTCTCTCACTGTGTTGTTGTTTGCTTTCGTATGTTGTTGAGTAGGCTGGATCATTAGGGTGTGCCATTCTTTGTCCCCTCTTGGCCTTGCCTTTGCATCACAAAAATAGGTCTCATCATAAATTGCATTGTTAACTAGATTGGATGGATAATTACATTGCATTATTAATTTATTTCATTATCTTGCATTTCTTGCATTAGATTACATTTTAACCACATTTAATTAATTAAATCTCAATCACATTTAATTAATTGCATTGATAAGTTGCATTTGTTATTTGCATTTGATTCCATTGGTAAATTTCATTTAGGTGCATTAGTCTTTACATTTAGTTTCATTATTCATAGGTAAAATTAAGTTGCATTGTTAATTGCATATTGATTAGATTATGTTCACCTATCCCCTAGTTCATCAGTTATTATAAAGCTAATTCATTAGGTACACATAATATCTGTTTAGTAATCCATTTTATCTATAACATTATTCATTACAAACCATCCATATTACATTTATTATACCATGTATGTATCCATCATAACATTAATCATTAAAATGATTTATCACACTTATAGATATATCCATCATAATAAAAATACACATCACATATATCCATTATAAAAATCATACATCTTGCATAATCCACCTAATACATGTATACATAAACACTGCATCACATAAAACAACGCATGTATAACATTCATATCCACCTACATCACAAATCATTACAACCACCACATATAGAATATATCACATCTTGCATCAAAAACATCAATCAAATCATCCATAGTCATACATGTATGCATACATAAAAAACAAACAAATCATATATTATAACATCATATCGAGCAATCAATCATCTGCATATCATCATATGGACCATAAAATAATAAAATATACATCAAAGTCCAAATATATACATCTCAACTATGCATAGGTACATGAACCTAAGTGCCTCTATACATCTAAGCTCATGTCATGTCAAAAACTACAAAATGTGTATCATTACCTCCCCTGTCATGTCTAGGTGGTCTCAGTGGCCTCATCCCCACTTATCTATATGAGTCTCTACCTGTAGTCCATGACATAGATGCTTTGAGTAGGGTGGTTTCCTCTAATCCTCTGACACTTCTTGATGATAAAGACCCATATAGTATGTTGCCTCTCACCCTACCTTGGCTATATCTCTTTATGAAGAAATCATATCTTGCATAATATGTGTAGCTCAGGGAGAGTAACTACTTGGTGAGAAACATATTTATCCTCCCACTATGAATCTTCTCTCCTTTGCCATAGGTCCCTCTTGGCAATCAAATCTTGTACCTACTATCTGAGAGAGGCTGCCTCCCTCTTAGTCTCCTCATGTGCCCCATAGGTTAAGGTCACTATGAAATCCCCTCAATCAACCCTAGGCTGTAGTGTATCCAATTCTATCTACATGATTTCCCTTTATGCTCTGGTGGTAATATGTTCCTCTCTCTCTGCTTCTAGGTCTCCTCTAACTCTTTGTAGCTCAACATCATGAGTGGCCTATGCTACATACTCCATGAGTGGTCCTTATGGTTGTGGTGCTTGTACCTATGGTATTACAAATTGTGCTAGTACTTTTACACCTATTGCAAGTGGTCCCTAGGCCTACCCTACTAGATCTTGTACCTATCCCTATGCATGTACCTATGGTGGGGCACCACCAGTTGGTTTATGTACTGCCCTCTCCTCCTCTTTGTGGGTACTCTCTATCATACCCTCCTCTCTCCAGGTGGTCCATCACCTCCATATCATATGTCCCCTCCATCACCCCCCTCATCCTCCTCCCCCCTCTCTATCATGATCTAAGTCTAGCTACTTATTTTTCTAAACCTATGAAGGATTTGTAAAGAACACTAGTCTATGAATCACTCACCACTAAGTGTATGCTAGATTAACCCCTACATCCTGAATGGAATCCTTCCCCTCTACCCATGCAACCCAAGCCATCCCTCTCCATATATACCTATCTTCTATGAGATCTAGTCCTATACTCCATAATGACGCCACCTCTTGAATAAGTAGTGGTTGAGGAAAGCCATATGGAACAACATCTTGTACAATATCAAACTAACATCTGACCCTAGGTGGCATGTATCTAGCTATATGATAAATAGATCTACCTATGATCCAACAGTCCATCTAAACATAACTCAAGTAAATGGCATCCAAAACACTATTCTCTCACTTCTACTTCTCATCCCAATACCCCCACACCTTGCAACCCTTGAATGGTATCCAATTAAAAACTTGCACATCATCCAACAATCTCCTCCAATACCCCAATAATATGGTATTTCATAGGTGATCAAAGGCCAATATCTGTAAGAAAAAGGCTTATACATCTATCTAGTTTTGTGTCAACAAATGGGCCCGGTCACTGCTATATGCACCCAGGCCTAGACTAGTAATAATGTGACCCCTAACCCCAAGCTTTGACCTCTCCTATACACACACATGTACACATCATAGTAGAGTTTTCCTAATATCATTTAACCCATAAGTACACTGTACTCTCTCCTCCTCCTCCAATATATTACTGAGTACTCTTGCCAACCCATGTGGAAATCCTCATGTTGCATGATCAAGCATTATGTGCCCTCCGATCAATCCAACAAGATATAGTGCTAGTCATGGTAACATAATATGAAACACCCCTTTCACAGGCATCCATTGTCACAGCCAGTGAAACATATCAAATATCACTTTGCACCATCTAGAGTACACTCTAGAATGAGTCCTCTAATGGGAACCTTGTAAATGTGCCACACATTTAGCAGTGTGACAATATCCTCTCTTGTGGGAAAATGAAATCTAGAGGTGTCTGAATACCACCTTTCTCCCAATGTAGTCATGAGTGCATTATGCACTATGATCCTCAACCACTCATGGACATGGTGTAGCCCACAAAGGGTAACCTTCCCCCACTTTGTGACAATAAGTTTCTCCTATAGCTCCCTCATGTCAGGCCAACACTCCCTCAAGATGAAGGGCACCACCTATATCTACATCTAGTTCAAACCCGAGTTAGTCTATTATAGCCAACTTGACCCCCTAGCCCAACCCATATTGGGGCATCATGTCCCTAGTTGATCCTTAGTCATCCCCTAAACCCTCCCAAGTTAATTTTTCTAGTCTACGCTTTCCTTTTGGTCCAAAAGGTGGAGACATTGATTGGGCCTTGTAGATGATGGTCAGTGATCGATGTATATGTTGATCTATTGAGAGGACAATTGATAAATCCTAGGTTTTGTCAAACTAGTCAAACCTTCCCCCCGCTTCCTATTTCATAAATGACAATTCAATGAATCATCATGTTTGATGCCCTTTTATCATCCCCTAGATGAGGATCGACCAATCATTATCTGCATAGACAACAATTGGTCGATCGTCATCTTTGACCCAACACCTTTTGTACCCTAAAACCTATGTGCACCCATGCAATAAATGAAAGCTTAAAATATTAAATGGAAGGTATGAGAACTATCTTTGAAACTCACCAGTGGTCCCATGTCCGCTAGTCATTGCTAGACCCTCACTTTCTCAACAAGTTGCTACTTTGCCCTATTATTCGCCATGTTACTTTCAATCACTCTAATTTTTCTATTGATGGTGATAGAAAATAACTCTTCTTAGGGTCCGTTGGGCCCATTTATAGGTCCCTGGGGCCTATTTTTCATCCCAATCCATGTTTCCTCCCAATCCTTGGACTATCATCCAAAATGTCTTGTTTCTCATCTTTCTTACTCATTTTTCTTTCCCTCCACCCTTTTGTCGAGAAAATCACCCAAAATTTGTTTTTTGTGCAATTTTCTCAAGGGGGAACACTCTCTCACCTAATACTCTTTAGGGCATCTTGTTTTCTTTTCTTTGACACGATGTTTCCTTCAACGCCTCATCAAAGAGGGAAAAAATGTAGATGCCTAAAATCATTCTAACAATCTTATGTTAATTAAATCAAATTTAATTAATATTCTAATTACCATTATAGTTAAATTTAATTAATTAATTAAATTTTTTATATTCAACTATCTATTTAATTAAATGGGCTCACTACCTTTAGTGTTTAAATTTAATTTAAACACTCTCCCTAATGTATTAAATTTATTTAAATACATGATTCCTTCATAAATCCCCTTTTTAATAAATCTATATTTATTAAATTCCCTTCACAAACTAGTATTCTACTAAGCTATGATTAGTCTAAATTAAATTTGGATTAATCCTAAAAAGCCTAAAAAGCCTAGTCCACACCCATCATCTCAACCACTAAACCTACCATTTTTGCTAATAACTCCCTAATCTCACTTAAAAAGGTGATTCATAACCTCATTATTGCTAACGAATTGCTGACACATGTGCGAGAAAGCCATCCCAAGGAAGCCACAAAACTTCCTTAAATTCTCCAACCCATCTCACACCTTTGTCCTCCACTCCTTTCTCCCATGTTGCTCACACATGTATGAGAAACCTTGAGCCTCTTAAACCTGAAATGCTCCAAGTTGACTTTTTGCATGGCATGTCCTTTTCCCCTTGTGGCTCTTATGTGGATGCCACATATGTGCCACCTCATCCAAGCTCTTCCCTTCCCTCCAAAAATATATAAATAAGAGGCCTCACTCCTTGTAAATCATCTCTTATTTAATACATTATTATCGTGTTATTGCTCTAGGATTTCATAGTTATTTTCATGTTTTTATGCTTAGTTCATTATTGAATCTAGATATCAAATGCTAGGTAAAATGGTGAATGAATCTTAGATTAAATATTGCATCTCATGTTAGTTTTTTAGTTTAAATCTTGCATTTGCATCAATGGTGAATAATTGAGACAAGTTATTCATACCTTCTCTTGAGCTCTTCATTACTCCATTGTCTTGCATTGAAGAATCCATCCATTTGCAAGTAACCTTAGTGAGATTAGTATTTTGTGTTGGGAGAACACACTCACATTCCTCTCTAAGAGAAAATCAACAAGGCCTGGGTGCACTTGTTTGGCTCATTAGAGCTTATGTTGGAAGTCATTGTGTGTTTTCAAGTTTATGAACATGTTTACATTAGTTTGAAGTGATTTATGCCTAACATTTCCATGTTTGAGATTGTTCCACACAGGTAGGGTTTCTAGCATATACATTAGTATTATATAGTTATCATTTCCCTTATTGTATTTTTTATTCCTAAAATCCAAAAACACAAAAAAATTAGAGTCTTAAACTAGTTGTCATTATTGTCTTGCATAAACCTCATTCTTGGATTGCATTCCCTTAGCATCATTTTGCACATGCTTATCACAAGGTCACAAAAGAGAAAAGGAAAAATGAAATATAAAAATGACCCAACATTCAACCCAACTAGTGACATGAATCTTACCACACCAAGGACATTACAACACAAATATAAGGAGAAAAGTGTGTTACTACCATCACCTCCTATATCTCCACTAGGAGATGAATGTTTAGTTGAAAATACTATGAGGCAATGCACCCAAGAGGAAATTGATCACACCCTTCAAGACCCTGGGATTATGAATATTATGGATGCACTATTGTCTTTAGACTCCAATAGATATTTTCACGCACTTCTCAAAATGGAGCTCAACTTCTCACTGGATTTGACACATCTACCTTAGTGAAAAACACACCAATCAACCAAAAATATCATTATGGGTTGTTCCAACATCATCCTCAAAAATTTCCTCAACCATACCTTCTACCAACACATTTCATAACACCACCCAAGTCACTACATCCTCCACTACATTTGGAGTGCAATACAACAACCCCCTATATGCCAACAATATGCCAACATTTAGTGCTATAATAAACATAAGTGCACTTTCCACTATATCACAAACTAATCCAGTGGTCCACTCTAAAATTGTTGTGGAAAAATAATGCAACATGATCTCTCCACCTATTCAAATATACACAAAAGATCCTATAGAAACACACAACATGATTTCCCAAGGTCCAACAAAAAATCCTAGTGCCATTCAACAAGGTGTGCCCCCTAATAAAGGTCCACATATAATTCTTCAAGAGGAACCCTCATAGAAACCTCTGGTCATCCCTAGTAATTAAGGGATACTATCTAGCCTCTTTGGACAACACACGATAATTTTTCATAATCCTTTCAACTACTTTAAGCCGCCCCATGTTGCGAAACCAACCTATTTGCCTATGTCAAATGCAAACCTTGGATATCGATACAATCAAATGCTATCCTATCACAGTGGGAATCCCTTTATTGATCCAAATGCAATATAAACTATACTAAAACATACTAATGTTCTAACTTAGAAAGTTCAAACCCTCCATCAATAAATAAAAAACCTACAAATAGGTGTGTCCAAAAGAACATACACGTTGGAAGATATTTTTCCTTATCCTTTTGATAAGACACTATACATGCCACCTTTTTTAACAAACTTTGAAACACAAAAATTTGATAAATAAAAGGAAAATGGTGATCCCTATGACTACATCAGAGAATATTTCACAAAATGTATATAGGTAGCCCACGAAGGCACTTACTTAATGAGACTATTTGAACAAAGTCTTAGTGGGCCTTCCATATAGTGGTTCTTTTGACTCCCTCTAGGCATAAGATCTTAGAATGCGATTTCCAAAAATTTTATCTTCCACTAATGGATCTTTGTAACACCAAGCAAAGGAAAATTGAAAAAATTTCCTCCTTCCTACAATGTTGGAGGATCATATCCTCTAAGACATCCTTTTACATACCAACCAAAGAAAAGATTTAGATATTTATTGAGAGTTGCCAACTATACATTATGTGTTCCTTGAATTCACAATCTATAGAGAAATTTGAAGATCTTTCTGAACATGGACTTAAGGTTGAGATATCTCTCACATTGAAAGGTTTCACTAAGAAAGAGACCATAGAAACTCCATCATATGAAAAATTCAAATACTGGTCTAAGAACAAAAATGTCACAAATGATGGCATAGTCAATGCCAAGGTTGCACAACTAGTCCCACATATCCAAGAAATAACAAGTGTCACAAACACTAACAACATTGTCACATCTAGGGAGAATACCTCCATAAAAATACCAACAACCAACAAAGTTTTGCAAGATGACAAAATCCAAAAATAAATTATAGTCCACTTTTTGAACCTCTTGAGATTATTTTGAGAAAACTTATACAATCAAATTCAACAAACCTACCATAAATTTGATCCTATGAGCTAGGTCTTTTTAAGCATGTATGGTGGGATGAGAATGATTTATGTGATTATCATTGTACCAAAGGACACAAAATGATAAACTATTTCAAACTAAAGAACATATTCCAAGATTTGATCAAACGCAGTGAGATCAAAGTTGTCAATTCTTCTGGAACCACTAATAAAGATAACACAATCTTAAAGAGACCATTAATGTATCATGGAAAAGGAAACAACAAAGATAATTTTACCTATGCTAAACCTTATCCTAGTTTTACCATAAACACTATTACTATTAGAGGCCTCAATTTTTTCTATGTTGTTACTACTTACCAAACCAAGATTATAGTACAAGGGTCCCCATCCAAACTATCTATATCCTCCAAGTCATTTACATCATCCACTAGTCATTATAGCCTATTGGATCATCTCAAGAAATCCCTTGCCTAGATTTTCATATTTAAACTATTACATATATCACCAAACCATAAAAAAAATTTAGACAAGGCCCTACAAGAATCATCAACCCTACAAGAAATTGATAGCCATGGTTGGAAACTTAGCCATGCCTCACCATGTTTCCTTCACTAAAATATATTTTCCTACACATAAACCATATCACAACGATCCCCTCCATCTAGAATTCTTTTTCCACCTTCATAAAGTCAGAAGAGTATTGATAGATGATGGAGCAAGTTTAAATATTTGCACTTTAAAATTGATCCAAGCCTTAGGCTACTCTGAGATTTGTGTTGATGTCACCAAGAAGATTATATTAATAATAAAATATGATGATAAATAATATCCTTCCAAGCATGTCATAATATTTCCAATTAGACTATGAATTTCAACACAAGATACCTTTTTTCAAGTATTAAATTCTCTTAGGGAGACCATGGATTCAAACCATGCAGAAAATACCATCAACATACCAATAATGCCTAAAGTTTCCCTACAATGAAGTAGTGATCACCATTTAAGGTGAAAAAGGTCCTTTATTGTACTGCACAAACTTCAAGGGACCTAGCTCCACCCAGGTACCTAATAATCAAGAAGCATCTACACTATCCTCATCTAATTACATAGACTCTTCTAGTCTCTCCAAAACTATGGCCGAGTCAACATTTGAATTAAAAATCAATGTCCAAGACAAAGGGTGTGGAGAGTACACATATGCCAATTCATTATATATGGACAAGTTTCCCATCTCACCCCAAACTTATGGTAAGCCAAGACAACCACTGAAAAGGAAATAAAAATTCACAATTATCTACGAATCACCTACTATCTTCACAAGATGGGATAATTTAAATGAAGATTCAATTGAATAGGACATCTCCTATTGGTTGTATAAAGATGAGGAACCCCCTTAAGTCATAATTCCTATCCATGAATATGCAAGGGGGTTACCATTATTTAGAAAAAGGATATAATGGATGCACTAGCCTCAGTAAGAAAAATCAAGGAATTTTGGAGCCAATATAACCCAAATCAAATCCTAATTTTTGAGGCTTAGCATATCAATCACAGGAATACAGTACCTCAAATAACCTATTGTCTAATAATGATGATGCATGTACTTTCGATGAGATCAAGGCATTGGAGGAGTACCAATATGAAATGGAATCAAACAATTATGAGTGGGATAATCCTATAACTACTACTACCATTAACTTGAATACTTCCACTGCTTGATTATCCATACGCAATAAAACAATAGATTGATGCACTTAGATTCAATACTTTTGGAATCAATCTGAAACCTCATCCACCTTATCTTTAGAGACCCATGAATCCTTATATGAGTCCTACATTGGCTGAATACATATATCTTCAAGAATGATAAAGCTATTTTTGAGTTCTTGGGACTTCGAGTAGGTATAATCATGTGAGATCACAAGGTTAGATTCACCATTGAACTAGACATAGTGTCATATTTTGGTGAGTTATGTCAATCCTTCCATCACAAAATTGAAAATAATTAAAATATAAGGTTTTTAGGTGAAAATCGAAAGACACATTCTAACTAGAAAATAGTAAAAAGAAAGGACGCATGTGAGGGTGAAAACCTTCCTAAGGTTCCTAAGGATGGAGGATTTAACATACCCCCAATTAGTAAACAAAATCAACACTATTAGAAAAAAGAACACAAACAATCAATCAAGGAACCAAAGAAATAAAAAGGCTCATCCACCTAGAAGATTCATCAACAATTGAGGAGAGGGAATAATTTATTTAGTTCTTTGTAAATAAAAAAATCAACTTCACCTGGGCATACTCGGACATGCCTGGATTAGATCCAAAGTTAGTCTTACACCATCTTCGATTAAAGCTAAGAGTTTGGATATTGCTGCCACTTTCTCATCATCATTGTGGGATAAATTATTTATTTTGATGAAGTTATTGGGTTTCTAAAACTTTTTATAGGATGTGGCATCACTCTTATCAATCAGATCCATTGCAGTGGTTCTCTTAAATTTACTCTCTTGAAGTTGATAATTATGTAGCACTACACATAATTGAGTAAAAGAATAAAATTAAGAAAGTATAATCTTATCTCTAATGTCCTTTTGTAAATTAGAAATGAAAATATGGTGCACATCAATATCGGGCACAATATAAGAAATCTGAGCATGCAAATGCTTAAATATACCAATGAAATCAGTAACTTTTTCTTTTACCCCTTGTTTACAATGCATTAAAGCAGTCAAATAAATCTTAGGACCAATATTGTTTTAAAATTGTTGGATGAAAGCATTAACAATCTTTTGAAAGAAATCAATAGAATGAGGAGGCAAAGAAAAATACCATTACAAGGCTTTATCTTGAAAGGTTCTAGTAAACAATTTAGCTATGTACCTATGATCATGAGAGAAATCACTACACGATGTTTGAAAGGTTTCGATATGGGTCAAAGGATCACTTTTACAATTATAAGTCTCTAGGTGAAGAATCTCCATGTATTGAGGAATAAAACCTCGAGTGATATCCAAGGACAAAGGACTAGAAATGTCACAAGTAGGAATGTTGAGTTTAGATTGGGTCATAGAAGAAATTTGATGATGCAAGGATGACACAATTTGAGCCAAGCTACTAATAGTAGAATAAGGAGAAAGAGCAGCAGGGGACATGTTGGAAATATTTAGAGAATTATTAGACATTGAAGGAATGATAAAGTATGAAAAAGGAACACTATTATAATAGGGAATTGATTAATGTAAATAAACACATGGAACACTTGAAGAATTATGGGGAAAATAGGATTAGGAATGCTAATAGGTGTATGATTAATATTTTGAATGGAAGTGGTTATAATAGGTGGAGCATAGGTGGAAATACTAGAAATGGAGGTAGAAATAGGCATAGAGGTCTCAATGCTAGTAATAGGTGGAATGAAACCTAGCTCTTGAAGTACAATCTCTAAATGGTTTAACATTTTTATCAACGAGATGAGAGATACTACACAAGATGTTAACATCACGTTGATCATTATGAATTTTCTTCTCAATCCTTCTACAATATATATGACCTTAGGTTTAGAGTTTTCTTGTCCTAACCATTGCTCAATTTTTTCAAAGTCATGGGAAAGTTTTTGAACTTGCATAGGATGGACTCTTAGGGTCTCATATTCATCGTGCGAAGAGTGGGAATATTTTTTTTTTTATCAATAATAGGATTGATATCGTTTGTAGGCATGTTGGTCTCATCAAGATTCCTAGGGAAAATAAAAGACTTAGGATAAAAGGAACCCATAAGTATACGACTTCTCCTAACCAAAATGCTATATGTAGGACTAAAGGTAATAAAAATCATGCACAAGAAAATGAAAGAAAGGTAGATCTAATCCAATTACAAGATTTGAAAAAGATATAAAAGTCAACTAAAGAAAATATTTTTTTATTTATGAAAAACACATCTAAGTATCAAATGCAGAGATCTAATGTAAAGCATACAAAGTATATCTAGATATGAAAAGGGGATAAAACTACCAAAATGAGAAGTATGCAAGAAGAGTCAGGTTCATAAAAAATGTACATATATAAAAGACAAGCACATAATAGATGGGTAAATCACTTCCTATTTTCATAAATTGCACATTTCAGAAGGAAGATGCCCTACTAGGTTAAAGAGGAGACTCAAACACTAAGTGGGACAATGATACTTCACTAAAATATCTAATGATGAAATAATGTAATGAAAAAGAAAAATTAGACAAGTCACTAAAAAAATAGAAATAATAGACTGATATAGATTGACAATGAGTAGAAAAGTACAAAAATGGAAACCAAAGAACATATTTGACTTGTGGATAAAATATGAGCTGCAAATCTAGGGTACAAAGAAAAAATCACTATGTACTTGAGGACATAATGAATGGAATTCTGTACCTAGTAATTTTGGCTAAGTTTTTTTGGGTCTCTCCAACTGTATCCGATCTTTTCAATTTTTGTCCAATGGTTTTGTAACTATTGGATTTGATGAAAAATAACCCACAGCTCCCAAGAACACCTGCACGCAAACACCTATCACAGAAAGAGAGAGAAGAAAACATCTATGGAGACCTGAACATATGGATCCACGAGAGAGGAGAAATCCTTGATGTGCAAAAACAAAAGTTGCAATCAATAATGAAATGTCAGAAAAGGTTACAAAGTGTTATGAGATAAATCCTTATAAAAGGAGATCAAAAAACCTAAAAATGTAAAACCCTAGGTTGCATGATAATAATTAATAAAGAAATTAATTATTATATGCCTAAAGTTTAGCTTAAGTTGAAAGAGGTAATAAGTGACTTAATAATTAAATCAATATGATTCAATTAATAAGAAAACACTTTATTACTCTAACACCCCCCCTTAATATAAACTTTGGGAGAAGCTAAAAACCTAGAAAGAACAACTGAAAGCAAATGGGTCCCGACAATAAAGACCTGATCAGGTACCCAAGTACAAAAGATAGTCTCTACAAAGCAGAGAAATAGAGAAAACCACATGGGAAAAACTCTACTCCAAAAAGAGACAAAGACTAGTCTGAAGGAATGAAGAAGCCTCCAAAACTAGGAATGTTCTAGAAAATAGGAACAAAGATGAACATGTACAACATCACTGAAGCATGAAACTGCAAACTTTGTCAAGAAGAAACTGATGATCTGAAGATCCTCCACAAAAATATGACCAGGTAGAGAAGACTATAATCTGCATGAGTGCCCTCAAATAACACTACTCGAATCAGGAGGCAAACAAAGGAAAACACTTGAACTTGAAGATACAGATGGTATAAACACCAAAAGCCTAAAGAGCTGATCAATCAAAGCTAGAAGAGTGTGTCCAAAGAATAGGAAAGAAAGAGTGTCCATATGGTAAATGATCCATCTCACCGGAATGCATAGGTACCCAGCCACTACAACCACCTAGTACATAGAATCAAATACTGAATACATAGCTCACACTATCAAACCAAGGAAGTAGTAGAACCAATAGTAGAAACCCCCCCATATTGATGACAAGGGAGTAATGATAGGTACACTGAAAAGATCATCCAATATGAACTGCATGATGAAGAAGAATCTGAAACATTGAATGTGCAGAAAGAGTACAAACACATATAGAGATACCTAAGGCTAATGTCATTGGAGGAACACTCACATGACAAAATAAGATGGAAAACAAAGGAAAACATCAAACCCCCCTCGCACTTTATAATGGAGTGTGAATACATAAAGCACGAACATGTGCAAGATCCCATACATGCAATAGAATGGCACTTTATCTCAGTGTGTGTGCATAAAAGAATGCTACAAAAGTGAAGTATATACTGATCAAAGAAGATCAAAGGCTGCTGAAACAAAATAATATCCTAAGAAGAGCCATCCCCTAAAGGGAAGAGATCTTAGGACCTGAAACATCCAAGATATCCACTAGATTGCAAAAATGCAAGAATCTGAATAAAATGTAGCTAGAGCAGAATCTAGAAAAATGACTCACAAAACTAGAAAGCTCTCAGAACAAGCTTTCCAATGATATCTTGCTCTCCCAAAATGGAGTCTGGATGCACAAGATAGAGCTTTCAGAGTGCAAAATAGAACATCTGGCTTTGATAGGAAAAAACACCATCAAAAAAGAAAAAGAAAAAATTCAAACCTCTAGATCTGGATACAGCTCAGAACCAGCTTTTCGATGATATCTCGTTTGCCCGATTTTGACACCGTATGCTCAAGTTATGAGCAAAAAACCACTGAGTGCTCCAAACGGCCCAAAATGGTGTTTAGATGTGCTGACGTTAGCACTTAATGGGCTTAAAATTGATGGCCAAATGGTCGTCGCAACATACAAGGCCTTTGGGGCTAATATTCTGGGCCCCTGGTTGCCATATGACCAAGGGCTAAAATTACATTTGCTTGGATTCAATTTGATGGCAAAAAAAAAAAAACTATTTTTTTGGCAAAATTGCATATGCGCCTTGGGATCCGTGCCAAGTCCTATCAATTTTTGCCTTGATTTACGAGCCATTTTTTTTGTCTTGATTTACGTGCCAGATAGTAAATTTTTTGCCTCAATTTACATGCCAAAATAGAGAATTCTATCTCAGAATGTGTGCCAATCTGCACAAATTCTACATTGGGAAGTGTGACAGACTGTTTGGTACCCAAAAAATGCCCCAAAATGTAAAGTTATCGAAATTGGACGTGCTTTATATCAAAATAGGGGTTCTTGGGTGCTGCGAGGTCAACAGTGAGGTCCGTTTGAGCTCAAAGTGCACCAAAATTTAGAGACCCCCTAATTTCAATAAAAAATAACCAAAAAAGCCATAATCTGAACCAAATAATTTTCTTATTTCTTATTCCTTCAAATGTGAACAACTTGTAGCAGATTAGGCTCTAATACCATGTAGGGTTTGAGCAATACAAATCTAAAAAACCTGAAGAACACATGTACACAAACACATGTCATAGAAAGAGAGAGAATCAAACAAATATAGAGACCTGAACATATGGATCCACGAGAGAGGAGAAATCCTTGATGTGCAAAAACAAAAGTTGCAATCAATAATGAAATGTCAGAAAAGGTTACAAAGTGTTATGAGATCAATCCTTATAAAAGAAGATCATAAAACCTAAAAAGGTAAAACCCTAGGTTGCATAATAATAATTAATAAAGAAATTAATTATTATATGCCTAAAGTTTAGCTTAAGTCGAAAGAGGTAATAAGTGAACTAATAATTAAATAAATATGATTTAATTAATAAGCAAACACTTTATTACTCTAACAGTAACCTATTCCTACACATAGAAAAAAAGGGAAAAGGGTTGTCTAAAAGGGGTTTTCCTTGTTCAAACCCCTATTTAGGAATTAACCTTGAAAATGGAAATAAATTGCATCAAACATGTAAATGTTTGATTCACCTTGCATACCCATGGATGGATGGATGTAGAAATTGCCCATACCCATGAAGATGCTTGAATGTGCTTGAATATAAAAATAATTGAGCTTGTAATATAATGTTGAATCAATTATGCCCTCACAAATGTATAGATCTATGAATTCCACTCCTAGATCTTGAATGAAGATATGCTTGAAAATCACTTGCAATGAAAGAGAGAGAATGAAAATGAAGGAAGGATCTTCTTTCTTGATTGAGAATTCATCTACTTGGCCATGAAAAGAAATAAAATTTCTTCAATTGGAGAATATTGCCTTTTACTTGAATGCTATTGAATAATTGGAGACTTCGAGATCTTGATCTTGGATGCTTGCCTTCAAATCTTGAATCCAATTTCTCAAATACTCTTGATTGCTTGAAAATATTGATAGATTAATTACAAATTCTTGAGTATGGTTGTGATATAAAAAATAAGGACAGATAAGGTGTTTTATATTTTAATCCATCATTTCAGAATTCAAAAATGATCTAGGCAAACCAAAAAATCAAATCTCCTGCTAATACCCTGATATTGGGCCCTGGATCAATTTTAGGCCTCGATTCATAGGGACACAATGCCATTGGCATTTTTTACCCTAAAAAATGGGCTAGAATTTGGAGGGGATGTAGAGAGAGGTGAAAACAAGCAGGGGGAACAAGGATAGGTTGCTAGGGTCAAGCATAATGGGCATTCAGACCTCAAAATCACAAAAATTAGGTCCAATAGGTCCTAATAAAGCATGCAATAATGGGTGGTAACTTTTAGGATGGTACTGTTATGCACCAAAATTTTCACCATGTACTAAATTGTATAAGTTCAGAAATCCTAGTATAACATGGGAATCACTTCTATGTGGGACACTAAAAAAAATTAAATTGAAACCTCTAGATTCTAGGTTGATTCCTATTGAATAATCACCTAATGTGCTTAGACTACCTAAAAACTTAAGGAGAAAAGGGAAGATTAAGGAAACTAAAAAGAAAAATAAACTTTGCACACAATAAGCTTGGCTAACTAAAGCTATCAGGTGATACACCAAAAATGAAGATGATATTTAGTGAAAAACAAACATAGAATAGTCTCTGATAACATTGAGCATAGAAATACAACCTTGATATGTGAAAAAATTTATATAAATGTTTCACAAAAAGGAGAGGAACCTATTTTTTGAAATTTTAACTAATAAGAAATTGATATTCCATAGTTAACCAAAACTATTAACTAAACACTCACAACTTGTAACCTATCAAGTTGTAATAATATTCACTCAAAGGTACAAATTCGAGACATAAAAAAGTAGGATTTATGATAATCACAACATGAAACATCAAATCAAAACTAGGAACACACAAGAAATGAACTCCAAAAAGGTCTCCAAAAAATCTGTAATATTATATAACTGTAAATTTTTTTCAAAATATCATATGAGTTACAACTGCATAAAACATGAAAAAAATTGGTGCTAAGAAGTCTCCAAAATCTTCTGCAAACTACTGAAAAATGAGTCTCAAAAACTCATAAGTACAAAACTGCTCAACCATCAATGGTTGAATGCACAAAAATAGCCTCAAAATTAGGACCCATAAACTCACAAAATAAAGTCCCAACACATCCAAAGATCAACTGAGTCATAAACAACTCCATGACTCACTAAAACTAACCCTAAAGATACCCCAATTGATCATAAATGTCCTCTAACTACTGTGAATAAGTCAAAACTGACCCTCCACTATATTCTCTCCAATGCCCTAAATATGCTCCAAATGTATGCAAATTGATCCAACCACCCCAATATATTGTTAATATGATTTAGAACAACAGAGAGGGGGGGTGAATCAGTTGTTCTCAGGTTCTGATGTATAAAACAATCTCATAAACTTATCCTTAAATCAGATCCAAAACCAAACCAAACTCGGTCATCACTGATTCAATAATAGAAACATCTAACAATGCAGTCCACTACCTTACTGTAACTTAACTTGTAAAACATAGTAATGTTCAGATCTAAACATTCACACAAGTATTAACACCAAGATTTATAGTGGAAACCCAATATGGGAAAAACCACTTTGTAACATGCTACTATTATTTTCACTCTTCTGAAGTGAGCTCGGTAAAAAGCCAACCCTGTCAAAGGTTACAATACACACTGTCAGGTGTGACCTGGTTAAAAGATTTCAATCACCTTGTTAAAAGTGAGCCTAGTCATAGGACTTACATACACTCCATTAGAATGCAACCTTTTTCAAAGGATTTAACATATGACTGTTAGGTCAACCTCTGTTAAAAGGATTTTGACTGTTACAATGGTTAGAAAGTAGTAGCAGTATTATCTGAAAAATATACAACTCACTTTGCAAATATCAAATCCGATTCCGTACACTAATGCTGGTTTATTGACTTTGAAACTTTTTCATTTCTATCTCTAATCTGCTCAAAACTTTCCTTCAAGCAATCACCACAATTCTCCTTCAGCCTTTTCTGCTTATTCAGTCAATAAAACTTTCCTCTTTCAACATTCTCTATTCACCATGTACATATATCAAAATGTTTAGGTTTCCTTATATTTTCCTCAATTAGGTTAACTCATCTTTTGCCGCTTAATCTCAATCATAGATCTTAGGGTTAGGTCAGATTTATTGAATCTACCTGCTTCATGTTCTTCGGCTCCTTTTCTAGAATCATCTCAAATCTCTTAAAGATTTACAATAAAACATTTTACAATGCATTTAATGCTTCCAAACAATCAATAAATAAAATCAACACGTTTTACATAATCCAAGAATTCAACAATGTCGGCTCCAAAATTAAATTCTCTTCAAATATAAAATTGTTGATGCTCGGTCAATATTGTGATTTTCAACTCGATCTTCATGTAGAAAGCTCGGTCATTACTAAAATTGTTTCCTCGGCATACACTGCCTTGCTCAACAATAACTGATACTCGGTCAACACTAACATCACTCAGCTTAAACATGATTTTTCCTTTCTTTGCTCGGTTAAGCCTACCAGTTTTGTCTTCAATTTTACTAAGATAAACAATACATTATCTCATCATTGTGCAACATAGTCAAATACACTTTGCAGTATCAAGATAACTCAACCTTTCCCTTAGGTGCTATTGTTACAACCCTTGCTTAGCCCTTTAGCAACACTCAAATAAATATAGTACTTTCCGAAGTAGCAACAATCTTACCAATTAAAGTTTGACATCAATGACAATACAACAATTGCTTCAATTGCAATTTCCAACAATCTCCCTCTTTGGCATTGATGGCAACACCATATGATATCACCTGAATAACACATGGATTACCAACCAATCAAAAAAAAACTTATCTATCCATCAGAAAATTATGTATAATATCCTTAGCTTCATTCTGATTCAGAATCTTGTAAGCCTCACTTTTGTGACCATTAGAAGTATTCAGATCTCCCTCTATCCTGATTCTTCATTTCAGTTCATCAGTTCATTTCCCTCTTACTTTTTAGTACCATGTGTTATCATATTAGTACATTCTCCCTCTTTGACAAAAATGCCAAAGCAGCAACTAAAACATACATCCATCAGATGTAGATAATATTTGTGCAACTCAGTGTTTCTTCCTCTGTCATCTTGCTTATGATTGATTCTTTGTCTTTGCTTCTCTTCACAAATCTAGGCAAGCCCTAAAGTGTGACAATCTTCTGCATCAATTTGTCAAATATTCTATTTTAGCACATTTGATGCAATGCTCCTAGCTTGTCTAGGCAGCCTCAGTTAGGGGAAGAACCCCTAATTGACTTCTCAAATACTCATGAGCTTCCCTAGGTAAAGCTTTAGTGAATATGTATGCTAATTGTTCTTTTGTATTCACATATTCCATTCAGAGTTCTTTGTCTTGTACTAATTCTCTCAAGTAGTGATACTTGATTGCAATGTGTTTGGTCTTAGTGTGCATCACTGGATTTTTAGAGATATTGATAACACTTGTGTTGTCACAAAAAATAACAACAAGTTCAGTGATTTCTTCTTTCATGCCTATCAATAATTATTTTATCCATACCAAGTTTGAGTAGTTCACTACAGTAGCAACATACTCGGCCTCAGCAGTAGATTGAGAAATGCAATTTTGTTTCTTGCTTGTTTAGGAGACTAATCTTTGTCCAAGAAAGAAAGCTCCACCACTAGTAGTCTTTCTGTCATCTACATTTCCTGCCCAATCAACATCTGTATAAACTTGGAGTTCAAATTTGTCATCCTTTTTATAATATAGACCATAGTCAGCAGTTCCTTTCAAGTATCTCATAATTCTTTTCACGACCATCATATGTGTTTCTTTAGGATTGGCAGAGAATCTGACCACAATCCCAATAGCTAATGCAATATCTAGTTTGCTATGTACAACATACTGCAATTTTTCAATCATGGATCTATACAGAGTTTGATTCACTTCTACAGCATCATCATTCTTAGATAACTTTTGTCTAGTAACCATAGGAGTTCCCACTAGTTTAGCATCTTCCATCCCAAAAATTTTCAGTATTTCATTAACATACTTAGACTGTGTAATGAAAATTCTATTCTTCTTCTGATATACTTGTAAACCAACAAAGAATTTGATCTCACCAAACATACTCATTTCAAACTCAGTTTGCATCTCATTTGAAAAAGTTTTACATAATGCATCTTGTCCACCAAAAATAATGTCATCAACAAAGATTTTTTCCAACAAGATACCTTTACCTTCTTCATCCTTCATGTACAGATTGCTTGTGTCATTTATTCTTGAAAATCCAATCTATATCAAGTAGTTGTGCAACCTCTCATACCATGCTTTGGGAGCTTGCTTCAATCCATATAATGCTTTGTTCAGTTTGCACACCATGTGTCTTCTGTTTGGATCAATAAAACCTTCTGGTTGTTCTATGTAAACTTCTTCTTCTAGTATACTATTCAAAAATGCAGACTTGACATCTATTTGATATACTTTGAAATATTTATAAGAAGCATATGCAAGCAGAGTTCTTACTCCTTCCAATCTAGCTACAGGGGCAAATGTCTCCCCATAATCTATTCCTTCTTTTTGTGCGTAGCCTTTGCATACCAGCCTAGCTTTGTTCCTAGTGATTTCACCATTTTCATTCATCTTATTCCGAAACACCCACTTTGTTCCTATAACATTTTTATTTTCAGGTCTCGGCACCAGAGTCCAAGTATCATTTTTCTCAATCTGGTCAATTTCTTCATTCATTGCTTGTATCCAGTTTTCATTCTCCAATGCTTCTCTAGTTGTCTTCAGTTCAAATTCACATAGTAGACATGTTGGATCCTTAGTCTTACTTCTGGTCTAGATTCCAATATCTTTGTCTCCAATTATCTATTCAGGCTTATGATGCCTTCTTACATATTTTTCCAAAATAGGTTCAGCTGTTCTCTCCTCTATTTCATCATGTTCCTCAACAAGATTGTCAGATTCAACTTCAGAATGCTCGACAACCTCTTCCTGATGTACACACTCAAATGGTGCACTTCTCTAAGTCATTACATCAAAGGAAATCCATGAAAGGGAAACCTTCAATAGCGACCTAGAGCTCTCTATGCATGGAGTTACAAGATTATTTTAAGCTCGCTCTCAGCTAGAGCTATTAAGCTCATGACCTTGCTAGTCAACCACACAATGAGAGATTCAAATGAAGACAAGGGCAAGAATGCCAATATCTCCAAGAATCACTATGAAATGCAAATGCAAGCTAGATTAAGATAAATATGCAGGCTAAAAATGAGAGATGCAAGCTAAGCTATGGAAATGAAAGTACAAACTAAGCTATGAAAAGGAAAGATGCAAGTATTACCAAACCTTCCTAATTAAACTAGATGAAGTAATCTAAAGCATAAAGGAAACTAAGCTATGAATGTCATGATAATGAAACTAAGATGCAAGAAATGAAACTATAATAACATGTAAATATGAAAGCCAAGAATGCTCCAAATCTCTAAAACTCCAAAATCACCTAGAAAATCTGCAGCATAACATTAGTATTCAAAAGATGGATATGCAAATGAGAAGAGAGCTCTTCTTTTATAGGAAATGAGAAGGAATGGACCATGGAGATTAAGAGGCAAAATATTTAATCAAGGGTGGAGCTTGAAAGAGGAGCAATCCATGTGCACAAATATCCTCCAATGAGAAAATAAGAGTTGACTTTTGTGTCCAGATAAGACAAAAAGTGTTTTTCTTCTTTTTATAAAATAAGAATAATGCTTTATTTGTGCAACTTAGGATAAGAGGAAAAGTGGGGGCTTTTTATTTAATAAAAGGGAAGGAAATATTCTTTTTAAATAAATAAAGACTTATGATAAAATGGTTAGCCCAAGGCAAATAATTGAAAATGATGAAAATAGGATTTGATCAAGGAAATTGATATAATTGAAAAATGCTGATTTTTTAAAAATATTGATTCAGGGATTTGATAAATTGCTAAATGAGGCCCAAAGTCTAGGCGACCATTTTAAGGTGCATACATTTGCCCCTTTTTGACTAATGTGTGATCATTTCGAGAACACATGCAGTCAAAGAAGTTGAAATGTGAGTTCATTTTGGGATCACAAAACAACTCAGACGTGTGTTCATTTTGGGAACACACCCGGACAAAAATAAACAAAAGATTCTGGACATGAGTTCATTTTGGGATCACATCCAAAATAAGAGATAAAAATCTCAAGCTAAACAAAAGCTCATAAAAAGATAGCTGAATCAAGAAAATCAAGGATTAAATCCAATAGGTACTACCCCCTCAGAATCAAAATCGAAATCAAGTAGAGGAGAACAACAGATTGATAAAAGATGATCAAATCATAATGAAATCATAATCGAAGATGAAAAGATGATAGGATAACCATCAAGTAGTGAAGACATGCCCTAGTTTGACTGGGAAAGATATAGGATAAAGATGAGATCAAACCTCAGAGAGGTGAATGAAAATGAATGAAAGACTAGGAGGTCGAAAGAGATGGGGGTGAAGAAATGAAGATGCCCCAGCGAAGATTGAAGGATCAGGCCTCAAAAGGTCAGCCAACTGCGCAGAAGAGGGTGAAATTGTGAAATGTGATTTTGACTATCAAGATTAACTTAGATTTTGATTTTGAGTCCAAAAATGGATCTAGGGTGTCGAAATTAACTAGGGGTGCAATTTTTGTACAATTTTGAGGTGTTTTGAAAATTAGGTCAAAAAGTCAAAATGCTATAAAAGGGGTGAAAATGATGTGATATGAAAGACAAGATGCAAAAGACATCATCGAGAAAAGGAAAGGTGAGCGCAATTGACCAACAAGTCCATGAAAGATAAAAGGAGAGCTCTCTCCATATGCAAGATGCAAAACTAACTAACATGAACCTAAAAATGCAAGCTACTATGAAAAAGTGGTTGACTTGCAAGGTCACAACGTCAATAAACATCTAATAATCATCATTGAGCTTTATTGGTAGCATCATAAGATCATACAATACACACTAGTATGACTATGGGTATATGAATATGATCTATATCAGATAAGAATGTGGGAATCCCACCTAGGCACCAAAGACATATAGGTCAAGATAACTAGTGTAGTGAGATTACCTAAATTTGATATGGCAAGATTATACTCACATCGAGACACAAGAAAAGTCAAGATGACTATAAGTATGCACTTGCACAAATAGTCAAGGATAATACTTTGTAGATCCTATTGTCAAGTGGAACAAGCATAAATGCTAATGACAATTAGGACTAACAAAATATACACACAAGTAGAAAAAACAATAAAACATGTCCTCATACCTTTAGTCTTCTAGCTCAGCATCATAAAAAACTATCATAGGGAGAGAACACTCATCAAAGAAATCATCATAGACAACACACAAAGAAATAAAGTCAAACAAGTCTCAGCGAGTCAAGTGTTTAAGTGCATGTGTGTAGGTCATAGAATCAATCTTTGAGTATCACATCTGCTAGTGAAAAATATCGCATCATTCTAGACTATAGGGTAGGATATCTGATAAGTGTTGAGAAACACTCAACGCTAGGGTAGTGTTGAAAAACACTATTTGGGGTGGTGTTGAAAAACACCTATTTGTGAAATGCCCCAAGAGACGAACGCACCTAAAGGACCTATGCTAATAGGTATGCCCCCTAGACAAAAATAAAGACCAATTCCAGACCAAGTCAAATAAGGTCAAGGCATGATGAAGAATGGCTAAGTGTCGAGGACGCATGCTAAAAGATAAAGGTACAAAAGGTGTCAAGTAGCGCCTATTTCCAAGTTTTCACCACTTGGAGATTTTTTTTTTTTAAAATTTTTTTTTTTGTATTTTTGCTACCAAGGCACCTGTTTCCAAGTTTTCACCAAGGCACTTTTTCTATTTTTTTGAATTTTTTTGCATTTTTTTATTTTTTTGTATTTTTTCAGGACTTTATATGCTTTTTAGAATTTTCAGCATCATATATGAATTTTTTTGGAATTTTTTCAAGATCAATAAATATATACAAAGGATGCCCCCAGATAGAATGGGCATCAAACTCCCAAGCAAGATCACATCGTGTAGTCTCAATGTCTAGCAAGGTGGAGGACAAGAAGGATGAGCAAGCTGGTGGAAGAGATGGAGGAAAAGAGAATGAAGGTGAATGGAGGGAAGAAATCCTCAAGGGAAAACTCCTCAAGAGCACCCAAGTTAGGGAAAAATTATCATGTAAAGCACATTTGGACAAGCAATGAAATGTCAGCATATGATAAGTCACAAAAGCATAATGCCAAAGAAGGAAAGGATGAAGTCCAAAAGAGTAGACATGTCAAGAGGCTTCATAACATCGTGTTTTACTCTTTTTTATTAGATCAAGACCAAAGGGGAAAAGGATAGCAAAAGGCTAGAATAAATGGAGGAAAGTAAATATGAAGGCTAAACATGAATGGAATGAAAGCAAGATCATCATAAGATAGCTAAATGTTCGTGTATAGGTCAACATTGTCAAGATCAAAGAGAAAAGATAGAATGGCTGAAATATGTAGAAGAACTACACATGATGCTTGATTGCTAGGTTTTCATCATGGTACTTATCCAAGGTGTCACAAGGGAGTGGTTTTCACCATAGGATGAATTTATTTCTCTTTACTTTTGCTACCAAGGTGCCTGTTTCCAAGTTTTCACCAAGGCACATTTTTAATTTTTTTTATTTTATTTTTTCTTTGTTCTTTTTAAATTTTTTTCTATATATATATTTGAAAGAAGGCAAGCTTTTTAGATAATGCTCCTTGAAAGGATAAACCATGATATGCCAAGGATTCAAAATGATATGCTCAAAAATGCTGATAGGGAAAGGAAGATGGAAGAGAAAAATGGAAGATAAGGTTTTATGTAAAACGAGCGAGGTTGGAAGATAGGAGGAATAGGAAAATGAGGAAAAATGATAGAAGGTAGAAGGATAATGAATGAAAGGATTGTGAAAGGGTAGATGGAAAGGAAAGAAAGATCAATTTCAACACACACCTTGAAGGGTGGCAAGAGGGTGGAGGAAATATGAATGAAAGAATACGAGAAAGAATATGGCGAATGTTTAGCAGAGGTTGCGGTTTAGGCACATGGAATGGAAGAATATTTTTGGAAGAAGATGAGGCGGAAGCCTTTGGAAGCTTGAATGTCAACTTCGGTTTTTGTTCAATATTAGACTCTTTCAAGAGAGACTTTAGAATCCATATAGCCTTAGGCTTTTCATTTCTTTTTGATGATTTAGAGAGAATATCTTCAATGATAGATTTTGGAACCCATACTTGTCTTGTAGTTTTCTTCTTAGATATCTCTTTTGAATTTATGCTTCCATGTCGATTAGAGGAGACATGGTGATCTTCTCTTTTTTATGGATTCTTTTATTTCTTCTTTTTCTTGTATTGAACATTCAAGTTACTTCCAAAAGACTTGGGACTTGTGGAAGAAGAAGGAGGATATGACTAGTTTAGATGGGTGGTGGATGAAAATGATTCAAGGGTATGTATCTATGTTGATCTTGAGGAAAGATAGGAGATGGAGGGACGTAAGGACCCAAGATGGATGATGAATTAGGAGAGTTAAGAGGGGAAAGTGAAGGGACATAAGGGCCCAAGATGGAAGGAAGACATGAAGCCTTTGGTATTGGTGGAGGAAGTCCAAGGATGGACATGGAAGATGCAAAAGGATCATCAATAGTTTCATCAACATCTATATGAGAACCAAGGACATCAGCATCTTTAGAGTGAGCATTAGGATTTGCAATAGGATCATGAACATTTTGAATAGGAGTAGCTTCTTTGATAGGATTGTTCAGAGCTTGCAAAGTCTTAGGAAGAGTAGAAAGTGGAAGTGAACATGGAGTGGTAGAACAAGAAGATGAAAGACTTTGATCTTGACAAGGATCTTTGGATAGCGTAAGCGTATCATTTTGCTTTGGATTTTCAATAGGCTTAACATTGGAAGTAACAACACCATTTTTAAGAACCTTAATGGAAGTATCATCTTTGGAAAGCACAAGTGTAGTAAGGTTATTTTGTTTATCAATAAGCTCAATGGTGTGAGTAGTAGCTTGATCTTGCTTATGAGAAGATTTAAGACATGGTGGAATGAATGAGAAAGGGTGTAAAGGATCAAAAGAATCATGAAATGAATGAGAGACATCATGAACATGATTGGATGACATGGAGGGTTCTTGATCTTGATCTTTCTTTATATTCTTTTCTTTATCATTTTTAGAGTCCTCTTGACATGGAGCCACTTCCAAGGACAAGGAAGAATGTTGGAATTGTATGGAAGACTTTGGAAAAGATGGTGAAGGACCAGCTGAAGTAGGCATTATAGCACATAAAGGCTTAGGCTCTTTAGGTTTAGCATTATTGAAAGTATTTGCAGCCAAGTGAAGGTTAGCTTGAGTTTCTTTAAGAGGTAGCCCTTGAAGATAACTATAGGGAATTACATGAAAGGCATTAGGACTTTTGTTGGATGAAGGATTTGTGAAAGATTTAGAAGCTTTAGGAGATGTATGGGCATTGGATGAAGTAGAGGATGAAAGGGAACTATCATGAGACAAAGGTTCATCATTAACATAATCTTGCTTGGGAGTTTCATTTTTATCTTCAACATGAGATTTCTTAGAGGAAGGATTCTTATAATATTTACGTTTTCAATCAGCGCGGTGCATTTTATAGTCCTCAGCAGTAGTAGATGGATCATAATCAAGGTATTGTTCACAATAATCATCAAAGTCTTTTTCAAAATCAAAATCATATGGATCACCATCACGATCTACCCAATAGGACGATCCTTTAGTAAGCTTGAGCACATGACGAGGAGGACTCTTAGGAATAGAGGTGTCATAAGTATCACAAGGGCTATCATAGTTCTCATCATGGTATGCCTTGAGATGAGGAGTAAGACTCTTGGGAGAAGTAGAAGAGGAACGAGATGGTGAAGAAGAGGAAAATGAAGATCCTATGGAGGAAGAAGACTTGGATAATGAAGAATGCGAATAATGTCTAGAAGAGTCATGATAAGACTTGGAAGGTGAAGAAGAATGAGAGGACTTAGATGATGAAGAATTCTTGGAAGAAGAAGATCGTGAGAGGATCATGAGAATGATTCTACCAAAGGTGGGTGATTCACTTGCTTTCTTTCGCATTTTTGTCATAAATTTATCATCAATAAGAGTTTTGGAGGAATGATATTTTTCAAATTGAGCAAGGAGATCAAGATCATCCATTTTCAAGAGAGGTTCTATAGCAAGATAGTTAAAACTCATGATTCTAGAAGAGGAGGAATCAAGCATGGAAGTGACAGAAGAGATGAATAGAAGAAGGTAGACTAGAAAATAAGAGGAAAAGAATCAAGAAGACATGAAGAATTTAGGAATAATTATGAAGAAAGAAGAGAAAGGATGAAAATGGAAGACTAGGAAGACATGGAAGAAGTGAAAGAAAGAAGACCAAGAGTCATTTTGTGAAATTTGATACCATTTGAGTTCATTTGGATGTTGAGCAACATGTCATAGCACTTAAGATCTGAGATCTGGACTGACCAAGGAGGACTGAAAATTGCAAGATGTCCTATCAGACAAGTTGTAAAAGTTGGTTTTGCGACTCAAGAACTCAATTTTTGTTTGTTTTAAAAGATCAAGTATATCAATAGATTGATCAAGCACATAAGACAGCAATCAAGGAGTTCAAGCAAGCAATTGTCTTCAAACAATGAGCAAGGGGCAAAGCAACCTTGCACATGAACAAGAATAGTGACTTAGTATTTCTACTTAAGAACTACTTGTGTATGTTCTTGAGAATGTTTTAGCAGGCACTTAAAACACAACAACATCCTAGCAAGCTATCTACAAGGCTATACATAGCTCTTCTAAAGGGATTCCTCGATATATGCAAGGTACATGAGGCCCAAATCCATAGATGAGAAGAATCTGAAATCACACAGTCAGGGGGAGACGGTAACCCAAATCTCCTCCTTCACTTCTCAAAGGTATAAAGTTCTTTGAGGCTTAGCCAAGAGTGATATCTAACTCATTCCCAAGAGAGGTGTCTTTCAATTCACCACCCGCTATTTATACTCTGCCAGAACACAGGAGTTAAGGTCGTCCCTTGAGGTGATGTGTCCTCAAGCAGACATTCTAAAAATAAAAAGTAAGCATTTCTCTATCAAAAGTATTTGAAAGCACTAAAGGTGGTACATTTAACTCTTCAAGTGAATGTGAGGTGAGTCCATAAAGTGGTGCATTTAACTCCTCACACAAACTCAAAGTGAGTCCACACTTTAGAACACTAATGAGATCGAGAAAGCACAAAATGGGAAAAATTTTGTGGAGCACTTAACACTTTTTTAGGTAGACCCATCCCCTGAATATGGTGCTGGGATTGCATCCAAAGGGCTGAATGATGGGTGATTAAAAAAAGTGAGTCCAACAACCCAATTTAGCTAACAAGATCAATCAAAAGTACTCTAAGATTGCTTATTAATACTACTCACAAGTGAAAAAGGGTTTGAACCATGAAATATTTAACTTTCCAAGTAAACATGAAGTGAGTCCACAAAGTGGTGCATTTAACTCTTATGTAAACAAGGAATGAATCTGTGCCCTAAATTACTCAATGAGATTTTTGATATTGAAACCAAGAATTACTTAAGGTGTAAACACAAGCATTCACTTACACAAATTTGTATGAAAGCAAATCTATGTTCATTCATTTTCCATTAAGAGCATCAATTGAAATGTGTTCTATGAAAGCATGTAAACACTCAAGCCAAACACATGAGAGGTTCATTCTTATTTCCAAAATCTAAATGTTGTAGAGATGTAACAAAATACCTCAAGTCCAAAGCAACGCACTTAGTATATTTTACCTCATTTTTATTTTTTTGTTAAGCATCTCCATGAAAGCAAGCCACGAACCTTCCAATGAACAAGACAAGCAAACAAGCAAACAAGATATGCAATGCATACTCAACTTATGCAAACCCTAAGGTGGTTAGATTTAAAAATAAATTGTTAGGAGCAATAATAACCAACAAATAATCCAAATGACAACTCACATCATACATTGAGCCATGTGAAAAATAAGTGCATGCTAATCATCAAATACCTTTTTTTTTAATTTTGATTTTTGACCTTGTCAACAAGATTGGACTTATACCACATGAATTCAGACCCTAAACTCAAAATGTAGAAAAGAGACCTCTTCAAAAAATAGAGAGCTTTCCAAAAATGTAAAAATTTCAGAAAAATCTCTTCATTTGTGCCCTAGAGATCCATTTTACGAAAATAGACCATTTTTTGTAAATCAATTATTTGAGCTATGATATTGCATCCAAATTCAAATCACACAGAATGGACCCCCTATAGAATTTGAAGAGATTTCTGAAAATGTAAAAATTTCCAAAAAATATGCTAATTTGCGTCAAAAATTAATTTTTATTAAAAATAAAATAAAAATGATAAAAAATTAAAAATACCTCAGAAAATTTTAAATTTTTTATTAGAGTTTCTCTGATATTCCATCAACCTACAAAAAATTTTTCAAACCAAAACACCAAGCCGTTTGGGAGATATGATCAAATCTTTGAAAATCTAGGGTTTTAGTCTCTAAGCAAATCTGCACAAGGGAGTTAGCTCCAAAAATAATCAAAATCAGCATGTAAAAGTGGGTTGCCCCACAGTGGGTGCCAAAAATATACACACTCAAATGGTGCACTTCTCTAAGTCATTACATCAAAGGAAATCCATAAAAGGGAAATCTTCAATAGCGACCTAGAGCTCTTTATGCATGGAGTTGCAAGATTATTTTAAGTTTGCTCTCAGCTAGAGCTATTAAGCTCATGACCTTGCTAGTCAACCACACAATGAGAGATTCAAATGAAGATAAGGGAAATAATGCCAATATCCCTAAGAATCACTATGAAATGCAAATGCAAGCTAGATTAAGATGAATATGCAAGCTAGAAATGAGAGATGCAAGCTAAGCTATGGAAATGAAAGTACAAACTAAGCTATGGAAATAAAAGTACAAACTAAGTTATGAAAAGGAAAGATGCAAGTATTACCAAACCTTCCTAATTAAACTAGATAAAGTAATCTAAAGCATAAAGGAAACTAAGCTATGAATGCCATGATAATGAAACTAAGATGCAATAAATGAAACTATAATAGCATGTAAACATGAAAGCCAAGAATGCTCCAAATCTCCAAAGCTCCAAAATCACCTAGAAAACCTGCAGCATAACATTAGTATTCAAAAGATGGATATGCAAATGAGAAGAGAGCTCTTCTTTTATAGGAAATGAGAAGGAATGGACCATGGAGATTAAGATGCAAAATATTTAATCAAGTGTGGAGCTTGAAAGATGAGCAATCCATGTGCACAAATATCCTCCAATGAGAAAATAAGAGTTGACTTTTGTGTCCATATAAGATAAAAAGTATTTTTCTTCTTTTTATAAAATAAGAATAATATTTTATTTGTGCAACTTAGGATAAGAAGAAAAGTGGAGGCTTTTTATTTAATAAAAAATGAGGAAATATTCTTTTTAAATAAATAAAGACTTAGGATAAAATGGTTAGCCCAAGGCAAATAATCAAAAATGATGAAAATAGGATTTGATCAAGGAAATTGATATAATTAAAAAATGCTGATTTTTTAAAAATATTGATTCAAGGATTTGATAAATTGCTAAATGGGGCCCAAAGTCTAGGCGACCATTTTAGAGTGCATACACCTGATACTCAACAACATTTTTTTGTAGCTCAGCATGTTCTTGTTCTTTCTCGGCACTATTTTTCTGATACTCGACAGCTTCTATCTGTCGCTCGGCATTGCTTACCTGAGACTTGGCATCAAGTGCAGGTCTGTTACTTGCCTCATCTTCCTCTTCAATGTACAAAAAAGATCTATAATCTTCTGGTTCTCTTTTACTGTCAGCTTCATTTCTTTCTGCATACTCATCAATTTTGACATTCACACTTTCCACAATTTTATTAGTGTTAGAGTTCAAAAACTTATAAGCTTTACTTTTTGTGGAGTACCCTAGGAATATGCCTTCATCACTCTTAGCATCAAACTTTCCATTCCTAGTGTCTTTTAATATATAGCACTTACTTCCAAAGATTCTAAAGTATTTAACATTCGGTGCATGCCCATGCCATAGTTCATAGGGTGTCAGATTTGTACCTTTCTTGATCTGTACCCGGTTAAGAGTGTAGACAACGGTGCTTATAGATTCTTTCCAATATTTCTGTGCCACATTCTTTTCAATCATCAATGTCCTTGCACAATCCAAGATAGATCTGTTTCTCCTTTCTGCTATACCATTTTGTGGAGGTGTCCTAGGTGTAGACATCTGTCTTTTAATTCCTCTATCATTGCAAAATAGATTAAATTCATTTGATGTAAATTCTCCACCTTAGTCAGATCTAAGACATTTCAGGTTTCTACCTTTCTCTTTTTCAACTTTAGCCAAATACCACTTAAAAATTTGAAAAGCTTCAGATTTTTCTTTTAGAAACATCACATGCATCATCCTAGTATGATCATCAACAAATAAGATAAAGTATCTAGCACCACAGTAACTTTGTATACCCATAGGTCCACAAAGGTCAGTATGAACCAAATCTAAAATATTTTCAAAAGTAAAAGATTTTCTTTTGAAACTTGACTTTGTCATTTTTCCTAACTGGCATTCCTTGCACATCACATTCTCAAGTTTCTTCAATCCAGGTAGACCTCTTACCTTTTTCTTCTTACTTATCTCTACCAGATTGTCAAAGTTAACATGACAGTCTTTTATGCCATAACCAAATATCATCAAGTCGTGCAATCAAACATGTTTCTTCAGATAGGTCAAGATAGAACAAATTACCTCTAGTCTGATCACCATTTCCAATCAGTTCTCCAGTAGCATCAAATATTTTAGCTTGCTTGTGATGAAATTCCACTTAGTAACTAGTTTTGTTAAGTTGAGAAACACTTAACAAATTGTAATTAAGACCTTCAACCTAATAAGCATTTTCACAAGATATCTTATCAGTTAGTTTAATCAAACCTTTTCCTCTAACAGGACATGGTGCATCATTACCAAATTTTACACTTTTACCTCTGTAATGATGTAAGGTCTCAAACTTATTTTTGTCACCAGGTATGTGATGTGAACAACCACTATCAATAATCCATTTATCATTCTTGTTCACATAGGATATCAATGTAGTTTTCTCATCCTCATCAGATTCATCTTTCATTGCCACATAGACTACCTCAATTTCAAGATCATCATTATCAGTGTCAGTCTCTTTTTCAGCAATGTAACAAGATTTCTTACCTTTTCCCTTGTAGTCTCTGTTCCATCGGTAGCTTATGTCATCTTTTCTATCTTTGTGTTTGCTTTTCCATTCATCATCTTTATCCTTCCTGTCAGGACATCTAGCAGCTATATGACCAACTTTATTACATGCAAAACATATAATAGGGAGTTTACCTTTATACTTTCCTTTTCCCCTTCTTAGTCTTCTAGCCATAAGAGCTTCTAGATCTTCTAGGTCTTCATCATAAGTGTCATTGTCACTTTCACTATCACTTTTACTTTCACTGATGCATCTTTCTTTTTCTTTCTTTGGCTTGTTCAAAACTAGCTATGACTTAAAAGAAGATTCAAAATTTCCAATGCTTCCAACAGTGAAATTATCATAGTTAGAGAGTTCAAAAGCAGTCAGCTTACCAACCAAATTTTTCAAAGTAAGCACATTAGCAGAGTTACATCTAGATTATTGAATAGCTGAGATCTTAATAGCATATATAGGACGCAGGGTTCTTAATACTTTTCCAATTATAGTTTCATCATCAATAGCTCCATTTGCTCCTCTAATAGCATTCACAACTTCTTTTATTCTACCACAATATTGTGCAATGTTTTCTCCTTCTTGCATTCTCATTTCATCAAACTTACTTCTAAGACTCTCGGCCTTTGCTTTTAGCACATTCAAGTCACCACCATAGATCCTTGCAAGAGTGTCCCACATATCCTTAGCAGTTATGCAGTCCTTAATGTCCTCAAATTCTGGATAGCTTAGGGCAGATGCAATTTCTAGCATTGCTTGATTATGTTCTTGCTTAGCTCTCATTTCTTCGACAGTCAAAGGTGTGATAGGTGAGACATAATTGTTCTCAATGTAATACTTTGCAGAGTCACCAATACCGGCTAGATGCAGCTTCATCAAGCTTTGCCATGCAGGGAAATTTTTTTTATTCAACGTCAGTACCTCCTTATACATCCTAATCATTTGCTTCAAGCCCCTTTAAACTTGATATCTGTCAACACTTTAATAATAAGCAACAAAGCTCTGATACCAATTGTTAATATGATTTAGAACAACAGAGAGGGGGGGTGAATCAGTTGTTCTTAGGTCCTGATGTATAAAACAATCTCATAAACTTATCTTTAAATTAGATCCAAAACCAAAATAAACTCGGTCATCACTGATTCAATAATAGAAACATCTAACAATGTAGTCTACTACCTTGTTGTAACTTAACTTGTAAAACATAGTAATGTTCAGATCTAAACATTCACATAAGTATTAACACCAAGATTTATAGTGGAAACCCAATATGAGAAAAACCACTTTGTAACCTGCTACTATTATTTTCACTCTTCTGAAGTGAGCTTAGTAAAAAGTCAACCCTGTTAAAAGTTACAATACACACTGTCAGGTGTGACCTGGTTAAAGGATTTCAATCACCTTGTTAAAAGTGAGCCTAGTCATAGGACTTACATACACTCCATTAGAATGCAACCTTTTTCAAAGGATTTAACATATGACTGTTAGGTCAACCTCTGTTAAAATGATTTTGACTGTTACAATGGTTAGAAAGTAGTAGCAATATTATCTGAAAAATATACAACTCACTTTGCAAATATCAGATTTGATTCTGTACACTAATGTTGATTTACTAACTTTGAAACTTTTCCATTTCCATCTCTGATCTGCTCGGAACTTTCCTTCAAGCAATCACCACAATTCTCTTTCAGCCTTTTCTGCTTATTCAGTCAATAAAACTTTCCTCTTTTAGTGTTCTCTGTTCACCATGTACATATATCAAAATGCTTAGGTTTCCTTATATTTTTCTCAATTAGGTTAACTCATCTTTTGCCACTTAATCTCAATCGTAGATCTTAGGGTTAGGTCAAATTCATTGAATCTACCCGCTTCATGTTCTTTGGCTCCTTTTCTAGAATCATCTCAAATCTCTTAAAGATTTACAATAAAATGTTTTACAATGCATTTAATGCTTCCAAACAATCAATAAATAAAGTCAACATGTTTTACATAATCCAAGAATTCAACAATGTCGGCTCCAAAATTAAATTCTCTTCAAATATAAAATTGCTGATGCTCGGTCAATACTGTGATTGTCAACTCGGTCTTCATGTAGAAAGCTCGGTCATTACTAAAACTGTTTCTTCGGCATACACTGCCTTGCTCAGCAATTCACTGATGCTCAGTCGACACTAACATCACTCGGCTTAAACATGATTTTTCCTTTTTTTGCTCAGTTAAGCCTACCAGTTTTGTCTTCAGTCTTACTATGATAAACAATATACTATCTCATCATTGTGCAACATAGTCAAGTACACTTTGTAGTATCAAGATAACTCAACCTTTCCCTTAGGTGCTATTGTTACCAACCTTGCTTAGCCCTTTAGCAACACTCAAATAGATATAGTACTTTCCTAAGTAGCAACAGTCTTACCAATTAAAGTTTGACATCAATGATAATCCAACAATTGCTTCAATTGCAGTTTCCAACAATATACTTGGTCAAAACATCAATACAAGTTTATCTTTGTTTTCCCAAAGACACATGTCTCTCATCTTGCACCTAGTCTTATTACGTGTGAGTCAAACTATGAAGTGCATGGCTAAAGCATTGACCATTTCCAAATTTTGCATCTCTGAATAATATTAATAAATGATTTATAAGGATATCATTTAATAATATTATTTTACATTATTAGTACTTGCCGATAGACTAGTACTATTGCAACGAGTTTTAGATTTCCTAGTTTAACTAGTGATTAAAATAATGTCTCTGGACCAATAAAAAATTACTATATTTATTATTGTATTATATATTTTATACTTTGTATAGTTAAAATGTATAGTTAAAATGTTAAATTTTTAACTTTATCATATATAAATATTATTTATTAAAAATTTGATTGGCTAAATCATTTGAAGTGTTATCGGAATTCAATTATGTTGCTTTTCGTGCATTAAAAAATGTTTAAAAATATAATTATTATTAATAAATATTTATTTTAATATAAATTATTTTACATATTTTTTTATTATAGATTAAATTTTTTTTGAAATTTATATTTAATAATTATATTTTTAATTTTTATAATTATGACTTGAAATAAAACTTTGAAATAAACTATGATTTATTTATTTAATTTAAAGTATATAATAAAAATTTTAAAACTATTTTTAAAGTAAGATTTCTATTGTTAAATTAAAAACATAATAAAAATTTAAAAACTAAATCACACTAGAGTGTTAATTCTATTATAAATTATTTAATATATAATATTATACTTATTAATAATATTATTATATAAATATAACTATTATAAAATCTTAATTTTGTACATATATATATTACATTATTAATATTTTAATATATATATATAAATAAATTATGATTATAATTTTATTTCAAAAAATAAATTTAAATAATTATAATTAATCACAAAATTAAAGACAAGTACTTGGCCACTACATGGCACTTGTATTATATGACCAAAAAAAAACAACCGTTAAACTCAACACTTACCTAGTCTTATATGGACCTGCGACATACATTAGATATTTTATATTAAATCCTAGCAAAAATACATTTGGGTGGATTTGAAAGTTTCTAGAAAATGGCTTAAAAGAGTATTTCTCAAACCCATAGCCCTAAAATGTATTCATTTTAGACCTAGCTTCATTCATAGACTATGAGGGTTTGGAACCCTAGCCGACATGGAGGAGCTCGAACTGATTCAATTTGATGAATTGAGGCTTAAACAACTAAAAATTTCTATCATTCCACCTCTGGTGACTGGTGAGAAATTTTGTGTTTCTTTTACTCACATAACACCTACTCTGTTTGCATTTCTGACAGTGGTTTTCTGCTAAATCCGGGCAGTTGTCAGCTGAATTGATGAAGCTTGAAGAACTCAAAAGTTTTGTTTTGATTTCTTTACTGTCAAGGCCATCTGATAATGATATATTCCTTTTTTTCAAACTCCAGTACACCGTCATTGCCTTGTTTCTTTTTGCGTCCATGATTATCGTGTTGTTGTTAATGGCTCCATTGAAATTAACAGTGCAGGGTTTCGTATGTTTTTCTGAAACCTTCTTGGTACGTTGACGACCACAAGCTCTAAAGATTTTCTATTGTTTATTATTCACAAAAGGATAATGGATTTTTGCAAGAAATGAGAATTTCTTTTGCAAAAGACGAGGATTTTCTTTTATTTCTCAAAACCTAAGACTCCATTTCATATTTTGCGATGCCTTGTTGGCTATAAATTTTTGTATTGATCTTAACGTTTATTGATCCTGATCACTATTTATGACACCTTTGGAATATGAATAATAGCTACATGCTTGAGTACAATCTTTTTTGTGCATTTATTTTCCATGGATCATTTTTTATATTCTTTGAATGACTACAAATTTCTGAGGGTTACATTGCTTTTTCCATAATTTCATATCTAGGTCTTCGAGCTCCATGGTATTCAGATTTGCCTCAGCGAATGAATATTGATGTTGTAATTCGTGGGAGATACATGCCACTTTAAATGGTGACTCTTTTTCTCATTGGCGCATAACAATTGTTTCCTCCTAAAATATGTGGTTCTTTAACTCAAGAAAACGAAAACCCTGATGCACTCATATTGGTCATTGGTATTATGATGCTATGCTGAATGATTTTACTTCCATTTTTTTCGTCATTCCGGAAACTTCTAAAGAGAGCCCCCATGAGGCTAATGAGATCGACCAATAAATTGAAAAGAATTCCTTGTTTTCCCTGTAGGCTTCAATTTTTTACAGGTATCTCAAACTTGAACAAAGAAAGATAAAGATTTTCCTTTCTTTCTGTAGCTTATCTAATGTATACAGAAGAAATCTTCATTTCTGCTTCAAAGCCTGTCCTCTACACATGATACCATCCTTGTATCTATATCTATTGAAAGAAAGTGACAGTTTTATCTTTCTTTTCAAACGTATTTGTTTTTATCTCTAGTTATGCTGATTCGCAACTTGCATATGTAAACACTGAATGAATCCATTTTTCTTGCCGTGATGAACCACCATAATTTGATGATAGCAGTTTGCTAGTTGATTATCTTCTCTTCTAGACCTAAGAGCTGTGTCTTGTATTCTTTTCTGTCTTTTTAATAGGTGTGTAGAACTATGCAATCAACATGATTGTGATCTTCATCAATATAAAATTTCTCTGTTTTCGTGTAGATGAATATTATTTATTCCTTTCCAGATTTGTCAACAATATTGAAATGGATTTAAATCTCCACTCACCATGATTTCTTGACCCATGTATGGAAACTTTAAGCATTGATGTTACATTGAGGGTACCCTCTTTCATCTCATGTATTCATGGTCTCCCCAACAAAATGTTATAGGTCAGTTTCAAATCAAGAATCTATTGTTTCCTTCTGAATACGGATAGGAAGAACTATTATCCCTTTGGAGGACCTTTCTTCATCATAATAAGCTTTTATAGTTATCTTTCATTTAGGATTGATAGCTTCTTCGGAATATCCTAGGGCTTTGACTAGATTCAAGGTGCAAATATTTAGACCAACTCCTCCATCATTGAGGACCTTTTTGACATGATGCTTATGTATCAAAACTTCAATATGCAATAAAACTTCAATATGCAATGGGAGGTTTTGGTGATGGTTTAAAGATATCTCGTCTTGTTTGGAAAAAGATAGGCAATAGTGTAATAAAGTGTCCAACCATATTTTGAAATTTATCGTCATCCAAATTTAGTGGAACATTGGGCCTTCTCCAAGATTTCCTTGTGAATAGGTGAAAATTTTAACAACTCCAAGATTGAAATTTGTGCGGGAGTTCTTTGGAGTTGATCCACAAGATTGTATTTCTTTGATGATGTGGATGTTTAACTTGGTAGAACAATTTTAGGGGTAACCCTTTGCAAGGTGATTTTGGATGTTGCCCCCTAGCCACAATATTAGAGGTTTCTTCTTCTTGTTTTTCTTTCACCACTATGACATTGATGGTATTTTCATACCCCGTCAAATAATTTATAGTGTTGTCATAAGTATGGGCAAAATTAACTTTGTCATTCCCTCTCTTGTTGTTTTGATTTGAATTGGAGGTTTCACCTTTCTCATGATTCGAGAAAGGAGTCTTGAACGCCGCATGATCTTAATTGTTTTGAGGAACCTCAACTTTGATCATGCCATCATCTATTAAATCTTGGACCAAGTGTTTGAGTTTCATACATTCATTGGTCTCACGCCCTTTATTTTGATGGTATTCACAATGATGGGCATTGTTCCACCAAGATGGTTTAACTTGGGGTTTGTATGGTCTTGATTTTGGTAAGATGATTTTATTGGCAATACGGGTCCTTAAGGCATTTTCCAAAGGTTCTCCCAAGAATGTAAACTTTCTCCTTTGGGTTTGGTTAAAGAAAGGCCTTGGTTTATTCATGCCTTAGTTGTTGAAAGAGTTATTATTATTGAAAGGGGTCTTACACATTATTCATTTGATTGGATCCACTTGATAAATTAAAAGCGGTGGCTTTAAGGTTGTTGGATTCTACAACCTCATCATTTACAATGTTTTTGTTAGTGTTTTTCAACCAAAACCTTGATTTATCATTGTTGTTGTTAGCACCCCTATTATTATTATTATTATTATTAAAGTTATTAAAGTTATTATTGGTGTTAGGATAGCCTTTGTTATATTTGAAAAGTTTGATTTCTCCTTTCTTCACTAACACTTATTTAATTTTTAATCCAATTTTCGATGATCTTTTCAAAGGTTGGGGGACATTGAAGTTGTAATGGATAGTTCATTTTCATGTTCAAGTTATTCATGAAAATCTCCATTTTCTCCTTTTCTCAAGCTCAATGTTATAAGAGTAATGAGTCACAAACTTGGAGGCCAATTCTTCAAAAGTTTTTATTCCGAGGGTCAATTTTGAAAACCACTCCATGGATTTCTCTCCAAGGCTTCTTGGGAATAATATAATTAGGTAAGTATTGTCATGCATGAACTCAATGCTTAAAGAAAAAAAATCTCTTAGTGATCTTGTGGGTCAGGTTTACCCATATACTTCTCATATCTTGGAAAGACCACATTGGGAGGAAAAGGCACCATGATTAAATTCCTATCAATAGGAAAAGGACATAAGGCTTCAATTAAAAATGGTTTGGGTTTGGCTGCCTTTTTCATGCTATCGATTTGGGCTTGAAATAACTTTGAGTTGTTTGATCATCATGGCCCCTAATGGATTCTCTTCTTCCTCATCCTTCTTTAAGGTTGATGTATCATATTCATGAGGAGGTTTAACTCCTGATTGAGCTAAGTTGAGAAAATATTTGTCTTCATCCCTTTCTAAAAGTTTTTCCATGACCTCAAGGAATATGGGATCTTGGGCTGCCCTATTATCTATTTTTTCGTGTCCTCAATTTCTTTGGTGATTCTCATCTTAGTTTTCATGGTTTCTCCATTGGTTAAAATCGTAAAAGTCATTGTTTCTCTCCATAGTGTCGACTCTTTCTTCAAATGGGTTGGGAATTCTCTCTTCTTGTTCTTGTTTTTCTTCAAAAGGGGATTGGAAGATGAAATATTCATATGGAACTTCTTGACTATTGCACATGCTTTCTTCTTCAAGAGATATTTTCAATCGATGAGATCTAGTAAATTCGGCATTAACAAGGGTTGAGTCAAGTGAAATTCTTCTTTCTTGGTGATTATTCTTTAGGAAGATTTTTAAAATATTAATTGAATTGTAATGGATGCTTCTTCCTTGTAACATGTATTTTCAAATGCAGCAAACATAATAACACTTGTCTTTTAATTGACCTCTAAACACAAAATGTTTGAATATGCGTGAATGTTTTCACTAGTCTTCCACACGAAATCACTTCAAGAAATCTAGCTATAGTCAATTTTGGCTTTTAAACATGGCTCTAATGAGGTAGGCTTGCTAATTAACAAGGAGATACTATTGATTCCATCCAAAAGAAAATCAATAGTCAATTTTGGCTTTTAAACATGGCTCTAATGAGGTAGGCTTGCTAATTAACAAGGAGATACTATGGATTCCATTAAAAAGAAAATCAAGTAATGGGGCCTCCCACCACTGGTATGTTGGAGTTTTGCACAATCCCAAAGGACTACTCGAGGAGGTTCGATTCTTGATCTTCCTTGTCACTCACTCCATTAAGGACGAATGTATTTTATTTTATAGCGGGTCAGATTATTACAGAAAAAGAAATTGTATCCCACTTTGAGCTGTCCCTCTCACCGGCCTCGTTAAGGCATGTTCTCGGGAGGTGAGCTTACTAAATCTCTAACATGTTCATGAAAGCAATGAAATGAAATGAAATAGTAGGTTTGAGAATTTGGTTAACTAAAGGTGAAGAGAATATCCCTACTAATTTCCACTACCAAACACAATAAACATTGTTCAATTTCCAAGCCTCTTTTAATCTAAGGGGAATTGAGTACTTCTAGCTTTCTAATTCACCTAAAAGGTAAAGAGCATAATCACGTAATACTCTCTTTCACAAACAATAGGCTTAATTTAGTGTTTGTTCATTTCTTTGACCTTTCTTTTAGTTGAAAGATTTGATAGGTTTGAAATTTTGATCCACTAAAAGAAGTGAAGACCATAGGCCTACTACCATATCTAACAAACAATAATAGGTCTTCTAATTATGCTAGATTCAAATCAACTTGCCACAATTTAATCAAATGCATAAGGTTTTAGGCATACCTTTTTCGAAGCTAGCATAGACTAGGGGAATTTTTAATTTTATTTATGCATTTTGATATTCACCTAGTGGCGATTGTTCTAGCTCCTTAGCATCCTCTTTTTAAGATGGTTAGTCTAACATAAATTCCAAGCAAAGGTGAAGAAATTCCAGCAACTCACATTTTTATTCCTTCCTTAAAAATGATTAAAATTGATAAATATCAAAGAACACAAATCCAATAAAGAGAAACAAATTTAGATTTGTAAGCCTGAATTATTTGCAAGTACCTCTCATATGCTTCTCCTTCTTGCTTTGAATCCTCTAAGAAATTATTGAGGTGAACTATCTTTTCCTTTTTCAACCTCCTCTTTATTTGTTTGTCTTCCTTGTTAACCCTGGTATGTGGTTTTCAGACTTTCTTATGCTTTGTCATCTGCAAAATATAGAGAATTAATCATTTTTCTGACAGAATTTAAAATTTCATAATACTAGTAGTACGCGCTACAGAAAGCATTGTAAGCATTATTCTGACTAGTGTACGTGTTGTATAATGTATTGTAGGCGTTATTTAAATATTTATACTCACTACTAAATCATTTAAATACTAACAAATAATTCTTAGAAAAAGGCATTTAAAACATGGAAAGTATTGTAAGCGTTGATACAATGCGTGCACACGCTACGGGGTCAGGGTATACACGTTGAGATAAAGTTAGATGGAAGATAGAAGGATTTTCTATGCACCGAAACCTTGCGTAAAGGTGTCAAACTTTATTGTATACATGTTATTTGACTGTGTAAATGCATCAAACTTTGTTTGGTACGCGCTATTCTAGGGCTTGTACACGCCATTTCACCTGTCAAATAGAGAATTAAAACAATAATTCATGCAATTTTGTCAAATAAACTTGCAATTTAGCTTGCAAAGATAAGATGCTCCACAATGGGCACCATTTTGTGTATAAGTAATACCTTCATGCGATTAGTTTGCTAAGAATCAATCCAAATTGAGCTAATTTAACATTAAAAACATAATGAATTGAAAGCTTAAAACAAGAAACATCTCATGGATCCCTATTTAAAGATGCTAATGAATGACTCTCAACAAGAATCCATTAGAGACAACTTTAAAATGAGAATATTAAGCTAAGCATGATGAAATAAAAGCCTAATTTGATCAAAATATACTAGAGTTATGCTTGCAAATCAAATCAACTATAATAAGGATGCAATTCTAAAATTATAATGTGATCCTTTTCTCCTGATTTTTCCCTTCTATTTATAGATTTTTGCAAGCTTAGAGGGTGGGCTAAGTTTAATCATGATCAACTTTGGGTTAAGTTGATGGCTTCAAATGTTGAGACAATTTAAATATTTTGTCCTCAAAGCTTGGGACAATGAGACAAAATGAGTGGTCAAGATGCATTCTCAAAGTGAGTGATTGAGATTCAATTTTTCTTTGATCCATGTGAGCTCAATTCTTAATTCCTATTGGATGATGCAATTCATTCACATGTGGTATGTGATAAATTTTAGAAATTAACTAATTAATTAATTAAATTTATTTAGCCATGTGTACCTCTTGAATGGGTTGGATTTGATTTAATTCAACTATACAATTAATTAGATTAATTTCATAATTAAATGATTTACTTGATTTAATTCATCTTTTTTGGTTTTGATTTAAATTAATTTATGATTTTTCTTTGATTTTTCACTTGGATTATCTTGACCATTTTCAAGCGTCTACAAATGGCATTAGAGATTTTGCTAGTGATCCTCCTAATCATATGCCACCTCCTTACCATGACCAAACCTCTCATACCTCTTCTACATTCCCACCCATTCAAAATATGGTTCATGACTTAGATATTAACCAATTCTTCAATGAACCATCTTGTCCATCTTCTCCTATACCTACACCACCATCTATACATAAAAATTCCAATCCCATAGTTCCTCCTTACACTACATTTACTCATCACCCTCAAGATAAACCATTCTCTCCATCTGCTCTCCGTTCTACCTACACCACCAGTTCTGATATTATCACTAGACAAGGTTATAAGGGTTTAGGTCTAGGTATCCATGAGCATGGTATTAAGCTTCTTGTTCACATTCTTCCTCGATACCCTCAATGAGGCCTTGGTTATATGTCCCCTTCAAAAGCTCCTTTTCCTCCCCCACGACCTTCTTTTCACCTTTTTTTACAAACTACAACCTTATCTCATACTGACACTCTGGAAGCCTTAGCATTAAGAGTTTACCGCTACCTTTTGATTGTGCCTAAATTAAGATATCAACATTATAAAAAGAATTCTATTGTTCGATTCTCATGTCCTTTTTGCTACAATAATGAACATTTACTTAGTGACTGTATGAAATTCATTCTGTATGTTCATGACAAAGTTGAAAATAGTAAAATTTCTTATACACAAGATATTTCATTTCTCCTTCATAATATTACTTAGCATTTCTATTCCCTGTTGAGTCCACTCTTTTATTCTTTGTAATATGTTAAAGAGTGGCACAATAGGCCTTTCACTTTGTTCCTCTTCAATGGGGGCAAAGTTCATCTTTTCTTGGGATCTATTTTTGCTTTTTACATATGTCTTCTATACTTCAATATTCTTTCTACAAAGTGCATATTTGGTATCTAGGAGACATGTTTTAGGTGTACTTAACATGTATCCTTCCATAGAATATGTTTACATTAATTTTTTGTCTTACATTTCTATGTGCAACTTTATCTTTATCTTATACATGTTATAAGGGATATATCCCAGGGGGATTATCTTATTTTTTCTAGCTATATTATCTCTTTGTTATATGCATAACATGGTATCTTATTTTCATCTTATAATTCACTTCTCCATAGCTTTGCATTATTTTATGATACGTTCTTATTTGTGGTTATGAAATGCTTTGTTTCATGCACAATGCGATTTTTATTTCCTAACACCTTTTCGTGCCTTGGATTTTCATGTTTTCATTAAATAATCATCTATTGTTTGCTTGACTTTTCTAGTATTTTATGTTTAGAATTGCATATCCTATGATGCTGATTGTCTTACTTTTTTCTATGGTATTGTATTATTCTATGATACTTCTTGTTTGATATTAGGTGTTTTATTTTGTGCATGGCTAGATTATGGTTGTTGCTTATAGTTCATCTTTATATCTCACAAGATTTTGTTATATAATCCACCATAGATTTCTCTTTCTTGTCTCACACTTGGGGGGTAAGGTCATTTGTACATTCTCTCTATTTGTCTAAGGATTGACTTTCCTTAGTACAATGACATTTGTTTATCATGTGACATTATTTTCCTATAAGGAATTGTTGTCTTGATCATGAATCTCTCTTATATACAAGAGGTGCATGTCCTTGATCAAGCACACAAACCCGCTAGACCATTTGATCTTGTCTTTTTTTTTCTTTTTTTTTTCAGGATTGACTATTAGGCACACAAACCTGTTAGACTATTCAATCCTCCCTTATTGTGATTCACAGTAAGGCACACAAACCTTACTGGGAAAGATAATCTCTCTCTCTCTCTCTCTCTCTCTCTCTCTCTCTTCATGTTTTCATATAACAAGATAGAATCATGAAGGATGTAACCCTTTGTGTTTCTCTTACCTTTCCTATGTGATCCCTTATGCTATGTAATAGCCTTACAAATATTATATTGGTGGGTGGGACATTTATTTAGTCAAGGTCTCTTTCACTAGTTGATTTGGTTTTTTATACTAACCCGTTTTGAGTCTCTTTGTTTTTTGGCTCTCTTTTTCCTTTTTTTTTTTGTGCTCTTATGCATGGGAATGGAGTTAGGATCCTAGGTTTGGGGGCTTACACCCTTAAACTTGGTGATGTTCTATCTCATTGTGACATTATCTCTCTTCTCTCTCCTTTACCAAGAGTATGACTTGCCTCATACTCCCGCTAAAGTGGGGGCTAAATGTACCTTCTTAAAATGGACACACTTCATTTTGAGGCCTTTTAACCCTCCTTAGAGTGGTCTCTCTCTCTCTCTCTGGGTCATCTCTCATTTTCTTACATTGTCCTTTAGGTGTTATTTATCACCTTTTTGGCCATATCTTTTGGTGGATTCATTTCTCCCGATTCTTTCTGCACTCCCTCCGAGGCCTCTGGTGCCCTATTTTGGGACCCCTCTTGGGAACAAGTTGACTTAGGTTGACCTATTCCAAAGAAGAGGCCAACAAACTCGACCTCTTCCCCAAGGGATTTCAGGTGCGGGGCTTGAAGTGTTTTGGATTTTTTGATTGATTTATTTTGAAGTCGGCCTGCTTTGTTTTCAACCCCAAAAAATAGTATTTAAGGAGGCTTGGGAATTTATTTTTCATCCAACACATCCTATTGTCATCAATAAAGATACATCATCATTCTATTGGCCATTAAGAGAGAGCATCTTCAAGGATCTCAAGTTCAAGCATTTCCTTCTTGCATCAAGCTTCTTCCTTCAAGGTGGTAATGGAGTTTGGATTCTAAGGAGGAGATCCATCATCATTCAAATCCTTTCATCCTTCATCATGGCATTCTACACACATTCCTGTACATGAGGTTTTGACTTCTTTTGATTTCCTTTTGGTTTCTTTGAGTCAAGGCTATTTACATTTGCATATTTGATCACATATCAAACTCAATTGCATCTACAAAGGTAAATTTTCCTTACATTTGATATATTCAATCCTACTACATGTTAGAACTTCCTTTATCATTTACATTTCAATTAAAGGTTGATTCCTCAATCTAGGGCTTTACCAAGGCAAGCCCTTGTCCACTCTAACCCCAAAAACCTAGGTTTTTGTATGCAAGAGTAGGATCTCAGAATTGCAGGTACAGATCTAGAAGTTGCAGATAGAGACCTATCCAAATAATCTGGGTCGATTTAAGAAAAGTGCCTTAGGAAAATGATGACTTAAGTTGACCCGTTCTAGAACATAGTGACATGGTCTACCTGTTCCTGACAGCTTGAGATTTTCAACACTTTTTGGGTTTTCAGCCATGATCGCAGATCCATAGTTGAAAATTTGATTATAGGTTTAGAACAACAGTTTTCAGAGTAGAAAAGGAAATTCCTCTACACATTTCAAGGTGAGTACCTCATTATATATTTCACATCTTAGTTTAGATTTATTTTCACCTCTTAATTGACCTGATTTCTTACATTTAGCACCTAGATCTTTGTTGCTTATCTTGCTAAATCAATTAGTTCAACTTTACAATTACATTTACACAACCTTAATCAAATCTTACATTGCATGAAAGAGGACTTTCTTGTGTACTTCCTTAGTATAATTTGGGTTTAGCACTGGCATCCCTTTATCTCCTTGGGCTTTGCTAATCTAACTTAGTTTATATTGAGAGTTACGCCTGGAACTCTTGCTCTTATATTTTAAATGTTAGGATGGAAATGGTTAATTAATGAATACGTCTCACATAGTTTACATTACTAATTTCATCAACACCATTTCCCCCTAAATAGAATCGTTTCTTATAGTAATGCGTGATTGGTCAGCTTTTGTAGTCTTTTTTATCTTTTTAAAGTGAGACTTTAATTCTTTAGATGTTTTTTAGTATCTTTAATTTTACCTTAGGAAAAAGTTCCACGTAGGAAGTTTTTTTTATTTATAAAAAAACCTTCTTTTTCATTATTCTAACTTTAAGTTTTAAATTATCAGTCTTTTCAAATTTAAAAGATTTTTATACTTGTTTAGTTTTTCTTAATGATTTTCTTATAATTTTTTCATTATTTATGAGATTTATTTTTTATTTTAAAGTTTTTTAATATTAAAAATACATTCTTTGTTAAATATTACTTTTTTTAATTTTTTTAAGTTTATGAATATATAAGATTTTTTTACAATAATTTTTTTCATCAAATTAATATTATTAATTTCTATTTTAAACTAAGAGGGATATTTTTTTTCTGGCACTCTATTTCTGTAATCATGTCGACTCTTATTCTTGAAATTAAATTAAATAATACTAACTATCATGATTGGAAAATACATTTCTTTCATTTTTCGTTTCAAACATATGGTAGATGTGGCTACTAGTGCATCTTTTGTTCCTCCCGCCGTTTGTACTCAAGCTGAAAAAGATGCTTGGAATGCCAAAAATGAGGAAGCACTTGTCCTCATTGGTATTTCCTTGAGTCTGGAATTATATCTTTTCATTGCTAATTGCACTAAAGCACATACAACATGGGATATTTTGAAAAATACCTATGATAGTCCTAACGAATCACAAAAGATTCAACTCCAAGATCAATTGGAGGATATCAAGTATACCGATTTCAAAACTACGGATAAGTATTTATTAAAGTTTGATTCCATTAAAAGTTAGTTAAATGGTTTAGGAATCACTATTGATGATATTTATTTAATTCACATTATTTTAAAGAAATGTCTTCCTAGGCAATTTCCACAGTTTATCACTAATATTCATTCTCAACTTGCTATTCCTAGTTTAGCTACTCAATTAATTTATAACATTTTTCAAAATTTATTGCATCAAGAAGAAGCAAAGTTGATTCAATTTGATACTCTTAAATATAATGAACATGATTTTATGTCTAAGAATCAAAATCATAACTTTAGATCAAATAATCATAATAATAATAATCAAAAGAATGGTCCTCATCAAAGACCCCATTGCACCTATTGTGGGAAAGATGGTCATTTGACTAACAATTGTTTTAAAAAGCAAAATGATAAGAAGCCTATAAATCAAAATAATCAAAAGTCTCAAAAAAGTAATGGTAATCAATCTCATAATGCTTTTATAGTTAGTTATAATATTTCTAATCTTTTATAAAAATATGTGCCATCTATTTAATCCAATGCAATCAAAGTCATTGCTCAATTTTAATTTGTTCAAGTGTTGAGAGTTATCTAACAACATTGCCTTCATGAGTATTATTATTGATTTTATTTATTAGCATGAATTGATATCGATTCTAGTATGGTTTTATACCATCTCTATCTTTATATGCACTTAGTTGCATTTTTTTATGGTTTTCATACCATCTATTTGTATGCACATAGTTTCATCTTTTTTGTAAGTTGTGTAGGGTGCCCTATTTTCAAGGATAACTATGGAGGACCCGTAAACTGTACCTGATTCCTAGTTACCTTATTTTTTGTTAGGACCTGTGGAGTTTCCCTCAATCCACTGATTGGTATGCACTAGTTGATGTTTATCAACTTGATCCATTATTTTTTCCTCATAGTGAGGATGAAGTTCTTGATATAGCTCTTGAAATTTGTTGGATTTCTCATATATTTGAAATGAAATATATTTTTTTAACACTCATAATCCTTAGTACAAAGTATTATATAGCATATGTCAATAATTTGTTTTTCAATGTTTGATTAACATCACTTGGTATTAAGTTTGAGTTATCCATTCCCTATTCATCTCATTGAAGCAGAAGTATAGATCAATTGTTAGAGTTTCTCTTAATGTTGGTTTCAATTCTTACCCCTTGATGGTTCCTTGATTATGGTACATAAGTGTAGACATGACTGGGAGATCAAATCAAATGTTTATTTGGTGTTTGATTCATATGTTCTACTCGGATTATGGTTTATTCTCTCTCTCATATCTCTTTGCAAATTACTAACGTGATGATGAGTTTTCATACTTCATTGTTTAGATCACGAGTCATGCAGGTTGTGGATTGATCACCCAATCACTTGTAGTGGGATGACTCATTAGCGGTCCATCTATATCCATGTGATTGATGTAGTGTTGATGTAGGTTTTATTAGTTGGCCTCATATATGGTATTTGTGCATTTGTATGTTTATTTTGAGATGAGAGGATGGACAATATTTATGGTACATAGACCATATGGTTTATCTTGATATCATGATAGCTTGATTGCAATTTTAATAAAATCTTATGGATTCCTCTCTAACTCTCATCAATCTTACTTTAAAATTATAAAAGATTATTTAAAGATGAATTATTTTATGATGCAAATTACAAGTTTGTTTTCAAAGGTTATATTGATTTGTATCTAGGGTATGATTGTATTATCATTGATGGTCTGGATGTATTCAAAATGGTTAGTTCAGAATCAATTGCAAGAATCATAGTGGATGTTCTATAAGTGGATACGATTTAGAATACTTGCAATTCCCTTGGTCCAGAAGATGTTCATCTAATGACACAAAATTTTAGTGTTGTTCTTAATAGTATTACAGTGTTGGTGAGGAGTCCCTATTTATATTTTAGTCATTTGGTGATAATGTTGTTGAGTTCCTTTTCAATATTCTGGTAGTGTTGATAAGTATCATACAATTTATCGATGCAAATATATGGAATCTATATACAAATATTTTGAGAACATTCAAAGTGAATTTACTACTTGTCTAATGGTGCTCAATTTGATTTAGATGATATCAATTGGTTTATTTATACGGTTGAATAGGATGAATAACTAAGAGAGGGGGTGAATCAGTTCTTATCAAACAATTTCCTTAACCTTTATTAATTTGATCAAAACTTAAAGTAATCAAAAACTTATAACAAGTATGAACATGAAAGCACACAAACATCAAACACCATGAACACCAAACTTTATGTGGAAACCCATGATGGACAAAACCAAAAAGAAACTAATTATCATGAAAAAGAACATTGATTAAGGTGACAAGTTAAGATAATTTTTAAAAGGGCCCACTGTCAACCTGTCGTGCTACCACTATCCCACATCGCTCTACAAGGAAGGAGGAAATAATAGAATATAAAGCACCAAAATTAAATTAAATAGAGGTAGATATACCATGAAACACACCTATAGTATCAACAATGGTTCCCTAATGCTATCTGATGGTTATCAACTTATGTAAATACCCTATTGAGTCTACTTGCATCCCCAAGAGTAGGCTCATAATTATAATCCTTTTGACTCAATTTTTAAACTAACCTCTAAGGATAATGCACAACTATGTGGCCCTATTTACATAAGATAAATAACCCCCTCTACAATAACCATGACCTATGAATGGTGCACTTGATTGAAAGAAACTGCCCCCGTTGGAGCTCTACTAACCACCATGTGGTACACTCTTTGATGCTTGAGTACCAGACATGTCCCTAGGACATGAACCTCTTGGATATTGCTAATGCATGGGGTGGCAATTGATATATTTAATATGTTTAATCACTACGCTATTGAATGGGCATTCATACTGTTGTCATTTGTGGTTTGTCATTAATGTCAACATATGTCTATGTGAAGAGTACAAGCTGATTATGATAGTGTACAGACACTGTACAAATGTTTCAAAACGTGCAAAGACATATGAGAGTATAGGAAGATGTTGTGATCTTATATCCAAGATTGCATCATGTAATGTTTCATATTGAGAGAGTTACACTTGTTTTGGTGAAGACTGATTATTGGATAGTGACAGTGGAAGCTAACAGAGTGAGTCTCTGTATTTTTGGTATATCTTACACAAGATATGGATTTGGTACATGCAATTTTGAGAGATGAAAGACAAGGCACTGAAGGATGTTTTTTGGTCAATGCAAGGTACAAAACCTAGGATGATGTCATCTGTGGCACGTGATCTAGAGAAGAATTATTTGGGAGCCGACTTCAGAAGTGTAGCGTGCATTTTATTTTGCAAATGTAAATTAAGGATGTCGGTCCTTAATTGTTGTAATGAAATCATTGTATACTTGTTTTAGGTACCATGTGTATCTTAGCAAGATTTTATGTAAATAGGAAAGCCTAATTGGCTGACCTGATCATGTAGAATGTAATAGGGTATATATGTAAGACCTTTTCTTTGGAAAAGATATGGTGAGAATGAATGTGATATAAAGAGGATTGTAAGAAGATGCGAGCTTGTGTCTGCTGAATGTAGAGCAGAGATATATTGGTGAACTTCATTGGAAATGATCAAGCAAAGACAATTATTGTTAGCCAGTTCAAAATATTGTGTGTCTTCATATACACTTGTTGTGAACAGTGATTTCTAAAGGTGGATTTAACCTTCTTTGGGCAGTGAGCCTGGGTAGTGAGCCCACCCTTCTTTCTTGACTCCTACTAGGGTCTGTCCTCTAACAAGGACTGTGTACTGTAATGATTCAATAAGCTCCTAACAGGGCTAGATCTTCTAACAAGGATACTATACTCTCAGTACATCATTTTTGGGTGCTAATCCCCACTGGGGTTTTTACCTTTAACAGGGCTTTCCCAAGACCAAAGTATTATGTTGTAATTCATTGTGTTCATTGGATTTGATATTGTTGCTACTCAAAGTTTAAAATTTAATAATATATCATACAACTGATTCACCCCCCCTCTTAGTTGTATTGTAGACTGTTATTCCTAACAATTGGTATTAGAGCTACTGGTCCTTAGAGAGAAAGCTTAACAACTTGAGGTGATCTTGGAGATGACACTTTATAGGAAGGATGGTCCAAAATTTGATCCTAAAAACTTTGACAGTTGGAAGAACAAGATGCGAACTCATTTTTTATGTTTGGGCATTGAATATTGGTTGATCACAAAGAATAAGGTGGCTATAAAGACTGAGAATGACTTTCCATCAATGTTTGATCATGAGAAGAAGGTATTCTCTCACAACATGGTTGCAAGAGAAGCATTGATCAATGCACTCTCTAAAGGAGAATTTACTAAAGTTAAAGACTTAGATTCAGCACATGAAATTTGGGAAAGATTAGAAGCACTATATGAAGGAGACAAATATACCAAGCAAGCGAAGTTACAGAACTAGAAAACAAAGATGGAGAAACTACAAATGAATGATGATGAAAGCTTTAGGGCTTATGTTCCAAGGGTTACAAAGTTGTGGTTGGAATCAGAAATTGTGGAGGCACCTATGTTGAAGAAGAATTCATTGTGAAGATCCTTAGATCATTGACTCCTGCTTACAAGTTCAAGGCCCTATCAATTCAAGAGAGTATCTACACACAAGAAGCTAATGATTGCACTTCCAAGAACCAGTAGTGAGAGTCTGAAAGAAGAGCTTGGAGAATATGTCGAGGAATGGGAATAGATAATGGCTGAAGAAAGAAAAATGGATGAACTTGTTGCACTGATTGCTAGAAGAGAAAAGAGAGGTAAGGGTAAATTTGAAGGCAAATTACCTTTAAAATGTCTTTCATGCAATAAGGTTGGTCATTTTGCATCTAGATGTCCTACAAGGGTTCCTAAGTACAAACCTCAATTTTTCAAATCTAAGTACTCAAAGGATAAAGAATGTTACTATGCTAGTGAAGGTATTTTTGATGATGAAGATTTAGATTATGAGGAGATTGGATTTGTTGCTATTAGAGATGAATCAGTACATGAGGAAAAGGCTTTAGTGTCACATGTTGATAAGAAAAATGAATGGATTATAGACAGTGGTTGTTCACATCATATGAATGGAGACAAAAACAAATTTGTTAAATTAGTAAAGTATGATGGTGGTTTTGTAAGGTTTGGAGATAATCTTCCTAAACCTATCATAGGAGTAGGATTTATTACTCTGGATGGAAAGACTAACACTGATAATGTACTACTTGTTGATAGAATTAAGCATAATTTGTTGAGTGTTGGACAATTGATGGACAAAGAATTTCAATTACAATTCAATAATGGTAAATGTTTTATCAGAAGTAAGGAAGGAAAGATGATTACAACCGGTACTAAATCTAGAGGTAATGTATTTAAATTAAATATATCTAGAGCTTCCTATTTTGTTGCGAAGGTAGATGATAGTTGGTTATGGCATAGAAGATTTTTTCATGTTAATTTTGATAACATTGTGAAGGCAAACTTGACTAATGTAGTAAGAGATCTACCAAAGATTGTCAAACCATCTAATACTGTATGTAGAGAATGAGTTATGGGAAAACAGACCAAAAGAAGTTATAAAAGTAAAGCATATACATCAAAGGGAAATTTGGATCTGGTACATACAGATCTATGTGGACCTACAAGGACACAATCATACTATGGTGAAAGGTATTTTATACTTTTTGTTGATGATTTTTCTAGAATGAAGTGGGTTACTTATTTAAAATAAAAATTAGAGGCATTTGATAAATTCAAGATATTCAGAGAAAAAGTAGAGAATGAATCGGGTTTAAAAATAAAATGTTTAAGGTCAGATAGATGTGGAGAATTTACTTCAGATCTATTCAATTCATACTATGAAGAACATGTAATACAAAGACAAACATCTGCTCCTAGGACCCCACAATAGAATGGGATAGCAAAGTGAAGAAACAAGACTATACTTGATGCTGCTAGGATAATGTTTCTTGAAGGAAATGTATCTCATATGTATTGGAGAGAGGTTGTTGGGACAACAGTGTACACACTGAATATAATATAGATCAAAGAAGGTACAAATAAGACTCCTTATGAATTATGGTTCAATCATACACCTACTGTAAAATATTTTAGAATATTTGGTAGTAAGTGCTATATAAAGAGAGATGATGAGATAAGAAAGTTTGATGCTAGAAGTGATGAAGGATTTTTTCTTGGCTACTCTACTAAGAGTAAGGCTTAAAAATGCTTTAATCTGAGATTGAGGAAAATAACTGAAAGTCACAATGTAAAGATAGATGAAAGGTTTCAGATACAAGAGAGAATGTATGACTGTGATCAGGATACAAAGATCAAATAGGTTGCTGGTGTAGAAGAAGAAGAAATTGTTGAGACTGAATGTGAAAAAGAGATCTTTGATAATGACATAGATAAGGCTGCTGAGGTTCCTAAAACTTTGAGGTATGTAAAGAACAATCATCTTGAGAAGCAAATTATTGGTGATACAAATCAAGGAGTACTGACTAGATCAAAGGTTAGAGAAAAAATTTGTTTAATTTCTCAAGTTGAACCAAAGAATATAGATGAAGCTTGTAGAGATGAATCTTGGATAAATTTTATGAAAGAAGAATTAGATTAGATAAAGAAGAATAACACTTGGGAACTGGTTCCTAGACCTAAGAACAAAAATGTGATAGGAACTAAATGGGTTTTCATAAACAAAATGAATGAAGAAGGGGTGGTTGTAAGAAACAAACAAAGACTAGTATGTAAAGGCTACTCATAGAAAGAAGGAATATACTTTGAAGAGACATCTACTCCTGTTTCTAGAATAGAAGCTGCAAGATTATTCTTGGCTTATGCTACACATAAGAATTTCAAGGTGTATCAGATGGATGTAAAATCTGCATTTATGAATGGGGATCTTGAAGAAGAAGTATATAGAGAACAACCTAATGGATTTCCTCTATGCAAAGATGGAGACATGGTATGCAAGTTGAAGAAAGCTCTGTATGGGATGAAGCAAGATCCAAGGGATTGGTATGAAAGGTTAGACAAGTACTTACTTCGGCTTGGATTCAGAAAAGGTAATGTTGATAGTAATTTGTACTTAAGAACTAGTGAAGATGGAATCTTGATAATAAAAGTCTTTTTGATGATATTATCTTTGGAGGCAATGACAATCTATGTGAAAAAATTTCTAAGGAAATGGAAAGTGAATTTGAGATGTCCATGATAGGTGAAATTATTTCTTTCTTGGGCTATAAATAAATCAAAGCAAAGGTGGCATTTTTATTTCTCAAACTAAATATCTTAAAGAAATGATGAATTTTTTGGAATGGAGGACTGCAAACTGATTGGCACACCCATGGTGACTGGTAATAAAATAATAGTTGGTGATGAATCGAAGTTTGTTTTTCAGACCTTGTACAAATCAATGGTTAGAGGATTACAATATCTAACCCACACCAGACCAGATATTGCTAATGCTATTGGAATTGTGGCTGGATATCAGGGAGAACCCAAAGAAACACACCTAACTAATGTGAAAAGGATACTGAGATATCTGAAAGGAACCATAGACTATGGTTTATGGTATGATAGAAATGATAGCTTTAAACTTCATGCTTATATTGATGCTGATTGGGCAGGAAACATTGATGAAAAAAAAAGTACTAGTGGTGGTGCATTTTTCCTTGGGAAAAAGTTGGTTTCATGGCTAAGTAAGAAGCAAGATTGTATAGCACAATCCACAGGGGAACCAGAGTATGTTGCTGCTGCTATAAATTGCACTTAAATTATTTGGATGAAACAAATGCTGATAGACATTGGAATAAATTTTGATGAGCCTGTGGTTATCCATTGTGAGAACACTAGTACAATGAATATGTCAAAGAATCCAGTGATGCACTCTAAAACTAAACATATTTCTATCATGTATCACTTCTTGAGAGACAAGGTGGTAGAGAAGGAAATAAAATTAGAAAATATTTGATGAACTACAACTGATTTAGAACCCGACTGAAGGATCTGTGATTTGAGATCACCGAGTAGATTGATTAGATATGTAATATGATTAAATCAGTATTATGTTGTCATTGATGTCAACTAAGTTTGACAACACTTATCTTGTAAGTTACTATACTGATACATCTATAGAGAAGGAGTGAAAGAGATGAAGAACAAAAATATCTACATGAGGAAGATGGATATGATAGATGGATAAGGAATACATTGAGTAACTTGTTGATGAGTCTATGACCTTATGATATTGACTTAATTATGTTTGATTCATCTATGATGAGGAAAAGAGCTGAAAGACACAAAGTAGTGTTGTTAGTTGATGAAGCATTTCAGTATACACCGACAAAGTGTACTATATACCGAGCATAGTATAAGCTGAGCTTGTGTTCACCGACACACTTCTTTGTTAACTGAGAAGAACAAAATGAACTAAATGATTAGTTTAGCCGATAAGATTGATGAGCTGGAAAGTGTATGATTTCGAGGTAACAGATAAAGTTTGTTACACAGATCGACAGTTGACAAAATTTAGGAAAGATCTAAAGGATGAGAATCAAATGTGTTATTGACACAAGTGCCGAGGTATGTTTAAGAGGCAAAATCAATAGATATGATTAAGGGGCAAAATCTAATGGAGTAGAAGAAAATGGTTTACATGTCTATATAAGAGACTGAAGATTCCACAATGAGTGTGATGCCGGAAGAGAAGGAAACTGTAGAATCATCGCGTGAACAAGTTTTCATGCATTCTGCTCATACTGGTTAAGGAGAACTCTATTGTAGAGCATTACCGAGCGACAGAGAGTGATTACCGATGGACAGTAAGTTGATCAGTATTTGAAATAGAATTGATTTATTGATCATAAAGATTTGTATGAGCTGAACATTAATCTGTAATTTACAATTGAAGTTGTATTAAGTCAGATCACCTACTGTTACATATTTAACCATTGTACATAGTCAAATCTCTTAACCGAGTGGACTAAGAAAGTCTTATTATGTATCATGCATAGAATGAGCATTATTATCCTGTCAACCCCAGAGTGACTGCGGGTTGGACGATAATGGTTGGTCTTAAATCCTCTAACAAGGTCACACCTAAAAATGTGTTTGTAACCTTTAATAGGGTTGGGTCTTCACCGACCTCACTTCAGAAGAGTGAATATTTTGGGTTGCCGGTCCTAGGTGGTTTTTGCCTTCGCAGGGTTTCCATGTTAAATCTCTTGTGTTATGTGTTGATTTTGATGTTTGTTTTGATGTCATATTTACATATTGCATATTTGATTTGATCGGTAACTACTATAAGTTTTAGACTGTTAATCGGTAAATGCATAGACAGTAAAAGTATTTTAAGTTACCGAGTAGCAGAAATTGACGTATTTGTTTTTGGATTATAAATTTTGTATTGGGACAGTGATTAACTGATTCACCCCCCTCTCAGTTATTCTAACAATTGGTATCAGAGCATTGGTTGCTTTGAACAGAGTTTTAAGGACTTCAGTAAAAAGATCTCAAAATGTATAAGAGGGAAGTGCCAAGCTGAATAAAGAGAACTTCACAGTATGGCAGAGCCAGATGAAGTTGCACATATCTAGAATTGGGAATGCAGAACTAGAATTGATGGAGAATGGTTATATAGAACTGACACCAGGTCCCCTGACACTTGATCAACTAAAAGACAGGCATGAACACAATGTTACTATGATGGAACTTGCTGCTTCCTTTACCGATGCCAAATTTGAAGATATCAAAAGTTGCACTACTGCAAAAGCTATGTGGGATAAACTTTCTCAAGTTTACAGTGGAGATGTGCATGTCAAAAGAGCCAGAGCAGAAAGCCTAAGGGGCAGATTTGATGATATGAAGATGAAAAAAGGTGAGAATATAGTGCAATACACAAATAGACTAAAAGAGGTAGTACATGCTATTAGATCATCTGATGGAGTCATTAGTGAAGAAACTGTTGTAAGTAAAGTACTCAGAACCTTATTGCCAGTTTACACAATTAGAATATCTGCTATTCATGAGACAAGGTCTGCATCTGCTAATGTACTTACACTTGACAATTTGATTGGTAAACTTACAACCTTTGAGTTAAATAACTTTGATAACAATGTTGTACCATTTGTGGAATCCGCTTTCATGTCTTCTCTAAAGATTAGTAAGTCTAGCAGGAGTAATAAAAATGATAGTGACATTAATACCGATGATGAGCTTGATGAACTTGAAGCTCTTATGGTTAGAAGATTACCCAAAGGTAAAGGAAGATATAGAGGTAAGCTAGCTTTGGCATGCTTTAACTGTAAAGACGTTGGCCACATCGCTACTAGATGTCCACCTAAGAAAGATGATGATAGAACCAAAGACCGATCTGAAGGAAGCTATGGGAGAAGATTCAACAGAGGTTACCGACACAACAGAGATAACTGAGACAACAATGACAAAGGGAAAAATGTATGTTTCATAGTTGAAGATAATGAATCTGAATCTAATTCTGATGATGATGTAAAGTTGTATTTGTTGCTATGAAAGATGACTCGGAGGAAGAAGAAGAAAAACATGAGGAAACAACACTGATATCTAAAGTTAACAAAAATAATACATGGATCATAGACAATGGTTGTACACATCACATGACTGGTGATGAGGAGAAGTTTGATCAACTTGAAGAATACAATGGAGGATCAGTTAAGATGGGTAATGACACACCTTGTATGGTAAGAGGTAAAGGAACCTTGATGATAAATGATATGATAAAATGTGATAATGCTTATTGGGTAGATGGACTGAACTATAACTTGTTAAGTGTGGCACAATTGAATAATTCAGGTCACCGAGTTTCTTTTGAGAGAAAGAAAGTGAAAATCTTTGATGATGGAGGAAGACTAGTTGGAACCGCAGCACAATCAAGAGGTAATCTATTTTATCTTGATACTGATGAGTCTTCTTGCTTGATGATGAAAAATGAAGATGCTTGGCTGTGGCATAAAAGGTTATGCCATGTGAACTTTGATAACATGATTAAGATCAATAAAAGGAAAAGAGTTAGAGGGCTGCCTAACTTTTCAAAACTGTATCAAGTTATGTGTCATGAATGCCAGAAAGGTAAGATGACTAAATCTAGTTTCAAAAGTAAGGATTACTCAACAAAGAAGATACTTGAGTTGGTTCATACCGACCTATGTGGTCCTATGAGAACTCAGAGTTATTATGGTGATAGGTACTTTATTCTTTTTATTGATGACTATACTAGATTGATGACTATTATGTTCTTAAAAGAAAAATCTGAAGCATTTAAGATGTCTAAGTGGTATAAAGCTAAGGTAGAAAAGGAGACTGGTAAGGAATTGAAATGCCTAAGATCTGATAGAGGAGGTGAATTTATCTTTGATGAATTTACTAATTTTTGTAATGAGCATGGTATTAAAAGACAGGTCTTTGCACCGAGGACACCTCAGCAAAATGGCATTACTGAAAGAAGGAACATGTCAATAGTTGACTATGCTAGGACATTGATGCTGCAAAAGAATGTTGCTCAGACATACTGGAGGGAAGTTGTCAGTACATCAGTTTATGTGCTTAACCAAGTTCAACTGAAGAAGGACACCAACAAGACACCCTATGAGTTGTGGTTTGGACACAAACCTACTGTAAGTTATTTTAGAATTTTTGGAAGCAAATGTTTTATTCTGAAAGATGAAAGAAATGGAAAATTTGACTCAAAAGGTGATGAAGGGATATTTCTAGGATATTCCAGTAAAAGCAAAGCATATAAGTGTCTGAATAAAACTACTAATAAAATGATTGAAAGCACTAACGTCTGAGTTCATGAGTTTGATGAAAAGAACATAGATGATAGTACAAAGGAACCATAAGACTACGATAGATTCACTTACATTGAACAACCAGAGTATCTACCAAAGTCATAGCCTGTGATAACCGGTCAACAGGAAAATAATACCGAACAATAGGAAAGAGAAATCGATGAGCAGGATGGCCCTACCGAGCAAGAAAATAAACCTACATAGGATGAACAAGAAAGGAGAGATAGGATACTAGCGAGTTTTGTCAGAAGACACCATCCTGGATCAAAAATCATTGGAGACAAGCAAGCTGGCATGCAAACAAGGAGCAAAGCAAGACAAGGTACATGTCTAGTTTGTGATTATGAGCCAAAAAATGTAAAAGTTGCATTAGAGAATGATGAATGGGTTAATGCAATGAAGGAAGAAATATAACAAATAGAGAAGAACAAAACCTGAACTTTAGTACCCCGACCTAAAGATAAGAATGTTATCGGTACTAAGTGGATATTCAGGAACAAGTAGAATGAGAATGGAGAAGTAACCCGAAATAAAGCTAGATTGGTATGTAAAGGATATGCACAGGAGGAAGGCATAGACTATGGTGAAACCTTTGCACCTGTTGCTAGATTGGAAGGAGTCAAAATGCTACTTGCTTATGTTGCACACAAGAAATTCAAAGTATATCAAATGGATGTCAAGTCAGTGTTTCTGAATGGAATACTTGAAGAAGAAGTCTATATAGTACAACCTGAAGGGTTTGTTGATCCAAAAAAGAAAGATATGGTATGTATATTACATAAAGCTTTATATAGTTTGAAGCAAGCACCAAGAGCCTGGTATGAGAGGCTGCATACTTATTTGTTAAGTATAGGATTTGTAAGAACAAGTGAGAACAACAATCTGTATATGAAAGGAGATACTGATGATACAATTCTTATTGCTGAGATATTTGTGGATGATATCATATTTGGAGGTCAAGATCAAATATGTAAAGCCTTTGCTGATGATATGAGGAATGAATTTGAAATGTCTATGTTCAGAGAGATTAAGTTCTTTCTTGGACTACAAGTGATTCAGCAGAGTGATGGGATATTCATCACACAGTCTAAATACATAAAAGAAGTATTGAAAACATTTGGCATGGAAGATGCTAAACCTGTGGGAACACCGATGGCTACTAGATGTAAATTGACTAAGGAAAATGAAACTACAGAGGTAAACCATAAACTATACCGATCAATGATTGATAAGCTAATGTATGTAGTTCATAGTAGACCAAACATAGCACATGTTGTGGGAATAGTTGCTAGATTTTTTGCTAATCCTAGAGAATCACACATGATTTCTATTAAAAGAATCTTAAGATACTTGAAGAAAATAGAGCACTATGGATTGTGGTATCCTAAGGAAGGCAAGTTTGAACTCAGAGTTTATACCGACGCTGATTGGGCTGGAAATGTGGATGATAGAAAAAGCACCACCGGAGGAGCATTCTTCTTTGGTGAAAGACTTGTTACCTCGACAAGTAAGAAGCAGGCTTGCATTTCTCAATCTACAGCTGAATTAGAGTATGTTGCTATTGCTACAAACTATTCAAACATTGCATATATTAAACAAGTTCTGGAAGGTATGAATGAGATAATCACTGAGCTGATGATTATATACTATGATAACACCAGTGTAATAAACATTTCAAAGAATCCAATGATGCATTCTAAGACAAAGCATATATCAATAAAGTATCACTACTTGAGAGAACAAGTACAGGAGAAGCAAGTTAAGCTAGAGTTTGTTACATCAAAAGAACAACTTGCAGATATATTTACAAAAGCTCTACCGAAGGACACATTTGAGTATTTGAGGACTAGACTTGGGGTCCATCCCCTATCTACCGGTAACTAAGGTGATTCAGATGTTGCATCAGCCTAATCTTATCAGAAGATCATACATGTTGATGCAGCATAGTTCACACTTTGGATCATGTCTAAAGCTGTGAAAGGTACTAGAACAGATTGGCATATCAGTATATAGAGATACAAAGTATGCACTGGACAACAAAGAGTTACTTGGCTACTGAAGAGCTATTTGTTTATTTGTTTCTTTGACATTGTTGTCAAAGGGAGAGATAAACAATATGAAACATATGAAACAATATGCACTGATGAGAACTATTTGAAGGAGAGACAAATTGAAGAAAGGGAAAGCATTGAAGATCAGTTACTGAGAATAGAAGAAGGAATCCGAGAACTGAAAAGATCATATTTGCAGATTGAAAAAGCTGTAATTTGTAATGTTGTTGAGCAATGTAGTGATTAAACATATTAAGCTAGGGAGAGCTTGCACAACATTTGTTCACAGAGTTGTAGAATACATGTTTGGTATGTGTATGGTATATTTCATATTTCTTGAGTTGCCATCAATGCCAAAGGGAGAGATTGATGAACTACAACTGATTTAGAACCTGATTGAAGGATTTGTGATTTGAGATCACCGAGCAGATTGATTAGATATGTAATATGATTAAATCAGTATTATGTTGTCATTGATGTCAACTAAGTTTGACAACACTTATCTTGTAAGTTACTATAACGATACATCTGTAGAGAAGGAGTGAAAAAGATGAAGAACAAAAATATCTACATGAGGAAGATGGATATGATAGATGGATAAGGAATACATTGAGTAACTTGTTGATGAGTCTATGACCTTACGATATTGACTTAATTATGTTTCATTCATCTATGATGAGGAAAAGAGCTGAAAGACACAAAGCAGTGTTGTCGGTTGATGAAGCATTTCAGTATACACTGACGAAGTGTAGTGTATATTGAGGACAGTATAAACCGAGCTTGTGTTCACCAACGTATTTCTTTGTTAACTGGGAAGAACATAATGAACTAAATGATTAGTTTAGCCGATAAGATTGATGAGCTGGCAAGTGTATGATTTGGAGGTAACAGATAAAGTTTGTTACATAGATCGATGACTGACAAAATCCAGGAAGGATCTAAAGGATGAGAATCAAACGTGTTATTGACACAAGTGCCAAGGTATGTTTAAGAGGCAAAATCAATGGATATGATTAAGTGGCCAAATTTGATGGAGTAGAAGAAAATGGTTTACATGTTTATATAAGAGATTGAAGATTCCATAATGAGTGTGATGCCGAAAGAGAAGGAAACTGTAGAATCATCGCATGAACAATTTTTCATGCATTCTGATCATAATGGTTAAGGAGAACCCTACTGCAGAGCATTATCGAGCAACAGAGAGTGATTCCCGACAGACAGTAAGTTGAATAGTATTTGAAACATAATTGATTTATTGATCAGAAAGATTTTTATGAGCTGAACATTGATTTGTAATTTGCAATTGAAGTTGTATTAAGTCAGATCATCTACTGTTACATATTTAACCATTGTACACAGTCAAATCTCTTAACCAAGTGGACTAAGAAAGTCTTATTATGTATCATTCATAGAATGAACATTGTTATCCTGTCAACCCCAGAGTGACTGCTGGTTGGACGATAACGGTTGGTCTTAAATCCTCTAACAAGGTCACACCTAATAGTGTGTTTGTAACCTTTAACAAGGTTGGGTCTTCACTAACCTCACTTCAGAAGAGTGAATGTTTTGGGTTGCCTCTCCCAGGTGGTTTTTCCCTTCATAGGGTTTCCACGTTAAATCTCTTGTGTTATGTGTTGATTGTGATGTTTGTTTTGATGTCATATTTACATATTGCATATTTGATTTGATCGGTAGCTACTATAAGTTTTAGATTGGTAATCGGTAAATGCACAGACAGTAAAAGTATTTTAAGTTACTGAGTAGCAGAAATTGAAGTATTTGTTTTTAGATTATATATTTTGTATTGGGACAATGATTAACTGATTCACCCCCCTCTCAGTTATTCTAACAATATTAGTACTAAAGAGAAGATTGTAGACATCTTCACAAAGCCACTGCCAAAATATACCTTTGAATATCTCAGAGGTATTCTTGGGGTTTAGGCCCCTCTTAGTCAGAATTAAATGATGTAGAGATGCATCAGTCCAGATTTTTTCTGAGCCTTATCATATTCTAGATTGGATGTAGGGATCTACTCCTCAGGGGGAGTGATCATGGAAGAAAGATGTTGGAAAATAGTTGATGACTCATGGCACCCTTTTCCATTCTTGTCAAACCCTTTTCCATTGTTGTCAAATGGGGAGTGTTTCTATGAGAAAATCCCTACTATATGGGGAGATTGTATGCAGTATTGTTTGGTTACAAAACTTTGGATTGATATAACTTTGGGATGATAAATTTTTCCATATGTTGACATCAATGCCAAAGGGAGAGATTGTTGGATATTGCTAATGCATGGGGTGGTGATTGATACATTTAATATGTTTAATCACTACATTACTGAATGGGCATTTAAACTATTATCATTTGTGGTTTGTCACTGATGTCAACATATGTATCTGTGAAGAGTAGAAGATGATTATGACAGTGTACAAACACTGTGCAGATGTTTTAGAATGTGTGAAGATAGATGAGAGTATAGGAATATGTTGTGATCTTATATCCAAGATCGCACCATGTAATGTTTCATATTGAATGACTTACACTTGTTTTGGTGAAGACTGATTACTGGATAGTGACAGTGGAAGCTGATAGAGTGAGTCTCTATATTTTTGGTATATCTTACAAAAGATATGGATTTGGTACATGCGAGTTTGAGAGATGAAAGAAAAGGCACTGAAGGATGTTTTTTGGTCAGTGCAAGGTACAAAACATAGGACGACGTCAGTTGTGGCATGCGATCTGGAGAAGACTTATTTGGGAGCCGACTTTAGAAGTGTAGCGTGCATTTTATTTTACAAATGTAAATTAAGGATGTTAGTCCTTAATTGTTGTAATGGAATCATTGTATACTTGTTTTAGGTACTGTGTGTATCTTAGCAAGAGTTTATGTAAATAAGAAAGCCTAATTGGCCGACCTAATCATGTAGAATGTAATAGGGTATATATGTAAGATCATTTCTTTGGAAAAGATATGGTGAGAATGAATGTGATATAAAGAGGATTGTAAGAAGTTGTGAGCTTGTGTCTTTTGAATGTAGAGAAGAGATATATTGGTGAAATTCATTGGAACTAATCAAGAAAAGATAGTTGCTGTTAGATATTTCAAAAGATTGTGTATGTCTTCATATACGCTTGTTGTAAACAGTGAGTTCTGAAGGTGGATTTAACCTTCATTGGGCAGTGAGCCTGGGTAGTGAGCCGACCCTTCGTTCTTGACTCCTAACAAGGTCTGTCCTCTAACACGAACTGTGTACTATAATGATTCAATAAGCTTGTAATAGGGCTAGATCTTCTAACAAGGATACTATACTCTCAGTACATCATTTGTGGGTGTTAATTTCCACCGGGTTTTTTTTTTACCTTTAACAGAGTTTCCCCGAGACCAAAGTATTGTGTTATTGTGTTGGTATTCATTGTGTTCAATAGAGCTGATATTGTTTCTACTCAAAGTTTAAAGTTTAATAATCTATCATACAACTGATTCACCCACCCCTCTCAGTTGTATTGTGAACTGTTATTCCTAACATAACCACCACAATTCCTTGATTGGTGACTACTAAAGTCATGCCTTTAGAATGGACCCTAGGAAGCATTAGTTAATGTCATTATTGGTAACTTGTCCTAGGAGGTTCTAAAGATACCTTATAAGAACATGTAGGTTTTACCTATATACCTTGTGCACCTACTCTAGAAGTTTGTGCACTAGTCCTACTACCAAAAGCCCTATACAAATTATCCTTATCCAATCTTACCTTCTCAATGGAAATGGAAAGTTTCCAAGGCTAGTGCATACAACAATCTTGATTGATACAACTATTAAGGCCCCGAATAAAGTGTTACACTAACATAGGGTCATTATGTGTATAACTAGAATATTGTCTCAACTCTAAGAACCTATGCTCATATTGATCCACTTTCATAGTTCCTTATTGGAGATCATGAAACACATCAACACATACTTGTCAGTAGTGGTTAGAAAGGAAATTATCTTGGAATTTATCCTTAAGTACCTCCTGGTGGTACCCTAAATTTTGAGAATTTAGGAGTCCCAATCCATTGTCAAGAAACAAGTTTCTCCATACTAAAAAAATCAAAGGAAGGAAGATTTATGACACAAATAAATAGAGCTAACTAATCAAAGCCTTCAAAAAATGCTGAAATTTTGACCAATTGCAAAGATGATACCGACACAGGCTGAAGATAGTTGAATTTTAAAAATATAAAAATGATCCAGTTCAGGGAATCAAATTTCCTATTGTTATTCCAAATCTTAGCTTTCCACAAGGTGTTTTGGTTTTTTGACCAGATCCAAATCTGAAAGTTAGGTAGTTATTTTTTATTTAGTTTATTGTTTTTTCAAAATAATTTGTAATAAGGGTTGTGTCTTTTCACCCTAAAGAGGTGTGAAAGAAACTCAAATGCTTATATATACATAATGTAAAATGTAAAGGGACAATTGAAATACAATAAAATATAGATTTTCATTGGATAGAATTTGATCACAACTGCAACATGAACTCTGCAGTATTTTTTCAACATCAATAAAGAGATAAGTGCCTTTTCTCTCACATGTGGTAATAGTTTTCAATTCTTTTCAGTTAGTCTCTTAGATAAATCTATTTAGATAGATTATTTCATTGTGTTGAATTCTCATGTTATTTGTAATGTGAAATATATATATAGTTTGATCATCGGTTGAAAGGTGTGGTTGAAAAACTTTCCTCTATTCTATTGGTCTCTCAAAGACAGAGTTAATTTCAGTAGAAGTAACTGTATAATCTGCTTTCAATTATAATTCATGTAGAAGCCTTTAAAATGATGGTCTTGTTATATACAAGTTATTAAAACTATCTCTTAGGTGTACGTAGGATTGATATAGAATTGACTCCATTGCCCAAATAGGAGCAAGGCACCGATCTTATCAATAATTGGAATATAGTCATTCAATTCATTTTTCAAAGTTTGTGATATTTTATTCCTTTGATCTATTTTATTTTATATACCTTTTGTAAAAAAATTACTATTAATCAAAGCATTTTAGTTTTTGTAGCATTCAATATACTATTGATTGAGATACTTACAATTTGATTCCTCTCAAGTTTATTTTCCACCTTGAGAGAATACACAAGTTTTATATTCAATTATCTGCTATAAAAAGCCTTTGAATCAATAGATTTGGTTAAGGTACAAGCCTACCAACCTTGGCTTTGCAGAGCCAGAATTGTAGAAGTTCAAACCTCCATTTGGTTGAACTTGTTAGTTGCAAAAAATGATTGGGTTTCCCAGCATTGGATTGGCAAGTCCATAGGAAATCCAAACCATCATTTTTGGGCACAATAGATTGGTGACTCTTCTGGAGAGTTGTCTATGAAAGAAAACATTGAAGATTTCCTAGAAGATCTAGTGATGTAATTAAAACTCTACTGGAGATAAGAACTCAAAAGTAGTAAAGAAACATTTTCCTCAAAGAGAGGTGGCGACTCTATTCAATAAAGTATTTCAATTAGTGACTTTACTGAGGAAGAAGACCCATAAGGAGATAAGTAAAGTTTTCCTCTTTGAAAGAGGTGATGACTCTATTTTCAAGAACCTAATGTATAAAGAATCAAGTTACTACCAATTTAGATATTCAAAATGTATTAGAATAAACAATCATTTCATAGAAAACCATTTATTCTAGATGGTATCAGGCCATTGGATCTCAGAGGATTCTATTGTATTCCTTTTAAGTTTCTCCCTAAGTTTTCACAACTTGTACCAAATTTCCATGGAGAATGGGATGAATCAACAGTTGAACATTTGGATACATTTTATAGAGAACTATGAGATTTGTGCAAAAGATTAGGCAATGAAACTATTTGTTAGGACATTAAAAAATAATGCAAGAGAGACATATGAATCACTACCTACACTGAGCATCTCATCATGGAAGGAGTTTGAGAAATGGTTCTTAAATGAATTTCATGATGCAAGTGAAGGAGATAACGTGTATTGTGAACAAGATGAAAATAAGAACTACATTATGGAAGAAGAACCTTATATGTCGCCCTTAGATGAATTTCTCAATTTGGAAAGGTATGAAGGTGAGTCTAGAACCCATTTGTTCATATGGATGGTAAGTATTTATTAGGAGATACCATCAGACATCATGCCTTCACACAAGAAATTTTTGAAAAAACTTCATGAATTGGGAACCTCACTAGATGACCCTGATTTGAGGCTTCTTTTTCAAAGATTAGAAGAATATACAAAGAGAAACAAAAACCTAATGATGTTTCAGATTTAAGTGAAGATTTGTTTTTGGACAATTTGAGGAGGAAGGAAATAACACGTGCTATGAACATGAAGAGGATCAACAATATATCTAGGAAGCATAGCCTTGTATGTCTCCCTTGGATGAATTTTTAAATATTGAAAGACAAGAAGGTGATGGATGCAGTGCAAAATCTACAGGAGTACAAAGATCTAATGAAGTTCTAGATTCAGATAAAGAAGAAATTTTGGATTAGATGGAAGAAAAATCCATTTTTGATGAGATTTTTATTGAAACAGATTTCCTTGAATGTAATAATGAAGAAGAAAATGTTCTTAGTTCAGAGGAAATATCAAATTTGTTAGATATAGAATATCACAAATATGTTGATAAAAATGGTCCAAATTATTTCTCAATCCACCATAATAAACAAGTAAATGGATCAACGCATACTCAAGGTATACTAGATGAATAAAATAATAAATCCAACCATGGACTTGCATCTCAAATAATCAAACATGTATTTTGTAATATAATAAAGGATAACATCAGAGAAAAGAACATAATAAATCCAGTTATTTATTTATGTGTGGCTAACTCTTTTGATAATAGGACCTGTGAAATAGAAGTAGATAATAAAAATAAAGTGAATGAGGAAGAAGATTTTCTCAATGTAGAACAAATTTTAGATTTGTTGGATAAGGAATATCAAATGCATACACACAAAAATGACTCGAAATGTTTTCCAATTTATAAGGATAAGCAAAATGATGAAACACTAGAAAATAAACCTGATGAGAGGGACACATGTCTTGTTGATGAAGTATATGATTCTAAAAGGGATGAATTTAGTAGAGAGGAAGAAGAAGAAGATATGTCTGAGTTCTCTATGTTCTTGAATCCATTATTTAAAGAGAATTTTTTTATGCAATCAAGTCCATGAACATCATGATAAAGTTAGCGAGCCTAGTGATCATTTTGAAGATGATAAAACTCAAAATATGTATGGGGAAGTGTATTCAGAAAGTAAGACATGCATTATTTCATCCTATGAGAAAATGTTGTATCAAACGTGTGAAGATGAGATGGAATCAAACATATATTACAAGGATTATGTGTATAATTTGAAGATACCTATTATTAGAGAGAGTAAGTCTAGTTGGTTGAAGGAAAGTATCACCATATTTTATCAGACATATCTCAGTATTGTGTTCAGACTGATGTCAACAAAATGTGATGAAAACAATATTTTTGACAAAGGCAAATATTGCTTTTGTATTTTGGTAGCCTGGGACTACCAAATTATTATGATGTGACTTCTACACAGTGACTTTATAACCCAATTGATTGGAACTTGGTCTACTTCTACTAGAGATAGCTGGATTCTCGATATGCCCAAAGAGAGCATACGTCCCCAGAAAGAGCCACTAGTCGTACCCTAAATTTTGAGAATTTAGGAGTCCCAATCCATTATCAAGAAGCAAGTTTCTCCATACTAAAAAATCAAAGGAAGGAAGATTTATGACACAAATAAATAGAACTAACTAATCAAAGCCTTCAGAAAATGTTGGAATTTCAACCTTCTTCAAAGATGATGCCGACAGAGACTGAAGATGGTCAAATTTTAAAAATCTAAAAATGACCCAGTTCGGGAAATCAAATTTCCAAGCTCTAGTAAAAATCTTTTCATGAGTTGTTTTGGGTTTTCGATCAAGTCCAAATCTGAAAGATAGGTAGTTATTAGTTAATTTTCTAATTATTTTTTTCAAAAGAAGTTTTTAAATTTTAGCATAGGGTGGTGTCTCTTCACCCTAAAGGGGTGTGAAAACCATTCATTCACATATATATGTGGTGTAAAATGTAAAGGTAGAAAGGGATCAACAAAAATATAAAAAACTTATTATTTTCTACTGCACTTTCTACAAGTGATCTATTGCACATAAGACTTTATGGAGCATTAATAAAAATTAGTTATTTTCTCTAATTTGGAGTTATGGATTTGATCATTCCTAATTTATCAGTCCTTTGTAATTTTATCTCCAGAAGATAAAGCTGCTTTAAAACTTTATGTTTGGAAATTATTCCCATTGTTTTTCAATTTGATAATTAGAATTATTAGGCTCTATTAATTCTATCTTATTGGGCTCATTAATATTGGGTAAAATTCAATAAGACTGATTGTAGCATAATAAAATAATCAAAGACATTAAAGAGGAGCAATTGATAGGAGCATTTAGGTGGTGTTCTATGTCTCACTTAGTTGTACATAGGATTAAAAAGGAACTGTCTCTATTGCCCAATAGAAAAAAGGCATTGATCTATTCTCCTTAATTTGAAGTCTCTGTTCAAAAAAATTACAAGCAAAAAGTAGTCATCAGTATTTATTTCAAACCAAATAATACATTATTTTAAAACATTCTTTCAAAAGCATTTCTATCATAGTATTTAAACAACATTCAATAATTGTGATACTCACAATTTGATTCCTCTCAAGTTCATTTTCCACTTTGAGAGAATCCAAAAGTTTTATATTCAGTTATCTACTATAAAAAAGCCTTTGAATCAATAGATTTAGTTAAGGTACAAGTCTACCATCCTTGTCTTTACAGAGCTATAATTGTAGAAGTTCAAACCTCCATTGTGGTTGAACTTGTTCATTGGAAAAAACAATTGGATTTCCCAGCATTAGATTGACAAGTCCATAGGAAATCCAATCCTTCATTTTTGGGCACCAACACCTCCCATGAAATGGTCATGATATCAAATTGGAGCTTTTGTTCCTCTACATGCTACCAAGTGGACAAAAAAATCCTAAGGTGCATAATGCCACACTTAGCTCTAGTATTTATGTCATAAGGATTCATAGTGAAGCAATGTCTAAGATTTGAAAGCCAAGTTTTAGCCAAGTTAAGGTATGAACATGAAAGCACACAAACATCAAACACCACGAACACCAAACTATATGTGGAAACCCATGATGGACAAAACCAAAAAGAAACTAATTATCATGAAAAAGAACATTGATTAAGGTGACAAGTTAAGGTAATTTTTAAAAGGGCCCACTGTCAGTTTTCTCACTACAAGTAAGGCTCATTGTTGGTTAGGCTAACTACCCAGAAATAGAAAGGCTCAATGCCAAAACAAATAGGCTTATTGGTAAAATATAAGAAATAAAAATGAATCCACCACTGAAGTCACTGTCACTAGAAATTGGAAATATATAAATGATATAACAATCTACTATGGGTTGCATCAACTTGCATACACATCAATACAAAAATCTTCCCTCGTTATATTCACATTCACTTCGTATGTTGCTCACATACAAGCATATCATAATTAATAGTCGTCACTCTCTTATACCATGTCATGCTAACAACTAGGTCGACCTAATGCAATTTTAAATAACACACATTAAAGCATTTTCACGGTGGTAAGGAATGGAATTTCAACCATCTCACTCAATACAACACGCCTCACTCATAATAACATGCTACACCATCACCAAGATTTTCGGAACCAAGAGATAGGATCTATACAGTACAATGCAAATAATTGAACTGAAGCACAATGACCACTTTCTAGATAGGACTTGACCCAAACAAATGAACCACAATACATTGAATGATAAATGGAAATGGAACAAATACAAATAAAGATAAATATTTACGACACATCATATAGAGTATACTCTACTAGATCACCAAAGAATCCAATCCAAAACTAAGAATATGACACGTTGACATCAATGACAACAAAAATTATAGAATCAACATCACATTCTAACAATCTCCCCATTCTTCATTGATGGAAATATTCATGAATAAAAAAGCAACCAACTCACTATCAAAAGATATCAACATAAAAAACATTTGTTCTTTTTTGGATTATTTGAAATATTTAAAGTAGTAATATTATCACATATGATTGATATTGGTTCATAAAATGTTATACCAATATCCTTCAAAGTTTGTTTCATCCATATCATCTAAGTACAACATGAGGATGTTGCAATGTATTTTGATTTAACAATAGATAATGTTATAGAATCTTGCTTCTTGATTGACCAAGAAACTAGCTAGGATCCAAGGAAATAAGATCCACCACTAGTACTCTACCAGTTATCCAAACATTTTTCCCAGTCAACACCAGTATAAGCTATCAGAGTAATCTAAACCCTTTGGATACCATAATCCAAAATCTTCTATACCCTTGAAATACCTAAAGATTCTCTTCACTACCATAACATGTGACTCTTTTGGTTCTTGCTGAAATATGATTGCTAAGCATACGACATACATAATATCTAGTCTAGTAGCAGTCAAATACATTAAACATCCAATCATTGATTTGTACTTACTTGCATCATCTTTTGGTGAATCATATTTTTTAGTTAACTTACATTCAATAACAATAGGAGTACATACCAGTTTAGAATTATCCAAACCAGACTTCTTCAATAACTCTTTGATGTACTTGGACCAAGAAATAAAAATTCCTTTATTATTTTGATTTACCTACAATCCAAGGAAGAGATTCAACTCACCAATCATAGACACCTTGAATTCCTTCTGCACCTCATCTACAATTTTTTTGCACAAATTATCTTTTCCTTTAAAAATTATGTCAACATAAACCACAACAATTAAGATCTTATCTGTAAATTTTATAATACAAATTACTATTAGAAGATCCCTTCTAAAATCCTTGTCTAATCAAATACTTATCCAATTTTCCATACAACATGCCTACTTCAATCCATACAATGCTTTCTTCAACCTATAAACTATATCCAAATCCTTTCCAGACTAGAATCCCTCTAGTTGTTCAATGTAGAATTCTTCCTTCAATTCTGCATTAAGAACACTGATTTAATATCCATCTAGTAAAATTTGAAATATTTAAATGCTTGCAAAAGCTAGAAATATATAGATTGCCTCCATCTAGGCAACATGTACATAATTTGTATCAAAACCAATACCTTCAATTTGAGTATAACCCTTGTAATCTAATCTTGTGTGGTTTCTCATTACCTTCCCTATTTCATCCAGCTTGTTCTAGAATACCCACTTTGTACAAATAACATTCTTATCAGTTGGTCTAGGAACAAGTTCCCAAGTCTGATTCTTCTCTAACTAATCAAGTTCTTCCATTTATCTTACCTAGTTCTGATAATTACATTCTTCTTCCATAGTTTTCAGTTCAATCTCTGAGAGTAGACATAATAACATTTGTTCATGAGCATCTCCACTTCTTGTAATGATGTCTTTATTCTTATCACCTATAATCTGATTCTTAAATGATTTCTCTGTACATACCTTGGGGTATTAGTTGTAGATGTTGGATCTTATTTTGTCTCTACTTATTCTTCTTCTTCTTCTTCTTGTCTTCTTTTCCTTTATCCTTTGTATCATATTCATATTCAAAGTGTTTTTTAGGAGTTATTTGAATATGTTTTTCAACCTTCACATTTGCAATTTTAACTATCTTGTTCAAACTTTTGTTGTGACATCAGTATGATTTTCTCTTTGTAGAATATTCCAAAAATATACATTCATCAACTCTATTGTCATACTTGCCAATATTGTCTTCATCTCTCTGAATATAATATTTTCTTCCAAATATCTTGAAGTATTTCATTGTAGGTTCTCTTCCATGCCATAACTCATATGAAGTCATCCCATTCTTGTTCCAGTAAAGAAATATGTTCAATGTGTACACAACTATAGGAATTGCTTCTCACCAATAAACTTCTGATAAAGCTATCTCTTTGATCATTGTCCTTGATGCTTCTTGCATTGTGTGATTCATCATTTCCACTACACCATTTTTCTATAGTGTCCTAAGGGTTGATAATTATCTTTTAATATCATATTTCTCATAGAAATTTTGAAATTTATTAGAAGAAAATTCTCATCCTCTATCAAATCTCAAACATTTAATCTTTCTACCAAGTTTATTCTCAACTCTAGATTTAAATATCTTGAATTTTTCAAATGCTTCAAATTTCTCTTTAAAAAATGAAACCCAAGATAATTTGGAATAGTCATAAATGAAAAGTATGAAATATATCTCACCTTGTAAGCTTTTTTTTTTGGTAGGACCACATAGGTTAGTATGGACAAGATCCAACAAACTAGTAGATGAATGATCGTTCACCTTGAATGACTCTCTTTTCTGCTTTCCTTCTTGAAATTCTTTATAGATAATATTGTTCAGTTTACATATTCTTGGTAAATATATTACTTCACTTGATGAACTTATCCTTATCAATTTATTAAAATTGATGTGACACATCCTCCAGTGTTAAAGAAAGCTATCATTAGACCGAAATAAAAATAAACTATTTGTATCTCTTTCAAGTTGATACATATTCCTTCCTCTTCTTTTGCCAACTACAATAATAAATTTAGACTTCTTTTGAATCTCACAATATTCATTCTTGAACAAAACATCATAGCCATTTTCACACATCTATCCAACACTCAAAATATTATGACACAACCCCTTCACATGGTAAACCTTTTCAGTGCTTTCCATCAAAAGTAATAGAACCAATTCCAACAATATATGTTTCTTTATCATCGCCAAATCTAATAGGACCACCATCATATTTCTCAAGTTTCACAAATTTTATTTTATCACCAATCATATGATTTGAACATCCACTATCCATCAACCATTTATTCTTATTCCTTCTAACAAACAATGTAGTTTCAGTATTATCATCAAATTCTGAGAAAATGTTAAAAATATCAAATCTAAGAATTTCTTGTTCTGCCAAAAATAAATAGTTTTCTTGATCTGATTCATCATCTAATATACTAGCATCTTCATTAATATAGTAGGCTTTCTTATTGAACTTCTTTAACTTTTTTCAATTAGCCTTTTTCAAACACCTAGTTGCTAAATGACCATTTTTTCCCACATCTAAGGCATTTGAGGGGTAACATACCTTTATATTTTCCAGTACCTTTCTTCAAAATTATTTTAAAATTTGCTTCCATCTCATCTAAATCATCATAATCCATATCTTCATTTGTCTTTGTATCTTTAAAGGCTATCTCAGACCCGTTCTTATCTTTTCTGAATTTCCTCAACTGAAACATGGTTAGGGTGCCAAACAACTATTCTCTAGTAAACTTTTTTGGATTATAAAATTCCTCAATAGTCAAGATCTTGTCACTATATCTCTCTAGTAAGGTCATTGAGATCTTCTCCATCACATCTTCATCACTAATAGTACCTCCTTGATTCTTGATGTCATTCACAACACTATCAACCCTATGAAAGTAACTTGTAATATCTTCTTCTTCCATCCTCATGTTCTCATATTGACACTTAGCTATTAGCTTCTTAGATAACTTGACTCTATAATTCCCTTTATATATCTCTTTCAACTTTTTCCATACATCATAAGTAGTATTCAATGAAATAACCTTAGTCAACTTAGTTTTTGATAAAGCACTAAAAATTGCATACCTTGCTTTCTCATTCTCCTTATAGGCTAAAATTTCATCTTGATTAGTAGGGTCATTTTGAGGTGAAAAATACCTCATCTCTAAAGATTCTCAAGTAGTGTAATTGATAGAAATCATGTATCCTCTCATCTAACTTTCCAATAACTATAATCAAATCCATCAAACATAGAGATAGTCAATTTTTGTGCCATCAGATCTACCTCAATTGTTTAATCTCTCTCCAAAGAACCAAAGGTTTGATACGAATTGTTGCACATACCAAATTATCTAGAGGGGAGGGTGAATCAATTATTATCAAACAATTTCATTAACCTTTATTAATTCACTGAAAACTTAAAGCAATTAGAAACTTATACTAGATATGAACATGAAAGAACACAAACATCAAACACCATGAAGAGTAGAATTTATGTGGAAACCCAAAATGGGAAAAACCATGGAGAAACTCATTATCATAAAAAATAACATTGGTTAATGTGATTTTTATAAGGGCTCACTATTGATTTTTTAACTATAGGTAAGACTCACTACCAGTTGGGATAACTACCTTGAAATAGAAAGGCTCACTACCAATAGAAATAGGCTCATTGCAAGAATTAAAAAAATGAAAATGAATGCACCATTGAAGTCACTATCACTAGCAATAAAAAATACAAAAATGATGTAATAGTTGGTTACCAGTTGCACCAACTTGCATACACATCAATACATAGATCTTCCCTTGTCAGATTCACATTCAATTTTCATATTACTCAATACAATCATATCACAAAAAATATAATCATTTCTCTCTTATACCATGCCATGCCAACAACTAGGTCATCCTAACACAATTTGAAATAGGTCACACCAAAGCATTCCCATGATGGTAAGGAATAAAATGTGGACCACCTCGCTCAATAAAACACACCTCAATCACAATAGCATGCTACAACATCATCAAGACCATCACAGCCAAGAGATAGGATATATATGTTACAATGCAAATACTTGAACCAAAGCACAACGACCACTTTCCAGATAGGAGCAGACCTAAACTAGTGAACCACATTATGTTTCTGTTATCACTCAAAATTGCACCCTAATGCTAAGTCCTGAAACCTTAGCAATTCTAGAGAAACATGTGAACAATCACGAGCTTGTGGGTAAAGTCATAGGTGTGACTGAACCTTCGGGTTCTAGGCCGGCTTCCTATTTTGGTAACTCACTTTATACTACCTGAAACTGACTCTTTTTATACGGAGGAAAGAGATAGAAGGAAAATAGAAAATAAAATCTATATCCTAAATGGTGATGCACCAAAAAAGTATCTTTGAGGTTCAATAGATAATCAACACATACTAAAAATAGTAATGGAAAGTTTCCTTGCACAACTCAACAGTTCACAATCCTTGCATCAACAATTGATAAGAAGGTTAAAATAACAGTCCCTAAAAGGAGGATGAATTCCTCACAATCTAAAACTGCTTCTTCAAAAACACAACTTTCAACCTGCAAAAAGACCGAATAATTATGTAGAAGGCATCAACATGACACACAAACACAGAAATAAGAGAAGGCACCAACTAGAAATCAGTGTCCAAAAGTGTTGCAAATCTGTATATCTCTCTAAAAAATCGGTTACAAAAAGTCTCTGCTCCTGTCAAGAACTTTGAAAAAATTACAAGAACAGCAAAGCAAAGAAGAGAAGAACCCTTAAAAAAGAATCTCAACCCTATACTTATAGAAATCTTCCCAGCCTTAGCATCTCAAAATATCTGAAAATATCTAAAAAATAATATCTCAACTAATTCTTATCCTCATCTCATGACTCAACACTTAGTTAGATATTTTGTGAAATATCTTACTTAGATTTTTTAAAAGTAAAATAAATATCTTATTCTAAATTATAAATATTAAATAATTATTTATCCATTTCTTTAATAAATATCAGAGATATTTTATTAAATAAATAGATTATAAGATATTTATTATTTATAACAATTTAATAATAATTAATAATTAATGTATAATTTATTATTTTTATAAATATTTAATTACATTAATAATGTTTATTAAGTGATAAGTAAAATCACTTATTAACATCATTAATTTAATAATATTTATAAAAATAATAGATAATAAATTAATTATTAATAATAATTTAGAATAAGATTTTTATTATTAACTTAAAAAGAAAATCTAAGTAAGATATTGCATTTGGACTTATATTATTAAAATGATTTATAAATTATCATTTTATTAATATAGTCTTCTACATTTTATCATTATAAGACTTTGGAAAAAAGGAAAGTGATAAAAAATTAATCACTTTACATACCATAATATTATGGCTTGAGTCATAGAGAAATGAAAAAATAAAAGAGAAGGCAAAAAGCCTTTCTTTCTTGCTCACGTAAGCGTGGAATATAGGGATTTTCGAACCCTAAAAGCATTCATTTCATTTTCATTTGCTTTTGGTCTTGGAAAGAAAGATAAAGAAGAGTTGCCGCCATGGGAAAGAAGAGGGTTTGGACTGCAAAAACTGGAGATTTTTTTGGGTTTTGGCTGCATCTCTTGACTATTACTTATGCCATGGATGAAGTTGGCTCACGAGTTTGAAGGCTGCTGCTCTTTTCTTTGTCATTTTCTCTGCTATTGTAGCCACCATGAGCGAGAGAGGGTTTGAAGTAATTTATTGCAGCATATCTGATCTTTGTGCTCATGCCATGAGTGAGGATATTTAATTTGTTTCTCTTCCTCTCTGCTGCTGGTTGTTATAATGGTGAAAGAGGGTTTGCCTACGATTTTTATAGAGCTATTTGTAGATTTTCCTCCCTTATCTTTGCTATCACTGCCATGAGGGTTTTTTTTCGTGGATATTCTTGGTCTTTCAGGAAGGGTTTTGAAAGCCAACACCTGTGTTTTGAAGCTTTCATCATGTTGATTACAAAAATGGTAAGCATCTTGGTATTCAATATGAAGAAGGGTAGAGAGCTTTGCTGCATTTTTATAGAATCCACCTCCTTGTTTTTTTTGTAAGTCTGAAACTTTACAAAATGACTGTAGATTTCTTTGCTTCTTTGCTCAAAAATCTGAAAATGTATGTATTTTTTCCATTTTTTATTTCTCCATATTTGTGGACTCTTTGTGCTATAGATAAACACATGAAGAATAAATTTGTTATGATGCAAAGGATTGATTTTTATTTGCTGGCTTCGAAATGAGGGTTTTACTGTTACTGGCTATCACTATGAACTTTGAAAATTGCTTATTCCTTGTTCCTCTTTCATACTGAGAAACCTTGTAAATCTGAAGATAAAACTGAAACCAAAAAGAAGCAAAAATAAAATGATAACTCTCAGCTTGATCTGAATGTTTTGAATCTTCATTTTGTCATTTCCAAAATTCCATGCCAAATCTGGAGGATCTCATACTCTATATCTTGCTGGGGCTTTTTCCTTTTTTGGCGTTAACAAAAAGAGCCTTCATTTCTATTACTTGCTGTTGCAAAACTTGTAATTTGTTTGCTACTTAGCACTTTGATTCGATACTTAAAGATAAGTATTCATTCTTTGCTCTTTTCCCTCTTTAAAAAAACTTATATGCTGGAACGTTTCTTATATGTAGCAAACTCTGAATTTGATATAGTGGTTTACAACTTTCCATACATTTTGGTAGCCTTTATCTGTTGCTGTTTAGCACTTCTCTGTTTTGATCTGTTACTTGGAATGAAACATTGAAGAGTATCGAGCTTCTTTGCTAACTCAAAACAATACATCCACCTTGAGTTTGCATCATTAAAATCTTAAATCTGAAAAAGCTGAGTCCATATCGCGTTCTAGTAGGCTTGTAATGAACTTGGAGCTTGATCTGAATGTTTTGAATCTTCATTTGTCATTTCCAGAATTCCATGGCAAATTTGGAGGATCTCATCACCCTGTTGTGACTTCTTATTTCAAGCATTATGACCTGATCTTTATTCAGCTTAACCATAAGATACTAGATGCTGGAACTGAACTTTTGATTGGAACTCATGCATGGCTATATGGTTGTCTTTGACTGGCATTTGGCTGGAAACTGAGCATCATGACAAACACGTACTTGAAATTGCGGCCTTGAATATAATAGTAATGTCTTTATGTTGAAAAATTTAGCATTTTTCAAAAAATCTGTATTTGAAACCAGTATTGCCCAAAGATTGCAATAAATTTGCTGTTGTTGTAGTCCACAAAGAAAATTTATCTTTACTATTTCTGCAATACTTTGATTCCTTGCTGTCATATATACTTCATCGATTCATTACTTGGATGGAAAATGCTAACTGAAACTGATTTTTTAAATACCATGCTAGAACCTTTTCACTGAATGTCTATACTTTATCTTGAAACTGTACACTCTCTTCATGCATCATGTATGAATATATAGTTTCATATATGCTTGAATTTTTTACTGTCAATCAGAACTATTTTTTCAGATACACTTATTCAGCATTAACATAAAAGAAATCTCTACATTCTACATTTGTTGAAATGCCAAATATTTCAGATTTCTTTTGATGTTTAAAAACCGTACTGTTTTATCAATTTAGCATCTTTACCATACTCAGCATTTTGAACTATCACTCATGGGGTTTGAGCACAGGCTCATGACACCCACAAGTAGACTTTATGTGACCTTGCACTTGATTTTAAAATCAATCCAGCATACGAACATAATTTGATCAGTACATTGTATCCTTTTGAAAAAAAGGACATTATGTAACTTATTCTCTGTAGATGCACTGCAACAACAACATGTACACTTTATGACAACATTTGCTTACAAAACTTGTGATCTTTTGTCATTTTTACCACGCTTTTCTTTCCCTTTGAAATTCTGATCCGTTTCTTGTTGCTATTATGGTCTGTATGATTCTTGTATATATGATTATAGTGAAAGGTTTCATATTATAAATAACATGTCCCTTTAACATTATGTATGCCTTTCTTGATTTCAACACTTGTTTGTTCTTTACTTTCCCAACTGCTCTATTGGCAATACTTTTAGAAATATGCTTGACTGCTTCTCAGATTATCTCTTCCTGCACTCGAAATGCAACAAAAGGCTCCATGAAAAACTACACATGCCCCCTTTAATATTGTATCTACTCTTTCTTGATTTGAATCACTCCTATCAATGACATGCTGGACTCGAACCCTTAAGGGAGCCATATTTATGTCCACATGTCAGTGGTAGGCATGATGCTGCACAGGAAACAAACTCATTAGAAGAATGCATAAATCTAGTGGTTATTTCAGGGATATGATTGTATGTATTGAGTAGGATGGTGAGTTGGCTAACTATTGCTTAGATCGTTAGATCTAATCCTTTTTTCCTCAATTTATCTTGCAGGGGCTAGCATGGAGGCGAGGCGTGATGGGACAATGGGATACAATCAGCAACATGGCCAACTATGTCCAGTACCAGGCAATGGCTGGCACCCATGAACCTCCTTTCTTTTACATTCTTTCTGTACTTAGCATTTATGCTCCTTTTGCTTAAGCACTTGATTTGTTTATTCTTTTAATGAGGTTAGTTTCACGGCTTGTGTGAAACGTAATGAGCACTTTGATGAATAAACAATTTACATTTTCAGAAAAGCATAAGATATAATCCATTTTCCTTTCATCTTGTTGCTTACTTTTCATCATAAAATGTAAACTTGTACTCATAAAATAAATCAAATGACTGTCATAGGCTTTAAGCATGTTTTTTCATATATGAATGAATAGTTCCAACTAGCATGGCTGTACTGGTTTAAGCCCAAAACTAAACTAGTAACAGTTTCATGATAAGTCAGACTAGCATAAATAGGTCTAAAGATAAATCTTTATGGAACATCATCCAAAAAACACTCTACCAGATCACTAAATCATCCAATCCACAACTAAGCATACTAGGATATGTTGACATCAATGAGAACCATTAATGACAACAACAATGATAGCATCACCATCAAATTCTAACATCTACTACTCATAATACTGCGATTGAAATTTTAGTCTTGTGTTGAGTTTATTGGTTTAGCATTACTATAGTTCCTTAATGTTACTATTGATGGTACAACTGAGGTTGATGACTAGGTTGGAGTTTGCAGTTTGATTTCTTGTAATGTCAGTTTTGTTACTAGGTTTAATACTCTACTATTGTTGTTGTTCTCTAATAGTAGAGATTTTTTTAATACCAGTCTGAGATATCTTCAATATTCTTTGGATATGTTGGAAATTATGTTTTTGACTGATAAACGTAATCATACTTGGTCATATAGTATGTTTTTTGTTATATGTGTTTTGCAACTGATCCATGATGCATTGATGATCTATATTTGATGTGTTCAATTATGCTATGGTTTTCTGTGTGTGGATGTGTTATCTTATTTGGGGCCATTCTTTTGGTCCAAATACACCTTACAAATAAAATTGGAATGTTAATTTAGGTCTCACCTTGGTGCATGGATATTTTCATGGTTCAAGTTGCATTGGAAGATTTTTTTTGGATAACTATTTTTACAAGATTCATTGTCTATCTACATGTTACATTTCAGAGAATTTTTTTGGTGATGTGCAATCTATTAGATCTATCTTAGAGGAATTTGTTGTGATATATTTGGATCCCCTCTTTCTCATAGACTGTACCAACTTGTGTATCTTGGGTCATGTAATAATGATTTGATTTAGTTGTGGCTAGAATTCAATAGAGATTTTGATGATCTACCTCATATTTAAGGAGTACATTCAAGGTTAGAGAGTTTTGATAAAGTGCACATGTATGGAAGGGCGAAAAAGTGTGGTGTGAAGTAAAGAAAAAAGGAAGAAGAAAAGAGTGTGGGTGAATATGAAGTGCAAAAATCGAAACTTCAAGAAAATATATTTAGAGACAAAGTGCTAAGACAATATGCCATGACTTTGGTTTCTTGATGTTGATGTTCAAGGATATATTCATGTTCAAGAGATTCTTTTTTGGTCTCTTGATGTTGATGTTCAAGGATAGATTCATGTTCAAGAGATTCTTCTCATTTCAATTATGAGATTCATGTTGTTGTTGGATGCTAGTGAATTTGTTGGAAGCCTTTTGTATCTTTTCCTATGACAGTGAGTTTTTAGTTGTACAAGTCCTTTCTATCTTGACATAAGGTAGTGAGCGCTAGTTGTACAAGTCATTCAGGTGTTGTTTCTCCTTGGAAGTGATCCTAAATCATTTTTTTCAAGTTATACATATTGTGATTTTGATTCTCACTATGGTTTTTCCCAGTTTTGGGTTTCCCATGTAAATATGAAGTTCTTGTGTTGATTATGCTTTGTGTTTTGAGGTTTCATTGAATTAAGTTGTTTATTATGACTTTAAGTATATTAAGATCCAAATTAAAGTTATTATTTCTGTCCAAGCTAACTCACCAACCCCCTCAATCCTATTGTGTGTTCAATAATAGCCATCTTCATGCTAAGGATTTTTTATTATTAATTTGGCATGCCTATGCCATTGGTGCTAGCTTCATTTTTACAACTAAATCATCATAATTAGAAGGAAACTTAACAATTTTACCTTGAAACAAACAATCCCCCTTTTCCACAAACCAAAAAAATTGCCTTTAAATTGGTCCCCATGATGTCCTTTGAGAAAATCCTAATCCGTATTGCATGGAGCTGGTTCACATGAATCATGAGGATGTGTGATGATATGTGTCATTGGGTGGATGCTCTTGAGAATATTCCAAATTTATTTACTTTAGGATCCACCATGCCAACACATGTCCTAGGTGGGGGTTATGTAGAGGGTTTGAGTTTGGCATCTCGATCATATATGTACAGTAGCAGTGCGGTAGCATGAGAGAGAAGGGAAAACCTTTGGTTGTTGAAAATTGAATTTAGGAAAGCCAACCACTATATATAATATCTAGAGGGAGTACTTAAAAAAAATACAAGAATTATGATAAAAAAAGTAAATAAATAAAATACTTATTAGTTGTCTACATTTTGTCTCTTTGTGAAACAATGCAATTTATCACATTATTTAAAAGAAGAAAAATATAGTGGGTAGGAAAAGGATAACAAATGGAAGTATGATTCCCTAGTCATGGGAAGTAGAAGGATTATGGGTTAGAAGGATGATGCCCCTTAAGAGGACATGTGGGCTAAAATAAAACATGTGTACTATCAAAAGCAAAGGTTGGGGGTTAGAGATAAGAAGATGGTAATATTAGGATTATGGAAAGGTGATTTATTGAGAGGGGAGGGGTGAATGATTAACTCTATTTAAACTTTTATTCTCAATCCACAAGATAATATCCTTCATTAACCGACTGTCGTATTCATTGTTACCATTCATTTATGAACATAATTGAAATGTGAATATATCTAAACTATAAATAAGCATTCATTGAACTTCACACATTTGACACAAATATTTTGGTATCACACAAAGCCTTGTTAGAAGGTAAAAACTGCGGTAGGTATGAAACCCACAAAGCTTCACTACTGCAATAATAAAGTTTCTTGTTAGGGCATACAATTTTGATCACTTTTGATGATCTTACCCTGTTAGGAGTAACATTTAAGACCTGTTAAGATCTACCTTGTTAGAGGATTTTAGCAACACTCATTAAATGTGCACTCGGTTAAGAGATTTTACAATGAGATGGTTAAGTCTACTCTGTTAAGAGATTCCTACTACAATTGTTAGAAAGTAACAACATAAATGATTTGGTTGTTGCAACTTACTTTGTATAATATCAGATCATCTTAGCCCTTATCTGAAATCACCTTCCTGTGATGGATATCAACAATGTCTCCTCAAATTACTACTCAGTAGCCTTTGTTCTGTTTCTAATATAAACCTTTATACTCAGTGAATACTTAGCATCATAACCATGGTTTGATCTTCAGATGTCTTCTCCTAGCAACTACTTCACATTATTGCTATTCTGATATGTTGTCTTGACAATACTTAAATCATAATAATTTAGACCTAATTAAGGTTATGGAATCATCTAGAAAATATTTGATCAATGATCTATATGAATAACCTCATTCAAATATGCATAGGGATCATCACCAATCCATTTGAAATCTCCAATAAATCTTTACCTTGATTTATGTAAACCATTATCTAGATCGGTAAAAACTGTTTGCCTTGTTTTCAGTGTCATTACAAAACTTCTATGTAAATCTTGCATTGCTCGGTAAACACTGTATCTCTGCCTCAGTAAAATACTAATGCTTGGTAATCAGGTATACTTGGTAATATGTGGCTCAATGTCAATGCTTGGTCAAGTTTGTGCTCGCTTAACATATCTTTCTCCTTATGTTTTGCTTGGTTACTATACTTAGTTCTTTGACTGACTTGTCTATTTTCTTTTCTTTACTGATTATGTGTGTGGCACTAATGATAACACTTAATGAAATTAGGTGTAACATTCTCCCCCTTTGGCATTAGTGAAAAAACACATATGTATGCCATTTTTCAAAAACTTGTAAACTCACCGTGAGAATACTAATACTCGATAAAGTACATACTATACATATTATTCCCTTTTTTGATAGTAATGCCAAAAAATATGTACTTACAGCTTATAAAAAATATTCTTATGGGTTTTTTGTAGGTTTTCCAAGAGGTTTTTCTATTCCTCCTTTAGACTTTCTAAGGCAATTTGTTCTATGCCTAACTATGCATGCATATAAAAAATGTGATCAACTGCAAAAATCTCGAGGGCGGTAATCAATTCTTTTGTCTTCTTGACATGATTCTACATCACCTCAATGTGTGGTAATAACTCAACCTATAGCACAATTATTTGATCTCTTATTCAGTCTTCTTCTTTTCTCAAATCATGGTGCATCCCATGAATATGTTTTACCTTTGAATAATGCTCTTGAAATGCATGGGGTTTAGTGATGAGTTTGTCTGCACTCTTCTTTAAGTCTTCATCCAATTGCTTCAATTGATCATGAATATCTACAGTAAAACAATCTAAAGTGCACAATTTTTGCAAAATAGTAAGAATTTTTTGAATTATACCTTCAATGTCGTTTACTATTTTAGAAATTTTTACCTTATTTGTTTCCACTACTTGGCTGATCTTCTCGGTGACTTTGTACTCAATCTTATTTTTAGCTCTTTCTTTAATTTTATTTTCTGTATCAGTAGTAGGAGCATTGATCTTCTCAGTTAAGATAAAAAGTTGGTCAATGATAGGTGTGCTTTCATCAACATTGACATTAGGTACAACTTGCATCAATATTTCTTTGACATCTTCAAGCACCTGTTTATTCTTATTTTCATGCCTCATCTACTCTTGAGCTTTTTTCCTAGTGAATAACTCTCCATATTTTCTAAGAGCTTCAGCGTCCAATGTCCTCGGGTCACAATTCAGTATTTCAATAATTTCATCAAGTGGGACTGGACCTTTACTTGCATGTTTCTTTCTTTTCTTCTTCTCTTGCTTGCTTGATAATGGTGATTGATTAAGTGGAACTAGAGCCTGTTGCTCCTGATGAATCTTTGGTGGCTTGGTAGATATATTTTCTTCCTTGTCCTGCCCCATAGAAATCACCTCAGTCTGAGGTCCTAGGGCTTGTGGCATTGTGCCTATAGTAGAGACATCTAATTTGTTTGTATCTTCATCTCCTTGATCATTTACCTCCACATTTGTGGTCTCAGTGTCTTTTTCTGCTTCATCACCCTTGTCATCAACTGTATCCTTTTCTTTCTTGGGTGGTATACTCTCTTGTGTTTCAATTTATTAAGGTTGATTATAAATAATAGAATTAAATAAATTCAAATAATCTATATCTTGTACCATTTCAGTTTGTTGCTCGGTAGCTGTATCAATTGCTTGTACAAGAATAGGTAAATCACCTGATATATGTTCTCTAGCTACTTTGGTAGATTGTTCTTCTTCTTGATTCTTGGTAGCAAAATTAATATGTTCATCATCCTTTGCTTCCTCATCGAGGTCTCCTTCTGTAATGTCTTCTATGAGTATTTCTTCTTCCCTTGTTTTCTTCAACATCTCAAGAATATCTTCCATTAAAGTTTGTGCAACATATAAGAAATCTTCAACATATGTTTGGTCTTTTGTCTGCTTAGTGTGTGAGATGTGAATAGGCTCTTGTTTTGTGTCAAAATCAACATCTATCTATACATCTTTTCCTCTAACTGGCATAGATTGCTCAGTGTCAACTACAGATGCAGTTTGCTTGGTTTCATCTTTTGAACTAAGAATTTTAGTCCATATCTTAGTACTTTCTTCATCAACTTCTTGCAATTTTCCTTGTAGTACATTAAGTTCCCTTGATTTCATCAAAAAAATGTTGACATATGTTTGCATTGTAGATTCCATCTATGGAATTGATAGATTAGGCATTGCTAAAATTAGGGACCTTTCTCTCATCTTTTTCTCTGTGTTTAAGGCATAGGTCCATCTAGCTGAAACTTTATTATACAATTCTTCATGTATTATATGAGAAAATTCAACTATTACTCTTTTAAATTTACACATCATATCAATGATAGCCTCTTCAAGTTTGTCTTGGTCCAGCTCTTAATTCAGGCTTGAATATCTTTGAACTTTAGGATAACTTAGTCCTCCTCTTTCTCTTATTCCATTTGCAATTTCATCAATTGTCTGTGGTGTTTTATTCATTACAACTCTAAATTGACTATTTTATTCTTCCTCTGAGTCAATGTCATCCTTTTTTCTGATTAGTCTTCTCCTCTTCTTACCTTCTGGTAACTCGGTGGTAGCTTGTTTACCTCTTTTCATTTGATAGGTTTTGGTCGGTGCAGGTTTAGTGATCTTAGCAACTCCTCTTATTTGAGGTGGGGTGTTACCTATAGTAGACCTTGTCCTTGCGTGTGTTGTTGGTTCAAATTGTTTTATTTTACCTTTTACTACCTTTGGTGACTTTTCTCGCTCTTCTTTTTCTGACTCAATTTCTTCTTCTTCATCGACCGATCTCTTCTCCTCAGTTGCTTCTTCAACCAACTTCTCTGTTTCTTCTTCTTCAACATCACCATGTCATTTCTTTAAGGTTCCAATGATTTTCTTTGATTTACTTCCTATCTTTTCTCCAACTAATTCCACTTTTATTCTTTTCTTGGCTTCTTCATATGTTCCAAATCTTGTAGCCCCTTTGTCTTTTGGTTTTGCTAATAATGTTTCTATTGACCTAGTAGCTCGGTTAATATCCAATTCATACTCCATGGGTGGAAGCCATGCAGTTCTCGGTTCAACTACCTTGATGAGTGTGGTGTTGATATCCACTAAGAAACATACATCATTCTTTTATTTTTCAATAAGTTGACTTGGGATTCTATATCTTTATGCATTCTATCCTTAAACTTACTAAAATAATCATCCATAACTGGTTCAAAATTGTTGTCTAGACTATTAATGAATTCATCGATTTGAAGAATCATGGGCTTGTCAATATCCCATTCTATATTATCAATCAAGGGAAATGAATTCTGCAAGTAGAAAAACATACATACCAATAATGATCCAAACTTGTATGTATTAGACTTTGCAACTCAGATTGTTCTCATATTCTCTTCCAGTTGCCTCAACATAAGTTCATCTAGGTCAAGTTGTAGACCTTTCTTCATGATCTTGTATGCAATATCTACAACGCCGCCTGGAACGTTGTTCGGTCTGCTGGATTGAAATATTTTGTATGCAATCACATATGCTCCAAATTTGGTCTCAGGGTCATGAATGGTGTTTATCTTCACTCCTCTCCCATCCCAGTCGGCTCTAGTTAGTTTCTCAATCTCGTTCTTCGATGGATTCCTTAGGGATTTGGATTTGTCACATACTGGGTACCCTATAACCATATGAATCACATCCTTAGTGATTTTCACCGGCTCATCTAATCACATCTTCTCATCATGAACTCAGCTAAGAATGATTCTTATCCATTCGGTCTTGAACTCCTTCATGAAATGCAGTGCATTTTTTAAACCTTTTACCTCCAAATGCTTGTGTTCATCCTTCAACTTTCCATCCTTGCATAGTTTCTAATAGGTAGATTGGAGCTCAAAATCACCTCTCATTTATCTTGCAGTGAATATATGACCTAATATTCTTAACCAATAAAACCCTTGGTGGTATTGACGAAAATGTACCTTTGTCATTGATTTGTGCTATGATTTTTGGATGTAACTTGTAATTGGGTTCTTCATATGATGAGTTCTTGATCAATGTAACTTTCCTTTTCTTGCCAGCCTTTGATTGAATGGATTTCGATGCAAATGCCTCGTTGTCAATAAATTAGGGCTTTGATAAATCTATGTTCAAACACTCGGTTATGCTTCAAACCTTCCTAAATAACCTTCAATCACTCTGGAGAACTCACAAATCACTGTATTTTCTTGGAATCTGGTTTCTCACTCTTCGCTTTGTTTTGCTTTGGTTTTTCTCTTCGAATGCAATGTGACTAATGAATAGATCCAATGTGTATTTATACCCAAAAACACTTTTTGACATAAGTATGGTGCAATAAATGCCTTACCACTCGGTCAATAAACAATCACTCAGTTTTCTCCATTCTATCTACATTAGATACTTTAGCTTGGTTTACACTACCAGGGCTCGGTTGATACCATCTTTGATTACGCAAGTTGGTTACCTTCACCACTTTCACTGACTGACAATCACTTACTCGGTCTAGCTTTGGCAACTATCCTCACTTCAAGTTAATAACATATAACAACCTAGTGCATCTTAATTCAGGCTGATATGGTATTCATACAATAGATATAAGGAACTAATGTAAGATATAACTAATTAAGATTCATTTCCCATACCTGCTTGATTGACTTAAGTAGAAGTGGTGAAATCACCTAATCCATAGGATGAGGTGTCATCGACTATTGTGCGTGTTCCTCCATTTTCTTCTGTTGATCTTCTCCATATTTGGCTCATCTGCCTTCTAATTCCATCAATGGTGTTTTCATTCATATCTTCATTTGGTTCTGGTGCTCGGTTTTTGCAGCCTTTTCTTAGGTGACTGACCATATGACAGTGTAGACATGCCATTCTAGAATTTGTCCAATTTTGAGATCTTTTTCTCCAATGTAGTCTCATACAATTTGCAAAAATATGACCATATCTTCCATAGGTAGTACAATTAACCCATTTGTTGTAATCCCAAGTATAAGAGTTACCTTGTCTTCTTGATTGATATGTATTGTTTTGTCTCTTTGGTTTCCAAACTAACTTCAACTGTGCCCTGCATTCCTGTGACATATGACCATTCTTGTTGCAAATACTACAATGACTATCCATGTAGTGCCTCTTAAGTGACTTGTTTATCTTTGATCTATATTCAAGTGCTTGATGTCCATATTTGTTGCAATTGTAACAATAACCATCAAATTTAGGAATAGTATTGGGAGTACCTTTAGCTTTACTTACTTTACTCTTGAAAACATTTTCTGTATGACTTGGTTTCCCACAATTATAGCATGAGAACTTCTTAGGTTTTGGATTTGCATAGGCATTCCTTTGCTCTACATGTTTTGATGATTCTCCTTGCTCGGTATATCCTAATCTAGTGGTGTTGTCTAGTCTCCTCTAACTCCTTAAGAATTCATCCATCTTTTTGGTGCTTTCCTAAGCTTTCCTAATCAATTCATTGTTTTGTTGTTGCATCTTCAATTCATTTTTTAGTCTTTCATTTTCTTCCCTTAATTCACCAATTTCTCCCAATTTTGTAGCAAGCTCATCGTTCACCCTGTTAACTTCTTGACTTATGATAACCATTTGATTAGCAATTTCAAAATAATGCTCGGTCAACCTTAGTATTTCAGATTCTTTTTCTTCCAATTTTTTAGTCATTTGTCTTTTGTCCTCAACAACCGTGTTTCTCCCTTGTTCAACTTGTCTTGTACAATTCATAACTTTAATCATTCTCACCATTTGTGTTTCTTGTCCAATTTGTATTACTTTCAGATGCTCGCTGAGGTGTTGATTCTTTTCTGACAGATTTGAAATTGTTCCTTCAGATGCATCGGATACACTTTCGGATCTTTTAGATAATTCCTCAATCTCCTCTTCCTGATACTGAGTGTCATTTTTGTCAAAGTGTGAATTCCTTCCTTTTTCTCAATGACTCCCTCAGCTTTTCTTTGATATCTTTAAGTTGTTGTAGGGTAATATGCAACTCCAATTTTTGATTTTCAATTATCTTGTCAAGATTGTACCTTTCCATCTCTATGGATCTTTCCTCTTCAGTGATTACAATTCTTTAACAAGAGAACAAGCTCTGATACCAATTGTTGGGATTATGGAAATGTGAGTTACTGAGAGGGGAGGGGTGAATCAATAACCCTAAAAAATTTTATTCTCAATTCATAAGATAATATCCTTCATTAACCGACTGTCATATTCATAGTTACCATTCATTCATGAACATAACTGAAATGTAAATACATCTAAACTATCAAATAAGCATTCATGAAACTTCACACATTTGACACAAAGATTTTGGTATTGCAGAAACCCTTGTTAGAAGGTAAAAACTATGGTGGGGATGAAACCCACAAAAATTCACTACTGCAATAGTAAAGTTGTTTGTTAGGACATACAATTTTGATCACTTGTGATGATCTTACCCTATTAGGAGTAATATTTAAGACCTGTTAAGATCTACCTTGTTAGAGGATTTTAACAATATTCATTAAGTGTGCACTCGGTTAAGATATTTTACAATGAGATGGTTAAGTCTACTATGTTAAGAGATTCCTGCTACAATTGTTAGAAATTAACAACATAAATGATCTGGTTGTTGCAACTTACTTTGCAGAATATTAGATCTGCTTAGCTCTTATCTGAAATCACCTTTCTATGATAGATATCAACAATGTCTCCTCAAATTACTGCTTCTCATATAAACCTTTATACTCAGTCAATACTTAGCATCATAACCCTGGTTTGATCTTTAGATGCCTTCTCCTGGCGGCTACTTCACATTACTGTTATTCTAATACGTTGTCTTGACAATACTTAAATCATAAAGATTTAGACCTAATTAGGGTTATGAAATCATCTAGAAAACATTTGATCAATGATCCATATGGATAACCTAATTCAAATCTGCATAGGGATCATCACGAATCCATTTGAAATTGCCAAGAAATCTTTACCTCAATTTATGTAAACCATTTTCTAGATCGATAAAAATTGTTTGCCTTGTTTTCAGTGTCATTACAAACTTCTATGTAAATCCTGCATTGCTCGGTAAATACTGTATCTTTGCCTCGGTAAAATACTGGTGTTCGGTAATCAAGTATACTTGGTTATCACTGTACTGAGTAACATGTGGTTCAGTGTCGATGCTCGGTCAAGTTTGTGCTAGGTTAACATATCTTTCTCCTTATGCTCTGCTCAGTTACTATACTTAGTGCTTTGACTGACTTGTCTGTTTTATTTTCTTTACTGATAATATGTGTGGCACTAATGACAACACTTAATGCAATTAGGTGTAATAGGTAAATCATTGGCCATTGGACTGGTCATGAAGAGGATAAGAAGACTATTTATGGGTAGACAAAAATGATGAAAAATTGTGATTTTTATAGTGCTATATCATTATTGAGTCAATGTTCATAGATTCACAGTCATGTCCCTATGGATGATAAGGCATATTACATATATAATAGAGAAACAATTATATTCCACAATAGAGAGACTCATAGATACCTTTGAGCCAACCAGAAATGGATGGAGATAGCTACATTTCAAAGTCAATAATGGCTTTATATGTTAGTTCGACTAGATCTTAGTGGTCCATAGAATAGTGGGGCCTCACACGCTCACATGTCTATAGAGGGGTTCTTCATGTCTATAAATTGTAGTCCCACTATAAAGGTAGAGAACAAGCTCCCTAAAATCACAATGAACCACACCATAATTGAATAAAGGGTTGTGTGTGCATACATGCATACATAGGGGAACCTACTATTCTAAATATAGTGGTGGTGGGGATTTATAGACATAGATGTTGATCTGTTTGTTTCACTAGTTTCATAAAAAAGGTACTAAAAGAGTTTTTTGGTAAATTTCTTATTGTTTACTTGGATGATATTTTTAATTTCAGTAAGACATTAGACCAACATTTGATGCATCTTTGTAAGGTATTTGAATATTTAAGATAAGAAAAGTTGTTGATTAACCCAAAAACGTACAAGTTTGTGAATAAAGAGTTGTTGTAACTAGGATTTATCGTCTCAACAAATGGTCGTAGAATGGACCCCAAAAAGGTAAATAGACCATCCTCAAATGGCCTACACCATAGAGTGCTACCATGGTGATATATTTTCATGGTTTAGAAAGTTTTTATAGAAATTTTATCAAGGTTATTAGTAGTATTTATGCACCATTAACTAAAACAATGGGAGGAGATAAGAAAGAGTTCAAATGAACTATAAGGGCAATAAGGAGTTTTAATATGTTGCGAAGCAAAGTTACAAAGAAACCTATTTTTGGAAATTCTAGATTTTAATAATGTATTTCAATTATATTATGATGCTAGTGGCAATGCAATTGGATTTTTTTGAATGATTCCCAAAAGAAAATATTTGAATAGTCAAGGAGAGTTGAATCAAATACATTTGAGATAGGTTGAGTTTTTCTAGAGTTATACTTTTGTTTCTAGACATAGGAGTGGAAAGTCCAATAGAGTTGAAGATGCCTTGAGTAAAAGGAAACATTTGTTGACAAAGATGCAGATTGAAGTTTTTGGGTTCAATGAACTCAAGTGTTTGTATATGGAGGATCTTAATTTTCCAGAGGCTTGGAGAGCTTTCATGAATCTTGTTACTTTAGATAGGACCAAGTGGTTGGATCTTATAACCCAAGATGGAGTTCTATTTAGAGGAAGCCACCTGAGCATTCCAGATAATTCTATGAGGGTGAACCTAATTAAGGAGAAGCATAGTGGAGGATTGGTTTGACACTTTGGTCATACTAAGACAATTACTCTTGTTATTGAACATTATTATTGGTCATAGTTTTAGTAGGATAAAGAGGTGTGTTTAGATTTGTAGAGAATGCCAAATGGAGAATGGAAAATGTTAGAATGTATGGTTGTATCTGTTGGCAAGTGGCCAAGGATGTATAGCTTGTATGTTTCCATTTATTGCAACACCACTTATTGGTATGGTCACTTGGAGTACAATTCAGTTTTGGGTATCCAATCTTGAAAAAATGACTAAGTCCACAAGCAATCTCCTATATACAGTTGCACTTTTTTTCTTGGCGAGCATAGTATATGGTGAGTTAAGTCATGTGTGCTTAGATGAAGGTAGTATGGAGTGTTGTATGGCTTCAGTTATGGTCGCTTGTATTTTGGAGTTGTCTGGCGAGAGTTACAACGTGTTTATGGTATGCAAGTACAATATAGCAACAGAATAGGGCAGATGAAAGGTCACGATGATTGAGTAACGCGTGGATTTCAATAGTGCTATTTTGGATTTAGGTCGGGTACTATCCCATATTGATGGATGTGTGATCACCTATTGTGTATTTTCTATTGGGTTATGTGTTGGACGTGTTTTGTGAAGAATTAGTTAGCCAACTAAGAAACAAAGTTGATCGGGTATATATATGTGTGAAGTTTTGGGCTACAAGGTTTATGTATGAGGTAGTGATGATATGTGATGACTGATGAAGTGAAGGTTCTATTATTATTGTTGTGAGATTCAACTGGAACTAATTTGGCATAGTGGATGCTATTATAGTTCACTTTTGCTGTTGTAAAAGAATTTTGTAATACTAGACAATGAGTCCTTTGTAAGAGCAGTGTGCTCCGTTTTGTAACCACCTCTAACAAGGTTATAGACTCCTAACAAGGTCTATCCTCTAACAAGGACATGTACTAATGTAATATTCTTCTCCTAACAGAGTAAGGTCTTCTAACAAGGACATTATACTCTTAGTGCATATATTGTGGGTACCATCCCTACCAGGGCTTCCCCTTGGCCAAGGTTTCCTTGAAAAAAAATCACGGTGTTATGAATTATCTACTTTATGAATATGTTCTTTTCATTTCAACAGTTTCATTGTTCAGTTTGAAATGTTTAAATTTAATAGTAAAGTGTTGTGATATTGATTCATCCCCCCTCTTAGTATTGCTTGATCCTAATAGTATCAACCATTTCTTGTACCAAAGAGGCCATGAGAGAAAAATTAATATGTATTTTTTTTGGTTTACCAAGGACTTAGAGAGGACATAATTCTATTTTTATGGTAGTAGACATATTCTCAAAGATGAAACATTTTACTCCTTTTAAGAAGACCAACAATTCCATTCATGTTATAGAGTTATTTTGTAGAGAGGTGGTGAGACTTCATGGTCTACCAAAGAGCATAGTTTTAGATTGAGAAACTAAGTTTGTTGGTTAGTTCTAGAGAACATTACATAAATTGTTGATGATGGATTTGAAGTTTAGTTCAAAACACCACCTATAGACTAATGGAAAAAGAAAAGTGGTGAATAGGAGTTTGGGTAACTTGTTGAGATACTTGGTAGGAGACAAGCTTAAGGGATGAGATTTGATTTTACCATAGGAAAAATTTCTTACAACAATTATATCAATATGAGCACTTGTAAATCAAAATTATAGATTATATATTGAAGTAGTTTGAAAAATGCTTCATAGTTAAAGAAGATAGATAAAGGAGAAAAAAGTAGCACTAAAGTCAAATATTTTGTCGAGAACTGAAAGAATTTTCTCGAAGAGGTAAGAAAACATATTAATAAGATGAATATTCAGTACAAGGATAATGTATATTAGAGGGGTATATAAAAGGAATTCCAAATCAGAGATAAAGTCATGGTTCATATTAGAAAAAGATATATTTCCAATGGGAACCTATAATAAATTGAAGATGAAGAAATTCAGGCCATGCAAAATCTTAAAGAAGCATGATTTAGGCAATGTTTATGAATTAGAATTACCAAGTGGACTTATTTCACTAATATTTAATATTTCAAATTTGATAAAGGATCACAAAGGGGGCATTGACATTAAATAGAAGAAGAATCGTGGAATAATCTAGTACATACTTTAGAAAAGGAGGAGATATAAGTCATCTTGCATATCTATGCGGGTAGAAGCACAAGAAACATGCAATACAAAGTGTAATTGGTTAAGTGGAAAAGAACACCTATTGAAGATTCATCATGACTATCTAAGGCAAAGGTTGGTCATCTTAATTTCCCTTAGAACACCTAAGATGTCAAAAGGTCACTTCTCAAATTAGTCCGAGTGTCTGATGCAAGAGCATCTAAGATATAAGAGAAATCTTCCATCACCCAAAAATATTATTTAGTTTTCTATAAGGGCTATTTTTTTGGTAAGGTTATGATTTTTTGTAAGTGTTAGTTTTGGAGGAAATCTTACACAAGCCTCCTAAATGGTGAAATATAGCTAACAATGAAAGAGTCACCCCAATATCTTATGGTATTTCAGAGATATGTGATTTTTCTAGGAAATTTCTCAAAAAAAAACTACAAATAAAATTATGAGGGTCTTAGAAGCTACCATTATAGGTTACCTCGAAAGATATCAAATGATAAATGGTGATTAAAGATATAATGACCAAATTAAATGTTAGATATAGGAGGCACTAAGAGGGGGGGTGGGTGGTGGTGAATCAGTGTAATCGGGAAATGAACCAATTCAACCAGTAATCTAGTTATGCTTATTAAAAAATTCCAAATAATAAAACATGCAAGTGTAACTATGCAATAGAAGTAAAACAATTTAAGCATCCATAATGCATAACACATAACACCACTATTTTTATCATGGAAACCCTTGTTAGAGGATGAAAACCATGGTGGGGATGATGCCCATGATTCTCTCCAACTATAGTAAAAAAGTTGCCCTGTTAGGATCTTACAATACCTAGTTACAAGTGCCAAAAGACCTATTAGAGTCTACCTCGCTAGACAATTTAGAACTCAAATTAAGAAGTCACCCTGTTAAAGGATTTATACAATAAGACCCATTAAAGTCCACCTTATTAAAGGATTCAACTTGCTACAACTGTTAGGAAACAACAAGAAATTTGATATATAGAATATCAACTCCTTTTATTGATCAGATCCTCTATAATTTTCAAACTCTGGTGCACTTTACTACTTCTGCCTCTGATTGCAACACCCAAACTTACAATCACAACCCTAAATCATACAATTTAGATCACCTTTATACTGATGTTCTTAAGTTGGCTAAGACTTAGAAAATGTTTTACAAGTTGGCCCACCACCTTGACCAAACTCATAGAAAACAACACCAATCATAGATAACATGTCATCCCAAAATGCAATAACCAAAATATATTGACATGTCAGCCCAAAAATTAACCACCTTGATCATCTGATTATCAGGAACCAATTGGTAGCACATTCGATTCACAAAAAATACACCACAAAAATGCTAACTCACCCAAAACATTGAGTTATTGATTGCGGTTATAGAATTGTAGTTTTCTGACATTGGTAAACCACCAAGAACAATCGCATCAACCAAAATGTCCTCTAACTCAATTGCCACTCAAAACATTCTCTGTTATTGTCTTCCCATTTACAGTCAAAACACTTAGCTTAATTAGTTGTACCAATCCATCTGATCGATCGGTATCTATAACTTAATCATAGAGTTTCCATCAATGACAAACTCTTAAACATTAACATTACACAACAGTGCATCTCAACTCCAAAATCCATCATAATGCAAACATTAAATGTTAGTCCCAAGGGTCCCAGATTATTGAGAGGGGGGGAGGGTGGATCAGTAATCAAGATATCTGTAACTTTTTACTTCTTTAACAAAAATTTAACATTCATTGATTTACCGATTTAGTAAGAAAATGAAACTTAAACCAAATAAACACATCCACCATAAAGAATGCAACACATAACACAAATATTTTTCCCATGGAAAACCAAATGGTTGAAAACCACATGTGAGACGAGACTCGCAAATTTTGTACTTTTTTGAAGTACACCCTGTGAGGAGCTTAACCTTGTTAGGAGCTTATAAAGACATTGTTAGGTGCCACCCAATTATGGGATTTACCTCTAGCCCTGTTAGGATATTTACCCTGTTAGGAGTAGCCTAGTTAGAGGACTTAAAACACTAGCTAAAGTGTCACCTTGTTAAAGGATTTATATATAAGACATGTTAAAGTCCACCGAGTTAAGTGATTTAACTTGTTGTAGTTGTTAGAAAACAACAAAGGGTTGATTTGGAAATTAGCAACTCCTTTTCTTGATCAGATCCTTTGAAATTCATACGTTTTCTCCTTAGACAACTTTGGAATACCATTTCACCATCACAATCATGATCTAAACACACAAATCTTCAAATTCATGATATAAATATCACTTCTCAAGCCCTAAAATGTTTCATCAACCTAACACCTCATCCAACACTTCAAAATGCCTTTCCAATCTTCACACCCAGAAAGATCGTGCCAAGACACACATCCCAATATAATAACCATCTTTACCAAACAGGTCGACCTGAGGATAGACCCTTACAATTTATTTTACAAAGAATAGTCAAACATGTTTTGGCCAACTCAACCTTCATCTTGATAAAACATCTATCTCGATCAACACAATGCCAAATCATCACCATAAATGAATTGAAACACATCAACATGACAACTGGAACATAAATCATTCATCGCAAAATGCTTATTGGTCGCCAACAAAAGATCTACCATCGGTAACACAAGAACACTCACTAGACACTGAAACAACTTTTGTAGCCACAAAACATGCTCACAGGTCAACCAAATCAATTGTTGTCATAACCATGAGCTCAACATAGTATCAAAAACACCATACTATGATTGCATCACCTAACTCATCATAGATTTGATAAACCAATCAAATTACTCATTGTCAGTCACAAACTATTCTAGCAGTTGCCTTGTCACACTTCAATCACTCATAACTTACTCAAATCATACAATCAATAGTTACGATCATACAGTTAACATCTAGAGGCATCCCCAAGTCTCCCTTAAGAATCGTGACCATTGGAACCAATGTTCATCCTTCTCTCATGCTTGGCAACACACTAAGAACACTAGGTCAATACTTGACATTAATGACAACATAATAACTCATTATATCAATACCAAAACTGTAACATATTCTCACTAACCATCACTACATCATCTATGCTAACCATCAATCCAATTCTTTCTCCATGGCCTTAGCACATTCTTCATTCTTCAATGCCTCACCTATAGACTTAGGTTCATGTTAAAAAATCAGACAGGTACATTCTCTGATCTTTCTTCTAGTATGAACACTGAAATTTTTATCACCAATAATCTGATCAGTAGAATGAATCAACTTTACATACCTTGGTATCATCAGTTCAAGTCTAGGAGCCTCCTCTACCGATTGAACTAGTTCATCCTCATTGTTATGATTTTCAACTTCTTGCTCCACTGGTTGAACATATACAATCCCCTGATCATATCCTAGTCTATCTTTGCTGGAACCATCATTCTTCTCTAGGAATTCATCAATCCTCACATTTTTACTTTCTATCAACTTGTTGGTTCTCTTGTTCAAACACTCGTATACTTTACTTTTTGTAGAATATCTTAGGAATATTCCTTCATCACTCGTAGGATCAAATTCCCATGTATAGTCATCTCTTTTTATTTAGCATCTACTCCCAAAAAATTTGAAGTGCTTCACACTAGGAGTGTGACCATGCCATAACTCATAAGAAGTCCTATCGGTGCCCTTCTTCACTTGTACTCGATTCAAAGTATAAACAATAGTGTTGACGACTTCTCTCCAAAACATTTGAGGCACATCTCTTTGAATCATCATAGTTCTAGCAACATCTATAATAGATCTATTCCTTCTCTGTACAATCCCATTTTCCTGAGGAATTCTAGGTGTTGACATTTTCCTTTTAATTCCATTTACTTCACAAAACTCAGTGAATTCCAAAGATGTGAACTTACCACCTCTATTAGATCTCAAACACTTTAGACTCTTACCAGTTTCCTTTTCAACTTTGGATTTGAATATCTTAAACAAATAGAATGCATTTGATTTGTCCTTTTAGAAAAGTAACCCACATCATTCTAGAAAAATCATCAAGAAAATCATAAAGGACTTATCTCCATGATAACTTCTTGTTCTCATAGGACCATACAAATCAATATGAACTAAATCCACAATACCTTTAGATGAAAAAGATTTACTGATAAAAACTGAATTAGTTAGCTTTCCCAACTGACATTCCTTGCACATGACATTATTTAGCTTCACTAGTTATGGAAAACCTCTAATAATATTTATCTTACTCACTTAGATAAAACTATCAAATTTAACATGACAAAATCTCATATGCCACAACCAACTATCATCAACTTTTGCAATCAGACAACTCTTTATCTCCATGATAGCTTCTTGTTCTCATAGGACCACACAAATCAATATAAACTAAATCTAAAATGCCTAGTGTTCCACAAGGACGTGTCCCCCGCCCTATTTCCCGCGCTCCCATCCCGAGGACGGGAATTTCCTGTCCCCAATGTTGTTCCAAAAATGCAAAAAAAGGAAACATTTCAGAAACGGTGTTTCATGCAAAATAGGGGACTTGGGAACGCCATTAGGTCCCGGGGACTGCCTAGCCGTCCCCGGTACCTAATGGCGTCCCCTTTTTTCCAACCCCAAAAAAACATACGCTGTTTTACAAAAAGTCACTTTTTTTTTAATTTTTTATTGCTAGGCAGGCCCCACATGGGTAGAAATAACAATTAAAAACTATGGAACCGTATTTGGAGGCTAAAAAGTTAAATCTTCTTCATTTCTTCATTTCAACCATTCTTGGCAAGAAAAAAAAGAGAGCAGCAGCAAGAAAATTTTCATTTTTGAGTTGCAAGAGGAGGGTTTTCAGTTTTGTTAATGTGCTATGTATTCAACTTCTAGAATGTCTACGGTGAATGATTTATCAATGTCATGATATGTATATTTGAATTCTCTCTCTCTATATAAAAATTCCCCTATTTTTTAATAGCCGTCCCCTAACATCCTGTCCCCTAAAATTTGACTTTGAACCGTACTCATACCGGAAACACGTCCTTGTCCCCTAAAACGTCCCTGTCCCGGAAACTCTGTGGAACATAGAAAATACCTTTAGATGAAAAAGATTTACTGATAAAAACCGAACTAGTTAGCTTTCCCAACTGACATTCCTTGCACATGACATCATCTAGCTTCACTAGTTATGGAAAACCTCTAATAATATTTATCTTACTCAATTTTGCAACAATCCTTGCACCTGAACGGGTAACTTAGATTTTTTGTTAACATGACAAAGTAGCAAGGTTGAGATCATATATACTTTAAATTTTTTACAATAATTGAAGGGATGATGAATTTTGATGTGCCATATATGTTTGACCTTTAGAACAGATAAATGAACTTAAGACTATTCCCAAGATAACAACTTGAATTGGCAATATAAATGCAATTACATTTCATATTTAGACAGATTACAAATATTTTCACATATCAAATATAAGATTACAAATATAAAGGGTTACATATTCAAGGTCAGTCAATTCTAGTTAAAAAAGGCCTTATTATGGTGACAAATGGATTCATTCAAGAAATAATTTTGCCAATCCAGTATTCAGTGTGTGAAGACTGTGTCATTCTTTCTGGGCGGTCTGTCAGGTATTGTACCTATAGCAAAGAAAATTTTAAATGAAACACATAAATCAGGCTCTTTTTCAAGGTTAGTAAGTAATAGCACAAACCAGAAAAGCACTACAAAAGGAGAGAAAAATAAATCTAATAGACATAATGGCAGTTGCAGTTTTTGAATTTTGGACCTGGTTTGAATTTTGAGGCCTCATGCCGTGCCAATTCTGGAGGCACTGAACTATTGCTTTGGATGAGCATCTACAAAAAAGTATTCCATTGAATGTCAGTCTATTACAAATTACAATATATACCTTGATTCTATTTAGAAAATTCAAAATAGAGATACAAAATGTGAGAGAAAAGCTTCATAAACAGCAGAGATTGCTTATGCTTAACAAAAGCATTTGATACCCAACTGGTTTGTTATAATTGGTTTTTCCCTGTTTAGCTCATTGTTGGATGCAAGTTAATTAAAAATAACTTCTGTGAAATATCAGAATAGTTCAAGAAATGCTAGTGCAATAGCAGTCTCAATGATACTGTTCACCTGTTTTAAATCATAGAAGACATCACTGTCATAGTGTGTCAAGAATGTAGTTGCCACCCCAGTCTTGCCAGCACGTCCAGTACGCCCTAAAACATGCAGTAAACTCTAGTAACAATTTGGACATGTGACAACAACATAATGATTATCAAATACATTTCATAATATCAGATTCATTTTCAACTCGCATACCAATACGGTGGGTGTACATTTCAATGTTTGATGGCATGTCATAATTGATCACATGTGCAACATCCTGCAATCAACATCCAAAGATCAATTGTGTTTAAGAGTTTCAAGTGCCTCCTTTTGAAAAACAAAATTTGCAATACCTAAGAACTGAAACTTTACTGCTAGAATTAAAACCAATACAAACATTAATCAAGTATATAAATCATATCTTGATTGAAATTTAATGAACCAGCATTTGTTGGCAGTTGGTGTTGCCATTGATGTTGAGATGAGCTCAGCTGGCTCTCAATAACAATTTAGCTTTTATAATTAAATTGCAATTGTTTTTTTTTGTGTTTTCCATACAAACATGAATTTTGTAAGAATTTTGATATCGCTCTGATACCATGTAAGAATTTGCCTAAGGCAAAGAATAAAAGCCAAGATCTAGAAGCTCAAGAGATAGCACAAGAGAGACAAAATATGATATGATCAACTAATCAAATAATGAACAATAGATAGAATTGATTGAATATACAATGTAGGAGTGCCTAAATATATAAGCAATGCAATGATATCTAGAAGATACGCAAGTGATAAGATCACAACTAGACATGGTGGAATCACATGTCCACCAAAGGTGGATCATCCTCCATTGTACATGAAAGTATGTGCAACATGTGCAACAATGAGAGGATTATAATGTGATAAGATCACTAAAGGTGGATCTCACACACAAAGAGGTATGAGAAGACAACTATGACCACCTAAAGTGGAAATTCTCCTAACCATGTGCTAAAAAAAAATGCAAACTCCTAGGTGTCACAATGACAACTAATATGCAAATGCATTATCCTAAGCAAATTTAAGTAAAGTGTAATTAGTAAATACTTAATTACACCAACACCCCCCCTTAAGTGCAACTTAGGGGAATGCACTTAAGCTCACAATGCAAAATGGGTCCTGGCTACTAGGCCATGTTAGGTACCCATGTACAAAATGCAAGAACAATACAATCTCTCATAAAGTGGAGAAAGAGGGAAAACCTCATGGGAAAAACCCTCCCCCAAAAAGAGAGATGAATACAAGATGCATGTATGGATGGAGTAATCAAGACCCCCCAATTATGACATACATCATGCATATACAATAAAAAATCCCCCCAAAGAAAGGAAACAAGGAGACATGATATCCCCCCCATAATAAGTAATCTCCTCCAAGGATGGTAAGTGCTTGAAGACAAAACATAGTCCAATGCCTACAAACAACATTTCTCCTCTTAGGAAGAAGATACACCAAGTATAGATGTAAGAAGGCTTCCCATTGTGGATAGGAAGTAGGAAGGGGAATCCAAATGAAGTATGATGTCTCTGAAGTATGCCAAAGTGTCACCATGTCCTTGGTTGATTAAGATGCCACGAACCAATCAGGAGAAAGCCCAGTAGAAGAAGGTGACAAACAAGGAAACAATGATAACTGATCCATGTAAGAACTTGGATCAAACTCCAAAGACAAAGATGCCTCCTCAAATGAAGTAGGAAGAGAAGCAAGAAAGTCCCCCCCTCAATGTAGAATATACACCCATGATATATGCACCTGGATCAATGTAGAAACTACACCAAGAAAACTGAATGATGTTCCTCCCCTTAGGAAGAGACAAGTCCATAGGTGTATCAATGAATCCTCCCCAATCTATAGGAAGAATCCTCAAAATGTATGATGTCTTAGGAAACTGAATAGGAGTCTCCAACACATGAGTATGATCAACCTTAACCATGAGATGTGACATATCAAGTGAAGTTTGAGACTCATCAAAACCAATCTCCAAAGACTCAAATGTCTTCTGTGAAGTTAAAGAGACCTCCTCCAAATTTTGTATCAAAGGATCCACAATCATGTCAATCTCGAAAGAAAGATCAAGTGGAGAATGAAGCTGAGGGTCAACATGCTCCCTCACAACACCTGAAGAAGGATCATCCTCAACAAAGAGAAGATGAATGTCATCAATGAAGTCTCCCAAATTTGAAATGTAGGACTCCAAAAACAAACTTGCAATGTCTGTCAAGTAGTCATCCCATGGAACCAAATCTGGAAGACAATGAATATCTTGTTGCACTGAATCACAAGAGCCAATGGCTATAGGAAGACATACATCATCAAGAGATGTGATCTCAGTAGGAGGAGCTGCAACTGGAGGTTCTAGATGTTTTGGAAGTGGAGGAATATGTGGATCTCCATACATTTCCCAAAGAACAGTCCAAAGATCAGGAACTTTTTCTGTCTCATCATCATAGTCATCAAGGGACTCCATAACATCCATATCCATATTCAAATAGATAATCTTCATAACTTCTATGTAAGAGTCAAGATTGAAAGGACTTTTAGGTCTATACTCATACAAATAGGACAATAGGTTATGCTCACTAAGATGAGCAAGAACCAATTCACTCCATTGCTTATAGTTCCTTCTTGTCAACTTAATTAAATCGCCCATGATGTACTTCTCACATGAAACAATGAGACCAAAAAATTAATGTACCCCCCAAAATGCAATGAGCCAAAGAACCCCCCCAAAATAGATGATTTTGACACTTTATATATAGTGCATGTACAATTGCCACTTGCCAAAATGAATCAAAGTGGACTTCTGATTTTGATGTTTACAACAGAAAATATGAAGCTATAATAGACTCAAACAAATAAGACACAAGATCTCTCAAGGATCTAACAAATTACAAGTGCCAAAAATAGGCCAAAATAGACCAAATTCTGAAAGTACTGTCTACTCAAAATTTTTCCAAACTGATACCAGATTTGGAAAGTAGACAAAAAATCATGAACTTTCAAAAAAAATAGCACTTGAAAATGTGTCCATATGAGCCTGAACGAAGCCTCTACAGTTGTAAAAATCAGAATTTGCAATTTTTAGAAAATATCATAAATAGAGATCAAAAATCACCTGCACCATTGTGTAGATTGTGAAATTCTACCTCAAAACAAAAAAAAATTGCTCGAAAAAAAAGTCCGGATGACTGAGATATCGCTGTTTGAAAATCGCCTCTGAAATTATTTTTTCTGAATCGCCGCCGCCGAACCTTGAAAATTCAAATGGCTCTAGATTTGGCTTCAAATGTCCGATTTAAATGAAACAAAATTCGATTTAGGGGTTTTTGGACCTCCTCAATGTGATGCCAACCTCTAATTTACACTAGCAAGCTCCAATTTTGACCTGTAATAAAAATCTCTCCAAATAGGCTATGTAATGAAACTCCTATGGCTCTCCAATGGCTATGTAATGAAGACTCATTTGGCTCTGATACCATGTAAGAATTTTGATATCGCTCTGATACCATGTAAGAATTTGCCTAAGGCAAAGAATAAAAGCCAAGATCTAGAAGCTCAAGAGATAGCACAAGAGAGACAAAATATGATATGATCAACTAATCAAATAATGAACAATAGATAGAATTGATTGAATATACAATGTAGGAGTGCCTAAATATATAGGCAATGCAATGATATCTAGAAGATATGCAAGTGATAAGATCACAACTAGACATGGTGGAATCACATGTCCACCAAAGGTGGATCATCCTCCATTGTACATGAAAGTATGTGCAACATGTGCAACAATGAGAGGATGATAATGTGATAAGATCACTAAAGGTGGATCTCACACACAAAGAGGTATGAGAAGACAACTATGACCACCTAAAGTGGAGATTCTCCTAACCATGTGCTGAAAAGAAATGCAAACTCCTAGGTGTCACAATGACAACTAATATGCAAATGCATTATCCTAAGCAAACTTAAGTAAAGTGTAATTAGTAAATACTTAATTACACCAACAAATTTTCATAAACTTTTCAAATACCACATGACAATAGTTCAATAATTCAATTCACAAATGCATTTTGATTGCACTATAAAATAAGAATTAAATTATATTGTTATTGAATGACAATAACAATGATATCTAAAAAGTTCAAAGCACCTTAATATCAAAGAACGTGACTGCTGTAGAAGTAATTCAGTCTTCAAATTCCTAACGCAGCCCCTTCAATTCCAAATGCAGCACTTAGAAAAAATGAACATTGGCTGCCAAAGTAGTCACACAGCCATATAAAACACTTCCAACCTCAAGGAAGTCATAACACAACAAATATTGAATGAAGTCCAGCCACTTTGGAAGGTAAACAAGCCTCAAGGAACCCTCACGCAGCCTTCCAACAGTCTCCAACAACCAACAACGAAGTATGGTATACTTCCAGCATAGTATGGTTCTGTAGATAATTCAGTACGGCAGAAATAAATGCACACAACAACCTTGAAATTAAATATATTCACTCACTTCCAGCCAAGGATAATTCTGATTTAATCCATCTTTGCATTCCAACAGTGTATTGAGTGTTCTCTCCAAAATCTGAAGACCAAACACAAGATTTGTTTAAAACTCTCTCCAAGGATGAAGACCAAGTTCCAAAACCCTAGCTCTCCAAAGAAAATCAATTTTCTCCTCCAAAGAAACTTTTCACACTTCACAAATTTTATCAAATGACATAAGGTATTTGAGAATGAGCTCTCAAGTCCATTTTTATTCTTTCTTGTGAGAGCTCAAACACAATTCTTACCAATGTGGGATAAATAGATCTACTTTTCCTTTTTAATAATTCATTTACTCCAATACTTTAAATTAATACCTTGGCTTAGGCTTCCATGAATTAATAAAATAAATGGCCCCTTCCCATGATGACTCAACCCTCAACTTAAGTGAAATTATAACTTTATAATAAGTCATTTAATGATTTAATTATAATTTGGCCACCAAAATAATAATAACTCCCAAAATACTTATCATTTTAAAATGTCGTCTGAAACAAGAGTCACACCTATTATTTCCCCACGTGACCAAATGCACTTTCCAAAAATATAAAGGGTCCTCGAACAACATCAGGCTTACTATAAATAGTAAACATGACAACACTATAGCAAATGAAGTCTAAATGACGTCAAACCAAAGCATACTGAATCTTGAAGTAGATACCCATTGAAAGAGACCCTCTATCCATCCTCATTAGCCTACGAGGGTCACATGATAGGCTAATCCCAAGAGCCTGAAAAAACGGGGACATTACAGTCCTCCCTTCCCAAGATTGCTTGTCCTCCAGCAATCAGGAAAAACAAAGCAACATCACCGCCCACTTGGATCTCAAGGATGGTCATGTGTAATGTCTCTATCATCAGCAAAATCCTGTAAAGAAATCATCGGCATCAAAAGTACCAGCAACATCTGAGATACTGAACTCAACACCCAAACTAAAGATGCTGCAACAGGATCACCACGTGGGAGAAACTCAACCGAGAGTAACTCACACGGGAGTAACTCAACCCACAGACTCGACTTGCCCCCAGTCTTCGTGCTAACCAAACCATCATATCAGTCATCAAATGGATGCACTGAAGAACTCTGCAACTGGTAGATGTCCTGAACGTGAGGATCGAAAGTGAAACTGTAAGCACTCCTCACTGTGTACACCCCTATAAACTGCTCAGCTATGCCTGACTGTCCTCCTGTGAAATCTGCCTGATAACCAAGTATACAAATCGGATCCCAAACATCATCATCATCATGATCGTACAACACCTGTAAGGGACCATCACTGAGCTCAAACAACGGATTGTCATAAGTCATAATGACATCCGCATCAAATAAGGGATTGTTTACAAAGTGAACTAATCCCATCTGCTGGTCTAAGCTAGGTATTTGTAAGCTGTGAGAGACATGATGAGTAACCGGCTCTATCTGAATTGATTCATGCCTCTATAAATCCTCCCTATCTGCAATAAGTCCCTATAAATTATGATCCTGGGACCTATCATCATCAAATAACCAGTCTGAGTCATCACCCAACATTTGATATGATAATCCAGACTCGTTGCAGCATGAAGCATCCTCATAGATAACATCAGTAGTGTCTACATCATCAATGCCAATATCACATACCTGTAAAACCTCTGATATCACATGCTGCTGCCAACGTGACTCACTGCTGTCATAGAAATCAGAATTAGAACTCGCATTTAGCATGCAATCTTGAAAACTAACACTCCCATCATGTGAGTCAAAACCTATAGTGATATCCTAAGTCACAAGGTTTGAGTTCGACAACTATAAAATTCGGATGAAGTTCGGCAAGGGCAAAAAATTCGAAAAAAAATTTGGCATAAAATTTGCTTTATATAATTTGTTTTAAAATATAAATATATCTAGTAATTTATTTTTATTTTTTTCTTTTGACTCTTAAATTAAAAATAATACTAGTTTTCATTTTAAAAAACATGAAACTTTAAAAACAAAATAAAATCACTAAACTATATCTTGTAAAACATAAAATGAAAATATATTAAGTTTTTATTTTAACTTTACAAAACAAAATAATTAATAATAAAAATAAAAAAATTAAGATTTATTATATTTAAGTTTTAACATATTAACACAATAATAAATAAACTAATAATAAATAATTTATATACCAAATATTAATGTTTTAATAAAAAAAAATATACATAAAACTTATAAATAATAAATAAACTTAAATCTTTTTAATATTAAGAAGTAAATAAAAATAACATAATTATAAATGTTATTTTAAAAACATTGAAAAATAAAAATGAAACCTAAAAACGAAACAAAATATTAAATAGAATAGTTTCACTTTCGGCAGCCTCCATTCCGTTATCTGCACGGCAACGGGAGAGCTCGACCTGCCTCCATTCCGTTCTCTGCATGGTGCGGTGTTGAGTTGCAGTCACGACACTAGAAGAGACTCGCAACAGACGCCTTCAAAAGATTGCAGAACAAACTCGCAACAAATGCCTTCAAAAGAGTGCTATTTCACTGAACTGAAAGCTTTAATTACAGAGAAAAGAGAAAACTAACAGAAGACCTTAAAAAGATGCTTATTTAAATATGTTTTAAGAAATGTAGAAGTTACTTTTTCCGTCGTACGAATTTTATCTGAATTTATACGAATTTTTAAATTTTTTTATAAGTTCGCCGAATTTCGAACTTGAAGCCGAAAATTCGGCGAACCTTGTGACACAGGTGATATCCACAACATCCTCTACACTTGCCCTGTCATCAACGACATCAATAGGTTCAAACATAGGACTGCTGTCATAAAAATCAAAACCTGTATCGTTAGTAATTTCATTGCTACCAGTTGATGTAGGGCTGCCATCAATGGTGGCTATCATGTCATCAACATTCTCATGATCACGAGCTCTTGTCACATGGAAATGCTGAGACTCAATGCAACTGTCCTCAAGCAAGTCTATCATAACTATATGCTCTTGGGAAGAGCCTCCAACATCACATGTATAGGGACTAATAACTGCCTCATTGACCAAAAGCTCCACTACCTGATGGTTGCTGGTTGCAGAAGCTACACCTGGACAATCCTCTTGGTTCTCTTCTTGTTTTCTATGTGAGGAAGACCTTTTAAAAATAGAAACCATATACCTTGCCACATTGTCTATGGTTGACGGATTTGAAAGCAAAGCACTCCTCCTTTCTTGATTTTGTATAAGCTTTTCCATACTTTCCATCATGGCATTTGTTTGCTTCCTAAGATTACCATGTTATTCAACTGCTTTCCCTGTTTACTACCCTCTGGTAGAGGTGAAGCTCTACCCCTGCGGACATAATGCATACCATGCACAAACCTGTCTGCCATAGCTAAGCCTTCATAACCTCCACGCTAGCAAGATCAAAGCTCTGATACCACTGTGATGAGCCCAGCTGACTCTCAATAACAATCTGGCTTTTATAATTAAATTGCAATTGTTTTTTTTTGTGTTTTCTATACAAATATGAATTTTCATAAACTTTTCAAATACCACATGACAATAGTTCAATAATTCAATTCCCAAATGCACTTTGATTGCACTATAAAATCAGAATTAAATTATATTGTTATTAAATGACAATAACAATGATATCTAAAAATTTCAAGGCACCTTAATATCAAAGAATGTGACCCTTGTAGAAGTAATTCAGTCTTCAAATTCCTAACGCAGCCCCTTCAATTCCAAACGCAGCACTTAGAAAAAATGAACATTGGCTGCCAAAGTAGTCACACAGCCATATAAAACACTTCCAACCTCAAGGAAGTCATAACACAACAAATATTGAATGAAGTCCAGCCACTTTGGAAGGTAAACAAGCCTCAAAGAACCCTCACGCAGCCTTCCAACAGTTCCAACAACCAACAACGAAGTATGGTATACTTCCAGCATAGTACGGTTCTGTAGATAATTCTGTACGACAACAATAAATGCACACAACAACCTTGAAATTAAATAGATTCACTCACTTCCAGCCAAGGATAATTCTGATTTAATCCATCTTTGCATTCCAACAGTGTATTGAGTGTTCTCTCCAGAATCTGAAGACCAAACACAAGAAATTCGCAGTAGAACTCTCTCCAAGGATGAAGACCAAGTTCCAAAACCCTAGCTCTCCAAAGAAAATCAATTTTCTCCTCCAAAGAAACTTTTCACACTTCACAAATTTTATCAAATGACATAAAGTATTTGAGAATGAGCTCTAAGTCCCTTTTTATTCTTTCTTGTGAGAGCTCAAACACAATTCTTACCAATGTGGGATAAATAGATATACTTTTCCTGTTTAATAATTCATTTACTCCAATACTTTAAATTAATACTTTGGCTTAGGCTTCCATGAATTAATTAAATAAATGGCCCCTTCCCATGATGACTCAACCCTCAACTTAAGTGAAATTATAAAGTTAAATTATAACTTTATAATAAGCCATTTAATGATTTAATAATAATTTGGCCTCCAAAATAATAATAACTCCCAAAATACTTATCATTTTAAAATGTCGTCTGAAACAAGAGTCACAGCTATTATTTCCCCATGTGACCAAATGCACTTTCCAAAAATAGAAAGGGTCCTTCTCGAACAACATCAAGCTTACTATAAATAGTAAATGTGGCAAAACTATAGCAAATGAAGTCCAAATGACGTCAAACCAAAGCATACTGAATCCTGAAGTAGATGCCCACTGAAAGAGACCCTCTGTCCATCCTCATTAACCTACGAGGGTCACATGATAGGCTAATCCCAAGAGCCTGAAAAAACGGGGACATTACAGATGTCAACCCTCTGATTGCTGGCAGTAATTTAATGAACCAACATTTGTTGGCAGTTGGTGTTGCCATTGATGTCAACCCTCTGATTGCTGGGAATTATGAGATTACTGATATGTATTGCGGTGTTACTTGTGATGTCAACCCTCTGCTATGATTGTCAAGATGCAGAAGATTGTTGAAGAGGGGATATTTTGGTATGCTCGATTGTGGATGTCCACCTACTTGGTGTTGATGTCTACATATACTTGGTGATGTGGCTACAATGTACTATGATTTATTTCCCTCAGCAATGTTGTCCCATTGGTTGTTGATGATGTGACTGCTGTGACAAGTTGTTGTTCAGTTGTGTTGTTGACCAGAGTTGTTACCATGCTGATGCAGTAAGGTTGGATGTCAACCATCTTTTGTGTTGACAATGATGTGATGGAGATCACACTTTGAGATAAGGATCAGAAGTATTGAGATGTGGATCACACTTCAATTTGTTCAGCTAGATGATGGTATCTTTATTTCTCAGGCTGAGTGTGGTATCTTGATATCTTGCAATCAAACATACCACATGCATTATATCAGGTCTAGAAGCAGCCAAATACAACAATACTCCAATCATAGATCTATAGGGAGTCTGATCAACTTGAAAAGTGATTGTGGAGAGATTGTTGAACAAGAATCAGATGATTGTAAGTGTTGTCATCAATGACAAGGGGGAAAATTGTTTGCTGTTGGTGTTGTCATTGATGTCAACCCTCTCCTTCCTGGCTGTTATGAGATTGTTGATATGTGTTGTGGTGTTGTTTGTGATGTCAACCCTCTACTATGATTGTGAAGATGTGGAGAGATTGTTGAACGTGGATATTCTGGACCCTGGTATTAGGATGTAGAAGGCATATGCTTGTGCAGTGTGTAATGTCCCCTTTTTAGCCAGTGTTAGAGGACTAGTTGTTAGCCTATTATTGTGTCCCTCGTAGGCTAATTATTGTGGATAGAGGGACTTTTGAGGCAGAGGCTTGGTTAATGGAGGTTTTTGTCTTTTACAGAATTTAGTATGTTCCAATTTGGTCTTCGTTTGACTCAGATTGGACTTCGTTTGGGCTCAATTTCATATACTTACTATTCATAGTAAGTCTGAGGTTGATAGAGATGAACCCTCTCTATTTTTAGTAAAGCAGTCATATGGACAAAGGATGCAGTGGTTGATTCCCTAGTTCAAAAGACTTGTCAAAATAATGAGTAATTAATGAGATATTTAAATTTAATGGCCTTTAATGATGTTTAATTATTTAAGTTATATTATAAAACTATAAATTGTCTTTATAATAAAGTGGGGGCCATGTTGAGGGTAATGAGTAATTAATACTCATTGATTAAAAATGTGCTTTATTAATGATATATTATAAAGTCAACTCATTATTATAAAAGCAAATATCATAATCATTAAAGAGCCTTGCTAATGAAGATTCATGGGTAAATATTATAAAAGAGCCTTGGAGAGAAAAAAAAAGGCATTCTATTGAGCATTGATATTTTGTGAATTTGTTCTTGAGCCAAGGGTTTCAAGTTTATCATCTGAAAGAATTGGGAATTCTTCTTAGAGTTGCACTTTGAACCTGTGAAACACCAAGTGAATTGCACTTGCTAGTGGCTTACCTCAAGGCCATCGATTGTGCTTGAACCATAATTGAATTGTAGGAAGAAGACAATGTTTGGTATCAGGCATTAATTTGCACAGATTAGAATTTGATCACTGAATGCAGATTGCATGATTCTCAGGGAACTGCGTTAATGTCTTGGCTGTTGTGGATTCACCGTGGGACAGCAGCCATTGTTTAGAGGCTGCCGTCATCTAGTATTGGTACGATCAAGGTCTATAGAGCCGCCATTAATCACTAGGGGATGTTGACTGCATGAAGGTATAAGTGTTTGATGCAGCTATATTGTTCAAGCAGGCTGTGTTTGAATTTACTGGCCTGCTGTGGTCAATGTGAAGGATTGAATCTCAGTATACAATGGCAACATGATTTATTACTGGGACTGCGATTGAAGGGGGAGACACGTTCCGTGTCTTAGATGCCAACATTTTTGCTTCCAAGCAATAAGGCAAGGGGATCTGCATTGTAGTAGCTGCGTTATACATATTGGAGAATCCTCGTAGCTGCCAAGTCAATTCCAGGTTCCTTAGATTACATCTGATATTTGTGGATGCATGTCAATCTGGGATTGTGAATATTTTCATCATATGATTTAGAGTATAAAGAATTAGCGTGCTTAATAGTGCAATTGCATTTGAAGTTTCCTGCTCTTAATTTCTTAATTTCAAAACAATCAAAAGTATATATATTTCAAGAAATTGAAAAGTGTTTACACACTGCAAAGACCAATCAATAAACAGAGCTAGCATGCAAACTGTTTGACCCCTAAAAATTGAGTTTCTAGTGGTAGAACCAGCTGGGGTTCTTACAGTGGTATCAGAGCTTGCATACTAAGTGTTTGACCAAATGTCAAACATTCAAATTTCAAAACAATATATACCGTTGGTTTAGCAATCTAGTGTTCTGTCAGAGATAGAACCACAGGGGGTTCTTACAGTGGTATCAAAGCAGTTTCTTGCCATCTTGTTGCAGGTTGGGAATTAGAATTTCATATTTGAGTGATATTTGAGTGACTAACACTCTTGCTTTGTTTCAATCATGGAAAAAACTAGAGAAGAAATTGAATTGGAAGCTGATATAATTTTTAAAAAATACCATAAAATGCCAGATAAGTTTAAAAAATTAGATGGTTTTGATGGTTTCTTGGATTACTTGCTTGGCTTCAATTTGGAAGTGACTGATATAGTGAATATATTTGAGGGAACTATGGGGAAACAATAGTGCAAGGTATATTTGACACTCGTTCAGGGAAACCTATTGAATCAGTTTGCCATAATAAACAACTTAGGTGTGAAATTTGGAAGTTCTTCATATATGCAGTGAGGTTTGAGGATGACAACAAAAATTCAGTTTCTCGCAACAGCAGCTTAAACTCTTTGCATTATTATGAGGTAACAACCATTTCACTTAAGGAACATGCTTCTAGTTTGTTGCCACATGAAGGTACTAAAAAATTGGGTGCTAAAAATGAGACCGGTGATGTAGATTCATGCCATGATGAGTTTGATTTTGGAAATCAAACCATGAGAAAAATATCAGAAAATTCATCTATTGGTAGTAGATCCTAGGATCGTGACTTACAGGAACCTGCAGTTATATTGGAAGTGGAAGTGGGCATAGAGATGGTCAAAACAACAGCTTCCCCTTTACCAATTGAGCCGTCTTTTGAGGTACATACCAGAAGTACCTTGGTTGATGATATGTGCACTAATGATAGCACACATGATGTTGATCGCGAGGTGCGCATTGCGGATACAACATCCTTTCATAGTGCAGATTTTGATTCTGAGAGCTTGCATGAGTGCCATGAATTCCAGAGACATCAATTGGTTGGGCAATTAAAAGTGAATGATAGTATGATCGCCACAACCATTGAGCATTTTGACGTTGCTTGCCAGATGTTAGCCACCTATGGTTGGAGCACTCCTATGATAGATGGGCACCATGATGGTAGTCTTTCCCTTACAAAGAGTTATTGGCTGACAAAGACTATCTTCTCGAGTGTAAATGCACTTGTTATGATGCACTGAGGGGAAAGGAGGATGAGGTAGATGAGCTCACTCATGAGCTTGAGATGACCAGACTTATTGGAGAGCACCCAATTGGCCCTTCAGAAGTCACAGTCTCGGTTAGAGGAGTTTACCGTGGAGTTGGGTCGGGCACAGTCTTCGCCAACTACAGGCATAGTTTAGTTCTCTATAGTGAAAGTTGGCGATGACCTTATACCCACAGGTTTTAGTTGTGAGCCGGTTAAAGATGTGGCCACTCTTATCATAGTTACAGGTGCAGATGATATGGTCGAGATGAGTGCATTTGTAGAGGGTAGTGGAGAACCACATGTTGCATTAGGTTCTCTTGTGGTTACATCTACTGTGGGAGTTGTTGGTGACGAGTCAACTGATAGAGCTTATATTCAGAACTATGACAGTCAATGCTTAACCGAAGTGGGAGCCTTTTATTGGGACTGCATAGGGAGGAGAGCTCATCACTACTTTTCTGATCCACACATAGAGGATTTGATGATGCATCAGTGTGGATTGGTTTAGAGGTTGTAGCAACCTTTGGGGGATGAGTATTTTTCATCAGCAGTAGATGGGATCAGTGACTGCAAGTTGGATTTCTTGCAGGATCTGCACATCCATGGTAGTTTAACAAAGGATGGAGATAGTGGTAGCGATACACTTTCAAATGTTCTTATCTCCATAGTACAGATGGATGTGAGTTCAGTGTGCTTTGGGACCTGAGTGATGATAGGACAAGCACTGTAGGTTGGATAGGTCCCATTGATTGGCTTCACCGCTTTGGGCACAGTGAAGTTGAGCAACAGAAGTCTAAGGATGTTCTGTTCAGAGTTTGGGATCCTTCTAGTGCATCGAGATTTCAAACAAGGCTCTCAGAGGAGTTTTGGGATGTGTACATGGTGTTGAGTACATATGGTTTTACTTTTGACCCTCATATGCATGATCTCTTTCAGGTGCACAATTCAATTGCGCACATGTTGGACGATATGTATGTTAGGTCACTTTAAGCAGTTTGGGGAAGCAAGCCTTCTCAGCCTACCAAGTTGCTTCCCTTTGAGATGTTCACTCCTAGGACACCTACAACCAGATTTGATTCAATTTGGCAGGTTTAGTCAGTTGTGCTGGTGATGATATTACAAGAGCTAGTTAGTGATTGCAGGGACATTACATAGTCTTACCCTTGGGATCCAGATGGACTGATGTGTTATTTGTTTTTGAGATTGCTTGGGGACAAGCAATTTCAGGGAGGGTGGATTGTAATGTCCCCTTTTTAGCCGGTGTTAGAGGATGAGTTGTTAGCCTATTATTGTGTCCCTCGGAGGCTAATTATTGCGGATACAGGGACTTCTGAGGCAGAGGCTTGGTTAATGGAGGTTCTTGTCTTCTCCAGAATTCAATTTGTTCCGGTTTGGTCTTCATTTGGCTCAGATTGGACTTTGTTTGGGCTCAATTTCATATACTTAATATTCATAGTAAGTTTGATGTTGATAGATATGGGCCCTTTCTATTTTTAGTAAGGTATTCATACAAATAGAGGATGCAGTGGTTGACTCCTTGGTCCAGATGGCTCATCAAAATAATGAGTATTTAACGAAATATTTATATTTTAATGGCCTTCAATTGATGTTTAATTATTCAAGTTATATTATAAAGTTATAAATTGACTTTATAATAAAGTGGGGGCCATGTTGAGGCTAATGAGTAATTAATACTCATTGATTAAAAGTGTGCTTTATTAATGATATATTATAGAGTCAACTCATTTTTTATTATGGCAAAAACGGGTTTTGAAGGGACCCAAAACCCTTTACAAAAGATAAAACCATGAAGTTCTACCAGACAAGACATACCAAAAAGACAACAAGACTAGATACATAAAGAAAAAGACAGACCCAACCCCAAACCATAACAAAGCAAGCACAAAACAACTTTACATCAGAAAAAACAGAGCTAACCCAGGTTTTGAGGGTCTTTGCGGCCTCTTCTTCCATCTGTTCCATCCTCTGAGAAGCCTCTTTCAGATCATTGATATCCCGAGGAATGGTGAAGGTCTTCTTCTTAGTACTGGCACATGCCCTCTTACTAGGACCCTCAATATCCTCACACCTACCATCCTTGTCCTGCTCAAGATCCACAATGGATCTATCCTGATAAAATGTCTCCAACCTAGCCACCAAAATCTTCATATTATTAGTTGAGAACTTAAAAACCTTGTGACTCTGCTCCATTATCTTTCTCAGGGTATAATCACACTTCTCAATCCTCTGGTTCATGTCTTCAACCTTCTTTTCAAGAATTTCCCTAGTCTTTTCAATCACCTTGACATTCTTCTTTAAACAATTGGTGATCACATCTTTCTCTTTCTCCATCCAAAAAGCACAAGTAGATAGCTTAGGGGAGGTCTTCTTGGGATCAAGAGGCATGACAGAAACCCCTTGATCACCACCCCTTAACCTGCATCTCCTCAAACTTTGAAGACAGAGCCCGATAATTCAAACGAAGAGCTTTAATTTCGTGGAAGAGCCACCTCACTACCCTAAAAAAATTCACCGAATTGTTCTTCGCCGTCTCCAAAACACCAAAGTGCAGCTCCATCTTGGGGTCAAAATCTTGGGAATCAAACTCCCTAGAAGTAGTAGGGGAGACACCATATTTTTCATTCAGGCTATGGGTCCTTTCAGACCCAACAGGAGAGACAGAACCATCATGCTCCTAAGAAAACAAAACTCATTATTATAAAAGCAAATAAAGAGCCTTGCTAATGAAGATTCATGGGGAAATATTATAAAAGAGTCTTGGAGAGAACAAAAGGCATTCTATCGAGCATTGATATTTTGTGAATTTGTTCTTGAGCCAAGGGTTTCAAGTTTATGATATGAAAGACTAGGGAATTCTTCTTTACAGTTGCACTTTGATTTTGTGAAACACCAGGTGAATTGTGCTTGCTGGTGGCTTACCTCAGGGCCATCGATTGTGCTTAAACCGTAATTGAATTGTACGAAGAAGATAGTGTTTGGTATCAGACATTAATTTGCAAAGATTGGAATTTGATCACTGAATGCAGATAGCATGATTCTCAAGGAACTGCGTTAATGTCCTGGCTGCTCTGGATTCACCGTGGGACATAAGTCATTGTTTAGAGGCTGCCGTCATCTAGTATTGGTATGATCAAGGTCTATAGAGCTGCCATTAATCACTAGGGGATGTTGACTGCATGAAGGTATAAGTGTTTGATGCAGCAATATTGAAAGCAAGCTGCATTTGAATTTACTGGCCTGCTGTGGTCAATGTGAAGGATCGAATCTCAGTATACAGTGTTGGCATATTTAAGTTGTCATTGGATAAGTGTAGAGCAAACATCAATCCCACTGGTGAACCGGTAGACCGAACAAAGGATATGTATCGGTAGATCAAACAGTGTACATAGAACCGGTTTTGTAGTACATACAGGGGATGTATGGAAAACCAGGTACAAGAGTATACCGGTCAACTCCGCACCGGATTATGCGGAGCTGTCTGAGTTAAAACCGGATTATACAGAGCATTCACCGTTTAGAATTAGAGTTAGCTTTTTAACAGGAGTTAGTTTTATTTCTATGCAGATGTTTCAAGGTAAACTCAAGATCATCTCGCAAAGCTTTTTAGTTGCATGATTTATGGATGAGTTTATAGCTTGGCGGTACTATGAGTTGAGTTTTTATTAAGATTAATTTCTTATAAATACAGGTCATAGGATACAAAAGAGTTGTTGAAAATATAGAGCAGGAGAGAGATATCTTCTGAGAGAAGCTACGGTCACAAGAGGTGAAAGGCAAAAAGGTTCAACCGCCAGGTAGAGCAGAAAGGATAACATGTATGATCTAATCAGACAGAGAGTGTCAATTAAGATCATTGTTTTTATACAGTTAAAGCATATTCAAATCCCTCTATTAGGGTGAACCCTAATAGGTTCGTGGTATATATCCCTTAACCGGGTAGCATCTTAATTGGTGTTGAAAGTCCTTTAACAAGGCGGCTCCTAACAGATTCAAAATCTTAACTGTTCTTCTACCAAATCCGTTCTTCTACAAAGAGCTACAACCAAAAAGTCAGTAACAAAAAATCTCATCACAGATTTACTCAACATAATATTGTCATCTTAGCATGAAATTCACCATGGTTACTCCTAGAGGGGGAAAGAACAGAAAACTAAGTCATGGAGTGTCACACATGACTTCCACCATGGCTACTCTCAGAGGGTGGATCCACCATAGTTACTCCTAGAGGGTGGAAAAAGGGCTTTCACCTCAAACTTCTCTCGCAGTGAAGAATGCATTAACAAGGGATTGCACCTCAAACTTCTCCCTCATGGAGAAGAACTCATTAACAAGGATTGCACCTCGAACTTCTCCCTCACGAAGAACTCATTAACAAGGGATTGCACCTCGAACTTCTCCCTCACAAAGAAGAACTCATTAACAAGGGATTGCACCTCAAACTTCTTCACGAAGAACTCATTAACAAGGGATTGCACCTCGAACTTTTCCCTCATGGAGAAAAACTCATTAACAAGGGCTTTCACCTCAAACTTCTCCCTCACGGAGAAGAAGTCATTAACAAGGGATTGCACCTCGAACTTCTCCCTCACAGAGAAGAATTGTATTACACCACATAAAAGATCATCTGAATGTTGATACTCCCTCTGAGCTGAGACTCCCTCTCAACAGGGGCAACATTCTCACAACTTGATTATCACAATGAATTACAGAAGATTTCAATGTTTGACAAAGCAAGGAGCTTTTGCAGTCGCACTGCTACATGAGCTTGCCGATCCTTTGCAAAGGACTTGGCACTCTCTCTCTGCCACACAAGCTCCCTCTGAATATGATTTCTGCAATTGAATATTCTCCCTCTAAATGTTATTTCTTCTTCAAAGAAACTAATCGCAATGACAATCTTTATAGGTTCTTCCTCTTTAATGAAGTTGTGTCACTAATTCAGTCCCATGGCTGCATGCAACGTCCTCATGTTCATTTCTACAGCCTGCATGACTTTGCAAGAAATCTCTTGTCATCCTGTTGCTTTTCGATTCGTCCTAGAAGCATTTTTAGACAGATTAGCAATAGTTCATAGAATCAAACTATTCATGAAGAGAAATATACAAATCAATGCTAAAAGCATACATGATTCACTATTCTCAATATTATAGCATGAATTAACTACATAAAATTTATGATCAATATTCAAATACTTATCTTTTTATTGCCTAAATTTCCCCACAATCCATCAATAGATCTTTCGCCATCGCCTAGTTATCGTGCAGGCAGAGAATAAAAAATTCAAACACCAACACAAGTGCTATCCTCATGGACATGAGTGTCAAACATGCAAGCATAGACGGGCATGACAGAAACCTCCCCGTTGATGTCAAAATGGAAGCTTTGGACAAGGTTGCATGAGAAGCCTCAATAGCCAATAAAATTGTAACACCCGCAGAAAACACCAAACAACATGTTCGACACACATTAGTCATCACGATCCAATTGTCCTATTCTGGTTCAGATAGTTTCCTTAGACCCGCTCTGATACCATGTTAATGTTTTGAACTAGAATAGCATATCATGCAATAAACAAAAACTCAGAAAAGCATAAGAACAAATGACACAAATATTTATCCTGGGAAAGCCCCATACTTGAGGGAAAAACCCAGCCACACCCAAAAAATAGATCCCTTTATTGAGTTCTTCAAAATAGATAGAATGATCACTTGCTTATGATTGAATTGTTGACATAATTAAGATTGTCATTGGTTAAGTAAAGTGCAAACATCAATCCTACTGGAGCACCGGTAGACTAATCATACTCTGTAATATGCACCGGTAGACCAAACAGAGTGTTTTCAACTGGTCTTACAAGACATATAGGGAATGGATATGACCAACCGGGTATAATTTTAAATACCAGTCAACTGCATGATAATCCGAACCGGATTATGCGGAGCTGTCTTAGTTAAAACCGGATTATGTGAAACATTCACCGGTTGAAACTGAAGTTAGCTTTTTAACTGGAGTTAGCTTTATTTCTACATGAATGTTTCAAGGTAAACTCAAGATCATTTTGCAAGCTTTTTGCATTCATGATTTATGGGTGAGTTTACAACTTGGTGGAACTATGAGAAGTATTTTCTTAATAATAATAATCTCTTATAAATATAGGTTAGAGAATACACAAGAATTGTTGTTGAATATTCGGAGTAGGAGAGAGATATCTTCTGAGAGAATCTGTAGTCACGAAAAGTGAAAGGCAGAAAGGTTCAACAGCCAAGCAGAGCGAAAAAGGTAACAGGTATGATCTAATCAGACAGAAAGTGTAATCACAGATCATTGCTTTTATATTGTTAAGCATATTCAAATCCCTCTATCAGGGTGAACCCTAACAGGTTCTATGTACAAATCCCTTAACCGGGTAACATCTTAATTGGTGTTGAAAGTCCTTTCACAAGGCGACTCCTAACAGAGTCAAGATCCTAACAAGTCTTCTATCAAATCCCTTTACCGGGTAGCACTCTTACAAGTGCTTTGTAAGCTCTTAACAGGGTACCTTTATTACTGTAGTAGTGAAGTTGTGGGTTCTGTCCCACCGTGGTTTTCTCCTAATTGAGGGTTTCCACGTATATATGATGTGTTGACCTGTGTATCTCTACTTCTGTTTATGAATGTTGATTATATTCTTTTGATTCTACAAGAATACACATGCAAGGAGAAATAGAGGTAGAAATTGTATTTACTGATTCACCCCCTCTCTCAGTAACCGGTTAGGATTAACAATTGGTATCAAAGCTTTAGGTTCTCAAAGATATAAAGCTTAATCGCTTGATGAAAGATCATGGAGGGTTATAGGCATTAGAAGCAGCTTGAGGAAGCCAATGACATCATTGCCTCTCTTGAGAATAGGCTAAGAAGATCCCTTGCTAAAAGGAAGGAGCTGGCTCTACAATTGAGTGAGAGCAATGAAACAATTGAGGAACTCTCTGGTCAAAGTGGATCAAATGAAGATGAGGAGGCAGTCTCTGAGCTTATGGAGAAGAATCGAATCCTAACCGATTAGATCTCCAACCTGAAAAGGGAGCAAGAAGATAATGCCCTAAGAATGACAAAAATAATTGAGAAAAAGAGGAAAGTTGAAGATGAAAGGAACAATGCAGTGAAATCACTGACAGCCTCTAAGAGAGCAAGAAATCTGGCAAAAGATGCAGTAAGAGAAAATGATCTGGTAGTTCTGCAACTTCAAGAAGACATGCAGATAGTTACACAAAAAAATGCAAACATGCAAAAGAATTGGCATGATAAAGATGATGCATGCAAAAGATTGGCTATTGAATTGTATCAACTAAAGGAATAGATGAAAATTCTTGAAGAAAGAAATGAGACACTTAGAAGATACAATGAGAGCTCAAAAAAGCTTGATGAGCAACTGAGAGCTCAAAGAAAGCACAAGGATCCCATAGGACTTGGGTTCATTGGTCAAAGCAGCAAGGAAACTAGTGAGTACTCTGGAGTCAAGAAAGGCAAGATAGAAAAGAAGGAGAAATCAACGGAAGTCAAAGGTAAGAAGACCTTCAAAACCTCTTGCCATCACTGTGGAAAACGGGGTCATAAAACATATGACTGCAGAAATGCACTGGTAAAACCAATTACTTCTAACAGTAACTGTAGAAACTGTTACGAGTATAGCCACAAGACTTCTGAATGTAGTTCTTGTCCCAACAATGTGTCCAGTGGAAGCTTCAAAGGTTATTGCTATGCATGCAACAAGTTTGGACACAAGGCTGATGAATGCAAATTTAAAACTATGGCATTCAGATCGCCACCAAGACTGATATTCTCAAAGAGGAATGAGAACCGAAGCACAACCAACTATGCCAACTGTCGTATACATGGCCACAATAACTCCTGGTGTCATTCACCCAAGAACATAAGGGTAAATCTATGGAAGGCAACCGGGATAGTCTGTTACACCTGCAACAAAGTTGGACATTTGGTCAAAGATTGTAGGAACCAATCAGTGAACAAAAGAAGAGGATCGGTCAAACCGGTGAATGAGACCTCGTCTCCCAATCAAAAGGTCAACAAGGGGAAGGAGACTGAGAAATAAGTCAAGAAGATTTGGTTCAAGAAGGAATCCAAAAGATCCACTGAGGAGAAGACAGAGGGAAGATCATCATCTGCTGATGGTGATATCGCTTCAGCAAACTGAGCCTAAAAAGGCTTAGGGCCCGTTTGGTAGCGGACCATTTCCAGCATCTGCCTGGAATTGGCATTTTTTATTGCCCATTTCGTCGAATCCTCAATTTGGCAGTGCAATATGAAAATGGAATAGGAATATGTAAATGCTCATTTTGCCAAAAATGAGCATTTACATCTTCCATCTGAAAAGGTGGAATTGGAATTTGAATGGAGGGAAAGCAAATTTTTAAATTTCTCATGTCTACACTTAATTTTTTCATTTTTTATTTTTGTGGGGAGGGATTTAATTTTTATTTTTTTTATTGAGTGGTTTGTAACTTTTTTTTATTCGATTTTTTTCGAAAAAATTTCAAATTTTTGCCGAATTTTTTTTAAAAGTTTTTTTCCAATTTTTTTTTCAAATTTTTTGACAAATTTTTTTGTCGATTTTTTTCCAAATTTTTTTTTAAAAAATTGATTTTTTATTTTTTTGAATTTTTTCTCAAATTTTTTGTCAAATTTTGGTTGCAGTGACTGTAACTTGGTTGTCTGCCACCAACTTTGGCTGCCTAAAACAGTCTGCAATTCCATTTTAAATTTAATTCAATTAATAAAAATGAATTATTAAACTCAAAAATATTAAAACAATTCAAAAAATAAAAATAAAAAAATCATACTCAAATTCCAATTCTAGTTTCAAAAAGTGGAACCAAACGGTCCAAACATAATCCCAAAATGAAAAACCGGATTATCAAATCCATGATTTGACCATTTCCAGCATTTGATCAAATCCATCATTTCCTAATTCCCTCTACCAAACGGGGCCCTTATTAGAGAGAACCGGTAGTCCGCCTACTGTTCCCGGTAGGACTGGTGAGCAATAAACTCACACAGTCAGTAAGTAAAACCGGAAGAAGTTACTGGTCTATCATATGAACCAGACAGGTAAGTGCTGTCATCTCAACCGAGGTTTGATCAACAGGTAAATACTTAAAAACTAGTCGTCGAAGGAAAGATTAGGTAAGGTAATTAATGCTATAGCCGTTAATAAAAGTTACCGTTTGGTAATTACCATTATACCCTGAATCTATATAAGGGAAGGATGATTACTCATTTTACTTTACTTTGCGAATTGTGATTTTTGATTTCTTACGTTTGAGTAATCTTCTCGTGCTTTGATTTACGGTCATTGATAAGTTATCTTTGTAAGATCAATCAAGTGATTCTCTGTGTAAACCGGTCAAAAGCAATGGCATCATCATCTTCTGTCGTCAAGTTGATCCAAGGAAACCAATTCGATCGACCCATTTACAACATCATGCCAGTGCAGAACAGGGAAAATGGCATGTTAGGTGCGCTATCATTAGTGCCTGATGGAGTTTTGACGATTGAAGATGTAACTGCGTTCATTCACGCTAAGCAATAAGAGTTAGGTGAAACCTTCATCCAGAGCGAGTACCTCTCTCTATGCCAAGATGGAAAGCTTCAGGATAAGTATGCGAAGCTAGTGACTTTAGGGTTAATCCATGGAGTCTTTTATCCAAACGTGTTTCGACTGGATTGGATAAGACTGGTTCTAAGTCGGATGCACGAGCCAGGGTTCTGGCTAGCAAAAGGCGCATGCACACCAATCACCAAGGAGGATTTGCATAGGGTTACCGGCTATAGTGACAAAGGGGAAGCTCTTACCCTCAGAACCATTGCGAATGTTGTTGTCGCAAAATTAATAAAGTCGAAGTCTGAGAGTCGGTTGATGACTGCCAACGATATAGAGGATAAGGGAGTTCGGTTTGCCTTTGCGGTAATAGGGTATAACATTTATCAATCAAGCAATCTCAACAGTGTGCCGGGAGGAGCCATTCATGCCGCACATCGGATCATGCATGACAACGCGCAGTATAATATTTGCGCCATGCTTCGAGGGCAAATTTTTGAAAATTTAAACAAGCTCGGTATTGTGAAAAAGAAGTTCCTGAAATATGGAACCCTACTGGTATGTCTATTCTTTTATTATCTGTAATGTCCCCATTTTTTGCAGGTCATTGATCTGATGGTGCCACGTCATTATTGTGATCCTCGTGGTCTGGCAAGGTGTTTAGAGGGTCATTGGTGTGAACATACTATTTATTGTAAGTCAATGGATAGTTCCGATGAGCTTAGATGAGTTAGAGGAGTTGAATGATGCTCTCAATTTTCATTTTTAGCTTCCGGTTTGGGCTCCAAGAATCTTGGAGAGAGCATCTATTTTTAGTAAGTCACCCCGTCAAGTTCATTCATCATCTTTCATCATCTGGATCAATCTTGTGCAAACAGATTTCGATTTGGACGCTTCTTCAGTGGTTTTCGCAAGACGGTAGGTTTATTATTATTACTTAATTAAATTTGCTAAGGTTGCCATTTTTGTTGGTATTATATGCTTGATACCTTAGTGTTATAGCTCGTTGGAACCAGGATGAAAAGTTTTAAATCTTGGGCACAAGAAACAGGGACCTTGCGTTTCATAATTTCATGATATTGGTGAAAAGGCCTTTTTTGGAGCCAAATGAATTAATAAATTATCTTATTCAATATGTGCCTAGGTATAAAAAGTGTTTTAAGTAAAAAGTCTGTGAGAGAAGATAGTTTTGAATAATAAAAGCAATGCTTTGTAAAAGGAAAAGGATCCATTGTTTATTTGATGAAAATTTTATGAAGTCTCTTGGCTGTGAAAATGGCTAGGGTTTGAGGACTGATTCCTCTCTGTGGCAATTTGAGTCATCACTAATCGATGATGAATTTTGCAATCTGAATTTTGGAAAGACATGAAGAATCTTTGATTTTATTTCTTGACGCTGAGGTAAATCAAGAGGGTGGAGTTTTAATTAATTACTTCAATTCTGTAAATTATTCATTCTGAAATTCGAATTCTATATCTACTGTTTTAACCTGGAGGCTGGCTTATCTCCTAAGGTTATCGAATTTGATAAAAGGGAGAATTTGTGGTTCAAATGCAGTAGCAGTGTTTTTTTTTTTATGCTGTGATTAAGTGTAAGGAAGGCAGCGTAATAATACAGGGGCCATGTTTTATCCATTGGCAGCCGTACGAAATTCAGAGCTGTATGTATGTGTTGATGGCAGTTGGAAATACACCGAGGGTTTGATGTTAATTGTTTCAGCGATCTGAATCGGTGTCTTATGTTGGATTGGTTGGGAATTGCCATTAGCAAAGGAGAACCGGTTGTGTTGTGTGCTAGCGCCAATTCACACTTGGCTGCGATTTAATCATCAACAGCCGTACATTACATAAGGTGCTTATACATTGTTTTTAAATTTGCCTTCCTTGTTGTTGATAAACAACCTAAGAACTTATTGATTGTTTGGATTGATTATTGTTGGTTTCATCTTGTTGATTGATATTTTGAGAATGAGGAATTAATTGCTGCTGTTGTTTAATTGAGAATTCTGGAAAAATTGTTGAAATTTGTATATGTTGTTCAAAATTCCTTATGAGTTAATAAACAGTTTAAAAAGGTGTAACTAAATTTGAGAGAAGAGTTAGTTTGTAAACAAGAGCCAACCAAGGCTCTTTACAGTGGTATCAAAGCCTTTTTCTTGCCATCCTGTGGGGTCTGGATTTATTTTTTTATTCAGACGTTTCAAAAAGTGATCAGCACTTCTATTTTCTCTAGTTATGGATAAATACAGGATGCCCAGTTCCGGAAATTGTCGTAGCAGTAAAGGAAATAGAGAGGAATTAAATGCTGTAGTAGAAAGCATGGAGAGACTTAGACTGCCTCAGGAGAGATTGGCAGAGAGTTTGTCGGATCCAGTTACAGTAGACAGGGCAGCGAGATATATGGTCTCTGCCTTTAGAAGGCCGACATCGAGTTTGTAGGGGAGAAGGCTGGAGTTTTCTCCGACAGTGGTCCATGATGATGATGTTCCTACATCTAGTTCAGCACCTGCTATTCCCATCTGCAGTGGTGGTGATGGATTTATTGCACAGGAGCTAGTGGATGTCTCAGTGCCATTGGTTGACAGCGGCGCTGAGCATCACCAGGTTGAGCCTCCCAGAGCAATCACTACGGATTGTACAGAGTCAGCTGATGTTGCAGTTATCATTGAGTGTTCAAACTCTTTCATGGAGGGAGTTATTATTGGAGATGTTTTTGTCAGCTGTAGTAGCATTGCTCCAGTTCAGGAGGCAGTTGCTTCCTCAGATAGGACCGAGGCATGTACGGAGTCTCCCAGTGGTGAGGTTGGTGATCTGGGCAATACAACGGGGTCAGTTGATGACAGTTCATGCTCTAGCATTATTGGTGCATAGCTTGATGTTGAGTCATGTGTGCAGAGACAAATGTCCGTAGATGAAATTTCAGCAGGAGATGTGGGAGCTGATAGTATAGACACATCTAATGACACTTTTGAGGATGCTGTGAGTTGCATTGGAGATGAAACCCCCTGTGAGATGTTGGGTGATGATTGCGAGGAGCGTATGAGCTCTGACAGCTCAGAGATTTATGATAGCAGTCGCAGTGTGGGATCAATACAGGAGATGATGGTTTCTTCCTGTGTTGAGGAGGTGTGCATGGAGCTTTCTGGTGACGACACTCAGGATGGGAGTGTTGCAGTTGATTTGGGCGACGTAGTTTCATGCCACTGTATAGTTGATTCACATGATGACATTGAGTCGTGTTTGCAGCGAGAGTTAGTAGAGGAGATGCGGATAGATGATGTGGACACTAGCATTGCAGATATCGCCGATGCTGAGAGCGAGGACGATGAGTGTTGTAGTGTTTCTGGCTTTCTATATTTGACTTTGGGTGTAGATTCAGCGTTGTCATATGGTGATGGTGGGTTCCAAGATTCCGTGTTACAGGGACTCACAGATGAGGACAGGGAAGCTTATGAGTGGCAAGAGTTTGTTACAGCCAGGGCTTCCACTTTTAGAGACGGGGTTACTTCTTCGGTAACTCATGAGGATGTGTCTTAGGATCTGGACTGTCAGATGGTTGCAGAGGACGAGGTAGCTGGAGATTGTGTTGAGTCAGATTCAACAGCAACTTCCTTGGGGTTAGATGAGGACGTGTCCGATGCCTGTACTCAGTTTGTTGATGTGTACTCAGATGAAAGTACACAAAGAGATGGTGATCTTAAGGGGAGTTTGTTGGATATAGCTTCCTCTCATAGTGTAGACAGTGCGTTTGAGGTTGTTCGTAGGAGGCCTGCTGTGCAGAGTCATCATGTGACTAGCCAGTTGCGAGTTGATGAGAGAGATATTACTTCTACTCTTGAGCATTTTGATGCCGCTCGTCAGTTGTTGGCTGTTTATGGTTGGGATGCTCCTATGGCAGATGAGGCCAGTGGTGGTTACCTCTCATTGACAGAGATTCATACTTTGCGTGAGACTGTCAAGATTTTGAGACATAACTACTTATAGATGGTAGCCAACCGAGATCACTTGGTGGAGTGGGGGAGTACAACTTATGAGGCACTGATGGATAGAGAGGAGGTGATTGAGCTTACCAAGGAACTCACAGCGACTACTGAGGTTTTAGAGGACACTCAGCGGGCCCTTCAGGAGTCGCAGATCCAGTTAGATGAGGTGACTGTGGAGTTGGAGCATTTGCGGTTCACACTAGCCCCAGACCCAATTCGATTGCACATTGAGGTGGTTGGTTGGGAGTTTGCTCTTACGGGTGGTGATGAGGAACATGATGATGTGGTAGACACACATGTTCAGGATATGGGAGCTCTTGGTTGGGATGAGGTAGGAGTACCAGTGGAGTCCAGCTCTCAGGTTGATTTGCTTCCCTTAGCTGGGAGTGAATCTATTTCATCATCTCACATAGCTGATAGCATGGGACAGTTGGCCGTGCCACATTTTCAGAGGGATCAGCTGTGGATTGCAGGGGAGCATGTTGACGCTTCCACGTATAATTTTTATTGCACTGAGTGATTTATGGAGTATTTACTTGAAAGTGCAGATGTGCGACAGGATTCTTATAGTGTCTAAGGGTACTCTCATCCGAGGTTCGTGTGCTATTCGGAGGTTGGTAGGGAAGATTGTGGAGACTCTTTCTACTATGCTTCCCCACAGGGATTTCAAGGTTGGGTTTGTTGAGAGGGTTGCTCAGGTTCCTACCCCGCCTGCAGTTATGCGGAGTTAGAGATTGGAGCCATCCCATGATTCCCAATTTGGCAATGATGAGCTATTGACAGAGATTGGGGTTTCTGGATGGCTGTATACGGTGGAGCATGTTCATCATTTGTTTTTTGACCCACAAGTAGAAGATTTCATCTCTTGCAAGGGTAGTTTGGCTCTTAGTCCTTATCATCCATTATGGGATGGGTTCTTGCCATCAGTAGTTGATGGCAGTTTTGGCTGCAAGTTAGTAGCAGGTGACTTGCAGAGGTATGGTGATTGCAGAGATTATGCAGTGTGTGGATATCCGGGTCCTGGTACAGCTTTGTGTAGGGGTGTTCATCACTGTTGTGCAAATGGTCTACACACTCAGTACAAGTCAGTTGGGAGCACAGGAGGAGTTCAGTGTGTATGGGATCTGAGTCTCCCATACATCTTGGTTTTTGATGATTCTGAAGTTCACTTCTTTCAGGATCCGGGCAGAGACAAATTCAGTACAAGAGTTTGTGTGAGCGGATGTTTTGGGTCTCATTACAGAGTTATCCGATTTGTATTTTGGATGATGTTACAGGAGCCTACAGTTGATGTCAGTGGCACGGTATTCTTTTTTCTGTGGGATCCAGGTGGATTGTGATGTTTCTTGTTCCGGTGATTGCTTGGGGACAAGCAATCTTGGGGAGGGAGGACTGTAATGTCCCCATTTTTTGCAGGTCATTGAGCTGATGGTGCCAGGTCATTATTGTGATCCTCGTGGTCTGGCTAGGTGTTTAGAGGGTCATTGGTGTGAATTTACTATTTATAGTAAGTTAATGGATAGTTCCGATGAGCTCAAATGAGTTAGAAGAGTTGAATGATGCTCTCGATTTTCATTTCTGGCTTCCAGTTTGTGGTCCAAGAATCTTGGAGAGAGCATCTATTTTTAGTAAGTCACCCCGTCAAGTTCATTCATCATCTTTCATCATCTGGATCAATCTTGTGCAAACAGATTTCGATTTGGACGCTTCTTCAGTGGTTTTCGCAAGACGGGTGGTTTATTATTATTATTTAATTAAATTTGCTAAGGTTGTCATTTTTGTTGGTATTATATGCTTGATACCTTAGTGTTATAAACTCGTTGGAACCAGGATGAAAAGTTTTAAATCTTGGGCACAAGGAACAGGGACCTTGCGTGTCATAATTTAATGATATTGGTGAAAAGGCCTTTTTTGGAGCCAAATGAATTAATAAATTATCTTATTCAATATGTGCCTAAGTATAAAAAGTGTTTTAAGTGAAAAGTGTGTGAGAGAAGATAGTTTTGAATAATAAAAGCAATGCTTTGTGAAAGGAAAAGGATCCATTGTTTATTTGATGAAAATTTTATGAAGTCTCTTGGCTGTGAAAATGGCTAGGGTTTGAGGACTGATTCCTCTCTGTAGCAATTTGAGTCATCACTGATCGATGATGAATTTTGCAATCTGAATTTTGGAAAGACATGAAGAATCTTTGATTTTATTTCTTGACACTGAGGTAAATCAAGAGGGTGGAGTTTTAATTAATTACTTCAATTCTGTAAATTATTCATTTTGAAATTCGAATTCTATATCTACTGTTTTAACCTGGAGGCTGGCTTATCTCCTAAGGTTATCGAATTTGATAAAAGGGAGAATTTGTGGTTCAAATGCAGTAGCAGTGTTTTTTTTTATGCTGTGATTAAGTGTAAGGAAGGCAGCGTAATAATACAGGGGCCATGTTTTATCCATTGGCAGCCGTACGAAATTCAGAGCTGTATGTATGTGTTGATGGTAGTTGGAAATACACTGAGGGTTTGATGTTAATTGTTTCAGCGATCTGAATCGGTGTCTTATGTTGGATTGGTTGGGAATTGCCATTAGCAAAGGAGAACCGGTTGTGTTGTGTGCTAGCGCCAATTCACACTTGGCTGCGATTTAATCATCAACAGCCGTACATTACATAAGGTGCTTATACATTGTTTTTAAATTTGCCTTCCTTGTTGATAAACAACCTAAGAACTTATTGATTGTTTGGATTGATTATTGTTGGTTTCATCTTGTTGATTGATATTTTGAGAATGAGGAATTAATTGCTGCTATTGTTTAATTGAGAATTCTGGAAAAATTGTTGAAATTTGTATATGTTGTTCAAAATTCCTTATGAGTTAATAAACGGTTTAAAAGGGTATAACTAAATTTGAGAGAAGAGTTAGTTTGTAAACAATAGCCAGCCAAGGCTCTTTACATTATCAAAATTCCTTTCTAGGAATAGGCAAAGTAACATGGGAAACCAATAGACCAGTAATGATTCAAATAAGTGATATGGTCAATAGATTGGGAAATTAGTTTAGTAAAGCAATGACCGATTACTTTGAGGCTTTCCAACTGAGGATGCACGCCAGGCAAAGAATTCCCTCGACCATTGTTGATTCATTCAAAGATGAGGTGTGTTTTCTTGTCACCACCGATCACTGCATTATTCAAGCTGTGGAACCCAGAACTGAGTACACACCGGAGCTCGGTTATGAAGTTTCCAGCAAGGTTGCCAAGACTTATGTAGAAGCTTTGCAAGAGAGTAATCTAGATCTCTCTTCATACCGGTTTGGGACCTATGAGAAAATTCTAGAAAATCTGAAGAAGTCCTCAGTAAAAGAACCTAAAAAGTTATATGTAAAGAGGTCTCCCACACCGAAAAAGAAGAAACTAGTATCAGAAGAACCCAAAGCTCAAAGAAGAAGAGGACAACCAGTGTCCAACAAGCAAGGGGAAGAACAGGGAGAAACATAGACTGAAGACACAACTCCTCTTCTCCGAAAGAGGAAATCTGCGAAACCGGTGAAGGAGGATGCACTGAGAGGAAGGAAACCTACAATTGATGAATTTGTAAAAAGCTTAAAAGAAACAGGTGGAATGGGATTAGTCGGAAGGAGGTATGAATTGGCTAACGAAGAAGATAGGAGAAAAATTGAAGAAGCTGTAGTTCATTGTATTAATAAGTTCAACCTTTCTCCTACTGAACTTCATAAGACCATAACTGACGATCTCTAGGAAATTCTAGAAGCTAGATGGAAAGCTTCGATTGGAAAAGAAAGAGAGTTGAGAATTAGGGCTCTGCTTGAAGTACAAAATAATCCAACTCTTGAAGAGGCAACACAACAAGCAGACCTGCATAAGCCAAGTTTCACGATAAGAAGGATAAGTTAGGTACTTATTGGAGATGTGGACAAGGTACATGAAGAAGGTGTTGCTACCTGGAAAAGTCTTCTTCAGCTTCAACACTAGGCAGAAGAAGAATGCTAGAAAACCACAGAGCCACCAGTCAAAGATATCGGGAAAGGCAAGGGTATATTGGGCGCTGAGACTTCTATCAAGGATAAACCGACAGGAGCACCGGTGATTGTTGACATAGTTGATGATCTGACTCCACCAACTCTACTGGCATCCCCAATAAAAGGTAAGGTTCAAACACTGACTGTAGATAACATCAATCCTACTGGAGCACCGGTAGACTAATCAAACCGGTAGACTAATCATACTCTGTAATATGCACCGGTAGACCAAACAGAGTGTTTTCAATCGGTCTTACAAGACATACAGGGAATGCATATGACCAAGCGGGTATAAGTTTAAATACCGGTCAACAACATGATAATCTGAACTAGATTATGCGGAGCTGTCTTAGTTAAAACTGGATTATACGGAGCATTCACCAGTTGAAACCGAAGTTATCTTTTTAATTGGAGTTAGCTTTATTTCTACACGGATGTTTCAAGGTAAACTCAAGATCATTTTGCATGCATGATTTATTGGTGAGTTTATAGCTTGGCTGAACTATGAGAAGTATTTTCTTAATAATAATAATCTCTTATAAATACAGGTTAGAGAATACACAAGAAGTGTTGTTGAATATTCAGAGCAGGAGAGAGATATCTTCTGAGAGAATCTACATTCACGAAAAGTGAAAGGCAGAAAGGTTCAACAGCCAAGCAAAGCGGAAAGGGTAACAGGTATGATCTAATCAGACAGAAAGTGTCGTTACAGATCATTGCTTTTATATTGTTAAGCATATCCAAATCCCTCTATCAGGGTGAACCCTAACAGGTTCTTTCTACAATTCCCTTAACGGGGTAACATCTTAATTGGTGTTGAAAGTCCTTTCACAAGGCGACTCCTAACAGAGTCAAGATCCTAACAGGCCTTCTACCAAATCCCTTTACCGGGTAGCACTCTTACAAGTGCTTTGTAAGCTCTTAACAAGGCACTTTTATTATTGCAGTAGTGAAGTTGTGGGTTCTGTCCCACTGTGGTTTTCTCCTTCTAACCGAGGGTTTCCATGTATATATGATGTGTTGACCTGTGTATCTCTACTTCTGTTTATGAATGTTGATTATATTCTTTTAATTCTGCAAGAATACACATGCAAGGAGAAATAGAGGTAGAAATTGTGTTTACTGATTCACCCCCCCTCTCAGTAACTGGTTAGGATTAACATGAATACTCTCAACATCCAATCAATAAGCCTTCTTCAAATCACAAATGCAACAGCTAGATGATAGGCTTTTAGAAATATATATCCCGATATAGAACTGATAGATAAAAGCTTACAAAATATATGACTTGATCCTACACCGATCAAGAGTACAATAGCAAAAATATTACATGAACACAACTTTCTGTAACCTGATACTTCTCGGACACATGTTCAAGAATCAGAGAATAATACATCGAAACAACACAAACTACAAAACAACAATATATATATGCCGTTTCGAAAGACTTTCTCTTGCCGTGAGTGTAAGATGAGTAGGCTGCCTCGTAACTTAAGAGACTTCATGGAGGAAAGCCAAGAGTGTGCCGTTACACACATGATGGTCATCAAAAAAGGAAGAGATGATAGTTAGAACACCCAACTAGCATCCATGTGGCACGAACTGACGATTCCAATACATGAATTGACAACACCTTTAGACTATAAACCGACAGCAAGTCTATAATCACACGCACGGTGCCAAGTCAGCACATGCACGGTGCCAAGAATATAATTAATAATACTCCTCAAAGATCTTCAACCACGGTGAAAAGATACAACTCGAACACAATACGGACAGCTAGGTCATAATAAAAAACACTGCACAAACAGTAACTCTCTCGCAGCTAAAATATCTTTAACAAACATTTGTTTGACAGACATGATAGAGCTATCAAAAAAGATAAGTGAAGTTGTCAACAGTTTAGGGAAATATGAGACGGTTAATATTGGAAGCACACATGACCCCAAACTGGTTTGCATTGTCAAATGTTACACACTCGAGAAAGAAGCAGACGGATCAAATTATTAAGCACAAGGAAGTTTTTGCACGGTGTTATGATGATTTAAAGAACTTCATGGATGGGGGGTTGCAACAAATCTGTAGACCAATAGAAAGTTATGCCCCTTGAAAGTACATGGGCCTTTTTTGTACAACCTATACAACTAGCATCATGCTTACATCATCACTATGTAGATGGCGACACTCAAGTGGTGCAAGGCTTGGCACACAAGTGTAAGTCTGCCAGAAAATTTCAAAGAAAGTTTAAATTTCTTTATTTTCAAGGTTAGAAAAGTCCTTGGGGGTGCCAGCCACTGACCCCACCCCATCAAGGGCCAAAGGCTCAACAACCATGGCACTATCAATTGAGGGTTTATCACCAACTGACACCCATGATAAATCGTCACTGACAGTACACTTTGTTGACCGTTGAGACCAGCATTCCAGGACTCGCCGAGTCCATGCCTGACTCGGCGAGTCCGAGCCAGAGTCAGGCCAATCGAGTCTGGCTGCCTCTAGACTCGGACTCGGCCGAGTCAGGCATGGACTCGCCGAGTCCTGCAGAGTCCATGGACTCGCCAGACTCGGCGAGTCCCGATGCCTGGACTCTGCCGGCAGTGAGCGCTTTTCAGCGCTTTAAAAAAGCACTTTTTTATTATTTTGTTTTATTTTTTTGGTTTGTTATGCTTGTTATAATATGTCTTTGACCTAAAAAGGTCATTCTATCACTTGCATAAGGAAAGAAAAGAGAAAAAAGGCTTGAGAGAAGAGGATTGGGGTTTTAGGAAGAAAACCGGTTGGCTCTCATTGAAGAATTGCTGATTGTTTGTTCAACTTTGTTGCACTTTGTAGCTTGCATGTAAGCATTGAGAGGAGTTGAAAGACACATTTGGAGGAGGCTTCTACAAAGTTGATTTGCATTTCCATTTCTAGAGCAAATTCCAAGAGGTATGTTACTTTCTTTTTGTTGTTTTGTATTTTTTTTTTGCATTCATGAATCTTTTTTTGTTTCCATTTTGTTTAGTATTTAGTATTTACAAATTACAATTTTACATTTCTAGTGTTGGTAAACCGTAAAATTGATTTTCAGTTTCTATAATATATATTGTAGTCTTGTAGATGCTTATTTTGTTTTATTTATGATATATTGCAGCTGCCACTAGTCATCATGTCTCAGACTGAGGGTAGTGGAAGTGGAAGTATGCCTAAAACAAACCTGGATGCAGACCCTCGTGCCGTAGCAAGGGATGAGGCTTGGTTACATACCATCCCTGGCCATAAAAAAGTTGTTACATGTTGGCATTGTAAGGTAACATATAATGGGGGAGGCATTAATAGGCTGAAATATCATCTTGCACATATACCAAAGCGGGATGCCAAAGCATGTTTACTGGTTCCCAAAGATGTCAAACGTAGGATGATAGCTATTTTAGAGGCAGCTGAAGAGAAGAAAGAATTACAGAAGAAACAAGCAGAAGAAATGGCAGCCTTAGCTACACAGGGCTCTTCAAGGACACATGCTAGGACTCCTATTGGCACTAGTACTACTAGTACTACTTCTGCATCTGCGAGTGTGAGCATTGGGGGTCGGGTTCGTAAGAAACCATCCACACTTGATTCCATCTTTGCTCCACGCACAACTCCTGGTGCACAACCATCGCTTGAGGGCATGAATTGGAATAAGGAGATGCATGACAAAGCAAAACTAGCACTTGGAGATTTTTTCTTCTACAACAACCTTCCATTCAATGCAGCAAGGTACTTATTAATATATAATTTTAATTTTAATTTCTATGTCTTACTTCTCTTGCTTTAGGTCTTCTTTTTAATTTATTTATTTAACTGCTTTTAGGTCTCCATATTGGCAAATTGCCATAGATGCTGTTACTGTTTGTGGTGCGGGGTTCAAAGCCCCTAATGATGAGGAGCTAAGAGGTCCTATTTTGTCCCAACGAGTTGCTGATGTACAAGTTGAAATTGAGGAGCAACGTAAGGTATGGAAGGCAAAGGGTTGCACTATCATGACAGATGGTTGGACTGATAGAAGAAATAGGACACTTCTGAATTTCCTTGTCTCCTCATCAGGTATGTTAAGTTTTTAAGCTATAAGACTTAAGTTATGAAATTATGAATTAGATTGATCATTGATCATAGTAGTAAGTACTACTAAATTGCTTTATTTTTTCTCAGGTGGTACAATGTTTTTGAAATCCATTGATGCCTCGGGGAAGACAAAAAATGCTGAGTATCTTTGTGAGGTAATAGAGGGAGTGTTGAAGGAGGTTGGTGAGGAGAATGTGGTGCAAATATGCACAGATAATGCAGCAAATTATGTTGCAGCAGGTAAAATTTTAAATTATTTTAATTTTTAATTTCTATGTCTTACTTCTCTTGCTTTAAGTCTTTTTTTTAATTTGTTTATTTTTTTTGTAGGTAAACTTCTTATGGAGAGGCACCCCCACATATTTTGGACCCCTTGTGCCGCTCATTGCATTGACCTCATGTTGGAGGACCTTGGCAAACTTCCTTGGATCAAAACATGTGTAGACATAGGAAGAAATATTTGCAAGTATATATATAATCATACTTGGGTCCTCAACCTTATGAGGCAACACACAAAGCAAAAAGAGTTGTCTCATCCAGGGGTCACTAGATTTGCAACAAATTTTCTCATGTTGCAATCCATGCTCAAGTCAAAGGCCGGTATGAAAGGCATGTTTGTATGTGAGGAGTGGACAAGATCATCATATGCAAAGACCACTGCAGGGGCTGCCATGGTTGACATGGTTTTTGATGAGAGAAACTTTTGGCAACCGGCCAAAGAGATTGTTGATGTAATTTTCTTTTTTGTCCTCATTTCCAATTCCCTTTCATATCATTATTTTTTGTTAAACACTTGTTTATAACTTTATGTTCATTGTTCAACTTCATTTATTGCAGCTTGTACGACCTCTTGTTGTTCTCCTACGGGTTGCTGATGGAGAGAAGCCCTCAATGGGATACATTTATGAGGGCATGGATAGGGTGAAAGAGGCCATTTGATCCTTTCATGCAAGAAATCAAGATAGATATGGTCCCCTATGGGATGTTATTGATAGGCGATGGCACAATCTACTTCACAGGCCTATACATGCAGCTGCCTACTTCCTTAATCCAACATACCAATTCAGCCCAAGTTTCAAGGCTGATGGGGAGGTGTGGAGTGGCCTCTATGATGTTATAGAGAGGATGTCACTTGATGATGCAATTTCCACAAGTACAGTCCGTGAGGTAGAGATGTACACCAAAGCACAAGGGGACTTATTTGCACGAGAGATATGCAAAAAAAATCGAACTGCATTGATGCCTGGTAAGAATCTATGATTCCAAATTCTAATTTCTAATTTCTAATTCTATTACGGTTTACCACTTTAGAATCTAGATTGATAAAGTTAAAGTTATAGAACTGATTTCAAATTTTCTTGTTTCAGATGTATGGTGGGAGATGTTTGGTACTAAGGCGCCAAATCTACAGAGGATTGCCATTCGTATCTTGAGCCAGCCATCTAGTGCTTCAGGATGCGAACGCAATTGGAGTATGTTTGAGCATATACACTCCAAGAAGCGCAACAAGTTGGCTGTGAAAAAGATGAATGATCTTGTGTTTGTTCACTACAACCTTCGCCTTCGTCACAAACGTATCTTGGGCACTGACACATCTCCAATTCAATTAGAGAACATTGATCCACAAGAAGAGTGGATCACTGAGATGAATGATCCTGTCTTCAGTGATAGAGACTTGGAGTGGGTTGATCAGGTGGATCGAGAGGCAGAGGCAGTAGCGATGGCACAAGAGGAGGCTAGAGCACGAGGAGACCCAGTGCAGGACCCTGAGGCTGACAGTGGTGGATCCGAGTCTGATGATGAGGATTACGAGGAGGGTGACGATGAGGAGGATGATGAGGAGGAGGAGGTTTCCGATGAGCATGTCACTGAGGATCCTGTTTTGGTTCAGCCTCAGACACAGGGAGAGAGGATGGCTATAGAGTCTTCCATTTGTCATTTTAGGCGTACTCGTAGGAGGACATAGGCTACTATGAGGCTATGAGCCTTTATTTTGAATCTTTGATATATGTTTTGAACTTCTCATTCCATGGATTTCATATTCCATGAATATTGTAGACATTTTGATTTATCATTTGACAGTGACACTATATTTCAGATTTCTATATGTTATTTGGTTTAACAGTGTCAGTAACTTTAACTAGTTTTCTTCAGAAATCCGTATTTTTACTTATGTGATCTATGCAAAGTTGTGTATGTGTGCAAAGGAGTTTCTATTTATCTCAATTATTGTGTATTAGATGTTAATTGACTAAATATTGCAGGAAAAAAACTTAAAATCCTTAAAAATCTTTGCATTTCATGGGTTTTTTGATTTGCCGAGTCCTTGCGGAGTCCTTGCCGAGTCCGGGCGCCGAGTCCGAGTCCGAGTCCATTTTGAGCTTTTCGAGTCTGAGGCGAGTCCGAGTCTTGGAACACTGGTTGAGACTAGTACCTCATGACTATAGTGGGGGTACAAATGTTTATGGACCCCCTACACCAAACAATAAATATTTTTTCTAAAATTTTGCAAGTTTAAAAAGAAATTTTTAGTTATTATTTTTTATCTTGAATCTGTAGACTGTATGGTCAAACAAGGGGGCATTTTTTATAAAGGCCTTGGCAGCCAAAATAAATCGAATTAATGTTAATCTTCATCTCTCGAACCTCCTAGATCCATGATGAGATCCCTTTTCGTCACTTTTGAAACTTCCTCCACAAAACCGTCTTGGTGAACACCCAAACATAAGCCCTTTTTACTAAAATTTTTCAAACCCCAGATCTACAAAAATGACTTCAAATCTGTAAACTCCAAACCTTCAATTCTCACAACTTGCATAACACATCTCATACCTTGATATGTCTAAAATCTTCCCAACATTAACATGGTTTCAACTTTGCATCAAATCTGATCAAATAAAGGTTAAACAAAAATATGGATCTTTCACCTCACTCAACCACAACCATGGCTCCAATACTAGTTAGAAAATTTAACAACTTGATCAGACTATTTCCTACATAACCCTATGATAAAAAATCATGCATAGAAGTTTATAGAATAACCATAAGGAAAAGATCAAAGACATACCACAAGATTGTTAGCAATATAAGTTGTCATTAGTGTATTTCATCAAACTCATTCACACCGGTCGAAGATCACCGGTCGCTCACATTACTTAGATGACACCCGTAGATAAAGCACATAGTATATGCACCGGTCAACTAAGTAGTTAGATAAACCGGTAGATTGAACCAAGTACCTCAGTATCGGTCTTATTCAGCATCCAACGAAAAACCGATACCGATCTAATTGATAGAAAAATCTGGTCCAGTTTTTGTGGAATAGTTTGAGTTACAGTTTGAGTTAAGAGCCTCATTATGCAAGACATCCATTACTCTGATGCAAAGTTAACCTTTCAATAGGAGTTAGCTTTAAGTTCTACGGATGATCTCAAGATAAACTCTAGATCACAACGCACAGCTTTCTTGCGTTGCATATTTTATGGTCAAGTTTATTCCTCGGCGGTTCTATGAGTCAAGAGGATCACTCCTGTATAAATATTAGTAATAGGACGCAAAGTATGTTGCTGTTGTTGAGAAGTGAAAATTGTAGAGAGCAGAGGAAAGATATCTTCTGAGGAATGCTACAGGCACAAAGGTGAAGATAGAAAAGAAGATCAACAGCCAGGCAAACAGGGGAAGGAATCTACAGGTATGATCTAATCAGATAATCAGTGTCATTATAGATCACTGTTTTTGAAAGATAATTCATCATATGCAAACCCCTATATTAGGGTGGACCTAATCGGTTTGTTGTAAAAATCCCCTAACAAGGTAACATCTTGTTGATGTGCGAAGTCCTGTAACCAGGAAGCTCCTAATAGGGTTTAGATCTCAACAGATCTCTTGTAAAATCTCTTAATTGGGTAGCACCTTAACCAGTGCTTTGTAAGCTCCTAACAGGGTGCCTTCATTTAGAACTAGTGAAGTTGTGAGCTCTGTCTCATCGTGGTTTTTTCTCTCTAACTGAGGGTTTCCACGTACAAATATTTGCGTAGATCTGTGTGATTCAATTTATGCTTGTGAATGACTGTTAACTTTCTACTTTGTATTCAAGAATCTGTTTACAAGTTTTAAACAATAAGATTTAGTATTTTCTGATTCACCCCCCCCCCTCTCAGTAACTGGTAAGATAACATCAATTGGTATCAGAGCCAGGTTCTCTATACAAATAAAAGTTTAACAGCTTGAGAAAAAGATCATGGAGGGTTACCGGTACCAGAAACAGCTAGAGGAAGCCAATGGCATTATTGCCTCGCTGGAAAATAGACTGAGGAAGTCACTTGCAAAGAGAAAGGAGCTGGCTCTGCAACTAAATGAGAGCAATGAAACCATTGATGAACTCTCTGGGCAGAGTGGGTCTGATGAGGTTGAGGAAGCAGTCTCCGAGCTTACGGAAAAGAATCAGATCCTAACCGGTCAGATTGCTGATCTCAAAAGGGAGCAAAAGGTAAATGCTCTAAGAATGACTGAACTGATGGAGCAGAAATGAAAAACTGAAAGCGAAAGGAACACAGTAGTCAAGACATCAACAGCCTCTGAAAAAACAATGAACCGGGCAGAGGAAGCTGCAAGAGCCAATGAACTCCTCATTATGCAACTCCAAGAGGACTTGTTGATTGCCACCTAGGAAAATGCCAATATGCATAAAGCATGGTAGGTTAGAGATGAAGCATGCAAGAAGCTGGCAATCGAGATATATCAACTTAAGGAACAAATGAAAGTCCTTGAAAGAAGGAATGAAATGTTGAGAAGATACAATGAAAGCTCGGTCAAGCTCGATGAGCAACTCAATGCTCAACGAAGGCACAATGATCACACCGGTCTTGGATTTACCCGTGGAGTCAACAAAAGGAAGACCCTAGCACAAAGAGGTAGGAAAAACTTTTACACCTCTTGTAAGCCTAGTGGAAAATCAAGTCATGACACTAATGACTGTAGAAATGCACCAGTAAGAACCAACAACGGTTACTGTAAAAACTGTTGCAAAAAAGGCCACAAGACCAATGAGTGCTGGTGCAGGGGAAGCTTCAAGGGATACTGTTATGCCTGCAACAAATTCGGACACAAGGCTGAAGAAGGCAAATCAAAGACTATGGCAGTCAGATCACCCAGACCGATATGCTCAAAAAAAGGTAGAAACCGGAATGCAACTACTCATCCAAACAAAGAGATGCATTGCAATAGAGAATCATGGAGCGAAACACCTAATCCAAGAGGGATGAATCCATGGAAAGCAACCAATATAGTCTGCCATTACTACAACAAAGTCGGTCACCTAGCTAAAGAGTGTTGGAACCAGATTAGGAACAGAAACAAAGGATCGGACGGACCGGTGGTGAAGACCTTGAGTTCTGATAAAAGGAACAACAAAGACAAAGAAACCAAGAAAGTAGTGAAGAAAATATGGTTTGTCAAGGAATCAAAGAACTCTGCCGAGGAGGCAACAGAGGCAAAATCATCATCACAAAATGGTGATTTCTTTTGAAAATTAAGTCTTCAAGGCCTAGAGGGAACTGGTAGTACAACTATCGTTCCCAGTAGAACTGGTGAGTCCTATCTCACTCAGGCTACAGGATAAACCAGAAGGACATGAAGCGATCAACTGGGACATGCCTAATTGAAAAAGTCAGACTACCGGTTAGAAAAGGCGTCAAAAAAGGTTAGGTAAGGCATTTATTACTATAGCCGTTTAACAAATAGTTATTGTTTGGTAATTACCGTTATGCCCTAATCCTATAAAAGAAAAGAAGGATAACTCTTTCCTTTTTACCTTGTGATTCTATGTTATCTAATCTCTGCTCGAGCAATATTCTTGCAACTCGATCATTGAGTAAGACCGATCTAATCATCTCTAGCAACCAAGTGAGTGCAATGGCATCCTCATCATGCCAGGCAAAGCTTGTTCTTGCAAATCAAACGAAGCGTAGTCCTTTTGACATCTCGCCAAATCAAGACAGGGAGATCAACATGGCTGGTGCGCTCTCCTCAATACCTAAAGGAGTGCTCCTGACAGAAGATGTAACTACGTTTATTCACGCTAAGCAAGAAGAGCTAGGAGAAACGTACATACATAACGAGTATCGCTCGTTGTGCTCTGATGGTATTCATCCCAATGGCTACGCAAAGCTGGTATCGTCGGGAATCATAAATGGAGTCTCCTATCCAGTTATCTTCAAACCTGAGTGGATTCGAATGGTAGTCAGTCGGGTGCATGATCCGAGATTTTGGCTTATGAGAGGAATCTACACTTCAATCACGAAAGATCTTTATAGGGTAATTGGGTTCTGCAATCAGGGACAAGTGCTTACTCTGAGAACCATATCTAATGCAGTGGTGGCTAACCTGACAAAATCAAAATCCGACAAGCGATTGATGACCGTAACTGACATTGAGGATCCAATTGTTCAGTTCGCATCAATTGTAATCGGTTACAAAGTATATCAATCAAGTAACCTCAACAGCATATCAGGTGGAGGCATACATGCAACCTACAGAATTGTTCATGACGACGCACAATATGATATATGCGAAATGCTAAGAGGACAAATCTTTGAAAACATGACGAAGTTGGGCATCGTCAAGAAGAAATCACTGAAATTTGGAACACTCTTGGTATGTCTTTACTTCTACTATTCTAATTTCTTTCCCAGGAAAGGAAAAGTAATGTGGGCAACAGATCAACCGATCATGATGCAAATCAGTGATATGGCTAACGAACTGGGAGACCAGTTTGACAAGGAAATGACCAATTACTTCAATGCATTTCAACTAAAAATGCATGCTAGAGAAAGAATCCCATCCACTATTGTTGAAAAATACAAAAAGGAGGTATGTTTTCTGGTATCTATTGACTTCTGCCTCATTCAAGCAGTAGAACCAAGAACCGAGTATGCACTTGAGTTTGGATACGAAATCACAACAAAGTTTGCAACGATGTATGTAGAGGCCCTGGAAAAAGCACATCTGGATCTCGGTGCTCAACGGTTTAGAACCTATGAGGAGATAGAGAAGAATTTAAAGCAGGTGCCAATCAAGAATGTCTATGTCAAAAGATCGCCCGCGCCAAAGAAGAAACCTGAAACTGCACCACCAATGGCACAAAAGAGAAAAGCTCAACCGGAGCCAAGCACACAGGAGCAAGAAGCAGAAGAAACCAATTTGGAGGATACAGTTCCGCTCAACGAAAGAAAGAAGACCGACAAGCAAACAAAGGTGGATCCACCAAGAAAAGGTAAACCAATGATAGATGAATTCATAACAGGACTGAAAGAAACCGGAGGAATGGGTAATGTTAGTAGAAGATACACTTTGGCAAATGATGAAGACCGAAGAAAAATTGAAGATGCTATTGTTGAATGGCTGCATAAGTTCAATCTAAGCCCTACTGAGCTTCAGAAGGTACTGCCTAAGGATCTGTTGAATATCTTTCAAGGCAGGTGGAAAGCTTCAATGAAAAAGGAAAAAGATCTAAGGATTCAAGCTCTGCTAGAAGGTCAAAATATTCTCACTCTAGAAGAAGTGAGCCAACAAGCTGAACTACACTAGCAAAACTTCCTAATAAAGAAAAGAACACACCTCTTGCTGATTGGAGAAACCGAGAAAGTTCACATTGAAGGAGTAGCCATCTGGAGCAACCTACTTCAGACACAGCAAAAAGCAGAGGAAGCACGCCAAAAGGCAACAGCTCCACCGGTTCGTGATACTGGAAAAGGAAAAGTACTTGGAGTAGACAAATCGGTCATCATCGACATAACCGATGAACCGACAAATCCTACCCTCCTTGTATCTCCAGAAAAAGATAAGGCTCGCACCATGACTGTTAATGACATCGTAGCTGAAATTACAAATTTTGGAGAAATAGATAATGCAGCCAAATGGTATAGCGTGTTAGCAGAGGAAGACAAACAGGCAATAGAAGAAGCTCTTGTTGAAAGTCTTCTAGACTTCATGAAAACACCCAGGGATTATAAAGGCAAGTTTCCTCTCGAATTGAATGGCAAACTTCAAGAAAAATGGAGAACCGGTTTGGAAAGAAACTCACAAATCAATAAAGAAGCACTAGAGAAAGCTAGACCTGGCTTGAGTAATAAAAGTATCATGCTTCTTTTAGGCGATGCATCTATTTATCTAGATACAAATTACAGAGTCGCCAAGATTCTCAATGGTTATGAGAATGACGTCTTTAAAGAGACTTTGAATTTCTAGGAGCAGTATGATTTCAATACCCTTGAAGAAACAGGTCCTCAGGATCACATCACTACAATTGTTGATCCACCTGTTCAGTTTACTACAACTCAGACTCCGATATCTGATGAGCAGGAAGTCCTCATAGAAAAAGTTCACTTCTAGTGAACCGGTTAAATTGGGACAAACTTCTGTCAATCTTCCTACTGACGGATCAGATCAAAGAGGTGAAGGGATCCCTACAGATGATCTTCATACAGTTGACGAACAACTGCAAACACAAGCCCCATCACAAGAGCCCTCACATCAAGTAGAAGATGTTATGCCTGAGATTCACATTCAGCAACCAAAAGCAGACCAGAAGAGGGAAACAAGACAGACAAACAGCATGCAAAAGAACATGAGCAAGCTCCAAAGGCAGAAGAACAGAGTAGAGAAAAGGATCAAGAAACTCTAGCCAGCTCCTCTAAAAGAAAGATCACATCCTCTGGAGAATCTGAAGCAAAAAGGAGCAAAGCAATTGATACAATAGTTGACATCAGCAAAATGTCAACAAGACAGCTTAAAGAGCTCACTAAAAGAAAACAGGATACGGTTCTGAACCAAGTAAAGGATATCCTGTACAACTTTGTGCCGGATGCTGATATAGATGAAGATGAACCAGTCATCGACCAGCGACCAGCTGGAAGTGCTGACTGCAACCATCGGTGAGGATCTGACTGATCCAGAAACAGTGGCAATTGATCATTATGCGCAGAAAAGAGTGGAGCTTCTTCACAAGCAAGTTACAAATATTAAAGCTATTTTGCTAAACAATCTAAAAGTTCTTCAACAACAGATACAAGTTGCAGAAAATTTGTTAAGCAGAACTTCAAATTTTGAAATTTTCTTGACTGACTTAACTGACAAAGCTACAAAGACTTCAGAAGACATAAGAGCTCTGTCCAACCAATTTGACATCAAGACCAAAACAGCCACAACTTTCAGCAGAGAAATGGCTAGTCTTACTCTAGTCCTTAGAAAGATTGAAGAAGAAGAGAACAAAAGAATTCAAGACATTGTTGGATTCCAGATGTTTTTGGCCCCAACACTTGATATCATGCACCAGACAGCTACTTCAACTGATGTTCTGGTCAATGAACCGGACTACAAAACTGTCAATGATATGGAAAACATCATTGTATCTCTCAAGGCTGCCCAACAAAACATTGAACATGTAACAAGCTTTAAATACGAGCTTTGACTTGTTCCAAGAACTCGAGCCTTATTTTCCTAAAAGCGCGGGTTGTATCTCTGTTTTGACCTTGCACTTCTGCCGTGAATGGAGTCTTGACTGTGAAGTTCGACTATCATTTACTTTGCCCTGCATATCATGATTTTGGAAGGCTCCATATTGCTCATTTTGTTTGTGTAAAACATAGGGTTTTATCTCTGCATTTGTTGACTCCACTATGTACATAGCAAAAACGGACACATCATTTCTTTTGTCAAAAAATACTACAGATTTTCTCTTAACTGTTGTATCATTGCATAAAATACTAGATTTTATTCTTTATCTCTGCATTTTACATACTGAAAATTGGGTTATTATTTCTATTATATAAAATGTTAGACATCTTTGTCACACCATTGCATAAAAATTGATGTATACCAATAATGTTCTCACCACTTCTTTATAGTAAATGCTTGCCTTGTCATTTTCCAATGGCTGGAAAGCCCTTAAGCTATTGAAGCTCCTCTTATATTCCAGCATTCCATAAACAATTTATTTATGTAATGTTCCAGCTTGATCCTGAATACTGCTACAATTGAAGGATTTGTATTTATTTGATGTTTGCTGTTGTTTCTAACTTGATCCTATACTGTACCCAGCTGAGAGAAATCAACACCAGCATGTTCCTTTGACCTTCCTTTACTAGAAAAACAATGACCAACACCTTTAAAAGATGTTAACTATATTTATTCTATGTGATCATTATTTGAGGAACCTGTAACCTAGCAAATGATTAATCTTCCATTTGACCGTAACATTTACTGTCAATGTTAAAACAGTGAGCTTATCTGTTGGATTTAAACTTTATAATGCTCTTCACTAAGCTGTAACATCAACTGTATCATTCCATAAACAATTTATTTATGTAATGTTCCAGCTTGATCCTGAATACTGCTACAATTGAAGGACTTGTATTTATTTGATGTTTACTGTTGTTTCTAACTTGATCCTATACTATACCCAGCTGAGAGAAATCAACACCAGCATGTTCCTTTGACCTTCCTTTACTAGAAAAACAATGACCAACACTTTTAAAAGATGTTAACTATATTTATTCTGTGTGATCATTATTTGATGAACCTGTAACCTAGCAAATGATTAATCTTCCATTTGACCGTAACATTTACTGTAAATGTTAAAACAGTGAGCTTATCTGTTGGATTTAAACTTTATAATGCTCTTCACTAAGCTGTAACATCAACTGTATCTCCTTTTCATCTTGGCTCATATTATGTAACTTTTAGTTCCTTGACAGTGAATCACTATGATGTATGATTACAAACCATTTTAAAAAACCAAAATCCAGGTATGCATATCAGATATCAAACAAATGTAACTCTATTAATGAAACCTGTTTATGAAGTTTGAGCACGGGCTCGTGACACTCATGAACAGATTTCTGTGACCTTATACTTGATCTTTTTAGCACCTATCAGCATGTAAACGACTTTTGAATAGCACACTGTATCCTTGTTTGAAAAACAACATTATGTAACTTATTCTTTGTAGATGTACACTTTATGACAGCAATTGCTTACAAAAAACTATGATATTTTGTCATCTTCATAACATTGTTCTCCCCCATTGAATTTCTGAGTTGATACTATGAAAGTGACTGAATAACATACAGATCTGACATGCATTGTCTTGATACATGAATTTACAAGCCTGTTGATTACTTCATAGAAACTGAAAATTATGATCCACCATACATGAATATATTCTCTTGAATGTAAAACTGATTTCTATGACAGTCAATACTTTGTAAGATAACTTCCTGTAGTAGAATATGATAAATACCTATTGTAGCAATTTGATGTCTATGCTGAAAAACTTGTGACAATCCTGAAACCTTAGAATGAAATGAACACAATCCTGTAGCATTTGTAACTCTGATTTATTGGCTAGAAGGTTTCATGACAAAAGTCATGTCCCTTCAACACCCTGCCTTCTACCCTTCAACAGCCTGCCTTCTACAGCTCCATGATTTGGCCAGAAGGTCCCATGCCTGAAACTTATGCATGCCCCCTGAATAGCCTCCTCGAGTCCTCCGGTCTTCATGTCTTCGCCTCTCCATAGCTTCAGTCGGAAAGTTTCATGTGTGTAATGTATGCATGTCCTTTCAACAACCTACTTAGTCTTCATACCTGAATCTGCACATGAAGCAAACAATGTTAAGAAATAAAGTATTTTCTGTGATGTGATCATTCCTTCCAGCAGCTCCATTAATACATTCTGATTTACATTTCTGTAAATGTATGGAAGTAGATAGCTAGAATGATAGGTTAGTCTTCCTCCATTGCTCAGTTCGCATGAATTGACCCCACTTTCTCTCTCTTATTTTGCAGGATAACTTGAGATAGCTTGGGATGCGGAATCAAAGATGGAACACTATTCGACCCTTCACGAAAACACCAGTCAATGGGGGGCCCTAACCTATCATCTCTTTCTTCTTTTTTGCATTTACATAAATGTAAATAGCTCTTTAATTTCTACATTTAATTAAGACTGAAATGCATGTCTGCATTAACCTATTGCCACGGGATGTGTGGCTGCATATAAATGCATTTTCATTGTATGTCTTTGTATATCTCAGAAATGTATTTTCAATTTATAGTTTTGAGAGCAACCACTGCTTGTGTGGATAATTCAATGCTGTACTTTTACTGTCTGAAATGCACACCAATCTTCCTCCCTTTTGTTAAATTCAAGCATCTGTACTTTGTTAAAATAAAAAAAATCTGATTTTTAAGTAGTATGCAAATAAGTGTACCTTGATGCAAGTTCTCTGATGTTTACAATTGTAATGCTGCATATGTACTTTCTTTTTCTGAATTTTAAACCGTTCTGCAACTTAAAACAGCAACTATCAAATCCATATTGCAATGTAAAACAATTGTCAATTTACCAATTTAGTGTGTAACTAAAATGATAACACACCGTACGGCCAAAAGGGAAAACTGCAGCCAAGGGACCGTATGGGCATATGAACTTGCGCGAGAGGAACTGTATGGTGTACGGGCAGGGTGTTTTTGGGATTTTTTATCTGTATGACAAAGAGGCGAGTTGGTACAGGATTCGTATGGCACACAAGGACACGCCAGGGTAGAAATTCAATGGTACGATAGAAGAGAAAAGAAAAACAAGGAGAAGCATATTTTAAGGAAGAGCATTGGCGGACGCGGGAACAATTCAGCGAAGAGCCAAGTCATTCACGGGTGAAAGGAGAAGTAAAACGCAGAGGGAAGGTACTTAGCAAAAAAAAAAAAAACGACAAGTAAAAATAGTTTGCAGTGCACAACGTATGGTACCGAAGGGAAGGACATAAGTAGGTAGTGAAGAAAACATAAGCGGTTGGCAGAAAGAGTATGGGATCGGAAGAAAATCACAAAAATGGTGTGCCCCATGGAGTTCTAGGTGGGTTTGAAGGTGTCAATTTGGTCTTGGCGGCGGGGGCACTGCCCCTCGACCCCACTGGGGGCGTTGCCCCCTAGACCCCATCGTCTTTTTTAGGTACACTACAATGGTGAGTTGGGGCATTGGAACGACATGAGGAAATTATTCAGTTAGCAACCTTTGGGAAGTGTGACAGTTGATGAGACCTGGAGCTACTGCAGGCATGGAATGTCTGCATGCTAGAGGTGTAGACAGCATGGGAGCAAGCCTTTTGAGAGGGGTACTACGCTTTGAAGCACTGTAATGTCCCCAATTTAGCAGGTACCTGTGCTTGTTATTGTCAATTCATCAATGCAATCCCTGTAAGCTGACGGTTTGATTAGGGGATCTCTGTGTCACACTTACTATTTTTAGTAAGTCAGTTATACCTGATTTCTATTTTGGGTAAGGCAGTTGGGCGTTGGTTTTAGTCTACAATCTTCTTTGGAGTTCGTTCTGGAATTGCCAATTATCACCTTCCTTATATTTTATGGAATGAGCTTGGCTTATTTCAATTTGTTACTTTAAGTGTTTTAATTTGAAAGTGAGAACTTGACGATAGATAACACTTAAGTGAAAGGTGTGTTAATGAAGCTGAATGGTGGTGTGTAGATGAAGATTTGATACCTCTTATTAAAAAGCCAAGCCTTGTGTTATTTTTAATTATGCTTATGTGATGCAAAGTGGGCAGCCAGAAGCGCGAACAAGGACCAAACTAGTCCTTCAACAAACCTCAAAAGGTTCTAGGTAGGGACCGCAAGTAAGTTCCCCAACAGTAAGTGCCTCTCACACTTATCACAAGTGTAGGAAATGACTTGTTTCTAGGTCATCACAACCTAATCTATAGGGTACTCAATCACTGAGACCTAACAAGTCTTCCAAGCCCAACTAATCACTACTCGGCAACCAAACACTTAGGTTATTTTGCAAAGTATTTCCCCAAATGTTACAATGAGAACTAGGGGTGACCATACACATTTCCTTGGTCTATTTAGGTTCCTAACACAAGAGTGCAACTGCTCATATACAATAGAGAACATAGTTTAGACATGTTAGCCTTACTGCGCCAATTTTAGGCTTGTAGCCTTTCAAAAGCATAAATGCTAATTGCAAACACACTATTCCACACAACCTTGAAAACTAATCACAGTTTTTGATACCCTTTTGGGCCTAACACAACATGCTAAGAGCACAAGAATTCACTGTGAAGACAAGACACAATGAAATGCTGATTTCACCTTGGAACTAGGCCTAATTAGGCTCTGGTTTGCACTACAAGTACCCTTACCGTACACCCAAATCCAAATCCAATGTTTGGATCATGTGAGGGCACATGTGAGACTAAGAAGTTCCAAGTCACAAATCTTGATGATTCTCCGATGGCAAGTTGTGTGGACTGGTGTCAAACTTCAGAAAGGTGCACACTTAGAGTATGTACACCTAGGGCATTAGCAAAAACCCATCTCCCTGCAAGTTGAGGAATTAAAACCATGAATTCCACCAAGGGTCATCAAATTCCCATGGTGAAATTGTGAATTAAGTACAATTTTTGTCGAAACCCTGGTTCAGGGTTTTAATCCGAAAAACCAGGAACTAAAACTTAAATAACTTTGAACACCCAATGAATCAGAACATGCGATCAACAATAAATGAGACCAACTCACAGACATGACCGAAAATATCAATCTTTCATACCCAGGCTTTCGTACACGTCCGTACGAAATTTTCTAATACTTGGAATTGCAGGAAAACAGTTATATTTTATTGATTTCAAAATGCCAGATTACATCATTCTACCTTCCACCCGCCTGGTAGGGCTTATGAAGGCCTCCCCCATCGGTTACAAACTGATTTTCAAACCATCAGACTGTTGGGAGGTTATTTACAACTTTTAACAAAGTTGTCAAAGTTGCTCGGCAACTTTACAACTTTTGTTGCAACTTTTATCCTTAGTGACCAAACTTGGTCCCAAACTAACTTATGTGATCCCTAGTGGATCCAAACAGAAAAACATAAAAACAACCTGGGTTTTTGGACAATCATGACCAGTAGTTGACCAAGGGCTCATAGGATGCCAATCTTGGGACTATGGTCTTACAAAGGAGTCCAATGATTAACCCATTATTCTAACATGACTAGAGGCCTCTAAGGACCTTGATGGAAACTCTAGGTGCCAAAGGAACACTTAGTTCACTTAGGGTGCTCCTGCACCATTATGATTAATAATTTGAGAAGTTGAGGAAATGGTTCGAAGAAGGGTTTGATTTCTGCAACTCAGAGAACGAGACATTCTCTTGGAGTTTGGCACTTTGAATTGGCCTTATTGCCAATGAATTGTGCATGGGATACAAAACGGTTTTAGACACTAGGTGATCACGCGCAGAGGCAGTAGAATTCACAGCAAGCCTGGATGCATTAATAACAGGGCTGTATATTCAAATACATTCTAGCCGCACGTGCCTGTAATATTCGTGGTTGCAGACAGTCACACGTGGCTAAAGGAATTATGGCTTCAACACTAGTCAACGTGAGAAACCATCAGCTCACGTGGATTGTAGTCTTGGCATCAACAGCAGATCGCACTATTTTGGAGGTTGGCACGTGAATGAAGGAGCTGCGTTTTTCCCCTGCAGCAGCCGCATTTCATAAGGTGCTTGGACTTGTTTCGTATTCTGCAAATAAATTGTTATTTGAATATTCAAACTTCAATTGGCACATTGGAATTGTTATTATTTATTAGCAAATTACAATTGAGGATATATCTTTATAGATTCATGTGAAATTTGAATAAGTGAGGAATTCCGATTGTTTGCAAAATTAGTTGTGGGATTGAGAGTCGAAATAGACTCTTTACAGTGGTATCAGAGCTTTGATCCTGCCAGCCTGAAGTTTGGGCCCAGCTATGGCAGAGATATTTGCACCAGGGTTCCATTATGCCCGCAGGGGTAGAGCTTCGCCACCTCCTGAAGGGAATGAACAGGGTCCGCAGGTTGATCCCACAGGGAACAGGGATAGAGATAATGTGGGGAATGACATGGACATGGAAGCCAAAGATGCTTTCCAACATATTGCAGACGGACAACACCATATTGCAACTGTATTGCAACAACTATCTGAGTGCATGAATGTACTGGGAGATCGTGATAGGGGCACTAGAGGTGCATCTGTTGGTTCACACAGATCCAGGATTGTGGGTAGGCAGGAGACCAGAGATGATCCTACAGGCACTCGTGATAGGCCATTTCGTCCTACGTTCCTGAGGCCTGAAGAGGATACAGTTAGTGTTGATTCTGAGCCAGCTCCTTTTGTTGATGATATGGTAGCTCATTATGCTGAATGGGATGCATTACCTGAACCCATTAAGAGGAACTTGAACTTTGATAGGTTCCTGACCCAAAAAAGAGAGCATTACAGAGGCAGGCATAATCTAGATACGAGACAGAGGCCTAGACAGACTGAACTCAAACAGGCAACCAGTAAACTCACCATGACTCATTTTGATGGAAGTGGAAAGATGAAAGCCAGGGCCTGGATCCATAAGTTGGATACATATCTTGCATTACGTCCTATGTCTGAAGAGGACGCTGTTTGATTTGCTGTTTTGCACTTAGATGGAGCTGCTCATGATTGGTGGTATCATGGTCTCGTGTCTTTACAGCATGATCAGGTAAGAACCTATTAGGAGTTTGTGCATAATCTGGTTGAGAGATTTGACAGGAAAGATCCTAAATCATATTTTTGTGATTTGGCTCAGCTCAATCAGACTGGTAATTTGGAGACTTTTATTAATGAGTTTCAGAAGGTTTCAGTGATGGTTTATGATATTTCAGAGAGAAGACAGGTGATGCTGTTTACAGAAGGATTAATTGAACCTCTCAGAGGCTGGGTTAAGTCTTTTGATCCCCCCTCTTTGTAGGCAGCCATGAAGAAAGCACGGGACTTAGAATTTTCAGCTCCACACACTCGATTCCCTTGTAGACCATCCAATTCTTCACAAGACAATAATTCTGCCCCAAAGAAAGAGGACGGATCAGATTCTAAGCGTCCTATGTCGGGACCACTAGATCAGGAAACTCTTAATAATTTGAGGAGAAAGAGATTATGTTTTTATTGCAGGGGTCTCTATGATGAGAAACATGAGTGTCCTTTGAGGCCTAAGGGTAGAAATAGGCTTATGGAATGGTTTTATGAGGATAAGCATATGTCTGATTTTTCAGAACAGCAGGTTGACACTAAAGAAGGAATAACTACAGAGAGGAAAACCGGCGAAGATTCTAAGCTTAAGGTGGTTTATCTTTCTAGCATGCAGAAGGAAGGATCTTTTAGATTATGTGGGCTCTTGGCGGGACAACGTGTCATTGCATTATTGGATACAGCGGCAACACATAATTTTATTGATTCAGAGTTAGTATTCAAGAGAGGTTTGCAGACTGAAGACTTTGAGGGAATTAGTGTCAAGGTTGTTGATGGTTACACTCTCAAGTGTGACAAAATGATTTCGAATCTGCCCCTCAGGTTAAACACTTATGACTTTAAATCTGATTTTTATGTGTTTGATATGGGTGGGACAGAATTGGTTCTAGGCATGAGTTGGTTGCATTCCATCGAGGCGTTTTACCTCAGCCTTAAGGATATGGAAATGAGTTTTGAAGTGCATGGAAAGAAGCATATTCTGAAAGCTATCAAAGAAGAGAACTTGAAGACAATTACATTCAGATGTATGCAGCGTCTTATTAATCATGATGTAGTGGAATGGGCAGCAGAGTGCAAGATGTTACCCACTTCTGAGGAGGCTGAGAAGCCAATCTATCAACCTGATATACAGGAACTTCGGGTTAAACACTCCAAAGTGTTTAGTGATTTACCACATGGCAAACCACCTGACAAAGGCATAGAGCATATTATTGAGCTAGAGGAGTGTACTAAACCCATTATGATCACTCCCTACTGGCATCCCAAGCGGCTGAAAGATGAGATCGAGAAGACTATTGAGGAGCTGCTCTCTATGGGTCACATCAGGCCGAGTAAGTCCCCTTTTGCTTCATCAGTAGTTTTGGTGAAGAAGGATGGCACCATGAGGATGTGTATTGATTATAGAATGCTGAATCCTAAAACTATTAAGAATAGGTATCCTATTCCTCGCATTGATGAGCTGATTGATGAGTTGCACGGAGCTGCCTTATTTTCTAAGATAGATTTGAAATTTGGATACCATCAGATTCAGGTTCGGGAGGAGGATATAGAGAAGACAGCCTTCAGATGTCATTATGGACACTTCGAGTTTTTCGTCAAGCCTTTTGAGTTGACCAACGCTCCGGCAACATCTCAGTCTACCATGAATAGGGTCTTCCACAGGCAGTTGAGGAAGTTTGTATTGGTTTTTTTTTATGATATCTTGGTTTACAACAGGACGTGGGAGGAACACCTAATGCATTTGGACACTGTGCTAGGTATCTTGGCTGAGGCTTCCTTGTTTGCTAAGGAGTCTAAGTGTGCTTTGGGCATGTCTAAGTTACTGTATCTGGGGCACATTATTAGCACAGAGGAAGTTCATATGGATTCAGATAAGGTTCGCGCTATCATTGATTGGCCAGTTCCCGAGAGTTTGACACAGCTTAGAGGGTTTATTGGTTTGTGTGCCTTTTACCACAGATTTGTTGCAGGCTTTTCCCGAGATGCAGATCCCCTTACTGATCTAACTTGTAAGGGTGCTTTCCTGTGGACTCCTCAGGCACAGGAGTGTTTTGAGAAGTTCAAATTGATTATGACTTCTTGCCCGGTGTTGGCTATGCCTGATTTCTCCAGACCTTTTGATTTGCATTGTGATGAGTCAGGTGAGGGCATTGGTGTCGTTCTTTCACAGGACCGTCATCCTATTGTGTATGAGAGCAGAAAGCTCAGAATTCTTGAGAAGTCTTTCAGTGTTTATGATAAGGAGATGTTAGCCATCATGCATGCTTTGGCTAAATTCAGACAATACTTGGCAACAAATTCTACATTAAAACTGATCATGATAGTCTAAAATATTTCTTGGGGCAATGAGATTTGAATGAGCGGCAACAGAAATGGGTCAGCAAGCTTCAGTCTTATGATTTTGATATCACTTATATCAAGGGGACGCAGAATGTTGTTGTTGATGCTCTCTCTAGGAGACCACACTTGTGTGTTTTGATAGAGGTTTCCAAGGATTGGAAACATTTGATTGTCGCTGAGTATGCGAAGGATCAGTGGGCCACTGAATTTCTTGATGGGACTATCTAGGATGACAGGTATGCTCTCGTGAATGAGTTGATCATTTACAAGGGGAGGGTTTGGTTGGTGGTTGGTTCGAGTGTTATACAGTTGGTGCTAAGAGCTTTTCATGATTCCCCTTTGGCTGGACATCCGGGTTTCTTTAAAACTTACAGGCAGGTGGGTGAACGCTTCACATGGAGAGGTCTCAAGCATGATGTTCAAAGTTATGTCAGAGAATGTTCCGTTTGTCAGCAAAACAAGCAGGAACATACATATCCAGCAAGTTTATTGCAGCCACTACCTATCCCTGACCGAAAATGGGAGTGCATTTCTATAAAATTTAATTGTGGGCCTGCCTAAGGTCCAAGGTAGAGACTGTATTTATGTGGTAGTGGATCGCCTTACCAAATTTGCTCACTTCTTTCCAATTACTACTACTTTTTTAGCGGTACAGGTGGCAGAATTGTTTTTCAAGGAGATTTTTCGGTTACATGGGTTACCACAGAGCATTGTGACTGACCGGGATAGCCGTTTCATGAGTCACTTTTGGCAAGAGTTGTTCAGGTTATGTGGTACAGAGCTAACTCCCAGCACTAGCTATCACCCGCAGACTGACGGTCAGACTAAGATTGTTAATAAATGGGTGGAGGGCTATCTACGTAACTATGTTTCCGCTCAGTAGAGGGCTTGGGTGAAGTGGATTTATTTATGTGAGTACTGCTATAATTCGACTCATCATATGTCTAACTGTATGACTCCTTTTCGAGCTTTGTATGGATATGATCCTCCTAGTTCTCTTGATTTGATGCTCAGCGATAGTAGAGTACCTAGTGCAAGGGATTTGTTACAGGATAGTCAGGATGTTTTAGGCACTTTGCGGGATAATATACAACGAGCACAGAATCAGCAGAAGCAATATGCTGATCAGAGGAGAGTGGCCCGTTCTTTTGAGGTTGGGGACATGGTGTATTTGATGCTGCAGCCGTACAGGCAATCGTCCATTCGGAGAAGCGGGGCTGAAAAGCTTAAACCACGGTATTATGGTCCCTTTTGTGTGGTTCGGCGAGTTGGCAAGGTTGCTTATGAGCTGGATTTGCTTACTGATAGTAAGGTGCACAATGTTTTTCATGTGTCTCGTCTAAAGAAAGCTTTGGGAAGGCATGTTATTCCCTTGTCTATTTTACCACCATTGGATGATGAGGGGAAGCTGAAATTGATCCCTGAAGCCATTTTGGATACCAGGGAGAGACATTTGCGCAAACAAGTTATCTGAGAGTTTTTGGTTAAGTGGCATGGTCTTTCGGATGAGGATGCTACTTGGGAGTCAGAGGATATTTTGCAGCATCCTGGTTTGCGATTGCTTGAGGACAAGCAATCTTGGGGAGGGAGGACTGTAATGTCCCCAATTTAGCAGGTACCTGTGCTTGTTATTGTCAGTTCATCAATGCGATCCCTGTGAGCTGACGGTTTGATTAGGGGATCTTTGTGTCACACTTACTATTTTTAGTAAGTCAGTTATACCCGGTTTCTATTTCAGGTAAGGCAGTTGGGCATTGGTTTTAGTCTACAATCTTCTTTGGAGTTCGTTCTGGAGTTGCCAATTATCACCTTCCTTATATTTTATGGAATGAGCTTGGCTTATTTCAATTTGTTACTTTAAGTGTTTTAATTTGAAAGTGTGAACTTGATGATAGATAACACTTAAGTGAAAGGTGTGTTTATGAAGCTGAATGGTGCTGTAGATGAAGATTTGATACATCTTATTAAAAAGCCAAGCCTTGCGTTATTTTTCATTATGCTTATGATTAATAATTTGAGAAGTTGAGGAAATGGTTCGAAGAAGGGTTTGATTTCTGCAACTCAAAGAACGAGACATTCTCTTGGAGTTTGATGCTTTGAATTGAACTTATTGCCAATGAATTGTGCATAGGATACGGTACGGTTTTAGATACCAGGTGATGACACATAGAGGCAGTAGAATTCACAGCAAGCCTGGACGCGTTAATAACAGGGCCGTATATGCAAATACATTCCAGCCACATGTGTTTGTAATATTCGTGGTTGCAGACAGTCACACATGGCTAAAGGAATTACGACTTCAGCACTGGTCAACGTGAGAAACCATCAGCTTGTGTGGATTGTAGTCTTGGCATCAACAGCAGATCGCACTATTTTGGCGGTTGGCATGTGAATGAAGGAGCTGCGTTTTTCTCTTGCAGCAGCTGCATTTCATAAGGTGCTTGGACTTGTTTCGTATTCTGCAAATAAATTGTTATTTGAATATTCAAACTTCAATTGGCACATTGGAATTGTTATTATTTATTAGCAAATTACAATTGAGGATATATCTTTATAGATTCATGTGAAATTTAAATAAGTGAGGAATTCCGATTATTTGCAAAATTAGTTGTGGGATAGAGAGTCGAAATAGACTCTTTACAGGCACTCTGAGGAGGTGTTGGCTGGATATGAGGTTGTCTTGGTGGATGCATAGAGAGCTCGGGAGGAGCTGACCACCCGGTTGGAGGCAGTAGAGCGACACTTGGCTCAGCGTACCCAGGAGTTGGCGGTGGAGAAGGCGGCACAGGTGGCTATCGAGGTCAGATTGGCTGGGAGACAATATCGTTTGAACAAGAGTTAGTGGGGGCTACAACTGAAACGTGGTTTTTGGAGACCAGTTTGGTGTAGGCACAGGAGGAATGTGATGTGACGGAACAAGAACTACTTGAAGCAACATTGATGGGGAGGGCAGTACTCCAGCTTTTTCAGGGACGCCCCTCCACCCCTTCTCAATGATTTTCTTATTCTATGTGGTGTATTTCATCTACCTTTTGTTGTGAGTCGCTGAAGACAACTTTCTTTTTGGGAGGATGCTGTTAGTCGGAAAGACTACTTTATTATATGTTGTGTATTAGTTATGTTGTTTTGATGGTAATTAGTTGTTACCAAAGGGTAGTTGGGTTGGGCGGTGATGTTTGGTCACACCCCTTCGAGTAGATAAATATGTACCACCTATGGGTGAAGGGGAATGACAATGATTATAATGTGAATGTACTCATATGTTGAAATGATTAATGAAAGTATATATTATTCTCTGATATGTTCTGTGTTTATTATATTTCCTGCACTATGTCTATGCAATATTAAGTTTACCCCAGCGGGAAAACACACAGTGTCATTAGGTATTGCAGGATCCTTTATCAGGGACCTCCAGTTTGAGAAACTTACTATTTATAGTAAGTCTATGTTTGACAGATGGCTATTTCTGGCAGGGCAATTTGAGCTTGAGGCTCTGTTGTCAGAAATGAGTTTGTTGCAGTCAGATGGATTCAGTGGCTTCATGTTTTAATTATCGTTATTAAATTAAGTTATTTTAATTTAATAACTTTACGACTTTATAACTTTAATGTTATAAAGTGATGTTGTGATGAAGAAGCTACTTTAATGAAAAGTGTAAAGTTTAAGCTTTTTCAAAAAGCTATTTATTCAACTTGAAAAAGCACTTTAGACATCCATTATTCATTTGATGAAAAATTTATGAAGTTCTTGGCTATGAGAAATGGCTAGGGTTTGAGGACTGATTCATCTCTTGGCAATTTGAATCATCACCGATTGATGATGAATTTTGCAAATTGTATTCTGAAAATTTTTAATGAATCTCTGGTTATCAATCTTGATGTTGAGGTAAATCAAGAGTGTGAAGTTTGGAGCAATTACATCAAGCTGGAAAATATTTAAATCTGAATTCGAAATTCTACAACCATTGAATTCTTGGAGGCTGGATTATCTCCAATTTGGCTATCATTTTGGCATAAGGGAATTACAGTTGTATTTGCTGGAGTTGCGTTTGGTATTAAGGCTGCGGAATTGTTTGAGGAGGGTCACGTTAAAGCTATATGCCCACGTTTTGATTGGAGGAAGTCTACACTTCCATCCCTAGCACCTCACGCCTCCTAGTGTACGACCAACTCAATTCAAGGCTGTGCGTCTTGCCTATATGCACCATTTCTGTAATGTCCCCATTTTCAAGCTTTTGGGATTAGCTTGGTTTGGCGATCCTCGCAAGCTAATCAGGAGATCAGAGGGGGTCAGATGTCAGAGCCAATGTTGAGATTCCATTCTGGAGATTCAGTTTGTCAGGTTTGCTCTTCGTTCGGGTCAATTTGGTCGACTTACTATTTTTAGTAAGTGGTATTTTGGGTATGGCCAGGATTAGCAAGGTGTCTGCACAAAGTGTCAGATGTTTCAGGATCGAGCTTCAGGGAATCTCTAGTTTGAGAGACTTACTATTTGTCTATTTTTAGCAGGTGGCTATTTTTGGCAGTGGGTTATTTTCGGTAGGGCAGTTGGCATTTGAGGCTCTGGTGTCGGAAATGAGTTTGTTTTAGTCAGCAGAATTCAGTGGCTTTTGCTTTTAAAGTTATCGTTATTAAATTAAAGTAGTTTGATTTAATAACTTAAGTACTTTATAACTTTAATGTTATAAAGTGAAATTATCATTTAAAAGCCTTTTATATGAAAAAAGTGAAATTGTGCTTTCTCCGAAAAAGCTATAAGTACAACTCGAAAAAGCACTTTCATTACCCATTGTTGATTTGATAAATTGTTTATGTGAGAATTCTGCTTGGCTTGGAAAAGCTAGGGTTTCTAGAGCTTGGTCTTCAATTTTGGAGAAAGTTCTTCTGAGATTTTTGAGCTTGGTCTTCTTCCAGGAGAGAGAGAGCTTGTTCTGATTCTGAATTAAATCAAGTCTGATATATACTGGGTTTGTATGAAGTTTTCATCTGCGGGCAAATCGATTTGCCCTCATACATTTCGTATTGTCTTCTTGCTGAGTCTTCTTGTTCACTTTTGAGTGATATTGGCTGGAGAAGTATTTTATTCAGATTCTTTAATATATTACAAGCTGCGGATTGAACATTGGGAAAGGAGACTGTCATACAGTGAAATATTTAATATATATTGCTTCGTTAAACTTACAGCTGGGCGTGTGAGAGGCTGGAAGTCTGAAACGTTTATTCTCCAGCCCACGTGACATGCTACAGGAGCCATATTTCATCTGTAAGGCTTTGCATATGATACAGGACAATCACGTTTATTGTCTGCTGCTCACGTGACTGCTAGAAGGACTGTTTTTGATCCTGCTGGGGCCCAAAACTGCTACAGACCAGTCACATTATATTCCAAGCTGCCACGTGACTGTTAGGGATTGACGTTTTTGTGTTTGGGCTGTGTTGCTGCTCATCCTGAGGGTGGCTGTCAGTATTCTGGTTTGCAGTGTCAAGTCTTCATGAATTCATTGCAGATTGCCATCAAACAATAAATATCAGGTGCCCAATCTTGAAGGAATAAATTATGGTTGTGTTATTTGAATTGAAAATAAGACTTAATTAAGTTCCTGGAGAAAATTCGATTTATATAATTTGATGGGAATTTATCATTGAAGCTTGTTTTTACAAAACATTTGAAATAAGTTGCAAGTATTTTCAAATTAAGAATTTAAATACAGAAGGAGCCAGTCAGGCTCTTTACAATTTCATAAGTTGGCAGCAGTTCATCCTTTGAAGAATGTGCTAATATTGTTAGCTGGCTTCGTTTTGATACTTCATTCTGATCTTTGCAATAAGGTGCCAGTTTATTATCATTTTTAATTGTTGTTAATTTGCAAATATTGAAAAACTAGTTGTGCTGAAGTTAAAGTTTGCAATAAATTATTTTAATTGTTATCATGATGCTGGAAAGATTTAAAATTTTCAATTAAATAAAAAATCAAGAAGTGTTTGCAAACCAAAGTAGAAGTTCAAGACAATTTGTTACAAAGAGCCAGGCAGGCTCTTTACAATCAAATATCACCTATGGAAAATATTTCAATAGACATGACTAGAAGAATACAATTTAAACAAAAAATATAATATAAATGCTAAAAAATATGCTTGTGTTATCGTTGAAGGCAAAATTTTCTGACTTATACCCTACAAAGATTCTACACTTATAAGGCTAGTTGCTGTTCTACAATAAGATAGTCAATTCGTTTTTATGAAGCCATAATAGCCTTGATACAGAAAGCATGTTTTCTAGATGCATATATCATTTTTTCACCAACACAAGTATGCTTTCACATAAACATTTGTTGAGCAAAAAGCTTGTAATATGCAACAATATTATTTGGTTAATAATGAGTTTCTCACCGTCATGATGATATGGCTTAACATGTTAAGATGCTTGTATTCTTGAAGAGAACACATCCATATAATTTCAGAAGATATATTTTCTCTCTTTATAAACAACATGATCTATTAACCGAAAATGGTTTCATAAAATTGTTAGCCTCATAGCAGATAATATTTACTTCATGGTTCATTTCAGAAAGATGGTATTCCATTAAAAGATCAATGCTAAATTAATTCAAAAGATATAGGTAAAATCATACAATGAAAAGGCCAAAACTAAAACAAATACGTTCTATATTGAGTTTGAGAAGACCATACTGGAATATCAATACCGCGACCAGCCACATCTGTTGCGACAAGAACATTGAAGCGTTTATTACGAAAACCTTCCAAGCTTATCTGTTAGTCACAAGAATTAATAAATTAGGAAATAACAAATAAAATACATTCCCAGTTATAAGCAAGCTTTTAAAAGATTGTTACCTCACGTTGTTCCTGTGTCTTCCCTCCATGAAGTGTGGTCACTCTGTAACCAGATTTATCTAGTTGCCTTGATAAAGAATCTGTAGTTTTCTTTGTGTTGATAAATACGATTGCTGTCTTATCTCCCAAGTCATTTAACAACCTCTGAAGTCTGGTTTGCATTAAAATAATCAAATCACAATGTTTTAGAACATCAAATTTGCCTATCAGAGCCCAAAATAAGCAAAAATAAAAATAATATGCTGATATTGAATGAAACTCAAAAGGTTATAAAAATCTATTGGGTTTCATTTATATACAGGTTAATGGAAAATACTACCTCCCCATCTTCTCAGTTTCCTTTAACATTATCACATGTTGAGCTATCAGCTCAGTTGCTTTGCCAGCAGTACCTACAGTGACCTGTTCATATGACAAATGGAAAATGGTACTTAAATATAACACAATTTCTGTAGCAAATGTCCAATCATATAAGCATAGTAGTATCAAAGCAATGCTGGCAATCTAATAAATAGAGTAATGTTTGTTGAAAAAAAATATTGCTTATCTTAATCTCTAAATTTCATAAATCATTGTCACGTCATATAACAGCTTAAAAAAGAAAGTTACTGCAAGTGATTTCTCTGGGACCTTTAATGAGATCACTTACCACAACGGGATTTCGGAGATATTTCCGAGCTAAGCGTTCAACGGCAGATGGCATTGTTGCACTGAACATGTATGTTGTCCTATATATCCTCTTCTCGTCCAGCACCTAAATTTGATAGTAACAATAAATCTTTAAGAGAGGTTATTGCTTTTATAAAGAAAAAATGGACAAAATATGCCATGCAAATGCAGTGCCGTATAAAATTTAAAGTAACCAGGAATTACAGAAGATAAAAAAGACATCACAAGAAGTCGGAACAATAAAGATTTCCACCAAGAAAATATCAATCTTACATCTAATTTTGGAAATCAGCATAGGTGTTCCAGTAATAGCTTGAAAACAAAGACCAAATTTCAAGGGACACCAAAGGAGACATGAGACTTAAAATATACAACAGATATATATTTCATATAAGGAAAAAAATCTTGTTACGAGATATCATGGATTTTGCAACAAAATAAATATAGGATGATTTCGCACTCCATTAATTTTTTCAAAAAAAAAACAAATAAATAAAATCTGTTTCTATTTTTCCTTTATGTAGTGATGAGAGACATTTTTGCATCAAAACCATTTTCCCCCTACCCTCTCCTTCCTCTCCCCGCTTTGACAACAAAATATCTAACCAGCTACACTGGGGACAGAAGCCCCAGTGTTGTTCCTCACATTTTTGAGACACCAAAGACTCCAAACCATCCACAAATCCCCACAACATGAGAACCAAAAAAACAACTACCCTAACCTTTGGAATACATACTCATGCTACATAGCAAAACAGATGATTAATCAAGGTTTTCACTTTTAAACTGGCATATATTACATAGACTTACGGTTTATTGCAGCCAAAATCTTAGGACTAAAGAGCCCTCGCTTACAAAAGGTTAATGTGTAGAGGTTTCTAAGGCTTGTCAATCTGTTCATTGTGTGGGAAGAATGAGGAATAAAATGACTACATTCTCCTTGATTGCTCCTTTTCTTCCCAGGTGTGTGCCTGTTTCTAAGTTGAACTTTCTGGCTCTTATCCGACTCTAAAAGACTTATGTTGAATGTGTGGTCTATTGAAAAAAAAGCAGGGAAGAGATTGGGGGCAGGAAGGTCAACCCAAGAGTTCTGATGGAGAATTACCCTAGTAATAAGCATACAGAATATCTGATTGAAGAGGAATAATGGGATTTACAAAGAGAAAAGTCTCTCCTAGCAGAGTTTGGAAGGAAGACTGGCCACACTGGGTGAACTGGGTGCATATCTCTTTCGTGAACTGGGTGCATAATTCATTATAAATTCCTGTGAACTGGGTGAATGCCTGTATAAATTCCTGTGGAACATTTGAAGGCAGCTTTTGATGAAGAACAGGGTTTGACTGGTATAATAGACCATGTAATCTTCAACCATATCAAGTGAAAAGGAAATAAACCATGCGTATATCTTAATTGAGGTTAACAACATAAAATTCCCATGGTCTATGATGTCAATATACTTAGATTTCTGGCTTACACTGTGTGACAATTTTTATCTTTAACATTTCAAATCACACTCCACGATCCATCTTCAAATGAAATATAGCTAGAAAAGAGAATGTAAGTCATTTTTTATGAAACATAATGGTTGACTGATATGTTAGACCATGCAAACTTCACTGATGTAAACTGAAGAGGAAACACAATGGTGGACATAGATGCCCACTAAGGTGTCAACATTTCATCATCAAAGGGTGCTTTAGATAAATTTAAAGGAAGGTGGCCCTCCAAATTGATTTCAACTACCCTTGGTCAAAGACACATCTTTGACTCAACTAATAAACTCTCAAACTCTCAGTCCCTAACCTGCAATCTCATATGAAATTTTTTTACCCCTAACCTAGCTCTCCCTTCCCATGTAATGCCATTATTTGCCCATAATCTAATTAACAATTACCATGTCCCCTAAAACAGTTTCAGAGTTTCTGTGTTCCTTGATTTGTGAACATTACTTAGCATTCTTTGATAATTTAAATATACAATGAGGTAAAATCGTCACCTAAATCTTCACTTCTCTCTTAATCATTCCTTCATGGCATATCACACAAACTATTTTTAAGGGATTGAGCATGATAACATGAAAGGCAGCAAAACTGATGTGCTAAGTTAACTGTCCCGGTCCAAGTTTGGGTTCAGGTTTCAGGGTTCGTTCAAAAAAAATTTGGGGCTTCGATACGTTTTGGGTTCATCCATAAAAAAACATATAATAACAAGAAATATGTACATACTTGCAGCAGTATTTAAGTTTAGAATACCACATAGCATCGTACATGTACTGTCCCCGTTTTTCAGTTTTTTGAGATTAGCTTAGTTTGGTGACCCTCGCAAGCTAATCAAGTGATCAGAGGGGGTCAATTAGCAGAGCCAGTAGTTGGATTCCATTCTGGGGGTTCTGGTTGTTAGGTTTGCTCTTCGTTTGGGACGGATTGGATGACTTACTATTTATAGTAAGTGGTGTTTTGGGCATAGCTTGGTTTAGCAGGGCGCTTGCACAGTGTCATTAGGTGTTGCAAGATCGTTTGTCAAGGATCTCCAGTTTGAGAGAGTTACTATTTATAGCAAGTCTATTTTGGGTAGTTGGCTATTTCTAGCAGGGCAGTATGAGCTCGCGTACTGTTGTTAGAAGTTTGAAGAATTTTGTCAGTAAGACTCAGTGCATCACATTTATAATAAAAGTTATTAAATTAAGTTATGATGATTTAATAACTTTTGGACTTTAATGTTTTAATTTAATGTTGTGATGGTGAAGACTCTTTAATGAAAAGTGTCTTGAAGAAGATTTCATTAAAGCCTCTATATATGCCTTGGTGAAATCGAATTCATTACCTTATGTCATTTTGTCAATTATTGAAAAGTGGTGCTTGGAGGAGATTTTCAAAATTCTCTTGGAGTGAGGGTTTGGAGGAATTTGGTCTTCATCTTTTGGAGAGAATTCTTCAGAAATTCTGATGCTTGTTTTTGTCCTATGGATCATTGATGTGGTGAGCAGCAGATCGTATTTGCAAGGAATCAACAAGGCTGCCATATAGATTTAAACAAGCGTCGTACGGAATTCTTCTATTGTCATACATAATTCATTTGTTGTCGTACGGTTATGCCTGGCCGTACATTCAGATGAATTGTGGTTATTAAGTGGGAGGCTTAGTTTCGGTTGCAGCTGTTGTGTAGACTGAAATTGCTCCATTGGATTGTTTGTATCTTCTAAGCTGCAAGGAGAGTTTTTTAATGGCTGGCACCAATCTTTCATAATGCTGCAATTCCTACTAGAGCAGTCACGTTTTTGTCAAGGTGCCATTTTCCTGCATAGTTTAATTGTTATGATTATTGCTAATGAAGACTAGTTGAATTTCAGTATTAATAAGCAATCAAGTTGGTGTAAAATACTAGTGTTCATTTGCTTATGTAGGGAGATCCAGTGAATTAGTATCTATGATTTTAATTGAAAATTTGCAAATAAATTACAAATACTTGGATCTCTGTAAAATTGTAATTAAATTTGAGTAGAAGAGCCAATTCGCATTTGAGAGCCAGCCAGGCTCTTTACAGTGGTATCAGAGCATGATTCCTGCCATCTTGTGAGGTATGAATTCTTTTTATATTATGATGTTATTTTAAAAGTGATCAGCACTCCCACTTTTTCCTAGCTATGGACAAATACAGGAGGCTTAGTTCTGGGAGTCGCTGTAAGAGTATGGGAAAAAGAGAGTAAATAAAGGCCTTAGTGGAAAGTATGGAAAGACTTAGGTTTCATCAGCAGAGATTGGCGGAGAGCTTGTCAAATTCAGAGACAGTTGACAGGGCAGCGAGATATATGATTTCTGCTTTTAGAAGGCCGACATCGAGATTGCAAGGAAGAAAGCTTGAGTTTTCCTCGACAGGTGCCCATGATGCAGATGTACTTATATTTAGTACAACACCTGCTAGTCCTATCCGCAGTGCTGATGATGGACTTATTTCACAGGGACATGTGGATGTATCAATGCCCTCGGTGGACACCAGTACTGAGCTTCGGCAGGTTGAGGCCCCCCGAGTAGTCGCTACAGTTAGTTCAGAGGCAGCTGATGTCGTAGTTGTCACCGAGTGTTCAGAGTCTTCCGTGGAGGGAGTTGTTATTGGAGACTTTTATGTCAGCTATCGTAGTGTTGCTCCAGTGTAGGAGGCAGCTGCTTCCTCATATGGGACCGATGCACATATGGAGTCACCTAGCTGTGATGTTGGTGATTTAGGCGTTACAACGGAGTCAATAGATGACGGTTCATGCTCCAGCATTATCGGTGCACAGCCTGACATTGAGTCATGTGTGCAGAGTCAGGTGTCAGCAGTTGAGGCTTTAGTAGGAGATGTGGATGCAGAGAGTATAAACACATCTGATGATACATTTGAGGATGCTATAAGCTGTATTGGGTATGACATCCCCTGTGAGATGTTGGGTGATGATTCTGAGGAGATTTTGGATAAGTCTCACTGTCGATGTTTACAGGATCTTACTATTGATGTGGACGTTGAGGACTTCGTGGAGTATATGAGCTCTGACAGCTCTGATGTTTATGACAACAGTTGCAGTATGGGATCAGTGCAGGAGACTGTAGTCTTTTCTTGTATTGAGGATGTGAGCATGGAGCTATCTAGTGATGACACACATGATGGGAGTGTTGCAGTTGAGTTGGGTGACATAGATTTATGCCATTGTATAGATGACTCACATGATGAAATTGAGCCGTGTATGCAGCCAGAGTTAGCAGAGGGGTCGCGGATAGACGATGTGGACACTAGCATCACAAATATCTCTAATGTTGAGAGTGGGGATGATGGGTGTTGCAGTGTTTCTGGCTTTTTATTTCAGAGTTTGGGTGTGGACTCAGCGTTGTCATACGGTGGTGGGTTCCAGGATTCTTTGTTACAAGGACTCACAGATGAGGATGGGGAGGCATATGAGTGGCAAGAGTTTGTTACAGCCACGGCTTCCACTTCTAGAGAGGGGGTTACTTCTTCGGTGACTCATGAGTATGATTCTTCCTGCAACGAGACATGTTTGATTTATCAGACCCTGGGGGAGGACTCTAAGTTGTTAGTGAGTGAGGATGGATCCCAGGATCTAGATTGTTAGGTGGTTGCAGAAGATGAGGTAGCTGGGGTTTGTGTTGAGTCAGATTCAGCAGCAGCTTCCTCGAGGATAGATGAGGACGAGTCCGATGTCTGTACTCAGTTTGTAGATGTGTACTCGGATGAAAGTACACAGAGATGCGGTGATCTTGAGGGGAGTTTGTTGGATGCACCTTCTTTCCATAGTGTGGACAGTGCAGTTGAGATTGTACATAAGAGGCCCGTTGTGCAGAGTCATCATGTGACTAGCCAGTTGCGAGTTGGTGAGAGAGATATTTCTTCTACTCTCGAGCATTTTGATGCCACTTGTCAGTTGTTGGCTATTAATGGTTGGGGTGCTCCTATGACGGATGAGCATAGTGGTGGTTACCTTTCCTTGACAGAGATTCATTCCGTGCGGGAGGCTGTTAGGATTTTGAGATAGAACTATTTACAGTTGGTAGCCGACCGAGATCACCTAGTTGAGTGGGGGAGTACGGAATACGAGGCACGGATCGACAGAGAGGAGGTGAGTGAGCTTACTCAGGAGCTCACAGCGACTTCTGAGGCTTTAGAGGGCACCCAGTGGGCTCTTTAGGAGTCGCAGTTCCAGTTAGAGGTGACCGTGGAGTTGGAGCATGTACGGTCCACACCAGCCCCAGATCCAGTTTGGTTGCACATTGAGTTGGTTGGTGGTGAGCTTGCTTCTACGGTTGGGGATGAGCGACATGATGATGTGGCAGACACATATGTTCAGGATATGGGTGCAATGGGTACAGATGAGGTAAGAATATCAGTGGAATCAAGCTCTCATGTTGATTTGCTTCCTTTTGCTGGAAGTGAATCTATTACTTTATCTCATATAGCTGATAGCATCGGACAGTTGGCAGTGCCACATTTTCGGAGGGATCGGCTGTGGGTTGCGAGGGAGCAAGTTGATGCTTCCACGTATAATTTCTACAACACCGAGTCATTTATGGAGTATTTACTTGAGAGTGCAGATGTGCGAGAGGATTCATACAGAATGTCGGAGGGTACTCTCATCCGAGGCTCTTGTGCTATTTGGAGGTTGGTAGGGAAGATTTTAGAGACTCTATCTACTATGCTTCCCCACAAGGATTTCAACATTGGGTTTGCTGAGAGGGTTAGTTAGAATCCTACCTAGCCTGCGGTTATGTGGAGTCAAAGATTTGAGCCATCTCATGATTCCCAGTTTGGTAATGATGGGCCATTGATTGAGATTGGGGATTTCTACCGGCATTATACAGTGGGGTATGCTAATCATTTTTCTTTTGACCCACAAGTAGAGGATTTGATCTCACGTAGGTGTAAACCGACTCCAATTTCTTACCATCCATTATGGGATGGATTAGTGCCATCTTTTGTAGATGGGATTGGCAGTCGCAAGTTAGACTACTTGTAGCATCCACACACCCAGGACAGTTTATCAGAGGTTAGAGTTGGTAACAGTGATTCAGGTACTTTTGGTCATTGTCTTCTTCTCAGTGTAGTTGGGTGTGAGTGTCAGTTAGACAAGGACTCGAGTTTTGACAGAGTTGATGTTTCAGTTGGGTTAAGTTTCACTGGGTTGTTTTCTGCATTTGCATCTACAATTGGTCTTCATATGATGTTTTTAGCGATGTCAGTTATTTGGGTGTTGAGAGCAGTTTCTCAAATGCTAGTGTCTGAAGTGTTGATGTTGATATTTTCTTCACAGGAGTATGGTGAGGATCGGGACAGTACGTATGACCATCTTTGTGATCCAGGTGGTCTGTGATGTTGCTTGTTTTTTTTGATTGCTTGAGGACAAGCAATCTTGGGAAGGGAGGACAGTAATGTCCCCGTTTTTCAGTTTCTTGAGATTAGCTTAGCTTGGTGACCCTTGCAAGATAATAGGTGATCAGAGGGGGTCAATTAGCAAAGCCAGTAGTTGGATTCCATTCTGGGGGTTTTGGTTGTCAGGTTTGCTCTTCGTTTGGGATGGATTGCATGACTTACTATTTATAGTAAGTGGTGTTTTGGCCATAGCTTGGTTTAGCAGGGCGCCTGCACAATGTCATCAGCTGTTGCAGGATCGTTTGTCAAGGATCTCCAGTTTAAGAGACTTACTATTTATAGTAAGTCTATTTTGGGCAGTTGGCTATTTCTAGCAAGGTAGTATGAGCTCGGGTACTGTTGTCAGAAGTTTGAACGATTTTGTCAGTAAGACTCAGTGCATCACATTTATAATAAAAGTTACTAAATTAAGTTATGATGATTTAATAACTTATGGACTTTAATGTTGTGATGGTGAAGACACAGATGAGACCAATTGGCTCTCAATAGCAACTGGTTTTTTCTAATTTAATTGCAATTATTTTTCTTGTAATTTTTAAAACATATATTAATTTTCATAAATTTTCCAATAGCCAAATAACCAAAGAACAAGCAAATTAATTTCAAATGCTCTTTGATTGCACATTAAATCAGAATTTAATCAAACCATTACAAAGAATAACTATAACCAAGATAACAAGTCTGATTATTGCACCTCCTTTAATAAATAGGGCTGCATGAAGAAGAGACACAACCTGATCTAAAATGACGCCAGCTATGAATGGAAGTTCCTCTTTTCTAACACAGGTCTCCAAGATACTTAATGCAGACTCCAAAACATACCAAACAATTACCAATAATGACACAGCATATAATCAATGAGTTCAGCCTCCACAACAATCAACACAACTGCCAAAGGCTGTCAGTCATCCAAATAGGAGAAACAAGGATTGTCTCCTTGCCATTCACGTGCCATCATAAAGCCCAGCAAATTCCGTATGGCTACAACAGATTCTGTACAGATTCTATAACTCAGAATTTATGCAAGGAAACATACTCAGAAACATTAGCTTCTCTTGCACAGTTAATGCACTTGAGAAGACAAAACAAATTGCTATACTTCAGCAGTAAATTGCACTACCAATTTCAGACAATCTTCCACTATACTTCAACAGTGGATAACAATTCCTCAAAACAAACCCTTATACTTCAACAAGGGCACAAACTTCAGAACCTCAAAAAGCCACAAAGGCAACAAAGCAAATAAATATTCAAGCGTGCTTTCTCCAATGAAATGAGTTCATATTTATAATGCTTTGTTGATAAAACTTTCCAAAAGAGCTCAACTTCTGAAATTGTGAAAGTTTCCCAAATGATCTTCACTCAACACAACTCCCTTTTAACAACTTCCTTTAAAACATTATTATAATAAGATATCATTATAATAATGCGAATTGGGTTTAATAATCAATTAAATAATGGCCCCTTCCAATGATGACTTAACCCTCAACTTAAGTGAAATTATAAAGTTAGATTATAACTTTATAATAAGCCATTTAATAATTTAATAATAATTTGGCCACTAAAAATGTAATAACTCCCAAAATACTCATCATTTAAATATGTCGTCTGAAGTAGGAGTTATACCTATTATTTCTCCATGTGATCAAATGCACCTTCCAAAAATAGAAAGGGTCCATCTCAATCAACACCCAACTTACCACAAATAGTAAGTACACAAATCTAAGCCCAAATGAAGTCCAATCTGAGCCAAACGAAGACCAACTGTAGCTTACTGAATTGTGGAGAAGACAAGACCCTCCCAAGCCAAGCCACTGCCTCAAAAGACCCTCTATCCACAATAATTAGCCTACGAGGATCAAAATAATAGGGTAATCCTTGAAACACCAATGTTGGCAATTTTGGGGACATTACAGTCCTACCTCACTAAGATTGCTTGTCCCCAAGCAATCCGGAGCAAAATGAACATCATAGTCCACTTGGATCCCAAGGATAGAATGGAGTAATGTCCCTATCATCACCACACTCAAGCAAAAATAATTTCAACCTCAACAGTACCAACTGTAGCGTCTGAGAAACTGAACTCAACACTTGAACTGATGATACTGAGACATCGACATCACATGGGAGTAACTCAACCGTGAGTAACTTACACGGAAGCAACTCAATTGACAAACTGGACTTGCCCCCAGTCTGTGTACCAACTAAACAATCATACCAGTCATCAAACAGATGCACCGATGGACTCTGGAACTGGTAGATATCCTTCACATGAGGATCAAATGTAAAATTGTAAGCACTCCTCACTGTGTACACCTCTTTAAACTGCTCAACAAAATATGACTGTCATCTTGTAAAAACTGTGTGATCATCTGGTGTACTGGAAGAATCCCAATCATCATCATCATCATCTGCAAGGGATCATCATTGAACTCAAATAATGGATTGTCATATGACATAGTGACACCCATATCAAATAAAGGATTGTTCACAAAGTGAACAACTCCTGCCTGCAGATCTGAATAAGATATCTGTGAGCTGTGAGAGACATGATGTGTAATCTGCTCTACCTGAATGGACTCATGTCTTTGAGAATCCTCACTATCTGCAATAAGTCCCTGTAAACTATGATCCTGGGATTCATCCAAAATCTCCTCCGAGTCGTCACTCAGCATCCCATAGGGGGTGTCATACCCAATGTAGCTCATAGCATCCTCAAATGTATCATCCGATGTGTCCATACTATCTGCATCCACATCTCCTAATAAAGCCTCAATTGCTGACACTTGACTTTGCCCACATGACTCAATGTCAGTCTGTGCACCAATAATGCTGGAGCATGAACCACCATGTACGGACTCCGCTATAACGCCAAGATCACCAACATCACAGCTAGCGGACTCCATACATGCATCGGTCCCATATGAGGAAGCAGCTGCCTTCTCCACTGGAGCAACACTACGATAGCTAACATAAAAGTCTCCAATAAAACTCCCTCCACGAAAGAGTCTGAACACTCAGTGACAACTACAATGTCAACTGCCTCTAAACTAACCGTAGCGACTACTCTGGGAGCCTCCTGCTGAAGCTCACTGCTGCTGTCCACTGAGGGCACTGATACATCCACATGTTCCTGTGAAATAAGTCCATCATCAACACTGCGGATAGGACTAGCAAGTGTCGTACTAAATAGAGGTACATCTGCATCATGGGCACCTGTCGGGGAAAACTCAAGCTTTCTTCCCTGCAGTCTTGATGTCGGTCTTCTAAAGGCAGAAACCATATACCTCGCTGCCCTGTCAATTGTCTCTAGATCCGACAAGCTCTTTGTCAATCTCTACTGATGAAGCCTAAGTCTTTCCATACTTTCCATCAAGGCATTTATTTCCTCTCTTTTTCCCATATTGCTACGCCAACTCCCAGAACTAGGCCTCCTATATTTGTCCATAGCTAGAGAAAGCGGGAGTGCTGATCACTCCTAATATAACATCAGAATAAAAAAGAATTCATACCCCACAAGATGGTAGGAAACATGCTCTGATACGACTGTGATTAGCCCAACAGGCTCTCAATAGCAACTGGTTTTTTCTAATTTAATTGCAATTATTTTTCTTGTAATTTTTAAAACATATATGAATTTTCATAAATTTTCCAATAGCCATATAACCAAAGAACCAGCAAATTAATTTCAAATGCTCTTTGATTGCACATTAAATCAAAATTTAATCAAACCATTACAAAGAATAACTATAACCAAAATAACAAGTCTGATTATTGCACCTCCTTTAATAAATATGGCTGCTTGAAGAAGAGACGCAGCCTGATCTAAAATGACGCCAGCTATGAATGAAAGTTCCTCTTTACTAACGCAGCTCTCCAAGATACTTAATGCAGCCTCCAAAACGTACCAAACAATTACCAATAATGACGCAGCATATAATCAATGAGTTCAGCCTCCACAACGAACAACACAACTGCCAAAGGCTGTCATCCAAATAGGAGAAACAAGGATTGTCTCCTTGCCATTCACGTGCCATCATAAAGCCCAGCAAATTCCATACGGCTACAACAGATTCTGTACGGATTCTATAACTCAGGATTTATGCAAGGAAACATACTCACAAACATCAACTTCTCTTGCACAGTTAATGCAGTCGAGAAGATAAAACAAATTGCTATACTTCAGCAACAAATTGCACTACCAATTTCAGACAATCTTCCACTATACTTCAGCAGTGGATAACAAATCCTCAGAACAAACCCTTATACTTCAGCAAGGGCGCAAACTTCAGAACCTTAGAAAGCCACAAAGGCAACAAAGCAAATAAATATTCAAGCGTGCTTTCTCCAATGAAATGAGCTCATATTTATAATGCTTTGCTGATAAAACTTTCCAAAAGAACTCAACTTCTAAAATTGTGAAAGTTTCCCAAATGATCTCCACTCAACACAACTCCCTTTTAACAACTTCCTTTAAAACATTATTATAATAAGATATCATTATAATAATGCGACTTGGGTTTAATAATCAATTAAATAATTGCCCCTTCCAATGACAACTTAACCATCAACTTAAGTGAAATTATAAAGTTAGATTATAACTTTATAATAAACCATTTAATAATTTAATAATAATTTGGCCACTAAAAATGTAATAACTCCCAAAATACTCATCATTTAAATGTCGTTTGAAGTAGGAGTTATACCTATTATTTCTCCATGTGACCAAATGCACTTACCATAAATAGTAAGTACACAAATCTAAGCCCAAATGAAATCCAATCTGATCCAAATGAAGACCAACTTGTAGCTTACAGAATTGTGGAGAAGACAAGACCCTCCCAAGCCAAGTCATTGCCTCAGAAGACCCTCTATCCACAATAATTAGCCTACGAGGATCAAAATAATAGGGTAATCCTTGAAACATCAATGTTGGTAAAATTGGGGACATTACAGTCCTCCCTCCCTAAGATTGCTTGTCCCCAAGCAATCCGGAGCAAAATGAACATTATAGTCCACCTGCAGCCCAAGGATAGAATGGAGTAATGTCCCTATCATCACCACACTCAAGTAAAAATAATTCCAACATTAACAGTACTAACTGCAGCGTCTGAGAAACTGAACTCAACACTCGAACTGATGTTATGAGACAAGAACATCACATGGGAGTAACTCAACCGTGAGTAACTTATGCTGAAGAAACTCAATCGACAAACTGGACTTGCCCCCAGTCTGTGTGCCAACTAAACAATCATACCAGTCATCAAACAGATGCACAGATGGACTCTGTAACTGGTAGATATCCTTCACATGAGGATCAAATGTAAAATTGTAAGCACTCGTCACTGTGTACACCTCTGTAAACTACCCAACAAAATCTAATTGGCATCCTGTAAAAACTGTGTGATCATCTGGTGTACTGAAAGAATCCCAATCATCATCATCATCATCCTCACTCATCATCTGAAAGGGATCATCGCTGAACTCAAATAATGGATTGTCATATGACATAGTGACATCCATATCAAATAAAAGATTGTTCACAAAGTGAACAACTCCTGCCTGCAGATCTGAATAAGATATCTGTGAGCTGTGAGAGACATGATGTGTAATCTGCTCTACCTGAATGGACTCATGTCTCTGAGAATCCTCACTATCTGCAATAAGTCCTTGTAAACTATGATCCTAGGATTCATCCAAAATCTCCTCCGAGTCATCACCCAGCATCCCACAGGAGGTGTCATACCCAATGCGGCTCATAGCATCCTCAAATGTATCATCAGATGTGTCCATACTATCTGCATCCACATCTCCTACTGAAGCCTCAATTGCTGACGCCTGACTCTGCACATTACTCAATGTCAGGCTGTGCACCAATAATGCTGGAGCATGAACCAAATAAATATTCAAGCCTGCTTTCTCCAATGAAATGAGCTCATATTTATAATGCCTTATTGATAAAAGTTTCTAAAAGAACTCAACTTCTGAAATTGTGAAAGTTTCCCAAATGATCTCTACTCAACACAACTCCTTTTTAACAATTTCCTTTAAAACATTATTATAATAAGATATCATTATAATAATGCGACTTGGGTTTAATAATCAATTAAATAATGGCCCCTCCCAATGATGACTTAACCCTCAACTTAAGTGAAATTATAAAGTTAAATTATAACTTTATAATAAGCCATTTAATAATTTAATAATAATTTGGCCACTAAAAATGTAATAACTCCCAAAATAGTCATCATTTAAATATGTCATATGAAGTAGGAGTTATACCTATTATTTCCCCATGTGACCAAATGCAATTTCCAAAAATAGAAAGGGTCCATCTCAATCAACACCCAACTTACCACAAATAGTAAGTACACAAATCTAAGCCCAAATGAAGTCCAATCTGAGCCAAACGAAGACCAACCTGTAGCTTACTGAATTGTGGAGAAGACAAGACCCTCCCAAGCCAAGCCGCTGCCTCAGAAGACCCTCTATCCACAATAATTAGCCTACAAGGATCAAAATAATAGGCTAATCCTTGGAACACCAATGTTGGAAAAATTGGGGACATTACAAAGACTCTTTAATGAAAAGTGTCTTGAAGAAGATTTCATTAAATCCTTTATATATGCCTTGGTGAAATCGAATTCATTACCTTATGTCATTTTGTCAATTATTGAAATGTGGTGCTTGGAGGAGATTTTCAAAATTCTCTTGGAGTGAGGGTTTGGAGGAATTTGGTCTTCATCTTTTGGAGAGAATTCTTCAAAAATTCTGATGCTTGTTTTTGTCCTATGGATCATTGATGTGGTGAGCAGCAAATTGTATTTGCAAGGAATCAACAAGGCTGCTTTACAGATTTAAACAACGGCTGTACGGAATTCTTCTGCTGGCGTACAAAATTCCTTTGCTGCCTGGCCGTACATTCTGATGCATTGTGGTTATTAAGTGGGAGGCTTAGTTTTGGTTGCAGCTGTTGTGTAGACTGAAATTGCTCCATTGGATTGTTTGTAGATTCTATGCTGCAAGGAGAGTTTTTTAATGGCTGGCGCCAATCTTTCATAATGCTGCATTTCCTACTAGAGCAGTCACGTTTTTGTCAAGGTGCCATTTTCCTGAATAGTTTAATTGTTATGGTTATTGTTAATGAAGACTAGTTGAATTTCAGTATTAATAAGCAATCAAGTTGGTGTGAAATGCTAGTGTTCATTTGCTTATGTAGGGAAATCGAGTGAATTAGTATCTATGATTTTAATTGAAAATTTGCAAACAAATTATAAATACTTGGATCTTTGAAAAATTGTAATTAAATTTGAGTAGAAGAGCCAATTCGCATTTGAGAGCAAGCCAGTCTCTTTACTAGTACATTGTATATTGAAAAAAATCTCCATAAAATTAAAAATATTACAATGTCAATTAATCTGGAATGTCATGATATATATAAAAATTAAAACCAATATTGTCAAGTGTCGAACATCGTGTAATGTCCCCATTTTTTGCAGGTCATTGATCTGATGGTGCCAGGTCATTATTGTGATCCTCATGGTCTGGCGAGGTGTTTAGAGGGTCTTTGGTGTGAACTTACTATTTGTAGTAAGTCAATCGATAGTACCGATGAGCACAGATGAGTTAGAGGAGTTGAATAATGCTTTCGGTTTTCATTTCTACCTTCCGGTTTGGGCTCCAAGAATCTTGAAGAGAGCGTCTATTTTTAGTAAGTCACCCCGTCAAGTTCATTCATCATCTTTCATCATCTAGATCAATCCTGTGCAAAAAGATTTTGATTCGGACGCTTCTTCAGTTGTTTTCGCAAGACGGGTGGTTTATTATTATTATTTAATTAAATTTGCTAAGGTTGCCATTTTTGTTGGTATTATATGCTGGATACCTTAGTGTTATAGCTCGTTGGAACCAGGATGAAAAGTTTTAAATCTTGGGCACAGGAAACAAGGACCTTGCGTGTCATGATTTCATGATACTGGTGAAAAGGTTTTTTTGGAGCCAAATGAATTAATAACTTATATTATTCAATATGTGCCCAAGTATAAAAAGTGTTTTAAGTGAAAAGTGTGTGAAAGAAGACACTTTTGAATTATAAAAGCAATGCTTTGTGAAAGGAAAATCATTTATTGTTGAACTATGATTTTATTGAAGTTGTGAGAGAGACTACCCGGCTAGGGTTTTGAGGACCGATTCCTCTTCTGGCAATTTGAGCCATTACAGGTTGATGGTGAATTTTGTAGCTGTAGAACTGATTCTGAATTCTAATCCAGTGCTAATGTATACTGGATTTGTGAGAAGTTTAATTTGCAGGCAAATCGATTTGCTTTCATAGGGTTTGATTTATTCTTCCTACTCAGGAGTTGGGGTTTCGAATTTGGAGACTGTTGTATCTCCATTGTTGAGAATTGAGAATTATTGGCTAAGGTTTGTTTGCTGTTGCATTGTGAACAGTAGAATCTTGCTTTGTTAAAAAATCTGGAATTTATCTAGTAGTCGTACGGAATTCTAATAGTGTCGTACTTGGTACGGAAGTGGGCTGTGGTTAAATTTGGGGGAGTGTGAAGTGAGGCTCCTTCAATGCAAGGTTATTCAAGCAAGAGAGTTTTTCCATTGCTAACGTCAAGGAAGGAAAAATATACAGTTTGCTGCGTCAAGTATTAAAGGGTTATAGGCTGTAACACAGAGCTACGTTTTCAGCTACAACATGCCGTACATCATTCAAGGTGCTCTACACTTTGAAATTTTATTTGTTTTTTCTTGCAATCTAAGAGTTGTATTGTATGGATTCATGACACTTTGTTCATCATGATGATAGTAGTTTTGTGGTGGAAGAATTAATGATCATAATTGCTGCTGTTGTTGTTTTAATTAAAAATTCTGGAATCATTTATAAAAATTAAATTGTTAATTATGAAAACTCTTCCCAAAAGTGCAATTAAATTGTGAAAGAGTTAGTTTTGTTATTGAGAGCCAGCCAAGCTCTTCATAGTGGTATCAGAGCATTTTTCCTGCCATCCTGTGGGGTCTGGATTCATTTATTTTTTGAAGTATTTTAAAAGTGACCAGCACTTCCATTTTTCCTATCTATGGATAAATACAAGAGATCCAGTTCCGGAAGTCGTCATAGCAGTAAGGGAAATAGAGAGGAATTAAATGCTTTGGTAGAAAGCATGGAGAGACTTAGACTGCATCAACAGAGATTGGCAAAGAGTTTGTCGGATCCAGTTACACGAGATAGGGCAGCGAGATATATGGTCTTTGCCTTAGAAGGCTGACATCGAGTTTGCAAGGGAAAAGGCTAGAGTTTTCTCCGACAGTTGTCCGTGATGCTGATGTTCCTACATATAGTTCAGCACCTGCTATTCCCATTCGCAGTACTGATGATGGATTTATTGCACCGGAACCAGTGGATGTTTCAGTGCCATTGGATGACAGCAGTGCTAAGCATCACTGGGTTGAGGCTCGTAGAGCAGTCACTACGGATTGTACAGAGGCAGCTGATGTTGCAGTTATCACTGAGTGCTCAGACTCTTTCATGGAGGGAGTTATTATTGGAGATGTTTATATCAGCTGTAGTAGTGTTGCTCCAGTTTAGGAGGCAGTTGCTTCCTCAGATAGGACCGAGGCATGTACGGAGTCTCCCAGTGGTGAGGTTGGTGATCTGTGCATTACAGCGGGGTCAGTTGATGACAGTTCGTACTCTAGCATTATTGGTGCATAGCTTGACATTGAGTCATGTGTGCAGAGACACGTGTTTGCAGATGAGAGTTCAGCAGAAGATGTGAGAGCTGATAGTATAGACACATCTAAAGACACTTTTGAGGATGTTGTCAGTTGCATTGGAGATGACATCCCCTGTGAGATGTTGGGTGATGACTACGAGGAGCGTGTGAGCTCTGACAGCTCAGAGATTTATGATTGCAGTCGTAGTGTGGGATCAATACAGGAGACAGTGGTTTCTTCTTGTGTCGAGGATGTGTGCATGGAGCTTTCTGTTGATAACACTCACGATGAGAGTGTTGCAGTTGATTTGGGAGACGTAGTTTCATGCCACTATATAGTTGATTCACATGACGACATTGAGTCGTTTACAGCTAGAGTTAGTAGAGGAGCTCCGGATAGATGATATGGACACTAGCATTGCAGATATCTCTGATGCTAGAGCGAGGACGATGACTGTTGTAGTGTTGTTGGCTTTCTATATTTGACTTTGGGTGTAGATTCAGCGTTGTCATATGGTGGGTTCCAAAATTCTGTGTTACAGAGACTCACAGATGAGGACACGAAAGCTTATGAGTGGCAGGAGTTTGTTACAGTCAAAGCTTCCACTTTTAGCGATGAGGTTACTTCTTTGGTAACTCATGAGGATGTGTCTAAGGATCTGGACTGTCAGATGGTTGCAGAGGACGAGGTAGCTGGAGATTGTGTTGAGTCAGATTCAGCAGTAGCTTCCTGGAGGTTAGATTAGGACGTGTCCGATGCCTGTACTCAGTTTGTTGATGTGTACTCAGATGAAAGTACACAAAGAGATGGTGATCTTGAGGGGAGTTTGTTGGATATTGCTTCCTCTCATAGTGTAGACAGTGCGGTTGAGGTTGTTCGTAGGAGGCCTATTGTGCAGAGTCATCATGTGACTAGCCAGTTGCTAGTTGATGAGAGAGATATTACCTCTACTCTTGAACATTTGGATGCCTCTCGTCAGTTGTTGGCTGTTTATGCTTGGGGTGCTCCTATGAAAGATGATCACAGTGGCGGTTACTTGTCCCTGACAGAGATTCATTCCTTACGGTAGGCTGTCAGGATTTTGAGACAGAACTACTTACAGATGGTAGCCGACAGAGATCACCTAGTTGAGTGGGGGAGTATAGCTTATGAGGCACTGATGGACAGAGAGGAGGTGAGTGAGCTTACCCAAGAGCTCACAGTGACTACTAAGGTTTCAGAGGACACTCAGTGGTCTCTTCAGGCGTCACAGATCCAGTTAGAGGAGGTGACCGTGGAGTTGGAGCATTTGCGGTCCACACTAGCCCCAGACCTAGTTCGATTGCACATTGAGGTGGTTGGTGGTGAGTTTGCTCTTACGGGTGGTGATGAGGAACATGATGATGTGGCAGACACGCATGTTCAGGATATGGGAGCTCTTAGTTCGGATGAGGTAGGAGTACTAGTGGAGTCGAGCTCTCAGGTTGATTTGCTTCCCTTAGCTGGGAGTGAATCTATTTCATCATCTCACATAGCTGATAGCATGGGACACTTGGTTGTGCCACATTTTCCAAGGGATCAGCTATGGATTGCGGGGGAGCAAGTTGACGCTTCCACGTATAATTTCTACTGCACCGAGTCATTTATAGAGTATTTACTTGAGAGTGCAGATGTGCGACAGGATTCTTATAGTGTCTGAGGGTACTCTCATCCGAGGCTCTTGTGCTATCTGGAGGTTGGTAGGGAAGATTGTGGAGACTCTATCTATAATGCTTCCCCACAGGGATTTCAAGGTTGGGTTTGTTGAGAGAGTTGCTCGAGGCCTACCCAGCCTACAGTTATGCGGAGTCAGAGATTGGAGCCACCTCATGACTCCCAGTTTGGTAATGATGAGAAATTGATAGAGATTGGGGTTTCCGACCGGCTGTACACGGTGGGCCATGTTCATCATTTGTTTTTTAACCCACAGGTAGAAGATTTCATCTCTCGCAAGGGTAGTTTGGCTCCTTGTCCTTATCATCCATTATGGGATGGGTTCTTGCCATCAATAGTTGATGGGAGTTTTGGTTGCAAGTCAGTAGCAGGTGATTTGCAAAGTTATGGTGATTGCAAAGATTATGCAGTGCGTGGATATCCGGGTCCTAGTGCAGCTTTGTTTAGGGGTATTCATCATTGTTGTGCAAATGGCTACACACTCAGAATAGGTCAGTTGGGAGCACAGGGGGAGTTTAGCGTGTATGGGATCTGAGTCTCCCATACATCTTGGTTTTTGATGATCCTAATGTTCACTTCTTTCGGGATCCAGGCAGAGACAGATGCAGTACAGGAGTTTGGGTGAGTGGTTGTTTTGGGTCTCGTTACAGAGCTATCCGATTTGTATTTTGGGTGATGTTACAGGAGCCTACAGTTGATGTCAGTGGTATGGTATACTCTTTTCTGTGGGATCCAGGTGGATTGTGATCTTTCTTGTTTCGGTGATTGCTTGGGGACAAGCAATCTCGGGGAGGGAGAACTGTAATGTCCCCATTTTTTGCAGGTCATTGATTTGATGGTGTCAGGTCATTATTGTGATCCTCGTGGTCTAGCGAGGTGTTTAGAGGGTCTTTGGTGTGAACTTATTATTTATAGTAAGTCAATGGATAGTTCCGATGAGCTCAGATGAGTTAGAGGAGTTGAATGATGCTTTCGGTTTTCATTTCTGGCTTTCAGTTTGGGCTCCAAGAATCTTGGAGATAACGTCTATTTTTAGTAAGTCACCCCGTCAAGTTCATTCATCATCTTTCATCATCTAGATCAATCCTGTGCAGAAAGATTTCGATTCGGACGCTTCTTCAGTTGTTTTCGCAAGACGGGTGGTTTATTATTATTATTTAATTAAATTTGCTAAAGTTGCCATTTTTGTTGGTATTATATGTTGGATACCTTAGTGTTCTAGCTCGTTGGAACCAGGATGAAAAGTTTTAAATCTTGGGCACAAGAAATAGCGACCTTGCGTGTCATAATTTCATGATATTGGTGAAAAGGTTTTTTTTGGAGCCAAATGAATTAATAACTTATATTTTTCAATATGTGCCTAAGTATAAAAAGTGTTTTAAGTGAAAAGTGTGTGAGAGAAGACACTTTTGAATTATAAAAGCAATGCTTTGTGAAAGGAAAATCATCTATTGTTGAATTATGATTTTATTGAAGTTGTGAGAGACACTACCTGGCTAGGGTTTTGAGGACTGATTCCCTCTTCTGACAATTTGAGCCATTACAAGTTGATGGTGAATTTTGCAGCTGTAGAACTGATTCTTAATTTTGATCCAGTGCTGATGTATACTAGATTTGTGAGAAGTTTAATCTACAGGCAAATTGATTTGCTTTCATAGGGTTTGATTTATTCTTCTTGCTGAGGAGTAGGGGTTTCGAATTTGGAGGCTCTTGTATCTCCATTGTTGAGAATCGAGAATTATTGGCTGAGGTTTGTTTGTTGTTGCATTGTGAATAGTAGAATCTTGCTTTGTTACAAAATCTGAAAATTATCTAGCAGCCGTACGGAATTCTAACAGTGTCGTACTTTGTACGAAAGTGGGCTGTGGTTAAATTTGGTGGAGTGTGATGTGAGGCTCCTTCAATGCAAAGTTATTCAAGCAGGAGGGTTTTTCCATTGCTAACGTCAAGGAAGGAACAATATACAGTTTGCTGCGTCAAGCATTAAGGGGTTACAAGCTGTAACACAGCTACGTTTTCAGCTACAGCATGTCGTACATCATTCAAGGTGCTATACACTTTGAAATTTTATTTGTGTTTTCTTGCAATCTGAGAGTTGTATTGTATGGATTCATGACACTTTGTTCATCATGATGATAGTAGTTTTGTGGTGGAAGAATTAATGATCATAATTGCTGCTGCTGTTGTTTTAATTAAAAATTCTGGAAACATTTATAGAAATTAAATTGTTAATTCTGAAAACTCTTCCCAAAAGTGCAATTAAATTGTGAAAGAGTTAGTTTTGTTATTGAGAGCCTGCCAGGCTCTTCACACATCGGTCGTAATTGATCAAGCATCATCATATGGGTCTTCAAGAATATCATCATCATCGTCTTAGACAATATAGGTACTAATATATTGAAAGAACCACAAATTGATGAAGGGTACTCCCCTTATTTAACCAAAAACACAAAACACAACAAGAAAATAAACAGAAAATTTAAAAAACAGAACAAGGGCAAGAACAAAAACACTCGCTTTCAATTAGCTTCAATGAAATGACATTACAATATTCAGAAAAGTAACATGCTACAACCACATGGGCATTTTCATTACAATAATCTACAAAACAGAGCCACAATCTACACTTCTAGAACTAACCCTAAACCCCCCTTCATCCACATATAAGTAGCACAATTAACCACCTTAGAATATTCTAGAAAGTGAAATTTTTGCATTTTGGCGCCCAACGGTTCAATTTCCCACCTTAAGTGATTTTTCTCTCTTCCTTTTGTATTGAAGCTTGAGTATCGAAGGCACAATTTTCAGAAGCCATAACTTGTGAACCGTTGATCTGATTGTCTATTATAACCCCATTTCGGAAACCTCTCGAAGTGCTCTACAACTATGACGACAAAACACTATCCTGAATAAGTTTTGACCCCTTCCGGAGCCTCTAAGATCTTCAAAGCTGAGTCCAAATTTTTTGTACCACCCCACCAAAATAGAAAATTTCAATATCTTCAAAACCGGACTTGATTTGCCACAACACTTTAGCAAAAGGTTTATATATATCCAAAATGAACCTCCACTAAAAATAGTAAACTTGCCAAAAGTAGTAACCCTACCCAAAGATAGCCCTTATTGAAAAACTAAACAATATTTTTGGGTGATGAAAGATTGCTCTTACACCCTAGATGCTCCTTCATCACTAATAGTGTCACTCGCATTGGAATTGGCAATCTCATGCTCCTAGCTAGCTCATCTACCCAATCAAGGGCAGCAAGGTGGGAAGTGGAAGCATCCAAGTCAACATGCTTTGGTTCAATATCCCACTTCCTTGAAATATCCCCTATGGATATTTGCACCAGATTTTTCCAAATATTCCACAGGAATTTATACAAACATTTTGCAAGAAAACTGATTTCTATTCATCGACATATTATATTGAAAATCATATAATATCAGACTGCAATAGAGCTCTGAAATTAAATATGAGTATTACCATCAAATGCAAGTTTGTCTCTACATCAAATCTTCAGAAATTTGCCTAGTTGTGAACTCTGTCATGAATCTACCAAAGAAATGAATTGGATTTTCATCCAATCCACCAAGAAATCCTGAAGGTTTCAGTCCTCAGATTTCAAAACTGAAAGCTAGAAGGTCCCAAGACTCTCAAAGAGAACATAATAAACCAAGCATGTTGAGAATGAGCCTATCAATGTTATTTAATAGCACATCCCTTTGACTCTTTGTTTCCCTTTTTCCTATCTTTTGGTATTCCTTTTCTTTGTTCCTTTATTCCCCTCTTTAAATTTGAAATTAAGGAAATAATAATAAAATGATTGTTGATTATTCACTAAGCTCCATTAGAGTCATTTTAATACTTTATTAAATAACTAAATTAAGTCGTCATTAAATTTGATATAATTTGACAACTTACAACTTAATTATTTAATTGACTATTAATGTCTCATAAAGGGCAGATTACAGTCCTCCCTTCCTGGAGCTTGCTTGCCCTCAAGCAATCTACACCTGCATTCTCAAACCAAATACCTAGATCCCATATCAACCTTAGCAATGTTGCTCTGTCAATCCGCTGTGCTACTCTGATTTAAACACTACCATACTCGTAGTTGTGAAGCAACTCATCAAGATCTCATTGGAGTAAAGCATCAAACATGCCAATGTCAGGATCCCAAATCATCATGCAGTTACAACTGTCAAATATGAGGAGATAGAAGTATCTCAAAGAGCTATCAACATCAAACAACTCTCTAACTCCAAATGATCTCCCGTGGAAGTGCATCACACACATCATAGACACACGAAAAATCATATCAACCCATCCTAAGTTGTTGGTGTAAACTAGAACAACTTTCATTGGTCTGAAAACTCTAAGAGGGCTTAAATCAATGCCATGTAATATATCATTCCAAAGTAACTCAAAAAAGTCCACATTATCAAACTCCCTGCCAATCACCATTCTGGATAACAGAAAGAATAATCTATTCAACCAAAAAGTAAAAATCTCAGTATCTCCCCGCATGAAAACCCAAACAAGAATTTAATCCATCACTCTCAAGCGACAGGAATAGAAGTCAGCAAAACCAACCTTGAAATCAACTAATCAAGTATTACTTATGTGGTCAACTACTAAAAACATGATATCGAAAATTAGCTTCAAAGTGCTAGTGCGACAAAATTGAGTATTCCAACCAACCCATCTCACTGCAACCAAGCCATCATCATTTGGAAGCACACATACTGATGTTATGAAGTTACACAAGTGATCCAAATTCTCCCAAATGGAAGTGAAGAATAATTGAGTTGTGCTCAAAAGATGTCCCACAACTAGCTGCACTGAAGTCCGCAAGTGCACAAAATCAAATTTCCACATGACTAAGGTCAACACCAATGTTGCAAATGAACTATTACAACAGTAAAGAATCTGAAATACCTTTTGAATACATAAGAGTCATGAGTATGGAAGTGCCTGAAAAACCATCTGCTATGTTCAAATCTTACCTATCATCCATCCTCAAGCAGGTACTACTCATCTGCCTAATCAAAGAATCCATTCAACTCGTCTATAAATCAGAATTTGAACTCGTATGTAGGCTGATCGGAAAGTGGGCAGTAGTACTAACTCTAGAGATTGATCCACTACTCCAATCCTAAAACCAAACCTCATCATTAGGAATTGCATCCCAGATCCTACAATCCATTTCATTCTCACCGCTGGAATTAAAAAAAAACTTCATTATCCAACTTAAATAGTGGATTATCAAATGTCCAATCAGCATCTACCTCAAACAAAGAATTGAGAATCAAGAGATGATTGTCCTTTGCTCCAAATTCATAACTATTACCAAGGTTCTGGCCGGTCCAAAATTTTATTATTTGATCTTTTGGGATAGTTGTCCACATCATAAGTTTGTAGTATAATGTCAAGTTCCTTAATCACCTCCTTGATAAATTCAGTCCTTCCTTTGTCGTCCTACTCCTTATGATGATTGGTGGCAACAGTCTGATTTTTTGCTTCTTGTAGAACCATATGCATATTCTCCAATATCTCCTATGTATTATTAAGCTCCCTAAAAAGCTTATTGATCTCATCCTCCTTTTCCTTCAATTTATCAGCATACACTTCAAAAACCTTTAATATATGATTCTCATCTGAAAGTGTTAGCATCAACTGATGGTAACCGGTAAGCTCTCTACCGGTCCAAGTATTGTCATTGATTGGCAAAAGAGGATAGAGATTTGTCATCTCTATACAGGCTGAAGCTCTAAAAAAATCTACATCAAGAGAGGCTGGTTTGGCAAGAAAAGAATAACTGTAATTCATTGTAACCGGTCGCTACACTAAGCATCAGTAACCGGGCAATGCACTCAATTAGGAAAAAGAGTATTCCAGTATCAACCAAGAACCAAATTACAACCGGTATGGACAAGTACAGCTAAAAGCAATATCCAACTAGTGTCTATAACACAACAGGCACAATGCAATCGGTAAGACAAGAAAGAAACTGCAACAGATCGAAGGACGGATATATTATAAGACTCTGATATGAACCGAGGAAGTCATAGTCAACTGTCAACTATCTGTTCCAACCAGCTCTTTCTACCGGGATTAACTACAGTATATCCGGGTGATCTTCAGTTATCTTGGGGATCGGTTTGAGGCACAGGTAAAGGAACTTGAGGTGCGACTGAAGGATTTAAAGCCGGATTCAGTGGCTTTAAATCAAGGTGTTATCTCCTATGAAGGAAGGTTGCCTGACACGCAACTGCTGTTTTCTTCATGAAGCGGATAAAGCTAGCGCATGCATCGGATGTTTGCTCAGTGAACCATTACTCCTCTAAGTGATGTAATCGTAAGAACTCAAGATTAGGTCATGCATTTGAGGCGCAGTTAGGGCAACAAAACTGTATATATTCTTATGCCTGTTAAGAAGAAGAGTTGCCTTCATTCTGCCAAGAAAAAGAGTGAACCTATATGCTACAGAAGCAGGGGTAAAAGAAAGTAGAGAAAGAGAGATAGAAGATTGTACAAAGCAACACAACAGTAGATGAGAATACACCTGCGGCGACCGATGTTGATTCTCAGTTGAGCATAAATAGAGATCTTATCAGGCTAAGCAAAGCCATCTATAAAGATCACACTTCTATTGTTTTCTACCGAACTACAATAGACAAATCCTAGTATTTGGGTGGTCTCTAACAAATCTTTTGTATCAAAATCCCTTAACCGGGTGATATCTTTCAAGGTGTTTAAAGTCTTTTAACCAGGCAGGTCTTAACAGACCTTATTCTAAGAAATCCCTTGACCGGGTCACATCTAGCAAGTGCGCTTTTATCCTTTAACTGGGAAGGCTCTTAACAGGGCGTACTCCAAGAGAGTACAAAATTTGTGAGGTCTTCTCACACTGTAGTTTTCACCCTAACCGGCTTTCCACGTGATAAATCTGGTGTCACTTTGTGATTGTTTACTTACTGTTATTATTTGTTTAAATCTATTTGTCTTTTGTGCTGTAAGTTTACTTCACTGGATTTAGTGAGAAAAAGTTTTTAGAAGTGTTGATTCACCCCTCTCCTCTCAGCACCTGTTGGGACTGTCAATTGGTATCAAAGCCAAGTCTTGTTTTCTTTGCTGCTTAACCGCACAAGGAAAAGGTCAAGATGATGAGGAAGGACCTAAGTTTTCAAAAGAAAACTTCACCTTATGGTGCAACAAAATCAAGCTGTATATGAAGACCATCGGTGACCAGTACTGAAATCACGTTACCACCAATTACAATGAGCCCACTGGCACCTTGACACCTGATCAAGAAAAGATCAAGACTGAGCACACGGCAGCCATGGATATGATAGCTAGCACGCTACTTGATCACGTCTATGCTGAGATTGAACATCTTGAATCTGCCTTCAAGATGTGGGGAAAGCTGCAAACAGTCTATGGAGGGGATCCTAATGTTCAAAGAGCCAAGGTCGAAAGCCTCAGAGGAAAGTATGACGATATGAGGATGAATGAAGGAGAAGACATAGAGCAATATAGTAACTGGATCAAAGAAGTGATCAATTCCGTCAGATGCGCCGGAGGAAAGCTCAATGAAGAGTAAGTAATCAGCAAAATACTGAGAACTCTCAGACCTCAGTATGCTACCAAGATCTCTGCCATTCAAGAGCTCAGATCAGTGACCGAAGATCAAGTCACTCTAGACTCCCTTATTGGTAAGCTGGCTGCCTTTGAATTATGTAAATTTGATAATAGCTTATCTATTCAGGAAGCAAATATCAAGTCTTCTACCAATATTTCTTCCACTAAAAAGGGAAGAGAAACTGGTAACTGCTCTACCGGTAAGATTGGCAACCTTGCTGAGAATCTGCTCTCAGAAGAGATGGAGCAAGAAGAGTTTGAAGCACTCATTGCAAGAAGATTCCAAGAGATGGAGCAAGAAGAGTTTGAAGCACTCATTGCAAGAAGATTCCCCATAGGGAAAGGGAAGTACAAGGGAAAGCTCCCTTTCAAATGCTTCTCTTGCAATAAAATAGGTCATATTGTTGCAAGATGTCCTGATAATGAACATAAAGATAAAAGAGACTAGTTCAAGAATAAAGCAAAGGAGTGCTATCTTGCAGAAGGAGGAATCACAAATAATGAATCTGAAAACTCGGAGGATCCAGAAATTGCATTTGTTGCAATAAAGGAGGAGAGCCCAATAATAGAAGAAGTTGCACTCATATCAAGATCTCATCAGTATGATGACAAGATCATTGACAGTGGATGCACTCACCACATGACCGGTGACAAGAGCAAGTTTATCAACCTCGAGCTCAATGACAGCGGATCAGTTACCTTTGGGAACAACATTCCCTGTGGCATCAAAGGTAAAGACTCTATTGCTCTCTGCAACAATGTTGTCTGTGAAGATGTGTACTGGGTTGAAGGACTCAAATACAACTTGATGAGTATTGCACAACTGAACAACAAAGGATTCTTGTTGGAATTCGGACAAGGCTCCTGTATAGTAAAGAATCAATCCGAAACTCATGTCGCAACTGGTAGACAGAGAAAAGGTAATCTTTTCTATCTTGACTCAATCGAAGGAGCCTGTCTCATAGCCTCGGTCAAAGGAGAATCAAGCAAAATCTGCCTTATGACCAAAGAAGACAACAACTGGTTATGGCACAGGAGGCTCTGCCACATAAACTTTGACAGTATTGTCAAAGTGAGCAAAAAGAAAATGGTACGAGGACTTCCTGAGATTACAAAGCCCATCAAGGGTGTTTGTAAAGATTGTTAGTTGGGAAAACTGACCGGAACATCCTTCAACAGTAAATCCTTCTTTGCTGAGAATGTTTTAGATCTGGTGCACACTGACCTGTGTGGACCAATGAGAACAAAGAGTTACCATGGAGACGGGTACTTAATGCTCTTTGTAGACGACTTCTCCATAATGATGTGGACACTCTTTCTTAAGGAGAAATCAGAAGCTTTCCACATGTTCAAAATCTACAAAGGTAGAGTGGAAAAAGAGACCGGTAAAAGCTTGAAGTGTCTGAGATCAGACAGAGGAGGTGAGTTTACCTCTGAAGAGTTCACTCACTACTATGAGGAACATGGAATAAAAAGACAACTATCTGCACCAACGACTCCTCAGCAAAATGGAGTAACAGAAAGAAGAAACATAACACTGATTGATTGTGCTAGAACATTGCTGATTCAAAAAGATCTGCCTCATCACTTCTGGAGGGAAGCTGTCAATACTGCAATCAACACACTCAACCGAGTTCAAGTAAAAAAGGGAACCAGTAAGACTCCTTATGAACTTTGGTTCAAACATACTCCCAGTGTAGGCTACTTCAAAATCTTTGGTAGTAAGTGCTATATTAAAAGAGATATGTACTCTGGGAAGTTTGATCTCAAGAGCAATGAGGGAAAATTCTTGGGTTACTCTACCAAAAGTAAGGCCTAGTGGTGTCTGAACAAAAGAACAGGGAAGATAGTTGAAAGCATCAATGTAAAAGTTGATGAATCTTCAGAACCAGAAATGAAGACCGATCATGATGATCATAACAGTCTTCAAGGCCTAAATGAAGGGAATGACTTTGAGTTCAACAAAGCTATGACTGAAGATGACCGAGAAATACACATGGACAGACATTTGGAGCAAGAGAATGTACTTGAACCCAACAGGTTGATACAGGATGGTGAACAAGTTGATGTCCCGAACCATGATGAAGACAATGCTCAATCGAAAGAACCAAACCGGGAACAGAGACCTGTTCTTTCAAGGTATGTCACATATCATCCTATTAACAATATAATTGGTGACAAACATGAGAACATCTTGACCAGGAAGAAGGCCAAAGAGAACATCTGTCTGCTTTCATGTATTGAGCCCAAATCCACCAGAGAAGCCCTGGAAGATGAGAATTGGGTCAAGGCCATGGATGAAGAAATCGAACAAATAGAGAAGAATGATACATGTGAACTTGTGCCTAGACCTCAAGACAAAAATGTCATTGGGACAAAATGGGTCTACAGGAACAAACTGAATGAGGACAGTAAAGTCATCAGGAATAAAGCAAGATTGGTTTACAAAGGATATGCTCAGGAAGCTATACTAGACTATGGAGAAACTTTTGCACTAGTGGCTAGATTGGAAGGGGTAAGAATTCTTCTTGCCTATGCAGCTCACAAAAGGTTTAAAGTTTATCAGATGGATGTGAAGTCTGCGTTCCTCAACGGAATACTAGAGGAGAAAGTCTACATTGAGCAACCGAAAGGGTTTACATCTGCTCAAAAGACTGATATGGTCTGCAAACAAAAAAAGACTCTCTATGGGCTTAAGCAAGCTCCAAGGGCTTGGTATGAAAGGTTGCATTCATACCTTCTGAGCATTGGATTAACAAGAACCGGTGACAACAGCAATATGTATCTCAAAACCGGAAAAGATGGAAATCTAATTGCTGAAATCTTTGTTGATGACATCATTTTTGGAGGAGATGACAGGATGAGCAAAGCCTTTGCTGAAGAAATGAAGAAAGAATTTGAGATGTCTATGATTGGGCCCATAAAATTCTTTATTGGACTACAGGTCCATCAGCTAAAAGAAGGCATCTTCATCTCTCAGTCCAAGTACATAAAAGAAATTCTTAAGACTTTCGGACTAGAAGAATCCAAACCGGTTGGAACTCCAATGATAACTAATCTCAAGTTATCAAAAGAGGATGACCAAAGAAGTAAATGAAACAATGTATCGGTCCATGATAGGAAAATTGCAGTATGTTGTTCACAGCAGACTGGACATTGCTCATGTAGTTGGAATAGTGGCAAGATTCTCAGCTAATCCCAAAGAAACACATCTGATGGCAGTAAAGAGAATCTTCAGATATCTAAAAGGAACAAAGGAATATGGCTTGTGGTTTCCACACAAGGGAGGATTCCAAATAAAAGTCTACACTGATGCAGACTGGGCTGGCAACATTGATGACAGAAAGAGCACAAGTGGTGGTGCATTCTTTCTAGGTGGGAGGATTATATTGTAGACAAGTAAGAAGCAGAACTACATCTCACAGTCCACTGCTGAAGCTGAATATGTTGTTGCTGCAATCAACTGCACATAGGTGATTTGTATCAAACAACTACTATAAGGTATTCAGGAACAGGTACCTAAACCGATTGCAATTCACTGTGACAATACCAGTGCCATCAACATATCCAAAAATCCTGTTATGCACTCCAAGACCAAGCACATTGCCATCAAGTATCACTACTTGAGGGAACTAGTACAGGATAAAGAAGTAAGATTGGAGTATGTCCCCACCAAAGAACAGATTGCTGATATATTTACAAAGTCATTACCAAAGAGTACTTTTGAGTATCTCAGAGGTAGACTGGGGGTTTTACCCCTCTCAAATCATCAGTAATCATCAACAGGGAGTCATCAGTTCATTATGATTCAACAGAAGGTTACACCTTATCTTTTATGAACTGATGAAAAGGACTGCTACTCGTAGGGGGAGCAGATTAGAGAATGAAAATATTTTTGATTAGCCTTTTGGCATTATTGTCAGAAAGGGGGAGAGATTGTGGCAATTGGCAATCGGCAATCAAACCGATTGGTAAACCGGGGAAGTAATGCAAGACTCCAAATGCCCTTCACAAGTTTTGCCATCAATGCCAAAGGGGGAGATTGTTAGCATCAAACGATGGTAACATGTAAGCTCTCTACCGGTCCAAGTATTGTCATTGATTGGCAAAAGAGGATAGAGATTTGTCATCTCTATACAAGCTGAAGTTCTAAGAAAATCTACATCAAGAGAGGCTGGTTTGGCAAGAAAAGAATAACTGTAATTCATTGTAACCGGTCGCTACACTAAGCATCAGTAACTGGGCAATGCACTCAATTAGGAAAGAGAGTATTCCAGTATCAACCAAGAACCGAACTACAACCGGTATAGACAAGTACAACTAAAAGCAATATCCAACTAGTGTCTATAACAAAACCGGGACAATGCAACCAGAAGACAAGAAAGAAACTGCAACAAATCGAAGGACGGATATATTATAAGACTCTGATATGAACCGAGGAAGTCATAGTCAACTGTCAACTATCTGTTCCAACCAGCTCTTCTACCGGGATTTATTGCAGTACATCCAGGTGATCTTGAGTTATCTTGGTGATCGGTTTGAGGCGCAGGTAAAGGAACTTGAGGTGCGACTGAAGGATTTAAAGCCGGATTCAGTGGCTTTAAATCAAGGTGTTATCTCCTATGAAGGAAGGTTGCCTAACACGCAACTGTTGTTTCCTTCATGAAGCAAATAAAGCTAGAGCATGCATCGGATGTTTTCTCAGTGAATCATTACTCCTCTGAGTGATGTAATCGTAAGAACTCAGGATTAGGTCATGCATTTGAGGCACAGTTAGGGCAACAAAACTGTATATATTTTTATGCCTATTAAGAAGAAGAGTTGCCTTCATTCTGCCGAGAAAAAGAGTAAACCTATATGCTACAGAAGCAGGGGTAAAAGAAAGTAGAGAAAGAGAGATAGAAGATTGTGCAAAGCAGCACAACAGTAGATGAGAATACACCTGCGGCGACCATTATTGATTCTCAGTTGAGCATAAATAAAGATCTTATCAGGCTAAGCAAAGCCATCTGTAAAGATCACACTTTTATTGTTTTCTACCGAACTGCAATAGACAAATCCCAGTATTTGGGTGGACTCTAATAGGTCCCTTGTATCAAAATCCCTTAACTGGGTGAGATCTTTCAAGGTGTTTAAAGTCCTTTAACCAGGCAGGTCTTAACAGACCTTATTGTAAGAAATCCCTTGACCGGGTCGCATTTAGCAAGTGTGCTTTTATCTTTTAACCTGAGCTCACAGTTGGTGTGAGAATATATTGAACCTGTGCGTAAAATTGCTAGAGTAAAGGATGCTTTCATTCTGGAAACTTTTCTCCTGATAATAATTTGTAGCTGCAGATTCATATCAGAGCCCAGGCTGTTTATTCCCAGGTGCAAAACAACTAATTAGGAACATACATATGTAATTACCAAGGTTGCACGTGGACAAGGATATTTGGGTACTTAGGGTACGGGTACAGGTATTTTTCAAAATAGAGAACGGGGGTACATGGGTACGTCAATTTTTTTTAATATAATTTAATATTTTATAGAAAATCTGAAAATATGAGTCATGACAATGAGTTTTCTAAACAAGAACAATGATAAAGTTTGTAGATACAATCTATTGCTTTTAGTTTCAGATTTGCAATATGTTTGTAATAATAATATATGCTAAATGTTTAGATGCATAACAAAGAAGGCAAACTTTAAACATGAACAAGAAGATCATAAATCATATAACAATGACATATTGCAAATGATAAACTTCTGACTTGAACAATGATAAAGCTTACTGTTAGTCAGTATTGTATCAAAGTTTCAAACTTATTACGTATTGAATTAATCTTGATAAACAACAAGCTGATTCACAAACAAAAAACCGAAACATTAATCAGAAATCTTAATCAAGGTCCTTAGCTATGATGGTCTCCACTGAATACCCGATACTTGGGTACATGTACCCAGTACCCGGTACACATCCCAGAGGTGTGGGTACGAGTACCCATGCAACATAGGTAATTACAAATAGCCTTTTTATGCTCTTTTTCATCCTGATATATTTCTGGAATATATACAAGTATATTAGTTTGTGATGAGTGCATACCAATAGACAAATCAATACAGATGTTGGCATAAACTTTTGATAAAACCAATGATATGTGCAACTTAGTTGACATATTTTAGCAGCCATGAAAGACAGAAAACTGTTTGTTGAAATGTCAGAACTTTGAAATTGCTTGGAATTATAATTTTGCATTTGCTTTCTTCATAATTGGTTCTATATATCTTGCATTGAAAACACAAACCGGTATTATATTTCATCACATTTGTAAACTGAAACGCATAACAAGCATTCACTCAAACTGTTTGATGAAATTACAGAAATTGGATACGAGGAAGTTGGCTCAAATCATTATGGGATCTTACAGACTTTACAGTCAAATTGTCTTGGATATTTTGTGCCCTCGGGCTTAGTTGTGTGACAAACAGTCTTTGGGCACCCTATCATGTTTTCCCCAAGCTACAGTATGGCTGATTGTTGTAAGAGAAATTAGAGACTTCAATTGATATTACATGATTTGGATATGGAATAACAATTAATTATTAGTGCAATTGACTTATATGCATTTATAAGTTATTGGAATGCTAATCCTTATAAAAATGATTGACCTTATGCAATACATTTCAAATGTTGACTAGCCCTATTGCAGGGTTTAAACCAAAGTTTATGCTGGAAAGAATTGTTAATTGTTAGTTTTGTATTTTAATTGAAATTGTGATTTTAGGAAAAGATTTATGTTGATCACAAAAGGGGACATTACACAATAGGCATTCAATATTATTGTTATCACTACCATTTTGACATTTGGCATTGATCAATAATAAAGTATCATACTATCAAATGTATATTCAGTTTTACAATTCTATATTTCTTTAATTTTTAAATTTTAAATTTTATGTTTATAGACACACACATCATAGTTAAAAATATCGCTCAAAAATCACGAAAATAACAATTCTCGCGAGTCACTCTTGCAAACAATTAAATCACCCACTGACTCGGCACCAATTTTTTACAGTACTCGCGGTGATTTTTCTGCAAAAAAATGCAGAAATGCGCACTTTTTAATCCTAAAGCTTGTCAAAAACTCATCCGACACAGTAGAAAAGCAATTTTTTGTAAAAAAAACATTTTTTAAGGGATTCAAACTGTTTTTAGTTATGAGAATGAGGACACAATGGCACAAGATGATGTGGGAGTCAGTGCATGACGACAGTGCAACTACTAGTGGAAGTTTTTATTTTCTAGTGATCAAACTACTAGCGGTATTGATATACATGATTTTTGTTGCATATTGCTGCTTGCTTTGTTGGGCATATTACTTCATATTTTCTAGGCACAACCACAAGGCAAGAGGTTGAGTTGAGTTTGGATGCTAGACGCCATCTCACTTGTTTAAATCTTGACATAATATTTGTTTTGGACTTACAATATTTGATAATAATTTGAAGTTGGTTGAATGAATCCAATTATATAAAACCTTAGTTACCGGATTCTTTGCACCCCCTGCGTTTGCATGCAAATGCGGATGTGGGGTGTGAGTGGATGCTCACAGGGAGCGCATTTTCTCCTTGTGGGTGCATCCGGATGTGCTACAAGCACCCACAAGGGACAAAATGCTCTCCCTGTGAGCATCCACTTGCACTTGGGCGCATCTGGATGCCCAACACCAAATTTTCACTTTAAAACATTTAAAAAGTGAAATTTGGACTTATAGAATGTACTTAAAAATATAGTTTTTTATTATTAGTTTTTCCACAAAACCCAAAAACAACCCTTTATGAGGCCATTCATTGTTGAAACATATCATTTGGTTTGTTATTTTGTTCTCTTCTCATTTGGTTTCCATTTTGGCATTTCAAAGGGTAGGTGATTATTTTTGAAGAGGATCATTTGCAAGGTGTCAGATAGCTTCCACAAAGGAGATCTAAGTGTCTAAGGAGCACTTGACCCTATTCTTGAGTTTTTTAAGGAATTGTTTATAGATTTTGATGATTTTTTTCAAGTTTGGGATGAAATTTTCAAGCTTTTTTTCCAAATTGTTTTTAAGAAATAGAGAAACAAGTTTAGCTCTCTGTTCTAATGGTTTTGCATCATTTTTTTGCACTGGTATGTTTGTATTTCTTAGTTTTTTTCTCAATTAAATTGTGATGAGCCCTGCTGGCTCAATCTCTAACCAATCCTGTAAATGTCTGAGTTTTGATTGTTTTTGTAGTGTTCTGAAATTTTTGTCTTTTTGAGAATAAATATATTTGAATTTGAAAATGACAAACAATACGTAAATGAAATCCAAATAATAGAAAATGCCCAGTAGAGATTCTTTTATTTATTCAATAGATAATAACAATACATTCATTTGCAATTATTGATATTTAAACGTGAAATTGCTGCCTAATTCGAAATGTATTACCAGTACAATCTAATTATAACCATTCAAGAATAATACCAGACATGAATCACAAATGCCATCAAATAAATAACCAGAGAGAATATGGAACATATACTGCGAGATATGGCAGAATTTGATACATAACCCCCATGACTTGTCCTGAATTTGATACAAATAGCGTTCGACAGTTGGTTAAGACTGCCAATTGCCCGCAACTGACACCGATTCAAGACAATTTTTTTCTTACATTACCCCTAAGCTAACAAAAGTATTATTGATGGCATAGTTGCCACCTGCACCTGGAAACCCAATGCAGCTTATAACACTTTGCCAAAATCCTTACAAAATCATCATACAATGCATGATTATTACTGGATGCCCAAATTAGAGCTGAAATGAAACACCAAATGTTGTACGATTTTCTCTCGATGCTGAATGCCTAGCTTGGAAACTCATGTGGGCCTAGCAAAGGACTGTGGATGCATTGGAATTAGTCACACAATCTGTCTTATTATCACAATCTCTTATTGTTGGCCCTCTAAACCAAACTCTACAATTATTCTTCAAATTCTTTACAAACTTCAACCAATTCGCACAATCTCAGAATTGCACAAATTTTGGAAAATTCACGACCTCCAATGATGGAAATCAAAGAAACCCTAGGTTTCATGGCTCAACGCCCAAGAACTCTCAATAACAAAAGCAAATAGTCAATGGCATAATAATTGATTTTTCCCTTTGGCTTTTTATAATAATCCTCCATAAGTTTGATCCAATTAGCTTTTTCAATAAGTCTCTTTTAATGACTTTATATTTGCTTTTGTGGTTGACTTTAGGTTATATCAATAATTAAAGTGTACTTTTCCCATTAAATATAATGGCCCCTCACATAATAATACTTTATAAAGTTAAATAATTATTTTATATTATAACGATAATAAATAACTTCATTAATGCCATTATAAATTTAATATCTCTTTGATTACTGATCATTTATCTATTCCGTCTAACCTGTAAGTCAATCAATGCTTCCATTGCAAAACTAACTGCTTTACTAAAAATAGTAAGGGTCCATCTCTATCAACCCCTAACTTATTCTAATTAGTAAATCTCTGAATACCTCATCAACAAAGATACCAAGGGTCAACACTGCAGTTGAGGTTGGTCCAAGTGCCCTGCCAAATATAGAAATGTTGGATAAATGACTTACTATAAATAGTAAGTATATCAAACTGACCCAAACGAAGAGAAATCCCGGACACTTCTGACCTCTGAAAGGGAATTGGCCCACTGAACTGCCAACTGGGACCCTCTAACCATCAAACTTAGCCTACGAGGGCCAATAATAGGCTAATCCAATAAAAAATTATATCATCTCAAAAAGGGGTCATTAAAATCTGCCCTCCCTGAAATTGCTTGTCCCCAAGCAATCTCAAAAACAAAGTAACATACTAGTCCACCCAGATCCCAAGGGTAGAACTGTGTAATGTCCCTATTGACACCAACTAGCTCATGTAACACCAACACTAGAATAACTGACAGCACCTATCGAACCAAATCAATACCAATCACTGGTGTTGCAAGAGCAAACAACTCAAAGGGAAGCAACTTGGAAGGCTGACAAATTTTACTTCCCAAAAATGTGCAAGATGAATTGTCATACACGGTATCTAACACATGCGCCACTAAACTATGCATCTGAAAGAAGTCATGCACATGAGGGTCAAACGTAAAACCATATGTACTCGACACCATGTACATACCCAAAAACTCCTTTGAGAGCCCTTTCTGAAATCCCAATACACTGTAAGGATCCCAAACTCTAAATAGAAGCCTACTAAGAAGAACATCCTCTAACTTCTGCTACTCAACTCTAATCTCAACTTCACCATGCCAAAAGTGGTGAAACCAACCAATGGGACACACCCAAACTACTGTCACATCAGGACTCTCAATAACCTGTTCTACATCATCTGTCAGTGTGCTAACTACTAGAGGACCTGATACAACAAGAAGCTCTCTGCAATTCTCCACTGATGTACTCATCTCATCTGTAACTACTGCAACTATATCAAGGATGGATGTAACCATGTCCCCAACACATCCATCACTGCTAACTGTGGAAGCTGACTCACCACCAACCACTACTATATGCGACTAAGCTGGGTATATGGCTGGCAAAGACTGAATCCACTCCAACTCCATAGTCACCTCTCCCAACTGCAACTACGACTCTTGGAGAGCCCACTGAGTGCCCTCTAAAGCCTCAGAAGTCAATGTGAGCTCCTGAGTAAGCTCACTCACCTCCTCTTTGTCCATAAGTGCCTCGTATGCCGTACTCCCCCACTCAACTAGGGATCTCGGTCGACCACCAACTGTAAATAGTTCTGTCTCAAAATCCTGACAGCCTCCTGCAGGGAATGAATCTCTGATAGAGAAAGGTAACCACCACCATGCTCAACTCCCATAGGAGCACCCCTCTAATGTCCCCATTTTTAATAAATTATTTTTTATTAACTATTGGTCCTAGAATTTAAATAATATTATCAATGGACCTTTAATTAATAAAAGGGGGTCCATTTTTATTATTATTGTCTATAGGTGTTTGTCGTGTCGGCATTCTTTGTAAACCCTCGAGAGTTTCTCCGAAGGGGTATTTATGACCAGCGTGTAGGATGTATTTTATAGGTTGAGATTTGATACTTTATTTGTATTTGCGAATTCCTGTTGGGATTCTGCTTGCTGTTGTTTCGAAGATGAAAGATCTTCCCTATTTGGTTTATTGCAGTTTCGGTGGTTCACAACCACCCTAGTCTATCGTCGAGAATATCACTCTGATATTTCACTGTGCGCCAAAACTGCTGTGCTTATTTGTTTCGAATCTGGCAACTCTGAAACACAATCTTTGTATACATCTATTCACTTCTTTGGCATTAATGCAAATGGTGGCATCGTTCGTACTTGGCATTCGGTATTCTGTGGCACTATTATTGTTTGAATTATTTCTAGCATCATTAGCATCTAGCGTTTATCTCTAATTGGCCGATCAGGAATTATATAATCACATTCTTATCTCCACTTGCAAATACTTATTCAACATTGTCGAGCGCTGGAAGTTTATTCACAAACCATCTTAGTTCAGCATCCAGGAGGAAGGATACAAAATGGATTTCGGGAGCATCAAGTAGCATTCCCCATCGTACGGCCTGCAGCATACAATCCGTACGGCCTGCACATCATACCGTACGTCCTGCACCATAACACCATACAGCCTATAAACCTACTACACCGTACGACACTTACTTTTGTACGGCCCAAACCACCATACCGTACGGCACCTAGTCTTCCACCTATACAGACTTTGACCTCCGTACGACTCAGGCCACAATCCCGTACAGACTCACCATCGTACGGTCCAGGAGACATATCGTACGGCCACCTAATCCATACGGTCTTGACAATTTTCCTCACCGTACAAACTTAGCATTACCGTACGTCCTGCAATTTCTCAGTTACACCTTACTCTTGAACACTTGATCATTATTCTTTCGAGGGAAGAGATCTGCCAGAGGTTGGGGACATTACACTCATATCAGAGCTTGAGATCTTGCCAGCCTGTTGGGATGATTGAGAGAATTTGGAATTTGGATCACACTATGGCGCCTAGTAGTGACGGACAGTGGTGGTTGAAGGCACTACAAAGAATTAGCAAAGAGCTCAGCGAGGGTATTGATTTTCCATTAGATATATTGGAAATATGTTTGTGTAAGGTTGACCAATCACCTTCAAGATTTATACAGAGGACCCTTTCTCCAATTAAGGATGCCTTAAGTCAACCCAGGCTTTTGAGACACCATGACAAGGAAATGAAGTTGGCTGCTCCTGCATGTCTTAGTGAGATTTTGAGAATCTGGGCTCCTAGAGAACCCTATGATGACAACACCATGATAGAGATATTGCATTTGATTGTTGACAGCTTTCAAATTCTTGATGACTTCAGTAGTGACCCTTTTGGCAGGAGATCTACAATATTGGAGAATTGTGCAAATGTCAAAGTAAGTAACCTCCTCTTAGATTTGGAGTTGCAAGACTTGATCCATGATATGTTTCATCACTTCTTGGTCACAATCAAGGAATGTCATGATAGTAAGGTTTTGGTTCCTATGGAGAGCCTTATGATTTCGTGCATTGAAGAGATGGACGAAATATCCCAACCTATCATATCTATGTTGTGGGTTGTTCGTAATCTAGAATGTGTTCCGTCAATGGCAACATGTAGATTGGTCAGTAATGTATTCAAGCATTGTGAAGAAAAACTAATATCTTATTTGCACAAGTGGGAGAAAGTTGATGACGGCGATAAACGTGATGCTTTACACAAGGCCCTGTCTGCCATCGAGGCTTTGTCCGCCGCCAAGGTTCTCTTAGACACGGTCGCCACTGAGACTCAATCCGCTGTTGAGGTCGTTTCTGTCGCCGAGGCTGTCTCTGTCGCCGAGGCTCTATCTACCGTCGAGGCTCTGTCTGTCGTCGACGCTGTGTTTGCCACCGAGACTGTGTCCGTTGCAGAGGCTTTGTCCGTTGTCAAGGCCTTGTCTGTTGCCGAGGCCTTGTCTGTCATCGAAGCTGTGTCCGTCACCGAGGCTGTGTCCATCGCCGAGGCTCTGTCCATCGCCGAGGCTAAGTCCGTCACCGAGGCTATGTCCGTTGCCGAGGCCTTGTCTGTCGCCGAGGCTGTGTCCGTCACCAAGGCTCTGTCTGCCACCAAGGCTGTGTCCGTTGCCGAGGCTGTGTGCATCGCCGAGGCTATGTCTGTCGCTGAGGCTGTGTCCATGGTTGAAGCTATGTTCGTGGCCGAAGTTGTGTTTGTCGAAGAGGCTATGTATGTCGTCGAGGCTGTGTCCGTCGCCGAGGCTGTGTTTGCCGCCAAGGCTATGCCCGTCGCCAAGGTTGTGTCCGTCGCCGAAGCTCTGTCCGCCGCCGAGACTGTGTCTGTCGCCGAGGTTGTGTCCGTCATCGAGGCTATGTCGGTCGTCAAGGTTGTGTCAGTCGTCAAGGCTATGTGCGTCACTGAGACTGTGTCCAACGCCGAAGCTCTATCTATCACCGAGACTATGTCTATCACCAAGGCTATGTTTGTCATCGAGGCTCTGTCCGCCGTCAAAGTTCTCTCCCTCGTTGTCGCCATAGAGAATCTATCAACCGCTGAGGTTGTGTTTGTCGCCGAGACTTTGTTCGTCGTCGAGGCCTTGTCTACCGCCGAGGCTTTGTTCACCACTGAGATTTCTTTCAGATCGAGATCCCCTTCAGACTGAGATCCCCTTAGGGTCGAGATTGCCTTTGGAACGAGATCCCCTTCGGGCCGAGATTGCCTTCGGGTCAAGATCTCCTTCGAGCAAAGATTGCCTTCGGATCGAGATTCCCTTCGGGTTGAGATTGGCTTCGCGTCGAGATCCCCTTCAAATCGAGTTTGCCCTCAGATCGAGATTCCCTTCGAGTCGAGATCCCCTTCCGACCAAGTTTGCCTTTGGGTCGAGATCCCCTTCGGGCCGAGATTGCCTTCAGATCAAGATTCCCTTCGACCCGAGATTGCCTTCCGAACATCTAACAAAATTACCTCCGAGAAGAGATCGCCTTCAAAACATTACAGTGTTATCGGCATCAACGTCCATGTCTGTGCCCATACTGGAAGAGATTGTTGAACATGAGGGTGTGAAAGATTGCATGGGTTGGCGTTGTTGGGATCCTGGTGAACGCCATGGCAATATTTATATCAAAGTGACACAATTAAAGCTTGATGATGGTTTAATTGTCCCAACTAAATCCAACTATGTGCATATGGTCCAAAAGCAGCACAGAGTTTTCAACGGATATTACCACCAACGTCCGCACTTGGCTTGGGATTTGAGCATCGATGAGTTTGATGTTTGGTTTCATTGGGATCCTGGTGACTCTGAGCATGGCAACAATTATATTAGAGTGGAGCACCAGAAGCTTGATGTAAAGTTACTTTTCTCGCCTTCTTCCAAGTGCATGGTCATGTTGTGGCTTGAGGGTTCCAATGGATACTGTTATCAGTGTCCGCGCTTAGTTTGGAATCCTAGAGTATTGATGATGGATTGCTTGAGGACAAGCAATCTTTGGGCGGTGAGGATTTGTAAAGTCCCCATTTTTAATAAATTATTTTTTATTAATTATTGGTCCCAGAATTTAAATAATATTATAAATGGACCTTTAATTAATAAAAGGGGGCCCATTTTTATTGTTATTGTCCATAGGTGTTTGTCGTGTTGGCATTCTTTTGTAAACCCTCGAGAGTTTCTCCGAAGGGGAATTTATGACCAGCGTGTAGGATGCATTTTATAGGTTGAGATTTGATATTTTATTTGTATTTGCGAATTCCTGTTGGGATTCTGTTGGCTACCATTTCGGAGGTGAAAGATCCTCCCTATTTGGTTTATTGCAGTTTCGGTGGTTCACAGCCACCCTAGTCTGCCGTCAGGAATATCACTCTGATATTTCACTGTGCGCCAAAACTGTTGTGCTTGTTTGTTTTCGATCTGGCAACTCTGAAACACAATCTTTGTATACATCTATTCGTATCTTTGGGATTAATGCAATTGGTGGTATCATTCGTTCTTGGCATTCGGTATTCTATGGCACTATTATTGTTTGAATTATTTTAGGCATCATTAGCATCTGGCGTTTATCTCTAATTGGGCGATCAGGAGTTATAAAATCACATTGTTATCTCCACTTCCAAATACTTATTCATCATTGTCGAGTGTTGAAAGTCTATTCACAAACCATCTTAGTTCAGCATCCAGGAGGAAGGATACAAACTGGATTCGGGGAGCGTCAAGTAGCATTCCCCACCGTACGGCTTGCAGCATACACTTCCGTACGGCCTGCACTTCATACTGTACGGCTTGCACCATCCTCCTCACCATACAGCCTGCACCATAACACCGTACGGCCTGCAGACTTACTACACCGTACGACACTTACTGCCTTACGGCCCAAACCACCATACCGTACGGCACCTAGTCTTCACCCATATAGACATTGACTGTAAAGAGCCTGGCTGACTCTCAATAACAAAACTAACTCTTTCACAATTTAATTGCACTTTTGGGAAGAGTTTTCAGAATTAACAAATTCATTTCAAAAAATGTTTCTAGAATTTTTAATTAAAACAACAACAATTATGATCATTAATTCTTCCACCACAAACTACAATCATCATGATGAACAAGGTGTCATGAATCCATACAATACAACTCTCAGATTGCAAGAAAAACAAATAAAATTTCAAAGTGTAGAGCACCTTGAATGATGTACGGCATGCTGCAGCTGAAAACGTAGCTTTGTGTTACAGCCTATAACCCCTTAAAACTTGACGCAGTAATCTGTATATTGTTCCTTCCTTGACATTAGCAATGGAAAAACCCTCTTGCTTGAATAACTTTGCATTGAAGGAGCCTCACGTCACACTCCCACAAATTTAACCACAGCACACTTCCGTACCAAGTACAGCACTGTCAAAATTCCATACGGCTACTAGATAAATTCCAGATTTTGTAACAAAGCAAGATTCTACTGTTCACAATGCAACAACAAACAAACCTTAGCCAATAATTCTCAATTCTCAACAATGGAGATACAACAGCCTCCAAATTCGAAACCCCAACTCCTCAGCAGGAAGAATAAATCAAACCCTATGAAAGCAAATCGATTTATCTGCAGATTTCAAACTTCACACAATTCCAGTATACATCAGCACTGGATTAAAATTCAGATTAAGCACTACAGCTACAAAATTCACAATCAACCTGTAATGCCTCAAATTGCCAGAAGAGGAATCCGTCCTCAAAACCCTAGCCAGGTTGTCTCTCACAAACTTCAATAAAATAATCATTCAACAATGGATGATTTTCTTTTCACAAAGCATTGCTTTTATAATTCAAAAGTGCCTTCTCTCACACACTTTTCACTTAAAACACTTTTTATACTTAGGCACATATTGAATAATATAATTTATTAATTCATTTGGCTCAAAAAAAGGCCTTTTCACCAATATCATGAAATTATGACACGCAAGGTCCCTGTTTCTTGTGCCCAAGATTTAAAACTTTTCATCCTGGTTCCAATGAGCTATAACACTAAGGTATCCAACATATAATACCAACAAATATGGCAACCTTAGCAAATTTAATTAAATAATAATAATAAACCACCAGTCTTGCGAAAACAACTGAAGAAGCATCCGAATCGAAATCTGTCTGCACAGGATTGATCCAGATGATGAAAGATGATGAACGAACTTGACAGGGTGACTTACTAAGAAGAGACGCTCTATCCAAGATTCTTGGAGCCCAAACTGGAAGCCAGAAATGAAAACCGAGAGCATCATTCAACTCCTCTAACTCATCTGAGCTCATCCGAACTATCCATTGACTTATTATAAATAGGAAGTTCACACCAAAGACCCTCTAAACACCTCGCCAAACCACGAGGATCACAATAATGACCTGGCACCATCAGATCAATGACCTGCAAAAACATGGGGACATTACATTGACCTCCGTACGACTCAGGCCACAATCCCGTACGAAGTCACCACCGTACAGTCCAGGGGACATATCGTACAGCCACCTAATCTGCACGGTCTTGGCAATTTTCCTCACCGTACGAACTTAGCATTACCGTACGTCCTGCAATTTCTCAGTTACGCCTTATTCTTGAACACTTGATCATTATTCTTTTGAGGGAAGAGATCCGCCAGAGCTTGGGGACATTACAACCCAATATGTTTACTTGTAACAACTGACGAGCGGCATCGAAACGCTCGAGAGTAGAAGTAATGTCTCTCTTGCTGACTCTCAACTGACTAGTCACATGATGACTTTGCACAACGGGCCTCCTATACACAATCTCAACCGCACTATCTACACTATGGAAGGAAGTTGTATCCAATAAATTCCCCTTAAGATCACTGTATCTCTATGTACTGTCATCCAAGCACACATCTACCAACTGAGTACGAACATCGGAGTTATCCTCATTTAACCCCGAGGAAGCTGTTGCTGAATCTGTCTCATCAGAAACCTCAACTACCTCGTTCTCTGTAGCCACATGACAATCCAGATCCTAGGATCCATCCTCACTCACTAACAACTCAGAGTCCTCCCCCAGAGTCTGATAAACCAAGCATGACTCGCTGCAAGTAGACTCATCCTCACGAGTCCCCGAAGAAGTAACCTCATCTCTAGAAGTAGAAGCCCTGGCTGTAATAAACTCCTACCACTCATATGCTTCCCTATCCTCACCCATGAGTCCCTATAGAAAAGGATCCTAGAACCCACCACCACCAGATGACAACGTTGAGTCCACACCCAAAGTCTGATATAAAAAACCAGAAACACTGTAGCACCCATCATTCTCACTCTCAACATCAGAGGTATCCGCGACGCTAGAATCAACATCATCTATCTGAAACTCCTCTACTATCTCCAGTTGCATACATGACTCAATGTCATTGCGTGAATCACCTAAATTGTGGCATTAATCTATGTCAACTAACTCATCTGTAACACTCCCATCATGAGTGTCATCACTAGATAGCTCCATGCTCACATCCTCCATATAGGAAAAGACTGTTGTCTCCTACATTGACTCCATACTGCGACTGCTGTCATAAACATCAGAGCTGTCAGAGCTCATATACTCCTCACAGTCCTCAGAAATAACACCATCATCTAAGGTGTCAGAATCCATAGTGGTATCTACAACATCCTCCACTCTCACACTATCCACGACATCAATAACAGGCTCATAAAAAAGACTGCTATCCTGAAAATCAGACCCTGTGTCACTAACTATGATAGGCTCGGAATGCTGTAACTCAGTACCACTAACTGCCAACAAGATAGGAATATCCACTAGTCCCTGTAAAAAATCTCCAACATCATGTGTGCAAATAGGACTAGTGTCTGCCCTCCTAAGAACAAGATCATCTCCACAATGATCAGTGAAAACTGAAAACTCATCATGAAGATTTATTGATGTCTCACCTACAGAAACCTTCCGTTTCTCTTCCTGCAATCTTTGTGAGGGAAAATTTCTAAAGATGGAGACCATAAAACTAGCTGCCCTGTAAACAATGGCCGAACCTACAAGTTGGGCTTTAAGCCTTTCCTATGTTTGCCTCAATCTCTCCATTTCGTTTTCCAAGGCACTTGTTGGTTTCTTGTAACATGACGCACTACTAGACTGGTTCCCATATTTACCTGGTTTTTTTGTGTTTATCCATAACTGAAATAAAACTAGACTGTTGATCACTCACAAATCAAACGTGGGAACTCAAGATTTCCAAACCCCACAGGATGGCAAGATGCAAGCTCTAATACCACTATAAGAACCCTGCTGGTTCTAACTTTTGAAACCCAATTTCAAACCTTTTGACATTTCATCAAACGGTTGGCATGCAATGTTTAAGTTCTGATTTTTTGAATGTGTATGCAAAAGTTTGTTTTGTAATTGAATAGTTTGCAATTTAAAATCATTCACCAATGCATAAAGTTTAATAACAATGCATGGAGGGCAATTTACAACAGCAATTAAATTTCTAACTCCAAAGGCTCACCAAACTAACCAATTCAATTACTTGCAAAGTTCATTAAGTGATGCATAAAACTAATGCAAAGTAGCACCTCTTAATCAAACACTGCTGCCTGGCTATGAAACGCAGCCTCTAGGAAGTGGCTCGCTTCAATCTGCAAATAAATGTTTCAAATTGATCCCTAAATGATCTAATAAGACCCTTGTAAATGCACAAACCTCTAAAAGGATAATGTAGAACAATGGCTAGCACAACCAACAATCTCAATGCAATCTTTCAACACCTCAAAGTTGAGAAATAATGGCTTCCAAACTTGCAATGGCTACTTGAAACCCTTGCTGAAGAAACTCATAAAATTCACCAAGTATCAAAGCACAAAAATGATCAATTCCATATATGAGAATGAGCTCTTGAGTCCCTTTTTATTCTTTTTTGTGAGAGCTCAAACACATTCCTTACCAATGTGGGATAAAAGATTACTTTTTTCCTTTGAATAATTCATTTACTCCAATACTTTTATTAATACCTTGGCTTAAGCTTCCATGAATTAATTGAACAAATGGCCCCTTCCAATGATGACTCAACCCTCAAGTTAAATGAAATTATAAAGTTAAATTATAACTTTATAATAAGCCATTTAATGATTTAATAATATTTGGCCACTAAAATAATAATAACTCTCAAAATACTTATTCTTTAAATATGCCGTCTGAAACAGGAGTCACACCTATTATTTACCCACGTGACCAAATCCACTTTCCAAAAATAGAAAGGGTCCTTCTCGAACAACATCAGGCTTACTATAAATAATAAACATGGCAAAAGTATAGCAAATGAAGTCCAAATGACACCAAACGAAAGCCAAACCAAAGCATACTGAATCTTGAAGTAGATGCCCACTGAAAGAGACCCTTTGTCCATCCCCATTAGCCTATGAGGGTCACATGATAGGCTAATCCATCCATAGTCATGGTCACGCTAATAAGGGGACATTACAACATCTCAAAAAAATTCTCCCCTTGTCAACTGATGCTTCCCCTGTCATTGTGTATATACTACCATTACTTCCCCTGTATCTGGCTCTACTGACCAGGCTCTTCCAATCTCTTCCCCTCTCTCTTCCAGTCTCTTCCCCTTTTTGCTTCCAAGGGACAAAGGGTGTGAACAACTTATGACTGAAGTCGGTTGAAGATATCCTTGTAGATCTTTCTAGCGGAAACGAGGAATGGTTTCCATGCAGCTAGTACTTGATCAAGGTTGTACTTCAATGCTTGCAGAGAGACAATTAGGTTCTCCATATCCTCAATTGTCTTATAGTCTGGCTCATTGAGAAGTGCATTAGCATTATTTGCTTCTTTCTATATCAGCATCATTTGGTGCTTTCTGCATCAGCTCAAAAGTTGGAGCTATGTATAACTCAAATCCAATGAGATCTTGGATTCTCTTTGTATTCTCCTTGGATGCCTTTCTCAGTGTGAGAGCTAAGCTGGTTAGCTCACGACTATACTCTGTTGCTGAAGAGGTCTTAGGATTGAACCGTGATGTTGTCTATTTCAGCTCTTGTGTTGTTTTAGCGGTTCTCTTTTTGATATCCTTCACAAAATCTTCAAAGTTTGAAGTTTTTGTTATAATCTTCCCAGCGTCTTGAACTTGTTTCTTTAGTTCCCCAGTGTTGGTAGCCACAATGACTTTGAGTTCTTCAATCTGGTCATGAAGGATATTTATTCTCTTTTGTTCATAATGATCTATAGCTACAGTTTCTGGATCTGTTATATCTTCTCTAGTTGTTTGTGCCATGATTTCTAGCTGATCAATAATAGGTTCTTCATCAATATTTGCATCAGAAGCAAAATTATATAGAATATTCTTTACACTGTTGAGAACCATGTCTTGTTTCCTCTCTGTTAGCTACTTGAGTTGTCTTGTTGACATTTTGTTGATGTCAATCAAAGTGTCATTTGTTGATGGAGAGTCTATTTTCCCTTTCTTGGATTCAGGATTTGCTGCAAAAGATAGCTTCCTTTTCGATGAAGATGAGCTTGGTACATCTACTGGTTGTCTCTGTTTAGTGACCTTTTCTGGCTCTTCTTCTGTTTGCTTCCCTACTTCCACCATTTCTTCTTGTTGTTGCTCTTCTTCTTCCTCTACCATGTCTTCTTGTTGGTGCTCTTCTTCTTGTTGCATTTCTTATTCTTCTTCGGCAACCTATTGAACGACTTTGGCCATCTCTACTTTACCAGTATCTTTTTCTTCAACCATCTGAGCTGATGATTCCCCTGTTTCTTGTTCTACTGGTCTGATTGGTGTAGCCTATACACTGGTTGGGGTCTTCTCACTGGTTTTGTCTTGTTCACCGATTGTGTCCTGATCTCCATTTTTGTCCGTCTCACCGGTTGTATCCTGATCACCAGTTGTAAACTATTCATGTAGGACCGTTTCCTTTGGCTGTTCACCTTGAGATGTATCCCAAGGACCTTTTGACTGAGTTGTCTCTATAGATACCTTTCCCAATGCAAGTTTCTCCTTCCTCTTTGCTGGAGTGTTGAAGTCATAATTTTTCAATAATTGAACTGTTTCTTCATACACTTTGTTCTTGGCCATTTATAATTTTAGTCACTCTATCTCTAGTATCCAGGTTCAGAATTTCTGCTTCCATGAGAATCTCGATTGCTTCTTCATAAAGACCCAAGTTTACCTATTCTAGAACTTCTCGTAAGATTTTAGCATCCTTTGCTACTCCTCTCCATTTTGTTAGTAGCCTTTTGTTGAGTTCAGTAGGGAAGATGGACCTATAGTCCTTCGGTCCCCTGTTGAAATCAAGAAAATTCTAACAGGGCTAGTTCTATCTTATTGTTATCATCAGTGCCTAAGGCACTGAACCATTTAGTAGCATTGCTAACTTTACCAAAATCTAATATTTCATCAACTATGTCATCAACAGTGAGGGTTTTAGCTTTACCTTTTTCTAGAGATGCTAGAATAGTTGGTGGGGTGAGATCACCACTGGTGTCTTTAGTGATGTCTACAATGACTGGTTCTGTTGCTGGCTTTGGTTGGACCGGTGTATCAACCCCCAAAATGCCTTTGCCTCTACTAGTGTCCTTTTCTAGTTTTAGCGAGGTCTCCTGACATTCAACTTCAGCCTAGTGTTGCTGCTTTAGAATGCTGTCTAGATTGCAACTCCTTCATGAACCACATCAACTTCCCCAATTAGAACTTGACCAATCCTTTTTCTGATTTTAAAACTTTGTTTATATGTCTTTGCTTGATTGGTTGCCTCTTGTAGGCTCAAGTGGCTATGCACTTCTAGAAGTGCCTTTATTATCAGCTCCTCCTTTTCTATTGAGGATTTCCATCTTCCTTCAATAAGCTCTTGTAACTCTGCAGTAACTAAGCCATGAATCTCAGTAGGCGTTCTCTTGAACTTGTGTAGGCTGTATACTACAACATCTTCTATTTTCCTTCTATCTTCATCACTTGCCAGAGTGTATCTTCGCTCAACAGTTCCCAGTCTCACTTCCCAACAGTGTATCTTCGAGGATTAAGGTAAACATACCTAGAAAAATAAAAAAAGATCCGTGTTAGATGAGCACTTACTATAAATAACAACTATTGTCGAAACCCACTAAAACTAACAACTAAGCTCACCAAGAACATTGAAACTCTCCTAGCACATCTGGAAACCTATGGAAAACCCTAAAAATTGGCCAATGCTCACAAAACATGATGGTGTAAAAATGGGGTGATTACAATTTTCCTTTGCTTTGTTGTAAATAAGAACTTGTTGCTCATGGTTAGGTGAGATTCCAATTTGCAAACTTACTCTATTAGAGCATTGTGTGTAGACCTTTTTCTCATGCTTTTTGCAAATATTCACTATAGTGGCTATGATTATCTCTATCCTTCCTTTATAGTTCTTTATGAATGGATAACTGTATATTATGTTCTTATAATTGTGCAGTTGTGCTCACTATTAGTTTTGTTGACTATTGAATTATGTGGTAAAATCTCTGACAGTGAAAACATTATCTAGTGTAGTGCATTGACCTTTTCCTTAGCACTGACCTTTTCCTTACAGTTATTTCATTTTAGCATTCTCCCTCCTTTTGTTCAGTCAAATGAATAGAAGGATACAGCCTCTTTGGAGATTGCTTTGCTAGGAGGTGTCCCACACCTAAAAAGCTTTCCACGTTGCCACAAATTGTGGGTGTAAAGATGAACTTAAAAATGAGTCTGGTCAGATAATTTACGTGAACAACACTCGTGTATGTTGTACAAGTAAGTTGATTAATTATCTTACCTCAGATTTTGTTGACATTCAGATTGGTTCCAACAATTTTCCCAAGCCCAAGTAACATTGAATTCTCAATATCCTAAAAGAGTGAGGATGTCGAACTCACTTCAATAGATTGAAACCTTCCTCTTCTACAGGTATTTTTGTAAGGACTGATCAAGTTCAATTTGAGGAACGGGGGATGAGAAATGACTTCAATGTGAATAAAGTGGTTCCAGTTTATATATGGTTGTTCTGTTTTTTGTTTGCTGCAATGGAAGCATGTTCCATCACCATGGATGACACTTCTTCAAAAGAAAAATTCTTGGGAACTTTAGTTTTAAGATGGAAATGGAAACTACATACTTTTCCATGAATCCATAATTTTTCATCTCCAAGTTATTATGATTGCTCCAACCACTTCTTCAGTAAAGAGGTTTGGGACTTTGTGACATCCATACAGAAGATTTTGAGATTTTTAGAAAGAGATTATAAGGAAGAAAATGACATATTGGCAGCCCACTCTGAGATCCTAAATAACATTTGAAGCCTAGTTTCTGAATACAACATGTCAGCAACTATGTACCATGATAATCTTTTTCAAAACAGAAAAACAGAGCAATGTCTTTTACAGTACGAGCACAAATTTTGGTGAATTCTAACTGCCTCCAGACAGTTTGTCTCCTCACATTTTCCCATATTTCATTGTGTTCTAGTACATATCAGCCTTGTATATAAAATAATAAAAAATCCAAATCTCTCACTCTAATTGAATCCATTTTACAACAACAAAAAAAACTTAATGGTTTTGAATATAAATAGTTACAATCTTACTCCCCAAATTATTTGGACACAACATACAAATAATGCACAAAGGATTCATGAAAAAATAGGAACTTAAAAGGTAATGGAGCCTGAAATTATTCCAAACTAAGATGCATGATCGTTTACCATTCTTGCATCATATGTCCAATAATTAGTTGCTTAAAGCTAATGGAATCACATCTTTCATATATCTTTGTCAGCTGCCCATGAGTTGTTTCCAATTTCCCCCATTTCAGAAAGCAACCAAAAGGTTAAATATATACATTGTCATAAGAAATATATAAATGAGCAGCTGCTTGACAGATCCATTCAAAATCTACCAGCTCAGTATGAAATATTATTACTTGTTACCTCATCCTCATTCTCAGGCTTTAAATTGCTTGAAGGCATTGCATCCAAAACTCCAACAACCTATCAATACATCGAAACATAGCCAGAAAGTTATATGATTTCAACCAGGATAAGGAAGAAATTAGTTAACAACATGAATCAGTATATCTTCTCTTTAAAAAAAAATCTATTAAACTATACCCAAATACAACATTTTTCACATTGTCCTATTGAATCGAATTTCAGGAATCAACTTTCCAAATAGCAGGACACCCAAAATTGACAAAACTCACTTGAGGTTCAAAGCCCATATCAATCATGCGATCTGCTTCATCCAAAACAACATAGTTACACTGATTAAGAACAGCATATCTGCAGGCCACAATGAAATATATTGTTACTTGTCACATGGAATTCAAACTGGTAGCTTCTAGTAACAGAGAACCATCAAGCACAGACGAGAGAAATGCATTTACCTTCTTTCCAGGCAATCCAGCAAGCGTCCAGGAGTTGCTATTACAATCTCACATCCCTGTCAATTTGGGAGGACAGAACCAGAGGTATTATAATTATTGTTGATAGTGAGAAGAACAAGTATTGGCACAGATAATTATGGACAAAACTTGAATTCGAAGTAAGAAAAAGCCAAACCATCACCAAGCAAGTGATTAGATTTCAGCTATGTTATTGAAAACCCCTCTTGCCACACCCCCACCCCCGTGGTCCTAGTCCAAGTACCAATTCCATGTCAAGAGGGGGAACCCAAGAACCACCCAAAGGGATACACACGCACACAACAACAAAGTGAAATACCTAACTCTACCTTTAAGTGATAAATTGTGAAAATGGCACATGCCATGAAAACTTATCATTTTGAAGGCCTTAATATGGCTGCCCTCAGACCTCGTGAGAGGTGCTGCCCCTCAACACCCAGGGCATGATGCAAGAGCATCCGGGTGTATGTGCAATCCTCATCATAAAAAATGTAAAAAAAATAAAAAGAAAATTGCTTTTGGTTTTGTTTGGAATCAGTCATCGGGAGCAATCAGGAGCCACCGGAAGTACTTAGGAGGTGTTAGGAGCTACCAGGCTAGTTACAGTTCTGATTTTCAATTTTGGTTTTGTTTGGACTCAGTTGTCAAGACCAATCAAGAGCCGTCAGGAGTAATCAGGAGGTTGCAGGGGCTGTCAGGAGTCATCAGGAGCAATTATCCAGATACAATCTTGAGGATTTTCAAAGCTATATTGTCCGGAGTTGTCAGGAGCCATCAAGAGCTGTCAAGAGTGATCCGTACCAATCAAGAGCCGTCGGGGGTTGTCAAACACAGCCAATGCATTAAAATCAGAAAACAAAAAATATATATATTAAATTTGTATTCTTAGTGGCTGTTGGATTTCTTTTCAACTCTAATTTAAACTTGGAAAGAATATTCACTTTCCTCAAAACTATTCATTTCCCTCCTCATGTATATATATGAATTTTGTAATATCCCAAACTAGGATATTGTCGCTAATCTGATTTGGTCTTTCAATTTTGGATATTTTTCCCAAGAAATGATATACAACTGCAATTTTTTAATTCAACAATGAATGCTGATGCAAATAGGAAACGTTTTTAAATCTGATCAATTGTTTATTCACAAATACACATGTTCAATTTCAGATTGCATACAATGCTGAAAGGGAGAGCCTTATTTGAATGCAAGGATTATACATTGTACTGAAAAAGACTTTATTGATCCTAGGAATCTCTGGAATAAATTTGCAGCTAATTAAAAAAAACCTGGAATCCTCACGTTAGCAGCAATGTGAAGACAATTGGCTGGAAACCTTTATTATTTCAAACCCTTTGTCTGCTCAAAATTATCTGAAACCCTTCACTGTTGAAGCACTAATGATGACTCAGAATGAGCCACCTCTGACTACAAATGTTGGTGCTTATTTCAGCACCTCAAATGCATAGAAAACTTTGAAGAATTATCATCCTGCAAAGTGCAGAAACCCTGATGGTTTGATGCCAAATCCAAGGATAATTCACACACCCAAAAACCACTGTCAAGTACTTCCATTCATTCACAATGTGGTTCGATGTTTCCGTACACTTGCTTTTATATTTCCATGGAATGGTTCAGACCAAGAGGCTTGTTCAAGAAGGCACATTAATGAAAATAACATTTGTTTTTTTTGCTTTTAATTTAGCAAACTTAAATTCTTGGGCCAATATTTAAATAACCATTAATTGCACTTAAAATTGACTTTGGCCCCATTGGAAATGTAAACTTTATAACACCCCTTTAAATACTTGATGCCAAATCCACTTGCTTGGAGTTGTACTTTAAAAAAACATTAATATATTTGCTTTCCAACTTCCCACGTTGACTTGGGATAATGAATAAATAGGCCACCACACTATGATGTTCATTTAATGCATTTATAAAGTCAATAGGCCCCATTTAAATTAAAACTTTATATTCTAACTTCTAATAAATAATTATTAATAAGGAATTCTTGATTAATAATTAATACCTTGAACTTGAGCCAATTAACTTATTCCACTTCATCAACTGATGAAATCTGCTAATACCAAGTCTAGGTGCACTGCCAAAATAGCAACCTGGGCATAATTGACTTACTAAAAATAGTAAGTCCCTCAAATTGAGCCAATTGACAAATGAGTCAATCACTGTGCATATACCATGAGCCCGGGTGTCCTTGCCAGATACAGTAACTCCTCAACAATGACTTACTATAAATAGTAAGTCCCAAACTAGAAGCTCTATCAATGTTACCACTACTCCAAACTAGTACCAATTGTTCAAGTGCCTTGCTCGGAATAGTAACCCTATCTTTCCCGAAATAGTAACTTACTATAAATAGTAAGTGTGCCGATCTGACTCAAATGAAGAGCAATCCTAAACATCCCTAACCACAGGACTAGGAAATGGCCTCTGGCTCTACCAACTAGACCCTCTGAACAACTCCACTAGCCTATAAGGGTCAAGAAATAGGCTAATCCTTTGAAAGATGACACTCACGAAAAATGGGACATTACATATTTGAATTCAAATGAAAGGGGCTTATTTTGGAGAGTTATTTTTGGTTGTTGTTGAGGTTGTTTTTGGAGCAAAAACATTGAGTTCTTTTGGGAGGCAAAACATTTCTTCATGTTTCATAGACTGCGATTCAAGTTTCTATGTGTTGTTGAAATTCAAAGAGCTTCTGCAATTTATTTGTGAGTTGGTGTATGTAATTTCTTTCTGCGTGTTTGGGCATGTCCCCAGGCACGACTGCCCTAGGGTATTGACCCAAAAACCCCACAGGGGTCACTACCTATTGGCCCTACTAAAGGCATTGTCCTCAAACTACCACAAGGAGTGTTGTCTGCCAATCTCATTGGGGGCACTATCCCCAAACCCCCATAAGGGGATATACCCCTCAACCACACTGGGGTTTCCACAACTAGACCTCGATTTATTACTGGGATCTCTTGTCACATAAGAAAAATACAACGAGGAGGAAAAAAAAATTGGTATTTAACTCTTAAATGAGCTGGCTTACACATTATTATTGCACAGCTTGCCAAAAACTTTCTTTAGATGAGGTAGCTTCAACTTATGACATGTGTTGGTGTAATTAAATATTCCTGATTATACTTTACTTAAGTTTACTTAGGATAATGCATTTGCATATTAGTTTGTCATTGAGACACCTAGGAGCTTGGATTTCATTTTAACACACGGTGTAGGAGAATTTCTACTTTATGTGCTAGATCCACCTTTAGTGCTCTTATTAGATTATCATCCTCTCATTGTTGCACATGTTGCACATACTTTGTTGTATAATGGAGGATGATCCACCTTCGGTGGACGTGGGATTACACTTAGTGTGATTGATAGGTTATCACTTGCATATTTCCTACTTATCATGCATTGCCTATATATTTAGGCACATCTACTTTGTATTCATTCACGGTATTTCATTATTTGATCATATCATTTATCCTATCTCTCTTGTCCTATCAATTGAGATTCTAGATCTTGACATTTTCATTCTTTTCCATAGGCAAATTCTTACATGATATCAAAGCCATAGAAGATTTCATTGCATAGCCATTGGAGAGCATTTGTCTCATATTTTGGAGGGCCACGATTTAGATCCAGAGGTGCAGCAACTATTGGGAGCATCTAGAGCAAGATCTGACCTCTCCATTGCATTTGGGTGGCTGTTCCGGTAAATTTTGACTATAAATTTGTCTATATTGAGCAAAAGTCAAATATGAGGCAAAAAAATTTTGCAAATTAGGCTTGGGCAGCCCAATCTGCAAATTGGGAAATTTATTTTCAGAAATTATTTTTTAATTTTCGGATATTTTTTCAATTTTTTTACGGATCTACATATTTCATCATTTTGTAAATTTTGGCATATTTTTCTATCAAACATTATGTGGGATAGAACCCTTGTTTGTTAGTGTATTGACAAAGAATCTTGCAGGCATCTTAGAGAATATTTCGTAGCCGAGGAGTCAAATACCACTACCGACAAATAGATTGTACGGAAGCAAAGGCACCCACCTTCCAGCCCACCCACTCACAAATCGGCATCAACACCCAACATTGGCGGTGACTTGCTCTTTTTACTTTACTGGTGGGGATTGCATATAAATCACAAATTATCAATATCCCCATGAATGTGGGACTAAAAGTCCCACATCCACCAGTGGCTAACCCACCGGTGCTGCCCAAAGCGGCCCTCAAGCCACGTCTGCCACCACATGGACCATATACTGGTCGCCATGTGAGAGAGATTTCCTCAGCCCGCATCCACTTAAGCGCGCCCGATTGTACAGACAGGTGCCAATTTTTTATTGGTCCACGCAAGAGCAATACGCCACATCAGCGATTTGATCACCAGCCTGGTAAAAACTTTTGCTTTCACAGAGATGTTACTAGTTTAAATTTGATGCTCGTACAGGCATCATTGGGCATTTTTTATTTTGCTTTCACAGCCATTTAACTGTCAATTTTAAGGTCGTCTTTGCATCAACAATTTACTGTGCTAAATTTGATGGCTGGTTGACCGTCTAAACCGGGCTTATTTCTTTTGTTGTGACACCCTTTTGACCATCAATTTAAATCAACTGCTCATGTCATCAATTTTATATGTTAAAATTGACAACCTATTGACCCTCATTTTTTAGTCCTTTTGAATTGCCGCGACAGTTGTTTGGCTATCAAATTTAGGCTCGTACTGTTGCTGATGTCATCAATCTTTCAAATTTTGGACCCCTCACCATATGCAGTTTTGATTTGGTAGTCCGACTTTAAGAGGCCATAACTTGGTCATCTGGACTTCAAACTATTGACTAAAAATTTTGTAAGCCGCTAAGACTACACCTTACAAAATTCTAACTTTAGGCAATGGTGTAGTAAGATAAATCTCTCCTCTCAGCAATAAGGGAGGCTCTCTTCTTACCATAGGTGGCTCCAATAGGATTTCAACTGAAATTAACTAAAGGGGTGATTCTTCCAATCTTTTCCGGAAAAAATTCACAAGCAATAACAACTTTCTAATTCTACAAAGATCTCCTACTGCTACGATAATACTGGTGACTTGGTAGTTGACGTAAGAACAACTCCTAAGGCAGCAGTTATGATTATATTTGGTAGATTAAGACAAGGGCTCAAAGTCTCTTGCGATTAATCCTATTTGAAAAATAACTAGAACTAATAGAGAGGCTCAAATTCTCTCACTAATATTCCTGAAATTAAAATAAAACACCGATAGTTGAAGCTCAAAGTCTTCAACTCCTAATATTTGCAGCCACTATTAAACTATAGCAATTTGTCCTCCTGCAACACAAAGTCTTCAAAAGTTCAAATTGGCTTGGAATACAATAGACAGCTCAAAGTCTACACAATTGAATTCAAATCCCTCTTGAGCAAAACTCCAAAACTTACAATCAATATCCAAAAAATGTCGTCACATAGCACCTTGAATCAACACAAAGTTTGAAAGCAAGTTGCCACTTATATTGAAAGCAATTCAAATTTCCATTTGAGCTCAAAGTCTTAAAGTGTAGATACAAACTGGCAGAATTTTCTTGCCTTGCCAAAAGATGATTATTTACAATGAGCTCTCTTCTTTATATAGGAAAAGAGTGGAGATGAATGTGGAGAAAGAACGGGAAAACCCTTAAACCACCTTGACTTATTCTCTAACTAACTAACTAACTTTGACTTATTCAAAATTAAATGCCTAATGCACTTGCAACTTAATTACATGTTACAACTTTGCACATGATACTATCACATGCAATTACATTTTTTTTTTTACATGTAATCTGTCGATTACAAATTACAAATGCATGATGTTACAAATAAAAAATGCATGATGAAAATATTCTAAGTGCCTAACAAGACATGACCCCTATTACACCATCCATTGTTGGCCTTCATGCTGCTACAAGGATGCTCGACTTGGTGGAAGTATCTTGATCTGGAACAGGAACTTGCATCCTTGCCCGATCTGTAGTATAATGGTGGTTGTTTCTTGAAAAGCACATTTGTTTCTTTCCATCTCTGTCTTGAAAGCATTTTTTCTGATTGTAGTCCTATCCAATCTTCTTATCCAGCTTGTGTTCTAATTTTGATTCACTTGATTCCCTCGAATTCGAACTTCTCTTAAGGGTGGCCTTTGAGCTCTCCTATGGGCTTCCCTTTCTCTTTCCTCACGTTCCAATCTTTCTCTAAGATACCTTTCAATTCTTTGTCTTTCCCTTTGAAATTCAATACCAACTTCCTCCTCTTCCTCCAAGATGGCCCGAGCAAATGTATAGTGTGTGTCGTCTTCTCTTTGATTCCAAATGAGAGCCCCTAAGTTTGAAATGATATCTTCCTGCCTTATGTTTATATCCAAACCTGGTTGCACAACTGGATAGTTAGCATAGGAAGGCAACACCATCTTAGATCATTCTTTCAGTTTTGCCTCTCATGTTCCAACCTTTCTTGATTCTTCCTTTCAATTCTTTGGGCCTTTTCTTCTTCCTTTTCTGGTGTTGGCTAGAAATTCTCTTGACATGGCAATATGATATGTCTTAGTAGCTGTAACATGAAAATTCCAAAACATGAGTACATCCTCATGTGATGGATCCATTTTAGGCATAAGTGAGGTTTTTCGGGTAAGGTAAGTGGCTGGAATACTTGTGAACAGAAGAAGAACAAATGGGTTTGGGTTAGATTGGCTCTTGTGTGGTGAGAAAAATAAAAAATGGGTTTTTCAAAGGGTATTACATATGAATGGAGAGCAAGTATTAGGTGAGAAAATAAAACATGCATGGGTCTATTGCACACTTTTTTGATGTACAAGTATGGATTTTGGAATGTTGTGAACAAGAGGAATGGTTGTAAAACTTTGGTACAGCGAAAAGGTGAATGAGTTTGAGCTCAAAATGGTCACTCATATGGTGAGAAAAACCAAAAACGGGTTTTTCAAAGGGGATTGCATATGGAGGATGGCTGGAAACTTTTGGGACAGCGAATGGATATATGCATTTGAGCTCAAAATGTGTGCTTATATGGTAGAAAAACCCAAAAATGGGTTTTTGGAGGGTAATAGCACATGCGGACAACAAACTTTATGCGTGGAAAATGCATGGAAAATGAGCAGCATAACATCTACTTATAACGAATTATTATGTTTTCATCATAAGCAAGTGTGCAAGTAACCACCATCATGAGTTTTAAGTCACATGGAAATGATATAGCAAGCGCGGATGAAGTGTGTGCAAGCGCGAAGGTGGGCTTTTTGGATGTAAAAGCATGTGACAAAGTGAGCTCTCTTTCTTTGACGGTTTCTTTCAAGAACAGGGTTTTTAATCCCGACTGCATATACAAGTAAGGTGAAGTACTTGCATATGCATCTTGGAAAAATGAAGACGGAAGATAGAAGGAGCACATCACATAAACTAAAACATGTGCAAATCTGAAAATTAAAAGAAGGATTTGCAACCATGAACAAGAATAAAAATATATACAACAAAGCCCTATGAAATTTACAAAAAATTTTACCTTTTTCCTCAAGAATTAAAGAAAGAAGTCTCTTTAATCTCTTATGCAAAATCTGAAAATGAAATGAAGAGATTTTCAGATTTAGAAAGATTGCATGAATGAGAGTTAAATAGATTTTGAATCTTCGCTCAATCCTTGCAAAATGAATGTATTTTTGAGTCAAGATCCATTGCTTGACAAGTGTGGGAAGTTAGAGAAACAAAATGCACGAGAATAGCAACAAAAGTTGACTATTTCAAATGCACATGTAATGGCAATTAAAAATGGTGTCTAGGTTATCAAATGCAACTTAAAAAGAATGATAGACAAGCTGCAAATGATAAACAATACCCAAGAACTCATCTTGGAAGAAAAACATTTGGATTTTATGAAGAAAAATGACCAAAAATGGGTCGTTTTTGAGCAAAAACGCCCAAAAAGGGGCTGTTTCGAGAGTAAAACACTTTTAAAAATGCAATTTTGATGATCCAAGAATGATCCTTGGGAAATTTAGTGCAAAATCGACCCTATAAGGAGCAAAAACGGTTCAGTTTTGACCATTTTCCATGTGATTTCTTACCTCAAAATCCCGTTTTTTTCTAAAAACGCGCCCACCCCCCCCCCCCCCCCCCCCCAAAAAAAAGGGTTTTTATAAGTCAAAAACATGTGTTTTCATGTTAAAAATTGCCACTTGCATAAGGATGAATTAAAGATGCGTTTTTAGAATGCAAAAACACATGTTTTTCTCTCCAAAATCGTTACCCAGCACTTTGTTCCATAAAAATGGGTTTTTAAGAGATAAAAACATGTCTTTAGACTCAAAATTGCCACTCAACACTTGGCATTTAAAAAAAAAAGCAAAAAGACTTCATAACGGTCTTTTTAAGAGCAAAAACACATGCTCTTGGTCTCAAATTTGCCACCCACCACTCTAAGTTATTAAAAACATGTGTTTTGTATATTAAAAACTCCACTTACATGCATTAACATGTCAAAGCCTTTATTAGAGAAGTAATAACGTGCTTTTTAGGAGGAAAAACACATGTTTTTCTAAAATGCATGTGTTATCGAGTTTGAATTCCCCACCTATAAGTATTTTAGTCATAACTCAAGTTAATAAACAAATTAATGGGTTTTTAAAATGCAACAAAATGTGTTATTAGCTTCAAATTCCCCACTTACACATGTTAAGTGACATATTTTTAATTAAAAAATATGTAATTGCATTTAAAAACCCCATTTACATGCATTTAGGACTTTAAATTTATTGGTAGTGGGTTTTTAATAGGTGTTTTGCATATGGATATATGCTATGAATGATGAAAACCCCACCTTTATGCACATTTAAACACCTCATGTAATTAAATTTAATTAATAACTATAGTTTTCAATAAAGTGACATGAAAATAGACTTAAAAAGACTAATTTTCATAAAAAATTAAAAACTATGGTTAAATCAACTCAGAATAAGCTAAAAATAAAAAATGGATGCTAAAATCTATTTTAAATATTAAAAAATAATTTTATTATGTGCAATTGCCAACAAAAAGTCCACTTTTGGAGGATTTTTAGTAAAATATGCAGTCGCCCTGAAAAATCCCACATTTTCCTTTATAACTTGACCTAGACAACTCCGTTTGAGGTCTAAGATAGCTCGAAATGAGCAGAATCCTAAGGCTATTAACCTAAGGGAAAAACAAAATTAAAAACTACTACTTACAAGAAAGGGAAAAATGCAGAATAAACACAAAGATTGCCAAAAATCAAGTGCTTGCAGTCAAAGAAGAAAAACTCGTTCTGACAAGCATTTAGGGGATTTAACTTGACAGAAACTTTAAAAAAGAACGCATAAATAACGATACATAAAGTACAATTTAAGAATGACGAACTGCTTTCATGACACCTTATCAATGCATTGAAACATAGAGGATGCACCTACGAATCCATGTGAAAATTGTGTAGGGTTGCCACAATTTTGTGATGTCAAAATTGAGTGCAATTTTCTTTTATTTTGAGTAGAATTTCCTAAAATTTTCAGTGGTGCAGCTATTTTCTAGATTTGGTGGATAGATTTTGATTAAATTGCAGTTTTTGGTGTCTGTACTTGTCAAATCCCTATTTTTGCAACTTCAGAGGCTTCGTTCAAGCTTATACAAACACATTTTCAGGTGCAATTTTTTTTGAAAGTGCATGATTTTTCGAGAACTTTCCAAGTTTGCTATCAAATTATAGGCTTATTTCTGTGAAAATATCACTTTCAGCATTTGGTCTATTTTGGCACTTATAATTGATTAGATCCTTGAGAGATCTTGTGTCTTTTTTTTTTGAGTCTACTATAGCTTCATATTTTGTGTTGTAATCATCAAAATCAGAAGTCCGCTTTGGTCCAATTTGGCAAGTGGCAATTGTACACGCCCTATATATAAAGTGCGAAAATCATCTATTTTGGGGGGGTTCTCTGATTAAGTGAATTTGAGGGGGTGTCTTGTGTTCTTGTGTCTCTTTCTCTCTTGTGCTCTTTCAATTTTTCATCATGGGTTCTCTTGCATGTCCACTCTTAACTTCACATCATACATCAAAATATCGCTGACATATCGGCGATAAGCAAACTTATTGCAATAAGTTTCGGCCAACGATAATCTACGTAAAGATATCGTCGACCGATATCTTGTAACTTATCGCTGATACATCAGCGATAAGTAACAAACTTATCTCGCCCGCGACAGGATAAAACAAGGACGGCCCAACAAACGACCAAAATGGTTTTTTTTATGCAAGTTGAGGTTTGGAGGGATTAGAAGGGTTTTGGAGAAGAAAGGTCAACACTTGCGGCATTTTAGATATATTTGAAGCGGATTCAAAGCGGATTCAAAGAGATTTTTTAAGAAAATTCAGATTCACAAGTAAGTTATCAAAATTCTTTCCCTTTTGTTTTAAAATCATTTTGTCTTGTATTAGTTGCATTCAAGTTTATACAAACTATATAATATCATTTCCAATCTACTCTAACTTGTTTTAGAACGTAATGAATAAGATCTAACACCATTTTTTAGCAATGTTTCAACTATGTTTAAATTTATTTAAAGTTCTAAACTAACTTAGTTCGTTTCTAAACTATTTATTAAATTTCTAAATTTGTGCACTCATTTTGTATGTGACATGTGTAGTTTGATTCTTCATCAAAATGGCAAATAGGGATACCTCTACAACTGGGTTAGCTGCAGGGTGTTACATTTTTGTCATTGAAAATTGAGTCGCTATTGTTTGTGTTGATGCCATGTGTCGAATGTCACTCATCAGATTGTCTTTTGTTCTGGTTTGACAGCAAGACACTTGAAAGAATTTCATATGGAGGACTCTCAAAACATCTGAGACGTGATCATTATAAATCATGCCATGTGTTTGCGTGATGCAGTCTTTGTATAACTGTGCCTGCAGTCCGCAATATACTTCTTTTTTTAAAGAATGTCAACAGTTATAAAATTTTGTGCCATGTGTTGTGACTGGGCTTGTGTCGTGTGTCAAATCTCTAACCGTGAGTGCTAATCATGTTAAACACGGCTAGTAGGAATACGCATATTCAGTTACAAAACTAAAATAGCCAAGAGTGTGTTGACACTGTTTCATGGTTTTGGAGTTAACATTTTTTAAATACTGTGGGTGCTGTAATGTGTTAACGTGGAGGCATTTGGAGTTAAAACATGAATATATGGTGGTGTGTGGTGACAGGAAGTGAACAGGGTCTTTTGCAAATAAGTGTAGAATTAAGTAACGGCTCTGCCAAAAACCGACCATCATTTTGGATGAAGAGAATACTCAAAACTGCTGCATGCAAACACAAAATGTCTGCAAGGGGTCAGGGCATAAAATCGAGTGTAGTTTCAAGCATACGGAGTAAGTGCTTGAAGCCAAAAAACTCAGACGCAACAAAAATGATATGAGTATTATCAAGGAGGCTCGGGTTCGATGCTGTAACGTAAGAATATAGCGAATGATAACAAAACAGTAAGCAAAAATGTGATATATCATCGAGTCTGTTTTTTAAAAGGATAGGACTCTCACTATACAAAACGGGCCGTTTTTGTTTTTAATATATCGATGACGTGGAAAAATGAGAGATAGCGTGGATGTAAATATTTTAAAGAAATAGGGGGAGACGACTGAATGAGAAAAAAACAGTACCACGGTCTTAACATCATTACAAAGAGCTGTAACGGCTCCTAAAAGTGTCAGGCATCATCTTCAAACCAAAACAGGTTTCACAGAACTGTCGTGGAATCATTGAGAAGGTCTACAGCGAGAAAAGTCTGAGGGTAGGCAGAATGCAAGTCTTCCAAAAATACAGGTGATGTTGTAAGTTGCAAAAAACAACTGAAAAGCATATGAGTTACAGATAGTAAAATAAAACAAAAAAGGAAGCATGATAAGTTCATAGGTAGTGACTGTGTCTTAAAGAGAAAGGTAGGCACGTGAACCAAAATAGGAATGATAGTGATGTGAAAAAGACATTTTGATTTCGTATGAAGAATTAGACAAGAAAAGGGAGTTGCAAGCTGTAGAGTTTTTTTTGAGGGAGCAGTCTTAAGAGGAGAATTAGAATACATCTAAGTGCATTGATTTTTGAATAGTTTTGGGCCCTTAAATTTCAGTAAGGCCACAGATATCTCTCTAGTTGTTGTAATCGAGGAATCCTGTGTTTTGACAAGGTTGTAGCCTCGTGCAAGCTGGTTGAAGCCAGTTCAAATTGTAGCCTTACAAGACAGGTTAGAGCCTGATCTGAAGTATACTTGTGTGAAGAGTGTGACTCTCAGTGCAAAAGGGTTGTTGCCCAAGTGATTAGAGAAGTCGTGGTTTTTTAACCCTGTTGGGTTTTCCACATGATAAAATTCTCTGTGTCTCATCCTCTTTTGTGTGTGTGTGTGTCTCCTTCATTTCTCTTGTTTTAAATTTTGAAACACTGATTCACCGCCTCCCCCTCTCAGCATTTCTCTATTTTTCACAGGGTCTGCCAATGCCCCAATAGATGCATGTCCATTGGGATATGTAGGAACGTGCCCTAAAGGGGCTAGAGACAAGGCATGAGCATATGCTTTTGAAGGACCCGAATATAATATTGTGATATGCATAAAATGTGAAAAACTAGTTAGCGGAGGAATATCTCATTCGAAATACCACCTTGGAGGTATTAGAAAGCGCGACACAAGGGTTTGTGACAACACCACCCCAGAAATAATGAGAGAGATGAATGCCTTGCTCGCTGCTGGAGAAGAGAAAAATTTGCAACGGGAAATAGAAAAATTGGCCATCAGGGCAATTATTTCTTAATCGCAAGGTATCTCACACTGTCTATTATTGCTTACCGGTTACTAAGAGGGGGAGTGAATTAGTAAATACTATCTCAGATGAAGTTTCAAACTTGTAAACAAATTCTCAGTTGTAAAACAGAATGTAAACAATCATTCACAAGCATAAACAGAGTCACACAGATCAACACAAGTATTTATACGTGGAAACCCTTGGTTAGAACAAAAAAACCATAGTGAGACAGAGGTCACAACTTCACTAGTACCAAATGAAGGCGCCTTGTTAGGAGCTTACAAAGCACTGGTTAAGGTGCTACCCGATTAAGGGATTTTACAAAACATCACTTAAGATCTAAACTCTGTTAAGAGCTGCCTGGATACAGGACTTTGAACATCAACAGAGATGTCACCCCGTTAGTGAATTTTTACAATGAATTGATTAGGTTCACCTTGATAGAGGGATTTCAATATGCTTTTAACACTTTATAAAAGCAGTGATCTATTATGACACTGATTGTCAAATTAGATCATACCCGTAGATCTCTTCCTCGGTCTACCTGGCTGTTGATCTCTCTTTCTTCCCTCACCTCTGTGCCTGTAGCATTAGTCAGAAGATATCTCTTCTCTGCTCTATGCAATCTTCAACTATCAACAACAGCAACAACATATCTTGTGTCCTATGCTCTATATTTATATAAGAGTGAACCTCTTGACTCATAGAACCGCCAGGGAGTAAACTTTAACCATAACTTATGCAACACATGAGAACTGTGCATTGTGATCTAGAGTTTACCTTGAGATCATCCGTAGAGTTAAAGCTGACTTCTGTTAAAAAGATAACTCCACTTCTGAGCAGTGGATGTCTCGTATAATCAGGCTTTTAACTCAAACTGTAACTTAGACTGATCCACAAAATCCGGATCGAATCTATCTTGCAGTTGGATCGGTATACCATTATGCCCGGTTTGTCCTTGTCTGTTTCATAAGACCGGTACTTGGTTCGGTCTACCGGTGCATCTATCGAAATGGTCAACCAGTGCTTACACTCTGTCATTCATCTACCGGTGTCTTCTAAGTAATGTGAGTGACCGGAGACCCTTTACCGGTGTGAATGGGGTTTGTGAAGTACACTAATGACAACTCATATTGCTAACAATCTTCCCCTTTGTCATTGGTGGCAAAACTATTCACAAACTTCACTCACTTTAACTACAGTCCCATGTATCGGTAGAACACTACTTCCCCTGACTGAGTGCTCCGGGTGCTGCTCATTCCTTTGTACCGTCACTATCCTGCCTGCTCTTCCTTCACTGTCTTGCTTGCTCATTCCTCTGTATCTTCTACTTCCATCCTTCCATCTTCCCCATTTTGCCTCCATAGGACAAAGGGTTTGGTGTGATAGATTACATTTGTAGCATTGTGAAGATGTTCTTATAGATGTTCTTTGCAAAGTGTAGGAATGGTGCCGGTTTGTAATGTCCCCGTTTTTCAGACTTCGGGATTAGCTTGGTTTGGCGACCCTCGCAAGCTAATCGGGTGTTCAGAGGGGGTCATATTGTGGAGCCAGCGTTGGGATTCCATTCTGGAGATTCAAATTATCAGTTCTGCTCTTCGTTCGGGTCATTTTGGCCAACTTACTATTTTTAGTAAGTGGGGTTTCTAGTATGGCCAGGATTGGCAAGGTGTCTGCACGGAGCGTCAGACATCTCAGGATTGAGTTTCAGAGAATTTCCAGTTTGTGTGACTTACTATTTTTAGTAAGTCTATTTTTAGCATGGCTATTTCTGGCAGGGCAGTATCTATTTTTGGCTGGGCAGTTGGTCCTGGTGCTTTGTCAAAAGTTCGATGATTGCAGTCAGATGGTTCAGTGGCTTTTATTTTAAAGGTGTTATTAAATTAAATTATATTGATTTAATTTAATGACTAATGACTTTATAATATTATGTTATAAAGTGGGAGTATTTAATAAAGCCAATTAAGTGAAATATTAAAAAAAGTGCTTTTTCGAAAAAGCTATATATTTTGCTCGAAAAAGCACTTTCATTCATTCATTATGCAATCATTCTTTTATTGAAGTTTGTGAAGAATTGCCCTGGCTAGGGTTTCGAGGATGGATTCCTCTTTCTGGTGATTTGAGCCATTGTCTAATAATGGTGAATTTCACAATCTGATTATTTGTGATTATCAATTTCAATGCTGATGTATATTGAATTGATTAAAATTTCAATTCTGGATTTGGAGTGCTGATATTTGTGTGGAAGAAAATCGAATTCAAGGTTTTGATATAATCACTCTTGGCGGTTGCATTAATATTTCTTGAGCATTGCAAATCTGATGCAATAAGAAATCTATCGGTTAATATTGAGAAATTGAAATCCCTTGTGCTGCAATTTCAATAAGTGCTGTGAGATATAAACGTGGGGGCAGTTTAAGGTTACTGCTGGCATTATTTCTTTCTTCAGTCACGTGTGGATTGTTTCTGCAGTGATCCGCATTTTCCAAAGACTCACACCTAAGGCTGGAACCGAGTAAGTGCATAGCAGTGGAGGTTGCGTCATTTCCTGAGGGTGCCATACAGTTCGGAGGTTAGTAACAGGCGGCTGTATTAATTCTGGGCGCAATATTCATCAAATATGATCACGTACTATCCAATAACAGTCACGTGCTTCCTAATTCAAAGCAGTACCTTCATCAGCACAGTAGATATTTTTATTGGAGAAGTTCGATCAATTCAGGTGCTTCGTTGATTTTAGTTGAAAATAAAATAAGATTATGTGTAATTTATTTCCATTGCAATGGATGATGGTTTATGATCTTTCAAATGGTTATTATTAAATTGAAATCCGGAAATTCAAGTGTTGAGAATATATAAATATCTTTTGACTGTCATGTTTGAGCAATATTAAAATATAGTTGCAATAATTCAAATTAGTCATATTTATGATTTGCACAAGAACGATGAGAATTAGAGGGTTTGAAAATGAGGCCAAGTTAGGCTCTTCACAGTGGTATCAGAGCATTCTTCCTGCCATCCTGTGGGGTCTGGTTACATAAATTTTATGAAGTTATTATAAGAGTGATCAGCACTTCTATTTTCTAGCTATGGATAGACACAGGAGATCTAGTTCAGGGAGTCGTCATAGCAGTAGGGGAAAAAGAGCTGATTTAGATGTTTTGGTTGAAAGCTTTGAGAGATTGAGACTGCATCAGCAGAGGCTAGCAAAGAGGTTGTCGGATCCTGCTACGGTGGACAGGGCAGCGAGATATATGGTCTCTGCCTTTAGTAGGCCGACATTGAGTTTGCAAGGGAGAAGTTAGAGTTTTCTCCTACAGTTGATCGTGATGCTGATGTACCTTCATCTAGTTCAGCACCTGCTATTTCCATTCGCAGTGCTGATGATACATTTATTGCACCGGATCCAATGGATGTTTCAGTGCCACTGGAGGACAACAGTGTTGAGCATCACCGGGTTGAGGCTCCCAGAGCAGTCACTATGGATTGTACAGAGATAGCTAATGTTGTAGTCATCTCTGAGTGTTCAGATTCTTCGGTGCAAGGAGTTGTCATTGGAGAGGTTTATGTCAGCTACAGTAGTGTTGCTCCAGTTTAGGAGGCAGTTGCTTCCTCAGATAGGCTCGAGGCTTGTATGGAGGCTCCCAGTGATGTAGTTGGTGATCAGGGCATTACAGCGGGGTCAATTGATGATAGTTCGAGCTCCGGCATTATTGGTGCACAGTCTAATGTGGAGTCATGTGTGCAGAGTCATGTGTCAGTAGTTCAGGTTTCAGCAGGAGATGTAGGAGCTGACACATCTGATGATACTTTCGAGGATGCCGTGAGTTGCATGGGAGATGACACCCCCTGTGAGTTGTTGGGTGATGATTGCAAGGGGCATATGAGCTCTGACAGTTCAAAGATATTTGATAGCAGTCACAGTATAGGATTAGTAGAGGAGACAGTGGTCTATTCCTGTGTTGAGGATGTGAGCATGGAGCCTTCGGGTGATGACACTCAGGATGGGAGTGTTGCAGATGATTTGTCAAACGTAATTCCATGCTACAATATAGTCTATCCACATGTCGACGTTGAGTTGTGTATGCAGCCAGAGTTAGTAGAGGAGATGCAGTTAGAGGATGTGTACACTAGCATTGCAAATATCTCTGATGCTGAGAGCGAGGATGATGAGTGCTGTAGTGTCTCTGGTTTTTTATATCTGACTCTGGGTGTAGATTCAGTGTTGTCATACGAGTTCCAAGATTCTATGTTTCAGGGACTCATAGAAGAGGACAGGGAAGCTTTCGAGTGGCAGGAGTTTGTTACAACCAGGGCTTCCATGTCTAGAGAGAGGGTTACTCCGTCAGTGACTCATGTGGATGTGTCTCAGGATCTGGATTGTCAGATGATTGCAGAGGATGAGGTAGCTAGAGATTGTGTTGAGTCAGATTCAGCAGCAGCTTCCTCGGGGTTAGATGAGGACATGTCTGATGCCTGTACTCAGAGTATAGGGGTGTCTCAGATGTAAATACTAAGAGAGAGTGTGATTTTGACGAAAGTTTGTTGGATATAGCTTCCTCTCATAGTGTGGACAGCGTATTTGAGGTTGTTCATAGGAGATCCGTTGTGCAGAGTCATCATGTGACTAGCCAGTTGTGAGTGGGCGAGAGAGATATTACTTGTACACTTGAGCATTTCAATGCCGCTCGTCAGTTGTTGGCTGTTAATAGTTGGGATGCTCCTATGACAGATGAGTCCAGCGGTGGTTACCTTTCATTGACAGAGATTCATGCTTTGCGTGAAGCTGTCAAGATTTTGAGCCAGGATTACTTATAGATGGTAGCCGACCGAGATCACCTAGTTGAGTGGGGGAGTACAGCCTATGAGGCACTGTTGAATCGAGAGGAGGAGGTGAGTGAGCTTACCCAGGAGCTCACAGCGACTACTGAGGCTTTGGAGGACACTCAATGGAATCTTCAGGAGTCGCAGATTCAGTTAGAGGAGGTGACCGTGGAGTTGGAGCATTTGCGGTCCACACCAGCCCCAGACCCAATTTGTTTGCATATTGAGGTGGTTGGTGGTGAGTTTGCTCCTACAGTTGGTATCGAGGAACATGATGTTGGGGCAGACACACATGTTCAAGAATTGAGAGCACTTGGTACGGATGAGGTAGGAGTACCAGTGGAGTCGAGTTCTCAGGTTGATCTTCCTCACATCGCTGACGGTGTGGTACAGTTGGCTATGCCACATTTTTAGAGGGATCATCTATGGATTGCGGGGGAGTATGTTGATGCTTCCACGTACAATTTTTACTGCACTAAATCTTTTATGGAGTATTTGTTGGAGAGTGCAGATGTACGACAGGACTCTTATGGGGTGTCTGAGGGTACTCTCATCCGTGGCTCTTCTGCTATTCGGAGGTTGATCGGGAAGATTGTGGAGACTCTTTCTACTATGCTTCCCCACAGGGATTTTGAGGTTGGGTTCGTTGAGAGGGTTGCTCAGGACCCTACCCAGTCTGCAGTTATACGGAGTCAGAGATTGGAGCCATCTCCTGATTCTCGGTTTGGCTATGATGAGCGGTTGACAGAGATTGGGGTTTCTTTCCAGCATTTCACGGTAGGATATGCTCATCATTTTTCTTTTGACACTCAGGTGGAAGATTTGTTTTCACGCAGAGGTAAATCGGCTCCAGTATCCTACCATCCATTATGGGATGGATTAGCACCATCGTTTGAAGATAGTTTTGGCAGTTGCGAGTTAGATTACTTCCAATGTCCACATACTCAGGACTGCTTATCAAGTGACAGAGTTGATAACAGTGATCCTGGCACATTTGGTCACCGTTGTTTCCTTAGTGCAGTTGGGTGTGAGTACTCGATTGATAGGGACTCGGATTTTGACGGAGTTGTTATTGCAAATGGGTTGAGTTCCGTTGGGTTGTTTTCAGTATCGGCATCTACAGTTGGTTTACAGCTATTGTTTTCAGTGGTGTGTGTTTGGTTCATGTCGGTTCTTTCTTCACAGGAGTTTAGTGCAAATCGGGACATTATCTGTGACCATACTTGGGATCTGGGTGGATTGTGATGTTGCTTGTTTTTCCTGATTGCTTGAGGACAAGCAATCTTGGAAAGGGAGGATTGTAATGTCCCCGTTTTTCAGACTTCGGGATTAGCTTGGTTTGGCGACCCTCGCAAGCTAATCGGGTGTTCAGAGGGGGTCAGATTGTGGAGCCAGCGTTGGGATTCCATTCTGGAAATTCAGATTATCAGTTCTGCTCTTCGTTCCGGTCATTTTGGCCAACTTACTATTTTTAGTAAGTGGGGTTTCTGGTATGGCCAGGATTGGCAAGGTGTCTGCACGGAGCGTCAAACATCTCAGGATTGAGTTTCAGAGAATTTTCAGTTTGTGTGACTTACTATTTTTAGTAAGTCTATTTTTAGCAGTGGCTATTTATGGCAGGGCAGTATCTATTTTTGGCTGGGCAGTTGGTCCTGGTGCTTTGTCAAAAGTTCGATGATTGCAGTCAGATGGTTCAGTGGCTTTTATTTTAAAGGTGTTATTAAATTAAATTATATTGATTTAATTTAATAACTAATGACTTTATAATATTATATTATAAAGTGGGAGTATTTAATAAAGCCAATTAAGTGAAATATTAAAAAAAGTGCTTTTTCGAAAAAGCTATATATTTTGCTCGAAAAAGCACTTTCATTCATTCATTATGCAATCATTCTTTTATTGAAGTTTGTGAAGAATTGCCCTGGCTAGGGTTTCTAGGACGGATTCCTCTTTCTAGTGATTTGAGCCATTGTCTGATAATGGTGAATTTGAATATTTGTGATTATCAATTTCAATGCTGATGTATATTGAATTGATTAAAATTTCAATTCTGGATTTGGAGTGCTGATATTTGTGTGGAAGAAAATCGAATTCAAGGTTCTGATATAATCACTCTTGGCGGCTGCATTAATATTTCCTGAGCATTGCAAATCTGATGCAATAAGAAATCTATCGGTTAATATTGAGAAATTGAAATCCCTTGTGCTGCGATTTCAATAAGTGTTGTGAGATATAAACGTGGGGGCAGTTTAAGGTTACTGCTGGAGTTATTTCCTTCTTCAGTCACGTGTGGACTATTTCTGCAGTGATCCGCATTTTCCAAAGACTCGCGCCTAGGGCTGAAACCGCGTAAGTGCATAGCAGTGGAGGCCACGTCATTTCCTAAGGGTGGCATACAGTTCGGAGGTTAGTAACAGGCGGCTGTATTAATTCTGGGCGCAATATTCATCAAATATGATCACGTATTGTCCAATAACAGTCACGTGCTTCCTAATTCAAAGCAGTACCTTCATCAGCACAGTAGATATATTTATTGGAGAATTTCGATCAGTTCAAGTGCTTCTTTGATTTTAGTTGAAAATAAAATAAGATTATGTGTAATTTATTTCCATTGCAACGGATGATGGTTTATGATCTTTCAAATGGTTATTATTAAATTGAAATCCGGAAATTCAAGCGTTGATAATATATAAATATCTTTTGACTGTCATGTTTGAGCAATATTAAAATATAGTTGCAATTATTCAAATTAGTCAAATTTATGATTTGCACAAGAACTTGATGAGAATTAGAGGGTTTGAAGATGAGGCCAAGTTAGGCTCTTCACATGGTTATATTTTCAATGTTCTTTTGGGCCGCTTTTAGAGAAACAATAATAGTTTCCATATCTTCTACCGTTTTGTAGTCCTGTTCTTTGAGCAGAGCATCTGTAGAAGTAGTTGTGTGATGCATGATATCCAGTGTTGGGGACAGAAGCATCTGAAATCCTCTGACATCTTGGATTCTCTTATTCTGTTCTTCAGTTGTCTTTCTCAAGAGTTGAGCAAGACTTGTCATTTCTCTGCTAAAGGTTGTCGCAGTTTTATTTTTGATGTCAAATTGTGTTGACAAAGTTCTTATGTCTTCTGAGGTTTTTGCAGCTTTGTCAATTAAATCTTGCAAGAATATCTCAAAGTTCGAGGTTCTGCTCATCAAACCTCCTGCAACTTGTGTCTGTTGTTGAAGAACTTTTAAGTTGTCTGACAGAATAGCCTTTATATCTGCAGCCTGTTTATGAAAAATCTCCACTCTTTTCTTCGCATAGTGGTCAATTGCTACTGTCTCTGGATCTGTTAGATCCTCACCGATTGTTTGAGCTAACACTTCCAGCTGGTCGATGAGCGGTTCGTCTTTATCTATATCGGCATCCGATACAAAATTGTACAAGATATCTTTCACTTTGATCAAAACCATATCTTGTTTTCTTTTAGTAAGCTCTTTCAACTGTTTTGTTGACATTTTACTGATGTCTATTATTGTATCAGTTATCTTGCTTCGTTTTGCTTCTCTTCAGAGGATGAGGGCTTTCTTTTAGAGGGGCTAGCAAGAGTTTCCTATGCCTTCTCTTTTCTCTGTTCTTGTGCCTTTGGAGCTTCCTCATGTTCGCCTTTATCCTGTTTGTCTGGCTTGTTCTTCTGGTGTGGTTTCCGGTTGTTGAACTTGTATTTCAAGCATAGCATCATCTTCTTGATGTGAGGGCTCTTCTGGTGGGGCTTGGCCGTGTTGCTGCTCTTCAGTTATATGAAGATCACTTGCAGCGATTCCTTCATCTCCTTTAGCTGGACTTTCAATAGTAATAGTGACAGAAGTTTGTCCCAATGTGACCTGTTCACCAGAGGTGAACATTTCTGTAAGAACTTCCTGTTCTTCAGTTATTGGAATCTGAGTTGCAGTAAACTGAACAGGTGGATAATTAATTGTTGCGGTGTGATCCTGAGGACCTGTTGCTTCAAGAGTATTGAAGTCATACTACTGCCAGAAGTCTAAAGTCTCCTTGAAGACTTCATTCTCGTACCCATTGAGAACCTTGGCAACTCTGTAATTTGTATCCAAATTCATAGATGCTTCCTCTAATAGGAGTTTTACTCTCTTGTCGCTTAGACCAGGTCTAGCTTTTTCCAGTGCTTCCCTATTGATCTTTAAATTTATTTCTAAACCGGTTCTCCATTTTGTTTGAAGCTTACTGTTTAACTCAGGAGGAAACTTGCCCCAATAATCCCTAGGAGGCTTGATGAAATCTAGTAGACTTTCAACAAGAGCTTTTTCAATTTCCTGTTTGTCCTCCTCAGCTAATACACTATACCATTTGGCTACATTATCTATCTCTCCAAAATTTGTAATTTCAGCTACAATATCATTTACAGTCATAGTGCGAGCCTTACCTTTTTTTGGAGATACTAGGAGTGTTGGATTTGTAGGTTCATCAGTTATGTCAACAATAACCGGTTTCTCTACTCCAAGTACACCTTTTCTTTTCCCGGTGTCATGGACCGGTGAAGCTGTTGCCTTTTGGCATGCTTCCTCTGCTTGTTGTTGAGTCTTAAGAAGATTGGTCCAGATGGCCACTCCATTATGTACTTTGTCGGTTTCTCCAATTAGCAAAAGACTTATCCTTCTCTTCGTCAGGAAATTTTGTTGATGTAGTTCAGCTTGTAGAGTTGCTTCTTCCAGAGTGAGATGATTCTGGACTTCTAACAGAGCATGAATCCTGAACTCCTTTTCTCTGTTCATTGAGGAATTCCACCTATCTTGAAGAATGTCCAAGAGATCCTTAGGTAATACTGTCTGAAGTTCCACAAGATTTAAATGAAACTTATGAAGGCATACAACTACAGCATCTTCAATTTTTCTTCGATCCTCATCATTTGCCAGAATGTATCTCCTTTCGACATTAGCCATTCCTCCATGTTCTTTCAATCCTGACACAAATTCATCAATTGTTGGCTTGCCTCTTCTTGGTGGATCCTTCTTTGCTAGTATACCGGTTTTCTTCTTTCTTTCGATGAGTGGAACTATGTCTTCAGAATCAGTTTCTTCAGCTTCTTCCTCCTGTGTGCTTCCCACCGGTTGAGCTTTCTTCTTTTGTGCTTTTGGTTGTACATTTCCTGGTTTCTTCTTGGGTGTGGGCGTTCATTTCACATACACGTTCTTGATTGATCCTCTTTACAAATTTTTCTCTATTTCCTCACAAGTTCCAAATCGTTGAGAGTCGTGATCCAAGTGTGCTTCATCCAAGGCCTCTACATATGCCTTTGCGATCTTTGCAGTGATTTCGTAACAAGGCTCCGGTGCATACTCATCTCTCGGTTCTACTGCTTGAATAATGCAGAAGTCAGTTGATACCAGAAAACATACCTCCTTTTTATACAAGTCAACAATAGTTGACAAAATTCTTTGCCTAGCATGCATTTTCAGCTGAAGGCACTTGAAATGATCAATCATAGATTTGTCAAACTGGTCTCCTAGTTGGTTGGCATAATCACTGATTTGCATCATGACCGGTCGATCTGTTGTCCATGTCAATTTTCCTATTCCAAGGAAGGAATTAGAATAGTAAAAGTAGAGACAAACCAGAAGTGTGCCAAATTTTAGTGATTTCTTTTTGACGATCCCTAGCTTCTTCATGTTCTCAAAGATCTGTCCTCTTAGCATTTCACACATCATATTGTGCATTATCATGTATAATTCTGAAGGCTGCATGTATGCCTCCTTCCGGTATGCTGTTTAGGTAACTGGATTGATATACTTTGTAACTGATCACAGCGGATGCAAACCGCACAACTGGATCTTCAATATCAGTTACAGTCATCAATCGCTTGTCGGATTTTGATTTAGTTAGATTGGCCACCATTGTATTGGATATGGTTCTCAGGGTTAGGGCTTCCCCTTGATTACAGAACCTGGTTACCCTATGGAGATCGTCTTTTGTGATCGGAGTGCAAACTCTTTTCGTGACCCAAAATCCTAGTTCATGCACTCGACTCACCACCATTCGAATCCATTCTAGTCTGAATATTGTGGGATGGGAGAGTCCATTGATGATCCCAGATGATACCAGTTTTCCGTAACCATTGGCATATTTTCCATCTTTGCATAGCAAGCAATACTCGCTTTTTATGTATGCCTCACCCAACTCTTCTTGCTTTGCATGGATGAAAGTAGTTACATCCTATATCAGGAGCACTCCTTTAGGTACTGAAGAGAGCACACCATCCATGTCGATCCCCCTGTTCTGATTCGCCAAGATATCATACGGAGGACGATCGGCTTTTTTTGCTGGAACCAGCTTAGCTTCATATGACGAAGATGCCATTGCTCTTAATCAATTGCACAGAGAGAAGATTGATCGGTTTTCACAGACAATCTCGCTCGATGATCGATTCACAAGAATATTGCTCAAGCAAAAAAAAGATAAACACAAGATCGCAAGGTAAAAGCAAATGAGTAGTCCTTCTTTGCTTTTATAGAATTAGGGCATAATGGTAATTACCAAACGATAACTATTGTTAAACGGCTACAGCATTAAATGCCTTACCTAACCTTTCTTGTTGCCTTTGCTAATCGGTAGTCCGACCCTTTTGATTAGACATGCCTCGGTTGGTTACCTCATGCTTCTTCGGTCTGGCCTGTGGACTGAGTTAGAGTGAAATTCACCAGTTCTACCAAGAACGACAGTTGCACTACCGGTTCCCCCTAAGCCTTGAAGGCTCAGTTTGCAGAAGAAGTATCACCATCTTGTGATGATGATCTTGCCTCTGTTTTCTCCTCGACGGAGTTCTTTGATTCCTTGACAAACCATATCTTCTTCACCTCTTTCTTGGTCTCCTTATTTATGTTGTTCTTCCTATCAGAAGTCAAGGTCTTCATCACCGGTTTGTCCGATTCTTTGCCTTTGTTCCTAATCCGGTTCCAGCAGTCCTTAGCTAGGTGGCCGACTCTGTTGCAGCAATGGCAGACTATACCGGTTGCTTTCCATGGGTTCATCCCTCTTGGATTAGGGGATTTGCCCCATGATTCACTGTTGCAATGCATCCCTTTGTTTGTATGAATAGTTGCGTTCCGATTTTTGCTTTTCTTGGAGAATACCGGTCTTGCTGATCTAAATGCCAGTCTTTGATCTACATTCTTTAGCCTTGTGTCCAAACTTATTGCAGGCATAACAATATCCCTTGAAGCTTCCTCTGCTTCCACTGGACACAAATAAGGGGCTGGACAAGCACTCATTGGTCTTGTGGCCGTTTTTGCAATAGTTCTTATATTAACTACTGTTGGTTCTTACTAGTGCATTTTTGCAGTCATTAGTGTTATGACCCAGTTTTCCACAATGCTTACAAGAATTGTTAAAGGTGTTCTTACCTTTTTGTGCTAGTGTCTTTCTCTTGTTCTTCTTGCTCGACTTTGCACCAGCTGACTCCCCGTTCCTTTTGGTGACTACACCGGTGAATCCAATACCGGTGTGATTGTTGTGCTTTCTTTGAGCTTTGAGTTGCTCATCAAGCTTGACCGAGCTTTCATTATATTTTCTCAGCATTTCATTCCTTTTTTCAAGGACTTTCTTTTGTTCCTTGAGTTGATATATCTCGATCGCCAGCTTCTTGCATGCTTCATCCCTAACCTGCCATGCTTTGTGCATATTGGTATTTTCATGGGTGACAATCAGCATATCTTCTTGAAGTTGCATAATGAGGAGTTCATTTGCCCTTATAGCTTCTTTTGCCCGATTCATTGCTTTTTCTGAGGCTGTTGATGTCTTGACTGCTATGTTTCTTTCACTTTCAATTTTTCGTTTCTGCTCAGTCAGTTCAGTCATCCTCAGGGCATTTACCTTTTGCTCCCTTTTGAGATCAGCAATTTGACCGGTTAGGATCTGATTCTTTTCCGTAAGCTCAGAGACTGCCTCCTCAACCTCATCAGATCCACTTTGCCCAGAGAGTTCATCGATGGTTTCATTGCTCTCGTTTAGTTGCAGAGCCAATTCCTTCCTTTTTGCAAGTGATTTCCTCAGTCTACTTTCCATCGAGACAATGATGTCGTTGGCTTCGTCTAGCTGTTTCTGATACCAGTAACCTTCCATGATATTTTTCTCAAGCTGTTAGAGTTTGTTGAATAGAGAACCAAGGCTCTGATACAAATTGTTATTGCTTACCGGTTACTGAGAGGGGGGGTGAATCAGTAAATACTATCTCAGATGAAGTTTCAAACTTGTAAACAGATCCTCAATTGTAAAACAGAATGTAAACAATCATTCACAAGCATAAACAGAATCACACAGATCAACACAAGTATTTATACGTGGAAACCCTCGATAGAAGGAAAAAACTACGGTGAGACAGAGCTCGCAACTTCACTAGTACCAAATGAAGGCGCCCTGTTAGAAGCTTACAAAGCACTGGTTAAGGTGCTACCCGATTAAGGGATTTTACAAAAGATCGGTTAAGATCTAAACTCTATTAAGAGCTGCCTGGATACAGGACTTTGAACATCAACAGAGATGTCACCTTGTTAGGGGATTTTTACAATGAACCGATTAGGTTCACCCTGATAGAGGGATTTCAATATGCTTTTAACACTTTATAAAAGCAATGATCTATTATGACACTGATTGTCAGATTAGATCATACCTGCAGATCTCTTCCCCGATCTGCCTGGCTGTTGATGTCTCTTTCTTCCCTCACCTCTGTGCCTGTAGCATTAGTCAGAAGATATCTCTTCTCTGCTCTATGCAATCTTCAACTATCAACAACAGCAACAACATATCTTGCGTCCTATGCTCTATATTTATACAAGAGCAAACCTCTTGACTCATAGAACCGCCATGGAGTAAACTTTAACCATAACTTATGCAACACATGAGAACTGTGCGTTGTGATCTAGAGTTTACCTTGAGATCATCCGTAGAGTTAAAGCTAACTTCTATTAAAAAGCTAACTCCACTTCTGAGCAGTGGATGTCTCGTATAATCAGGCTTTTAACTCAAACTGTAACTCAGACTAGTCCACAAAATCTGGATCGAATCTATCTTGCAGTTGGATTAGTATACCCTTATACCCGGTTTGTCCTTGTATGTTTCATAAGACCGGTACTTGGTTCGGTCTACCGGTGCATCTATCGAAATGGTCAACCGGTGCTTACACTTTGTACTTCATCTACCGGTGTCTTCTAAGTAATGTGAGTGACCGGTGACCCTTTACCGGTGTCAGTGGGGTTTGTGAAGTACACTAATGACAACTCATATTGCTAACAATGTCTCCTTTTTAAGAATCATTTATTATTTTATAATCACCTCAACAGTTTAGATTTTGCTAAAGCCTAAAACAATGATCATAACGAAATAATGTGGGTTGTGATTTGTGACCAGGTATCTCATCCACCCTTGAAGAAGATGAAGTACTTGAGGGCATAGTGGGCTCTCATCGTGGCCCACGGATCGGCAAATCTACCATCTCCTCAACTTCCACTTCCATTGGTTCTAGTACACCACCACCACGCACATCTTTTATAGATAATTTTTTTGTGCACAGAAAGACACCTGGAGCGCAACTATCACTAGAGGGTAGTGGGTGGAATGACAACGTGCATCGGCAAGTTGACATTCAATGTGTTGATTTTTGGTATTTTAACATCCCCTTCAATGTTGCAGCATGTCTCTATTGGCTGAATTTTGTGACAGGAATCACTGTAGTGGGAAAGGGCTACAAGGTACCTACTCCTACAGACTTGAGTGGGAGGTTAGTTCACTTATTTTAATTTTTAAATGTTTTACGGTTTTACAATTTACTTATTTTTGTAACTTGTTGAATGTAAAGTTTTTTAAACAAAGTTGTGTACTTAATGTTATTTTTATTTTGTGCTTGTAGTTTGCTCAGAGATGTTTCTAGGGCCAATGATGTGGTAGAAGACCAAAAATTACAATGGAAACAAATTGGCTGCTCTATACTTTCAGATGGATGGACAGATGGAAGAAACCGTACCATAATCAATTTTTTTGTTTCTTACAAGGATCAAGTGGTCTTTCTGAAATCCTTGGATGCCTCAAACAAGGTAAAGACAACTAAAACTTTGGCTCTAATGTTATAGCAAGTTGTGATGGAGGTGGGGATTGCTAATGTCGTGCAAATAATAACCGACAATGCAATGGCATATGTGGGAGTGGGCAGGATCCTCCAAGATAAGTATAACACACTTTTTTGGTCTCCTTGTGCAATGCACATCCTTGACCTTCTTTTGGAGGACATAGGAAAATTGGATTGGGTGAAACCGATTGTAGAGGATGCAAGAAAGATAACAAAATATATCTACAATCACCCTTAGGTTCTCCGCCTGATGAGAGAATTCACCCATGAGAAGGAGTTGGTTAGACTTGCAGCCACAAGATTTGCAACGATTTTCTTAACGTTGCAAAGTGTTATTAGTTCTTTGACTTCTTTGAAGCAAATGTTTGTGAGTCAACCACGGTTAGACTCAAGTTATTCAAAGTAGGCTGATGGACAAAGTGTTGCATACATAGTCTTTGACAACCATTTTTTTGATGATGCTATAGAAATTGTGAAGGTATCTTGGAAACTTCAAAAGTTGAATATTTAATTATTTTGTATTCAAGAATCAAGTCTCTCATTATTAATTTGTAACTCTAGTCTATGATTAATGATAATTTTTTTCTACTTTTCAATTGTAGGTGACAGAGCTCTTGGTTAGAGTTCACTGCTTGGTAGATGGGGATCAAACCCCAATGGGGTATCTTTATGAGGCCATGGATAGGGCCAAAGAGGCTATTAAAAATTACTACAAGGGGTATAGCCTAAAATTTGACCCCATATGGACAATTATTGATAGGAGGTGGAACAATCAGTTCCACCAACCCATTCATGTAGCGGGGTACTTCCTCAACCCTTCTTTTCACTTCTCTCCATCCTATGGGGATCCCAATGGAGAGGTCATGGAGGGCTTCACTGAATGCATGCAGAGGATGGTACCTGGGGTTGAGGTGAGAGACCTCATTGTGGCTGAGATGGAAGTGTATCAGAATGCAACGGGCAAGCTATTCTCCTCAGACTTGGTAGAAGAGGAAGAAACACTCAAACCCTAGGTACAATATTTGGATTTTTTGTATCTTTCACATGCATGATAAGTAGATAAAAACTAACTTACTAAAATATGTTTTCACCTTGCTTTCTAACTCTTTAATATTTATCTTGCAGATGCTTGGTGGCCAAATTGGGGTGGGAATGTCCCAAATCTACAAAAACTTGCCTTGCGCATCTTATGTCACCTATGTAGCTCATCTAGTTGTGAGCATAATTGGAGCTTATTTGAGGACATTCACACAAAGAAGAGGAACAAGTTAGCATAGAAACGCCTCAAGTTGCGCATAAGAAAGGTAGAGTCACCACCAACTGGTCCACTTGATTTGGATGACATAGATCCGTATTGTGATTTGACATCACAGGAGCAGCCTCCATTGTTCATAAATGATGACATCTATGATTTGGAGAGGCAGGCTATGAAGGAGGATGGATTCGCAGCAGGATTGGATGACATTCAGCAGGATGATCATGAGAGCACTGAGAGTGAGGATACAGATGATGAGGAGTCATTGCCAGTGTCAGCACCATCTACATCCAGGGTGGAGGTTCAATCACAACCAATTGTGCAGAGGGAGGTGGCACAACCACAACGGACTACTTGGGCTAGACCCCCTCCCACTCTCGTAGATTTTACTAGGGCTACTGGGAAGGGGAAGAGGAAGATGTAGACTAGTTTGATATTCTACTTGACATTTGTATTTGCTTATAGTTTTACAAAGAGAATTTGCTATTTTTAGTTTTCTTCAGAGTTCATACTATCACACTATGGCTACCAGCCATCAGCGTTCCACATGAGGATGCAATTTTGTTACATATTTGCATTTATATATATCTAGATCATCTTGTTTGGTTTGTTTACTCATTTACTAACTCATTAGATGCATCTCCTTATTGAATTTTGAAAAAAAAATGCATTTCTAATTAAATTTAAGCCAATTTTTAAGTTCCCTAGAAGTTCCTCGTCTCCGATATTTTTCGATTTTTTTTTTTCCATCGGCGATAAGTGTTCGATAACAATATTTTGAACTATGCTTCACATAACTATCCTACATGGAATGATAAAATATGGAGAGTATTAATGGTAAATGGTTTGAATCATTATGTGGATAGCAGAATTAAAGAACCTATTGATGATGAAATTGCAAATAACAAATGGCATACCAAAAACTCTAGGGCCATAGGTCACTTCAGATCATATGTTCATGATGATATCTTATATCACATCTCAACCATCGACAATGCAAAGGAAGCTTGGGATATACTTGCGAAGTTGTATGGTAAAGTTGATGCAGAAAGGGGATACTCAATTGAAGCTGATCTTCTCAAATCAGATCTTAGGAACTTCAATTCAATTCAAGACTACATCAATAAAGCCAATGATTATAGAGTACAACTTAAGGATTGTGGTAATCCCATGAAAGATGACAAGTTGATTCATCACTTGATGACAACTCTTCCTCCAAAATATGCATCTTTTGTTTGACGTTACAATACTCACAAGTTGACCATGGGAAGTGCCTTCACTAACCCTTGATTTGAATCATTTGCATAAATATTGGTCTTAGAACAAACAAAATTGATGAGTATGGGGATTCTCAAGTCTTCAAATTCTAAGGCATTGGTGGCTAATCAAAGGAATCAAGGAAAAAAGAAGCAAAAGCAGTGGAAGGCCAAATCACAATTTGACACACAACAAGAGAAAGATCAATCAACCTCCTCACCCCAAGGCAACAACAAGGGGAAATCATACAAGAAGGAGTTTCTCACTTGTGCATATTGCAAGAAGAATGGACCTGAAGAACATCATTGCTACAAGAAGGAAATAGATGAACTCAAGCATCTTCTTAGGAAGAATCAAATAAGTCTACCATCAAGAATGACTACTTCGTCCTCTTCTTCACATTCAGATTTTGATAAAGGAAAGGATCACAAAAGAGATAAGGGCAAAGGTTAAGCCTTAATTGCTACCTCAAGTCATGATTCAGGGAGATGGCTTCTAGATTCAAAGCTTCTCATCATATGGCATCTTCACAATCTATGTATTCTTCATTTCATCCCTATCATATGTCACCAATTTTGATGGGCAATCATACTTACATGAATGTGATTGGGAAAGGAACTATTGATAACAGGGAGGGAACCTTCAAAGATGTGTTGTGTGTACCCCACCTAATTCGTAATCTCCTTTCCATCTATCAACTCACTAATGGGGAAACAAGGAGGATAGTGGAATTTACTCTTGATTCAGTTATTATCAGAAACTTGGAGAGTAGACATATCATTGCTACAGGGGTAGTTGATGTAAGAACCCCAAATCGGTCCTTAACTGCTGCAGATGTTTATCTCAATTTGTTGTTTGAAAGTTTACGATTGTTTTGGATTTTCAAGGGTTTTAGAAATAAAAAGCAAATATGCAATAATCTGAAATTTTGAAACTATTCAATTAACTACTGCAACTTCTATTTATTTTCCAAATGAAATACAAAAGGAAATCAAGACAATCCTTTATTGGAAAATGATTAACAAAGGCAACTACAAAATGCATAAAAAACTTGGGAGAATACACCAATTGTTGCAGGAACTTATTTATTTCAACTCTACAATGTTGTGGCTGTAAATTTGAAAGAGGATAATGGCTGCCACTTATTCCTCCATAAAGCTGCAATTCAATACTATCTTCTTCTTCCTACTGCTGAAACTAATACTGCTGAAGCACAAATAGAGTCTCTAGATGAAACTCTCTGAAATTCCAAATTCACTGGATATTTCACCAGCTCAAATGGATACACACAGAAGAACTACGTTCTTCAATGGAAAAGCTGAAACCCTTCTTAGAGCTCGAAATCACAATGATCAATTTGCAAAATAACAATGGATGCCTTCCTTCTTTCCCCAACAAGCATAAATAGGCTTTCCAACCCTAAATCGCAATTCCTTGAAAAGCTGCGATTTCTTTCTTTAAGACATTAAAAATATAATCATTAAATAAATTTAATGATTTAGACTTAGGAAAACATGCCAATAAATTAATACATTAATTTGGCCCCCTTCATGATACTTAGACCCATCACTTAAGTGATTTACTATAAAGTCAATTTACAACTTAATATTAAATCATTTGCCATTTAATTAATATATAACCACTGAAAACTTAATAACTCCCTCAAAAATGAGAATTTGGCTTAACCGTCTGGAACTACAGTTGGCATAATAATTTCCCATGTGATCAAATAATATTTTTAAAAATAGCAGGGGTCCATCTCTATGACTCTAAAAGTTGCTAAAAATAGAAAAACTAAAACAAACAGAGTCTGAAACCTCTTCATACCAAATCAAGGGTGCTGAGCTCTGCAAGAGTCGAACCATCAGATAAGCATATCTCCTCTCTACACAAATTGACCCTCTATCCGTCTCTACTAGCCTACGAGGGTCCAATGATAGGCTAATCAATAGCTAGAATGATGTCTCTAGCTAGGAGGGGACATCACAGTTGATCATGCATCTCGATTATACTACTTTGCAAACTTTTCTTGTGATGCGACATTGATTCTTCAACAGATTCTGATCACACTTCTAGAATTGATTCAGACTTTGAGGAGGACTTTTGCTACTTGAACTTGGGTATTCTCACATGTGATCAAGTTCTTGAGACATTCATTCCTTCTCCTATTGAGATCATTTCTACTATTGCTCCTGATGATGCTTGTATTCATACAGCCATGGGTTTAGGTGATTCAATGCAGCAAGATATTTATTGTCTTCTAGACGCAATTCCATGTGATGACTACTTGATAGACATTGTAGGGTTGTTTGTGGAGTCCTACATTGCAAATTTTGGGGACACTATTGATGACATTCATCTTCTCTATGGTGAAGATGATCCTTCTTCAGTTCTTGCAAGGGAGCATGTTGACCCTCATCTTCATCCTCCACTTGATCATTCTTTTGAGGTTGACATGAATGTGGATACTTTGATACAACAATTGGAGGAGGTCACTTTATCTTCAGAGGAGACACTTGAGTCTTTGACACATGTTCTACATTCATCCTCAGTTGATCCTAAATTGCCTTTTTCAGTAGTGTGGCCTAGTACACATGATTTGGAGGCACCTTTCAGTATTGACATGGGGATACTAGAGCAAGTTTTAGAGATTCAATACATTTTACGGTTTCTTCCTACAAATTGGGGAGGCTTCATACATGCCCCTTCAGTTTTGTTTCTTCCTAAGAAGAGGAACGTTGTTCTACACTTATGGAGCAATTTCTACATCGAGCCTAGAGCATCTACCACTGGTGTACATTCTACAATAAGGGGGGGGCTACTTGGTCTCGCTTCCACTTCTCTCCCAGAGTTATAGGACTCGGCGAGTTCCAAGCCAAGCCAAGCTTGCCGAGGCAAAGTGACTCGGCCGAGTCCTCGTCGAATCCTAGGACTCAGTGGACTCGCCGAGTCTCGTGGCCTGGACTCGTACGCCAGCCATGTCCAAAAAGCAAGAAATAAAAATATTTAATTGTTTTTTAGATTTTTCTTGGTAACATGTCATACCTGGTCATTTTTTCAGGTCCAAGGCAGGAGGATTTATACAAATATAACATTAAAGTATAAGTGACATTTATTTATTTCTTATCCTTTAAGTTATATTTGTATAAATACATTCCAGGATGTTTGAGATAGGTTTCAACTTCATAGGAGTTAAAATGCAGATTCAAGATTTTGGGGGTTTTCAAAAAATTCCAAACTTAGCCAAATTTCAGGATTCAGCATGCCTTCAGCAGTTTTATCTCCCACAACCTATCCTGGCTTTTGGAGGGCAAATTGAAGCTGGAACAAGGATTTTTTAATGATTCTAAGACCTAAAAAGGTCATTCCATCATTTGCAAAGAGTTAGAAAAGAGGAAAAAGGCTTGGGAGAAAAATATAAGGGTTTTAGCAAATCGATTGGCTAGAGCACGAGGAGACCCAGTGGAGGACCCTGAGGCTAAGAGCGAGGGGTCTGAGGATGATGATGATTATGAGGAGGATGAGGATGATGAGGATGCCACTGAGGTTGAGCCTCAAACACGCGGATAAAAGATGGCTGCAAAATATCCCACGACCTATCTTAGGCATACACATAGGAAGACATAGGGCCTTAGTCTTCTAGGCTCTAGCTTTTATTTTGATATATGTCTTGAACTTTTCATTCCATGGATTTCATATTCCATGAATATTGTAGACTTTTGACAATGACCCTATTTATATTTCAGATTTCTAATGTGTTATTTAGTAACTAGTTTAACAGTTAACTTATTTCCTTCAAAAATTCGCATTTATACTTATGTGATCAATGTAAACTTGTTTATGTGTGCAAAGTAGCTTCTATTTATCTCAATTATTGTGTCTTTGATGTTAATTGACTAAATGATACATGAAAAAAGTTTTAAATCCTTAAAACTCTTTGAATTTCTTGGATTTTTCAATTTGCTAAGTCCTTGCCGAGTCCGGGCGCCGAGTCCGAGCCCGAATCCAGCTTGCCAAGTCTGAGGCGAGTCCGAGTCTTGTAACTATGTTCTCTCCTATATAGAGATTCTTGATTGTATATACATGATGTATGTCATAATTGGGGGGGGGTCTTGATTACTCCATCCATCCATGCATAAAGATCAAGATGCATGGATGGATGGATGGAGTAATCATCTTTCTTTTTGGGGAAGGGTTTTTCCCATGAGGTTTCCCTCTTTCTCCACTTTATGAGAGATTGCATTGCATATATTTTGCACTTACATACTATACATGGGTACCTAACATGGCCTAGTAGTCAGAACCCATCATGCATTGTCATATAGCCTTGTAAGCTTAAGTGTATTCCCCTAAGTTGCACTTAAGAGGGGGTGTTGTTGTAATTAAATATTCTTAATTACACTATACTTAAGTTTACTTAGGATAATGCATTTTCATATTAGTTTGTCATTGAGACACCTAGGAATTTGCATTTCATTTTAGCACATGGTGGAGGAGAATTTCCACTTTATGTGTGAGATCCACCTTTAGTGGTCTTATCACATTATCATCCTCTCATTGTTGCACATACTTTGTTGTAAAATGGAAGATGATCCACCTTTAGTGGTATTGTGATTACACCTAGTGTGATTGATAGGTTATCACTTGCATATCTCCTAGTTATCATGCATTGCATTCATGGTATTTCATTATTTGATCATTATTGAATCGATCAATTGATCATATCATTTATCCTATCTCTCTTGTGCTATCAATTGAGCTTCTAGATCTTGGCATTTTCATTCTTTGCCTTAGGCAAATTCTTACAACATGGCTAGTAGAAGTGGCATAATAACTCATTGTAGTTCAAATGAAACTGGACCAAATGTTGACTTTCATAGTCTCAATAAAAAAAAATGAAGATTAATGACTATTGATGTGTATTTTCGTTGTGTACAGACTTTTGACGGGTCATTGAATCATAAATTTATTCTTAGCAAATTTTAAGTTTAAATTGTTTATTGGCTAGTATGAGTATCACTTGTTTTATATTGTATAATTTTGATATATATAATACAGCCATACCCATCCATACCAGCATAACTGCACCCCATACCTGACCCTATCTCAAGATTGACTGCTTAAGAGTTCAGATTAATTTCGCAACGTCAATGGCAATTCTACATTCACCCGAGTGTTTTCAAATCAGAATGGTATTACACTAAAAAATCACTATTATCCAAAGTAATAGAGGCCTTTACATTTTCGACACCATTTCCTAGATTTTTCAAAAGGTAGCTCTAATATATAAAGAAGCAGAAAAATACAAAGCATGGTAACACTAAAAAACTTTAGTTGTTTAAAAGCATTTTGATTTTTACTAAATACAGTATGAATAATTTATTGTGAAATAAATATTTTAACATTATTAACCTATAAAACATAGAACTGCCCCTATAATAGTAGGCCTTGTTCCACAACGGCATGGCCTATTATTCTAGGGACAGCAGTTTGTGTTTTTACCATAGAAACGAGAATCGCCAGTGAATCGCCAAAATTGCCGGTTTGGCGATTCGATTCACTCTGGCTGATTTTTTATGAACTGTTGAATTGGCTCGGCAGTTTTTTAAATTGTTAAAATCTAGGGTTTTTTAAATTTGCCGATTCGCGATTCGATTCGGCCTTGCCGATTCCGATCTGATTCCAATTCTCGTTACTTTGGTTTTTACAAAAAGGTTAAAACTTTAAAATGCTTTTAGAGTTTTATGTAAATATTTCTAAAAAAAACTACACATTTATTGTATAATGCTATTTTCTATGTATTATGTTTGTTTTTATTTCTGTGCATTATATTTGACATGAAATACTAAATCATTTTTTCAGTATCTTTATTAATAAATATCATTTTCTAATTTCCCTACCCTTTGCAGAGTTTACACTCAGTTCAGTGAATTCTATTTACATATAAGCCACACCATGCCAAAGCCATGTAAAAACAATGCTATTGTGCTTCTCAAAAAAAGCAAAAAGTCAGAAATTATTGACAAACCTGACGCAACTTAAAACCTTGTTCTTCAATGGATTGACCTCCAACAATTGAAACCACTCGAATATCCTACAAAAGGTAGTGCCTATTCAATATTCTACAAAAGGTAGTGTATATTCAAACAAGAATACAATGAAAGTAAAACACTTACACCATTACACAAACTCTTATAGGTTTCATGCACTGAAATTTTCAAAATTATATTTGCTGTTTGGAACATGGAGTCAGGTTTAAAATCAAACACATTTTTCTTGTTGGATTTCAAATAAACAATCTTGTAAGAGAATAAACTTTTTTCGCACTGTGCTCTATATGCTAATATTTTGCTATGAATTTCATCCTTCAAGTGTAAAAAACAAAGTACACTTTTTTTTTGGGGGGTAACATATTACATATATATCTTTCAAAAAGAAAAAGACATTTGCAAAACCAGAACCCTGCTAACATAATGAGCTATGCGCCTTAAAAAGATAAAGCTGCTTGAGGTACAAGCACTTCTTTTATGCGGCTTGAGAATAGCAACAAAAATCCATAAAGAAACTACGAGTTATCCTGAAAATTCTTGAGCAAAAAGTACTAAAATTACTCCCTAAGCAACTATATTTTTCTTTGCTTTTTTAAAAGAAACTAAACACACATGGTGCACTAATATTAGCTTTGTGAGATTCACATAAAATAATAGAAAGAGCTTGTAATCTCATTGTGTAATCTCATTGTTATATAAATGAAAAAGAAAGACCATTCTCTTCACAAAAATAAACAAACAGTGTACCATTTTAATAACTCTGAAGTTAAAACTCACCGTTGTAAATAGAATGTAAACTACTTTCCTGAATCTTTTAATCAACTAGAGAAGAAAACTGCAACTCTACTAAACAAATTTGAAACCAGTTAGGAAAAAAACCCTACAGTCAAATTTAATTAAATAGTCTTCAACCAGAATAAAATATGGTAAACGAACTGAAATATCCTGCTGTCAAACCAGCATCAATGAAAATCACACACCACCTAATGTACATAGAGACAATTTATAGAAACATACACCACAGCCACCCTTGAAATTTGCTCCACCTCTCTCACCAATCAAGAACTGTACCTTTTCTAATGATAAATTGTTTTTGGAAAGGCTAACCTTATTAAAGTACTTTAGGGACTGCCAAGAAACCTGTCCAAAATGATTGAAAATTTTATGGCTAATTAATTCATCTGTATCAGTAGTAGGTGGAGCTCTAGGGACTCTGACCACCATCTACTCTAGTTAAAGGTAAAACCTGACTTTAATAAATCTCTAATAAAGTGTTGCTTTGTGTTGACCTCCATAGATTCCATAAAAAATAGTAGACCATAGAGTGACTTCAACTATGAAGCCAGTATGGACCCTTCCCTTATATGAAAGATCCCAAAATGGCCTTAAGGCAAATACTGTCTTGTTTGAAGAACTTATCTTGGATCAGCGTTTAAACTCTTGCCCGGATAAGTGCCAACTTCTGATATATTTCTTTTTTGTTGTTTTTTTCTCTAATATTCACTTTTTTTGGTTTTTGGAATAACAAATATTTGCATAAAAACAGTAAACAAAATTCAGCTAGAAACAAGGGCAAATTACTAAGAAATTATTCAGTACTTTAAATCTGAAACAGTACATACTGAACCAGCAACATAATCTGAGATTTTTTTTTAAAAATGTGTCCAATGCAATGGTGTGATGCTGCCTATAGTAGGTATTGACGCCAGCTATAGAAGAACACTTGGCGTGAGTCAATGATATAAGGAAACCACTGCTAAGAATCCTCCAACTCCACACTGCAAACAATGGCGTCTAATGCAACAGGGAAATGCCTCCAATAACTTCCACGTGAGCTGCCTGGAAGAATACGCAGAAGCTGAAACTTCACTTCTTAGCTGAATGTGTATGCAATGAAGAAGCCGTTTCCTTTTCTTTGATAATCCGTGTGCACAATGAACAAATACAATCCCAATCCTTGCTGAGGGCTACGTCCCAGCAATTCCAGACCCGGGGTTTGCATCCCAGACCTACAAATCGCTCCACCAGAGCAATGGCCAATTTTACAAATGTAGTTTCCAAAGATAATCAACAATTAGGTCCTCATCTCCTTATAACTCCTCCCAAGTGCAAATCGAACCCTAAATGAGAATTACACTTTACACTTTATAATAAAATAACATTTTCCAAATAAAAGCGTCCAGGCTATAGGAAAGTATTACTTTATTAAAATGCCATAACTCAAGGCACCAAAAAGTCTCCGGATAGTGAAAATAGTTTATAACAAAGAAACGAGAATCGGAATCAGATCGGAATCGTTTTGGCCGAATCGAATCGCGAATCGGCCATGAATCGGAATTGAATCGGCCATGAATCGGAATCGAATTGGCCATGAATCGGCAAATTTAAAAAACCCTAGATTTTAACAATTTAAAACTTATTTTAGACACCCTTTATTGAATATAACTTAAACACAGTATAACATCATCAAATAGAAGCTAACATACATAAACAAGGAACATAAATGATAAATCCATCGCATACGCTACATGTAAAATGTAAATTGTAGCTGAACTGAAGTAAATAGAAATCTGAAATCATATTATTATAATGAGTCAAATCATAGATTATAATATCAAATATGTATGTGAGATGAAGATCCACAAGACATCAAATCATAAACGTATGTGAGATGAAGATCCATAAGACATCAAATCATAAATGTATGTAAGATGTGTTATGTATGTGGAGCCTAATCAAACTTTTCTACGGGGTCAAGGGGCAGAGCCCCTTGCGGAGTCCTGGGGCAGCGCCCCAAGCGGGGTCAAGGGTCGGCCATCAATTTTCTATTAGTCGGAGTATATTTGCATTTTTCTGCTTATTATTCTAACAAGATGAAGATCCTCTCTTCTACTCCTACTAAGCAAATAGAAGACACTTTAGGGTTAAAACAAAAAGAAAATGCCCATCTAAACCTTAAAAAAAAAAGTCAAACTTTATTTTTTTTTGACTTTACAAATCTGCCTGACTCGGCCGATTCATGACATCCGATTCAGGCGATTCATGCCATGAATCGCCTGAATCGGCGATTCAGGCGATTCACCTGAAAAAACCGCCGATCACGATTCACGATTCAAAAAAAATCATTTTCCCTAAATCGAATTGTGAATCGCCTGATTCAGGCGATTCATGGGCGATTCTCGGAACACTGGTTTATAATAATTTGAGACCTTTCCAATGAGCTATAACACAAGGGCACACTTGACCCAAAGAGGCCATATTCCCCTTATTACTCTGAAATGGCTATATAAATAGCCTTATTAGAAATTATTTAATTGCTAACTTAGGAAATATTTAAGTATATTAAAATATTCCCCATTTTGCCTCTGATAGCCCAAATCAACCAAATAAACATGAAACTAACCATGGCACCTGTCTGTGACTGATACTGGACGAGATGGGTCAACTGGCAGTCCCTTCCTTATAATCTAGGGATGCTCCTATAAACTAGGGAACACACCCTATCATCTTGAAACTGAAACCATGGAGTGGTCCTGTGGAACCTCACATTTGGAAACAGCCACATCCTCCTAAAATGTAGGGATACCCCCTAAAATCAAGGAACTGCACCCAACTAGCTCCCAAAATGCTTGGAAAGCCAAGCCCGGTCACTGAATATCCTATATGAGTATCTAACCACAATTGCTAGCCTACGAGACCCCCATGACAGGCTAACTCAGATAACTCTGCTAGTCAGACTAAAGAGGGGACATGACAGTCCTCCCCTCTCAGAGATGCTTGCCCACAAGCAACTGCAATGTTGGGTGCTGCAAAATGGATTCACCGTCCCAAGTGGCATCCTCTATGGGTAGGCCTCTCCAGCGTACCAAACACTCCCGAATCACCCTGCTTCTCAGCCGTTGTTCCCTCACCTCAAGAATCTCCTCAAGAACCAAAGTCAACTTACCTTCCTCATCCAAGGGAGGTAAATCGGGAGATGCTCTGATATGCTGCCCCGGTGCCTTCTATAGGCATGACACGTGGAATACGTTATGAATCCGACTATCAAGTGGCAACTCGATCTCATAGGCAACCTCTCCAACACACCTGAAAACCCTAAATGGACGGTAAAAACGAGGCTTGAGCTTCTCAACTCCACCCCTTTTAAGGGTCTGCAGCCGTAGGAAAACCATATCACCCACCTCGAATATCCTCTCAGTCCTGTGTCGATTAGTGTCGACCTTCTGCTGATTTTGTGCCTGCTGCAAATTCTCCCTGAGAGATCTCATGATATCCTAGTTCTCCTGTAACCAATCTTGTGCTAAAGGAACCCTGTTGTCACTTACAACCAGATCAACAAAAGATAATGCATCGTAACCGTAGAGGGCTCTAAAAGGAGTCATAGCAATAGACATATGGTGTGTAGTATTATAACAATACTCGCCCAAATTCAACCAACGTACCCATGCCTTCTGCTGTCCTGACACATAGTTGCGCAAATACCCCTCAACCCACTTATTAACAATCTCGATTTGCCCATCTGTCTGTGGGTGGTAGCTGGACTAGGTGTCAATCCCGTGCCTATGAAACTGAAAATTTCTTGTTAGAAAGAACTCATGAACCTACTATCCCTATCACTCACTATGGTCTTGGGGAGACCATGGAGCCTAAAGACCTCTCTGAAAAATAGTTCAGCCACCTGAGACGCTGTGAAATCAGATGCAATAGGAAAGAAGTGGGCATACTTAGTTAACCTATCCACTATGACATAGATACAATCTTTCCCCTGAGATTCCTGTCCACTTCTACTCTGGTATAGGTAAGGGTTGCAACAAGCCAGCAGGGAAAGTATGCTCAGACTTATTCTGCTGGCACATCATACACTCACGGACATGACGTAGAACGTCATCCAAGAGACCCTTCCAAGAGAATCTCTCCCGAACCGCCCTGTAAGTCTTACCATACCCTGGGTGTCCTGCTGTAGGAGTGTCATGGTAAGCATGTAAAATATGTTCCTTCAACTGAAAACAAAGAACAAGGTATACCCTACCTTTGTAATAGATGACATCATCCACCACACTGTACCTATCATCCAATACCAATCCATCCATGATCTCACAAGCATACTGATCTTTGGAATACTCAACTAAAAGTTGAGCCTTCCAATCTGCTGAAATCTCACTTAATGAGCATAGGGCAAAAAGTGATGGTTTCCAAGAAAGTGCATCAACAACGATATTATTCTTTCCCTTAATGAACTCGATGTCAAAATCATAGGCTTAAATCTTCCTTACCCATTTTTGTTGACGATCACTGAGCTCTATCTGATCAAGGAAACGGTGGGAACAGGTGGTCGTCAAAGCTTGGTTGGGTGTCTTGACTAGTCCGGTCGCCAACTCCTCTCACACACGAGTAGAACCGGTAGTGGACCTCCAACATTCGCAGGTAGCAAACCTGCAAACCGCACATAAACTGATAACCTTGCGTGTGCCTAGGTGATGTGTAATGTCCCCATTCTGAGCGAGCATTTGGATTATTGGATTTAGCCTATTACCGGGTCCTTGTAGGCTAATACTGGTGATTAGAGGACCTTGTTGAGGGTTATGGCTTCGTTTGGTGGGACTTGCTATTTATAGCAAGTCAAGGGATGGTTCCAATGAGCTCAGGTGAGTTAGAGGAGTTGAATGATGCTCTCCATTTATATTTTTAGCTTCTGGTTTGGGTTCCAAGAATCTTGGAGGGAGCGTCTATTTTTAGTAAGTCACCTCATCACGTTCATTCATCATCTTTCATCATCAGGATCACTCTTGTGCTGTCAGATTTTGATTCTGATGCTTCCTCTGTTGTTTTTGCAAGATGGGTGAATTATGATTATTATTTAATTAAATCGGCTAAGGTTGCCATTTATATTGGGAATGTATTCTGGGCATCTTAGTGTTATAGCTCGTTGGAACCGGGTTGAGATATTTTAAATCCTGAGCTCATAAAACAGGGACCCTATGTGTCAGAATAGCATTATTCTAATAAAAGGGTCATTTTCAACGTTAAAGTGAAGAGAAATATAATAGTTTATTATATTTCAAATGTGCACATAAAGCAAAGTCTTTTCTAAGTGAAAAGTGTGTGAAAAAAGATATCTTTTATTATAAAAGCAATGCTTTGGGCAAAAAGAAATTCATTCATGAACTTATGTTTTTTTTTAAAGATTGGAAGTGGAGAAATATGGCCAGGGTTCAAGGACTGATTCCTCACTTTGCAATTTGAATCATCACATGTTGACGGTGAATTTTGCTCTGAAATTCTGAAAATTCAATTCTGATTCTGGAGGTACAATTTGGTGTTGTATTTTGAATTCTGAAGAGTTCTTCAATTATAGTTGATTCACAGGTATTCTTCAAAGGGGTTTGATTCTTCTTCATTCAAAGGCTCAAGTAATTAATTGGAAGGTTGTTGTATCTTCCTGATTAACTGCTCATAGTTAATTGGAGAGCTGCAATTTAATTTTCAAGAAACAAGTAATTGTTTCAGGCTGCGATTTTATTCAAGAGGGCTGCGATTTCATTCTCAGCAGGCTGTGCCACCTTTTTATCTAGCTGCGTGACCAATATTGGAGGCTGGGTATTGCTTTCTAAGGGCTGCATGAGTTTCCAACAGGGCTGCATTGGAATAGTGAAGCTGCTTTCACATTCTTTGGGGTTGCTGAAGACTCCTTCAGGCTGTGTTGACATTCTTTGGATGTTATTTCAATTCTGCAGCACTCATACAATTGCCAGGTGCCTATAATTTGAATAATAATTTGATGTTTATAAACATTGTTACTTCAATAATTTAAATAATTAATGATCATTCATAATTATTCAGTTTGATATTGTTTATGTTATTCAAATTCGGTGGGAAAATTTCATCTATAACAAGCACTTTCAAAATACATAGAAATTGAAATTGCAATTAAATCCAATAAAGAAATCAAATTCCAGAAAGAGCCAGTCAAGCTCATTAGAGTGGTATCAGAGCATTGATCTTGCCATCTTGAACGGTATGAGGATTTAGCAATGGCAGATAGATTTGTATCGAGAATGCACCATACCCGTAGGGGTAGAAATTCACCACCTCCCGAAGGTAATGAACAGGGCCCATAGATTGAACAGGCAAGAGACATGAACCAGAATTATATTGGGAATGATATTGACAGGGAGGCCAGAGATGCGTTAAGGAATATTGCAAATGGTCAGCATCATGTTGCACATGTATTGCAACAACTTTCAGACACTCTTCAGCATATCGCATTACCAGGTGATTGTACTAGAGACAGAGGTGCACAGAGTGTTTCAATAAGATCACACAGGTCACACGCAGATAACAGGCGTGATTATAGAGCTGACCATACTGGTACTTATGACAAGCCTCTTTGTCCTACTTTCTTTAGGCCTGAGCGAGATACATATAGTGTAGAGATAGAGCCGACACCATTCATTGATGACATGGTGGCACAGTTTGCAAAGTGGAATGCTCTTCCAGAAGCAATTAAGAGGAATTTGAATTTTGACAGGTACCTAATACAGAAGAGAGCATTCTAGAGGCTCTTCTCAGGAGCATGTACTTATGACATAATTGCTTGAGGACAGTTGCATTGAGTCTCAGCATTTCCATGTGACAAAAGCTCGTAATCATGAGAATACTGATGACATGATAGCCACCATTGATGGCAGCCCTACATCAACTGGTAGCAATGAAATTACTAACAATATAGGTTCTGATTTTTATGACAGCGGTCCTATGTTTGAGCCTATTGGTGACGTTGATGATATGGCAAGTGTAGAGGATGTTGTGGACATCACTATGGGTTTTGACTCACATGATGTGAGTGTTAGTTTTCAGGATTGCATGCTCAAAGCGAGTTCTTCTAATTCTAATTTCTATGACAGCAGTGAGTCACGTTGGCTGCGGCATGAGATATTAGAGGTTTTACAGGTTGGTGATATTGGCATTGATGATGTGGACACTACTGATGTTATCTATGAGGATGATTCATGCTGCAACGAATCTGGGATATCATATCAGATATTGGATGATGACTCAGAGTGGTTATTGGGTGATGATAAGAATCAGGACCATAGTTTACAGGGACGTATTGCAGATAGTAAGGATTTTCAGAGACATGAGTCCATGCAGGTAGAGCAGATTACACATCATGTCTCTCACAATTCATAGTTTTATGGCTCAAATCAGCAGATGGGTGTTGTTCACTTTGTGAACAATCCCTTATTTGTTGTGGATGTTGTTATGACTTATGACAATCCGATGTTTGAGCTTAGTGATGATCCCTTACAGGTGTTGTACGATGATGATGTTTGGGATCCTATTAGTACACCCGAGTATCAGGAGGATTTTACAGGAGGCCAGTTAAGCCTAGCTGAGCAATTTATAGGGGTGTACACAGTGAGGAGTGCTTACAATTTCACTTTCGATCCTCACGTTCAGGACATCTACCAGTTGCAGAGTTCTTCAGTGCATCCATTTGATGACTGGTATGGTGGTTTGGTTAGCACGAAGACTAGGGGCAAGTCCAGTCTATTGGTTGAGTTACTCCCGTGTGAGTTACTCTCGGTTGCGTTTCTCCCACATGATCTCCCTGTTGCGGCATCTTCAATTTGGGTGTTGAGTGTAGTTTTTCATATGTTATTGTTTGTACTGTTAATGCTGATGATTTCTTCACAGGAGTATGGTGATGACAGGGACATTACCCATGACCATCCTTGGGATCCAAGTGGACTTTTGTGTTTTCTTTTTTGAGATTGCTTAGGGACAAGCAATTTCAGGGAGGGGGGACTGTAATGTCCCCATTCTGAGCAAGCATCAGAGTTATTCGATTTAGCCTATTACCGGGTCTTTGTAGGCTAATACTGGTGATTAGAGGAACTTGTTGAGGGTTATGGCTCCGTTTGGTGAGACTTGCTATTTATAGTAAGTCAAGGGATGGTTCTGATGAGCTCAGGTGAGTTAGAGGAGTTGAATGATGCTCTCCATTTATATTTTTGACTTCCGGTTTGGGCTCCAAGAATCTTGGAGGGAGCGTCTATTTTTAGTAAGTCACCTCCTCAAGTTCATTCATCATCTTTCATCATTAAGATCACTCTTGTGCTGTCAGATTTTGATTCTGATGCTTCCTTAGTCGTTTTCGCAAGATGGGTGACTTATGATTATTATTTAATTAAATCAACTAAGGTTGCCATTTTTATTGGGAATGTATTCTGGGCATCTTAGTGTTATAGCTCGTTGGAAACGGGTAGAGATGTTTTAAATCCTGAGCTCATAAAACACTGACCCTATGTGTCAAAATAGCATTATTCTAATAAAAGGGTCATTTTCAACGTTAAAGTGAAGAGAAATATAATAGTGTATTATATTTCAAATATGCACATAAAGCAAAGTCTTTTGTAAGTGAAAAGTGTGTGAGAAGATATCTTTTATTATAAAAGCAATGCTTTGGGCAAAAAGAAATTCATTCATGAACTTATGTTTTTTTTTAAAGATTGGAAGTGGAGAAATATGGCTAGGGTTCGAGGACTGATTCCTCACTTTGCAATTTGAATCATCATATGTTGATGGTGAATTTTGCTTCTGAAATTTTGAAAATTCAATTCTGATTCTGGAGGTACAATTTGGTGCTGTTGTATACTGAATTGTGAAGAGTTCTTCAATTACAGTTGATTCACAAGTATTCTTCAAAGGGGTTTGATTCTTCTTCATTCAAAGGCTCGAGTAATTAATTGGAAGGCTGTTGTATCTTCCTGGTTGACAGCTCATATTTAATTGGAGAGCTGCAATTTAATTTTCAAGAAACAAGTAATTGTTTCAGGCTGCGATTTTATTCAAGAGGGCTGCGATTTCATTCTCAGCAGGCTGCATCACCTTTTTATCTGGCTGCGTGACCAGTATTGGAGGCTGGGTATTGTTTTTTAAGGGCTGCATGAGTTTCCAATAGGGCTGCGTTGGAATAGTGAAGTTGTGTTCACATTCTTTGGGGTTGCTGAAGACTCCTTCAGGCTGGGCTGACATTCTTTGGATGTTAATTCAATTCTCCACCACTCATACAATTGTCAGGTGCCAATAATTTGAATAATAATTCGATGTTTATAAACATTGCTACTTAAATAATTTAAATAATTAATGATCATTCAGAATTATTCAGTTTGATATTGTTTATGTTATTCAAATTCAGTGGGAAAATTTCATCTGTAACAAGCATTTTCAAAATACATAGAAATTGAAATTGCAATTAAATCCAATAAAGAAATCAAATTCCAGAAAGAGCCAGTCAGGCTCATTACATGATGTTAGAACAATTCGTATCCAAAGCAGAGAACATGCAGAGTCGACTCCAACCTACTGTTAAGCTACACACTCGAATTGGACTGAGACGGTTGTCACCACGCATTGGCAGAGACTCCACTTCTGTGATCGAGCTCTCAATCCGGGTTGGTGTCTTGTTTTTTCCTCTGCTGTTAATTGCCTTGAACAATGAACTAAAGTTTGTTGGTTTACTGTTGTTGGTCGTGTGTATGAAATAGACATTGGTTGAATGTGTTATTGGAGCGTTACATGTTTCAAATATTCTAATATACAACCAATAACATTAGCCTTGAGTAGAAAGGTTTATATCAAATTTGTCACCACTGCATTTGAAGAGGTAATTGCATGTTTTTGGTGTTATTTCAACAAGTTTGAACTAGTAGACATCAAAAAATTAAATACATTCGGAATCTTTTTGAAAAGTCAAAGCTAAGTGTGGGTTGGGACACTACAGGGAGTGTATTGAACCAGTGGTACTGGCAAGACATGGAGTGAATAGGCAGCATTGAATTGTATATACTGTTGAATTGGTGCACTGCGTGGAACACATTATTATCTTCTCACGGGTATTGATAAATCTGATACTTTTAAAGAGTAGATTTCCGAGGAAGCAATCCTGGCCAGCATTATTTTATATTGTTTCCATTTATAGTTTATTTGCTGCATGCTTGGGTGCAAATATCTACGTTCAAAATCATTTGAAATCCTCAATATTTAGTGGTGCCTAGTATTTGCCGATTTGTGTAGGGGGTTTCAGAAAACAAAGTCCAAACCTACGTCTGCCTATCACACAACGAACTGCACTACTTTTATCTCCGGAAAACAAAATATTATTGCAGAGAATATAGGGGGAGAACTTCAATTGCAGTGAGTTATCAATGAGTCAGAATCAGTAAACTTTACCGCACACTTACAGCTAGCACAAATCAGAAATATTATTATTTTTTCTTAGTTACAGGTGTTGATTCTCCCTTGTTTGAAATTTGGAAAATTAAATCATGAAGTCCTTGGAAAGCCCAGTATTCTCAATGGAATTCAATGCCACGTTTTATGGTGTGCAAGGGACATTCAGAAGGAAATTGAAATAAAAAATGAGTTATGTTGCCTTGGATGGCAATTGGAGGAGCAAAAAATTATGGGAAGTATGCTTGCCAAATTAGATGAAATAAATTCGTATCTATCTAGAATAGATCAATCTAATTGCAAACTTTTCAATTGGGCCATGCATCCCTCAATGGTTGTCTTGGTACAACGCAGGTTTATGAATCACCCACATCGAGATGTTAGGCTTGCAGTTGTCTCATGTCTCAGTGAGATCACTCAGATTACAGCTCCTATTACTCCTTATACCGATCACATTTGGAGACAGGTATTACAACTGATTGTGGACAGTTTAGGTGGACTGAAATATGACAGAGATTCTACCTTTGGTAAAAATCTTGGAGTTAATGGCAAGCACTAAATTTTTCAGTCACATGTTGAATATAGGCTGTGATAAAATGGTTCAACAATTATTTCAATGCCTCCTAAGTAATTTCAAGAAGCGTCTTCCAGGCGAGCATAAAGACTATCTTATCCTTGATCTTAGATGAAGACCATGACATATGCAAACAATTGCAATCAGAATTGTTGACAATTCGGAGAGGAGAAATAATGTACTCATCTATGGCATGTGAGCTCTCAGCTGAATTGATTAAGCTTCAAGAGTTTATTGACTGAAAATGAACAAATATCATTAGGCTTACAAGTTGCAGGATCTCTGGTCAGGGGCAAGGACCAAGCAAGAACAGGGCAGATTTGTTTTCTATGCCAAGAGGGCTGGTTACAGGGGCATGTTTGCAATATTAATCAAGGGGAAGATAAATTACAGCCTAATGATAAAGAAAATACAGTTGTGACTACATCTCTTTCCGAACATAGTGGAGAGTGTTCAGAATTCTACTTTGGTGACTTGGTGGCTGAGTTTGACAAATCCATGGTTATAGGTTGTGGTAACCAGTTGGAGACCTTTAGCGATTCATGTAATGAGGAATCATGTGACTTCTTTAGCAGCACCTCACTCATGCATCATGCTGATATGGATGACCCATTTTGTAGTTCATCCTAGAATAACATTGATGAGAAGCGTGCCTTGAAAAGTCAGCTGAAAGTCAGTGATGATGCCATTATTGCAGCTCTTGTTCACCGTGATAGCACTCACCAGATTATTGATAGTTTTGATAGAAGTATACCGAGCTACAGGAGCAAATGTCTCTTCATAATCTATAGCTTCCTTTTGAGAGAAACCTCTTGCCACAAATCTTTCTTTATACCTTTTCATTACTCCCATTAGTTTCATGCTTAATTCTGAACAGCCACTTAGAAGATACAACTGATTTTTCTTTAAACCTAGGAACAACATCCCAAACATCATTCTTGATGATAGATTGATATTCTTCCGTCATAGTATCTCTCCATACTTGCCGATTTGAAGCCTCCTCAAAAAATTGAAGGTTCAGACTCAATGATGTGACTCATTAATGCAACATAACCTGGAAACTTATGTGGTCTCTTTCTTTCTCTAAAGGTGTCACGCGGACCTACATACTTTTCAACCTCCTACATAGTATGTCTAGCCCTCAAAGGTCTCTTTCTATCTAATGAAACATTACCTAGTCAATTGGATGGTTCTATGGAATCAACTAGATCAATAGATTCTTCTAATTCAATAGACTTTCTCTGAATCTCAGAAGGAGAATAAGGAGCAGCAATGTCCAAATCTTGAGATAGCTCTTGTCTTTCCCTATCTATCTCCATGGAAGACCGCTTTGATTTTTTGGAAGTTGCTTCTTCCTCAAATGACACATCCCTATTGAGTTCAATTGGTTTTTGTCCAAGAATGTAAATTATGTAAGCCTTAGAAGATTCACTGCAACCAATAAAAATTTCTTTCTTGGCTGAAGGTCCTAGCTTAGATCTTTTATCTTTAGGCACATGAATATAAACAAGACACCCAAAAATTTTGAAATGACTAACTTGAGGTTTAATACCTGTGAAGGCCTCTTCATGAGTCATATTATCCAAAATTTGATGTGTACTTCGAATCTGAACATAAATAGTTGTTCTGCAAGCTTCAGCCCAAAGAAAAGTTCGTAGATTTTGATAATGAATCATATCTTTCGCTAGCTCAACAATAGATCTATTCTTTCTTTTTGCAACTCCATTTTGTTGCGAGTTATATGGAACACAAAACTCCCTCTTGATCCCTTTCTCAATACAATAATTTTGAAAAACTCCGGAAGTATATTCCCCTCCATTATTTGACCTCAAAACCTTGATCCTTTTTCCAGACATGGTCTCAACTTGAGCTTTGAACTCTTTAAATCTAGAAAGGACTCCCTCACACTCAGATTTTAAGAAATAAATCCAGGTCTTACAAGAAAAATTATCAATAAAGATCACATAGTACCAAAAACCACTCAAAGATGCAACAGACATAGGTCCACATAAATAAGAATGAATCAAATCTAAAATTTTGTAAGAACCCCAACAAATTCTAACTCTAACAAACACCAAATTGCTTTACTTTTCAGATGTTTGACGTTTTGTCAAACACTTCGCATGCAAGCTCTATGTTGCAGTTTTTTATTTTCAGATTGTTTTTAATTGCTTGAAATGGTTTCAAATTTAGTTTAAATGCTTGCAAATGATTACTAAGATATTTGGGAAAAGAACTAAAATGCAAATGCAATCTTTTCTATCATTTTGAATGCATACATATGACTTCTACATGTAAAATGTGCACCTACAGCCAATAGACATTTTCTTTGACACTTGGCATCCATCCTTTCAATTCCCAAACTATTTACAATGAATCAATTTGCAATTTATGGAGACTTTAAACTATCAAGCAAATAATATAAAAACTTGGTAAGCATGGGTTGCGTTATTTCTTCAACATTCATAGAATTGTCTCCATACAAATAACAATCCCTTCCAATACACACAACTGAATATATCAGAGACCCCAAATGCCAAAAAAAATTCCTTTATTGCTCACATCACTTCTTGAAACCGTAGTTGAAACAATAAATAACCTACGGCTGGTATAATTCAGGTATTGCTGCTAATTGGAATGCTAATGTGCCACTATTAGCCACGTCTCCTAATGCCAAGTATTTATTATCAATAATCTTATGTTGCTGATAAACAATACAAATACAAAGTAATTCCACACCAATCTCATCCAAGAAAGCTCAATGGTGACTCCTAGCTGAAGTCATTCTAATTGCACACTTCATTGGGTGTTTCACCAATTCACTATCCTGAAATAACTTGGAAGAATTCATAATTCTTAAAGCTCAAAACCTGAAACCCTTGTTTCAATTTCTTCTCCACTGTGATGTCCCCTTTATGAAGAAGATTTAATAATAAATAATAATAATATATAATAGTAATAAAAAAAATTTAAAAAAATAAATACATTACAAGAGACAAAATTGTAAAAAGTATGTTCCCTTTCTAAAACAATATTTAATAATAATGATAATAGTAATAAAATATAAATAAAATCTAAATTAGAATATAAAAGAGTTAAATTGAAATATAAATGAAATCTAAATTAGAATATTAAAGAAATAAATTAAAATATAAAAGAAATATAAATAATATCTAAATTAGAATATAAAAGAATTAAATTAAATGTAAAAGAATTATAAATAAAATATATTTAAAAATATAAAAGAATTAAACTAAAATAAATTTGTTTAATGAGTGGTCAAAGACTCAAAAGGCATGAAATGAAAAGATGTGACTCCTTCAAGCATGAGATATAAAACAAGAATAGAATAGAATTTGAAAGGTGAGAGAAAAGAGAAGAAAATCAGATACATTAAGAGAGAGTGACATATCAAGAAAGATTAATTAATTTTTGACAGTAGGATGTGTCTCTTCCCAATAAGATGCAACCATTAAATCTCAAAATATTTAATAAGGATTGAAATCATTCTCAGAGGATGAAATAGGAGAAGAATATATATATTTGGATACTCTTCATGGGAGGAATGAGAAGGGAACAAGAGATAATAATATTATAATAAATATATATTATGGAGGTGGTTAATAATATATTAGGATATATATGTATATATATATATATATATATTAAGTAAATAATAATACTTAAAATTATATATATTAAATATTTGAATCATATAGGGAGTATATAATTCGATTATATAACTAGATGATTTAATATATTTGGAGTATGAGAATTGAAATATATATAATATAAAATAATAAATATCTAAATCTAATAATCGGTTTATAGATAATAGGAATCTACCTCCTATCTCTTACTAAGGTGTCCTACGGTAGAGAGTTTGCGGAAGGGAGAGGTGGAGTAATTTCGGGCACATGACGATTGTCCCAACACTAGAATTATGCCTTGACGGAGACCGCTTGTAGTCTCACGCAGGTTTCCAAGCCTAGAGCTCCAAAGAATAAAAAGGCCAAAACAGTGTCAAGGGTTGTAGTTGAAAATAATGAAAACAAGTACGCTAAGATTGTTGAGCCCTTAGTTGATAAACCTATAGAGGAAAGGAAGCTTTCTAATTACAGATTCACTAGAGTGGAACTTGGCAAGTAGACATGCTTGGGTTGTCAACAGGATGTTGTTGCACAACTTACACAGAGAAATGATAAGCTATGAGAAAAAAAGAACAAACTAAAGGAGGAGAATGCACATCTTCTTGAAACCATTGAGATGATGAACGATTCTCAAAATGTTGCTCCCATTTCGGTGTCATACCTTGAGAACTATGAGCAGTGCTAGAAGAAAAGTAAAGCAATTGATGCTTGGTATGATCTGTTAGAAGCACAAGGTATGCAAGTTATCAAGGATTCATACAAGGTCTTGAGGCATGTACACTTGACAATCAATGAGATAAGAGAACTTCTCACATCCTTCCATTTCTGGAGAGAGGGTTACTTCGTCAGTGACTCATGTGGATCTATCTCAAGGTCTGGATTATCAGATAGTTGCAGAGGACGAGGAAGTTGGAGATTATTTTGAGTCAGTTTCAACAGCAGCTTCCCCGGATTTAGATGAGGATGTGTCTGATGCTTGTACTCAGTTTGTAGAGGTGTACTCAAATGTAAGTACACAGGTAGAGGGTGATATTGAGGGGAGTGTGTTGGTTACAGCTTCCTCTCATAGTGTGGACAGTGCATTTGAGGTGGTACATAAGAGGTCTGCTGTGCAGAGTCATCATGTGACCAATCAGTTGCGAGTTGATGAGAGGGATATTTCTTCTACTCTTGAGCATTTTGAGGCTGCTCGTCAGTTGCTAGCTGTTTATGGTTGGGGTACTCCTATGACAGATGAGTCCAACAGTGGTTACCTTTCATTGACAGAGATTCACTCTTTGCATGAGGCTGTCAAGATTTTGAGACAGAACTATTTACAGATGGTAGCCGACCGAGATCACCTAGTGGAGTGGGGGAGTACAGCTTATGAGACACTGATGGACAGAGAGGAGGAGGTGAGCGAGCTTACTCAAGAGCTCACAGCGACTACTAAGGTTTTAGAGGATACTCAGCGGGCTCTTCAGGAGTCGCAGATCCGATTAGAGGAGGTGACCGTGGAGTTGGAGCATTTACGGTCTACACCAACCCCAGACCCAGATCGATTGCACATTGAGGTGGTTGGTGGTGAGTTTGCTCCTACGGTTGGTGATGAGAGACATGATGATGTGGCTGACACACATGTTCAGAAGATGGGAGCACTTGGTACGAATGAGGTAGGAATACTAGATGAGACAGGCTCTCAAGTTGATTTGCTTCCTTTAGCTAGGAGTGAATCTACTTCATCATCTCACATAGCTGATAGCACGGGAGAGTTGGCTGTGCCTCATTTGCGGGGGGATCAGTTGTGGATTGCGGGGGAGCGAGTTGATGATTCCACGTATAATTTCTACTGCACCGAGTCATTTATGGAGTATCTACTTGAGAGTCCAGACATGCGTCAAGATTCTTATAGAGTGTCTAAGGGTACTCTCATCCGAGGCTCTTGTGCTATTCGGAGGTTGGTCGGGAAGATTGTGGAGACTCTTTCTACTATGCTTCCCCACAGGGATTTTGAGGTTGGGTTTGTTGAGAGGGTTGCTCAGGTTCCTACCCAGCCTACAGTTATGCGGAGTCAAAAATTGGAGCAATCTTTTGATTCCGGGTTTGGTAATGATGAGCCATTGACAGAGATTGGGAATTCCTACCGGCATTTTATGGTGGGGTATGCTCATCATTTTTCTTTTGACCCACAGGTGGATGATTTGATCTCACGCAGGGGTAAACCGGCTCCAATATCTTACCATTCATTATGGGATGGATTGGCACCATCTTTTACAGATGGAAGTGGCAGTTGCAAGTTAGACTACTTGCAGTGTCCACACACTCAGGACTGTTTATTAGAGGGCAGAGTTGATAACAGTGATTTAGGCACATTTGGTCACTGTTGTTTTCTTAGTGCAGTTGGGTGTGAGTGTTGGATAGATAGGGACTCAGGTTTTGACAAAGTTGTTATTTCAGATGGGTTGAGTTCCATTGGGTTGTTTTTAGCATCGACATCTACAGTTGGTTTACAAATGTGGTTTTCAGTGGTGTCTATTCTATTGATGTTGGTTCTTTATTCACAGAAGTTTGGTGGGGATCGGGACATTACTCGTGACCATCCTTGGGATCCGGGTGGTTTATGATGCAACTTGTTTTTCTTGATTGCTTGAGGACAAGCAATCTTGGGAAGGGAGGACTGTAATGTCCCCGTTTTTAGACTTATGGGATTAGCTTGGTTTGGCGACCCTTACAGGCTAATCAGGCGATCAGAGGGGGTCAGATGGTGGAGCCAATGTTGGGATTCCATTCTGGAGGTTTAGATTATCAGGTCTACTCTTCGTTCGGATCGTTTTGGTCAACTTACTATTTTTAGTAAATGGTATTTTGGGTATGGCCAGGATTATCAAGGTGTTTGCACAAAGCGTCAGATATCTCAAGATCGAGTTTCAGAGAATCTCCAACTTGAGAGACTTACTATTTATAGTAAGTCTATTTTTAGCAATGGCTATTTCTGGCAGGGCAGTGCCTATTCCTAGCTGGGCAGTTGGACTTGGTGCTTTGTCAGAAGTTCGTTGATTGCAGTCAGATAGTTCAGTGGCTTATATTTTAATGTGTTATTAAATTAAATTATTTTCATTTAATTTAATAACTTATGACTTTATAACTTAATGTTATAAAGTGAGATTATTTTTAAAAGCCAATTAAGTGAAAATATTAAAAAGGTGCTTTTTCCGAAAAAGCTATATAACCAACTCGAAAAAGCACTTTTCATTATCTTTTATGCAATCATTATTTTATTGAGTTCGTGAAGAATACAGCCCTGGCTAGGGTTTCGAGGACGGATTCCTCTTCTCGTGATTTGAGCCATTACGTGTTAATGGTGAATTTTGCACTATTGATCTGTAAGTAATTAATTTTGCTACTAAGTTTGAATGCCAGTGCTGAGGTATACTGGTTTATGGTGAAGATATTCTACAGGTGAATTTCGTGTGTTCTAAATAGATTGAAGTTGTTTGGCTGAGGTTCTGAGAATTAATTGGGTATGGTGCTATGATGTTCGATATTGATATTGGTATCAAAATTATTAGTGCATTATAAAGTTGCCACGAAAGTCTGAATTTCACTTCATGCTGCGTATTAGAAGAATGGATTGAAGGTGAATTGCTGAATAAGTTTCATCACACAAGGGTTTGGGAGTTTTCTGTCTATTGTGTGAGCAGTAAATCCTCATGCCAGCCTGCTAACATGTGATAGGGCTTCCCCATTACTGCCGTTTTGATCTTCCAAAGGCCTACGACTGCTGTTAGAGCTCTCCATCCTTCACGTGTGGGCAGGTTGAAACCCCAACTAGTTGCGTCAGGCTCCTTTTCACACGGCAGCCTCTTCTCCAAACTCACGGCCTATTCTAGATGCCATTTTTTATGCCACAGGGACTGGGAAATTAATGCCAGCCCAATCACTTTCCAGTACAGCAGTCACGTGACTGTTATCAGAGAGACATCAAGCAATTTAGGTTGTAGTGTGATGTTATTTGGAGAATTCTGCAATAATAAATGATGGCGGAATTAACAGGTGCTTCTAATTTCTTTGTTGAATAAATATTTTATATGCTATTGTGTTGAGGATAAAAGTTATTGAATATTATCTGAGAAATTCAATTAATTTGTTTATGATATCCGAAATTGGTAGAAATTTAGTGACATTGTTTATGATACTACTCTTTAATGTAAGAAGTTTGCAAATCATATCAAATTTAGTAGATAGAAACAGAGGGAGCTAGTTAGGCTCTTTACACAAACACAGGATATAACTCCTCTGAGGGAGTTACCTCTTCAATGTGTCTCTTTATCATAGGAGATGTAATGTTTGGTAATTTTTCATTAGTTAGAGACATATCATTAAATAATATATATATATCCCTTTCTTCTCTAAAGCATTCATTGCATTCATGGCAAATTCATTGAGTACAGCATCATCATCCTCTGTTTCATTTTCGCCAAATATCCTCCTTTATTAATCTCACTATTGTTGACCAAATTGTTAAAATAATCCTTAAAACTACTACTTCCAAGTCCTTCCTTTGCTAACTCCTTGAGCTCATCATTATAATCTAACTATTATTCCATTTCCATTAGGTTTTCTTTGGTTTTTCTTACTTGGGTAATCAAGCTCATTGTTGTATCATCACATGTCATTCATACAATCTAACCTTCCAATACTACTGTAATCTAATATTCAGGCTCTTCATAGCGGTAACTGAGATAATTATCTCTGTGACTTTTTATTGATTCTTCACGGTATATTGTTCTTCTTTGGAGAGTTCTTCTGAGAGTTCTTCACAGTGGTATCAGAGCATTTTTCCTACCATCCTGTGGGGTCTGGATTCATTTATTTTCTGAAGTATTTTAAAAGTGACCAGCACTTCCATTTTTCCTAGCTATGGATAAATACAAGAGGTCCAGCTCCGGAAGTCATCATAGCAGTAAGGGAAATAGAGCGGAATTACATGCTTTAGTAGAAAGCATGGAGAGACTTAGACTGCATCAACAGAGATTGGCAGAGAGTTTGTCGGATCCAATTACAGTAGATAGGGCAGCGAGATATATGGTCTCTGCCTTTAGAAGGTCGACATCAAGTTTGTAGGGGAGAAGGCTAGAGTTTTCTCTAACAGTTCTCTCTGATGTTGATGTTCCTACATCTAGTTCAGCACCTACTATTCCCATACGCAGTGCTGATGATGGATTTATTGCACCGGAACCAGTGGATGTTTCAGTGCCATTGGCTGACAGCAATGTTGAGCATCACCGAGTTGAGGCTCCTAGAGCAGTCACTATGGATTGTACAGAGGCAGCTGATGTTGCAATTATCACTGAGTGTTCAGACTCTTTCATGGAGGGAGTTATTATTGGAGATGTTTATGTAAACTGTAGTAGTGTTGCTCTAGTTCAGGAGGCAGCTGCTTCCTCAAATAGGACGGAGGCATGTACGGAGTCTCCCAGTGGTGAGGTTGGTGATCTAGGCATTACAGCGGGGTCAGTTGATGACAGTTCGTGCTCTAGCATTATTGGTGCATAGCTTGACGTTGACTCGTGTGCAGAAACACGTGTCCGCAGATGAGATTTCAACAGGAGATGTGGGAGCTGATAGTATAGACACGTCTGATGACACTTTTGAGGATGTTGTGAGTTGCATTGGAGATGACACCACATGTGAGATGTTGGGTGATGACTGCGAGGAGCGTATGAGCTCTGGCTCAGAGATTTATGATAGCAGTCGCAGTGTGGGAACAGTATAGGAGACAGTGGTTTCTTCCTGTGTTGAGGATGTGTGCATGGATCTTTCTGGTGATGACACTCAAGATGGGAGTGTTGCAGTTGATTTGGGCGACGTAGTTTCATGCCACAATATAGTTGATTCACATGACGACATTGAGTCGTGTTTGCAGCCAGAGTTAGTAGAGGAGATGCGGATAGATGATGACGGCACTAGCATTGCAGATATCTCTGATGCTGAGAGCGAGGATGATGAGTGTTGTAATGTTTTTGGCTTTCTATATCTGACTTTGGGTGTAGATTCAGCGTTGTCATTTCGTGGAGGTGGGTTCCAGGATTCTGTGTTAGAGGGACCCACAGATGAGGACAGGGAAGCTTATGAGTGGCAGGAGTTTGTTTCAGCTAGGGCTTCCACTTCTGGAGAGGGGGTTACTTCGTCAGTGATTCATGTGGATGTATCTCTGGATCTGGACTATCAGATAGTTGCAGAGGACGTGCGAGCTGGAGATTGTGTTGAGTCAGATTTAGCGGCAGCATCTCCGAATTTAGATGAGCACGTGTACGATGCCTATACTCAATTTGTTGATCTGTACTCAAATGAAAGTACACAAAGAGGGTGATCTTGAGGGGAGTTTCTTGGATACAGTTTCCTCTCATAGTGTAGACAGTGCGTTTGAGGTCGTTCATAGGAGGCCTGTTGTGCAGAGTCATCATGTGACTAGCCAGTTGCGAGTTGATGAGAGAGATATTACTTCTACTCTCGAGCATTTTGATGCCACTCGTCAGTTGTTGGTTGTTTATGGTTGGGGTGCTCCTATGAAAGATGAAGCCAGTGGTGGTTACCTCTCATTGACGGAGATTCATTCTTTGCGTGAGGCTGTCAAGATTTTCAGACATAACTACTTACAGATGGTAGCCGACCGAGATCACCTGGTGGAGTGGGGGACTACAGCTTATGAGGCACTGATGGACAGAGAGGAGGTGAGTGAGCTTATCTAGGAGCTCACAGTGACTACTGAGGTTTTAGAAGACACTCAGCGGGCCCTTCAGGAGTCGCAGATCCAGTTAGAGAAGGTGACCATGGAGTTGGAGCATTTGTGGTAAACACCAGCCTCAGACCTAGTTCGATTGCACATTGAGGTGGTTGGTGGTGAGTTTGGTCTTACGGGTGGTGATGAGGAACATGATGATGTGGCAGACACACATGTTCAGGATATGGGAGCTCTTAGTTCGGATGAGGTAGGAGTACTAGTGGAGTCGAGCTCTCAGGTTGATTTGCTTCCCTTAGCTAGGAGTGAATCTATTTCATCATCTCACATAGCTGATAGCATGGGACAGTTGGCTGTGCCACATTTTCAGAGGGATCAACTGTGGATTGCAAGGGAGCAAGTTGACGCTTCCACGTATAATTTCTCTTGCACCGAGTCATTCATGGAGTATTTACTTGAGAGTGTAGATGTGCAACAGGATTCTTATAGATTGTCTGAGGGTACTCTCATCCGAGGCTTTTGTGCTATCTGGAGGTTGGTATGGAAGATTGTGGAGACTCGATTTACAATGCTTCCCCACAGGGATTTCGAGGTTGGGTTTGTTGAGAGATTTGCTCAGGGGCCTACCCAGCCTACAGTTATGCGGAGTTAGAGATTGGAGCCATCTCATGACCCCCAATTTCGTAATGATGAGCTATTGACAGAGATTGGGGTTTCCGACCGGCTGTATACGATGGGGCATGTTCATCATTTGTTCTTTGACCCACAGGTAGAAGATTTCATCTCTAGCAAGCGTAGTTTGGCTCCTAGTCCTTATAATCCATTATGGGATGGGTTCTCGCCATCAGTAGTTGATGGGAGTTTTGGCTGCAAGTCAGTAGCAGGTGACTTGCAGAGTTATGGTGACTGCAGAGATTATCCAGTGTGTGGATATCCGGGTCCTAGTACAGCTTTGTTCAGGAGTATTCATCACTGTTGTGCAAATGGTCTACACACTCAATACAGGTCAGTTGCGAGCATAGGGGGAGCTCAGTGTGTATGGTATCTGAGTCTCCCATACATCTTGGTTTTTGATGATCCTGAAGTTCACTTCTTTCGGGATCCGGGCAGAGACAGATTCAGTACAGGAGTTTGGGTGAGTGGTTGTTTTGGGTCTCTTTACAGAGTTATCTGATTTGTATTTTGGGTGATGTTACAGGAGCCTACAGTTGATGTCAGTGGCACGGTATACTCTTTTCTATGGGATCCAGGTGGATTGTGATGTTTCTTGTTCCAGCGATTGCTTGGGGACAAGCAATCTTGGGGAGGGAGGACTGTAATGTCCCCATTTTTTCCAAGTCATTGATCTGATGGTGCCAGGTCATTATTGTGATCCTCATGGTCTGGCGAGGTGTTTAGAGGGTCTTTGGTGTGAACTTACTATTTATAGTAAGTCAATGGATAGTTCCGATGAGCTCAATTGAGTTAGAGGAGTTGAATAATGCCCTCGGTTTTCATTTTTGGCTTCCAGTTTGGGCTCCAAGAATCTTGGAGAGAGCGTCTATTTTTAGTAAGTCACCCCGTCAAGTTCATTCATCATCTTTCATCATCTAGATCAATCCCGTGCAAACAGATTTCGATTCGGACGCTTCTTCAGTTGTTTTCGCAAGACGAGTGGTTTATTATTATTATTTAATTAAATTTGCTAAGGTTGCCATTTTTGTTGGTATTATATGTTGGATACCTTAGTGTTATAGCTCGTTGGAACTAGGATGAAAAGTTTTAAATCTTGGGCACAAGAAACAGGGACCTTGCATGTCACAATTTAATGATATTGGTGAAAAGGCCTTTTTTTGGAGCCAAATGAATTAATAAATTATATTATTCAATATGTGCCTAAGTATAAAAAGTCTTTTAAGTGAAAAGTGTATGAGAGAAGACACTTTTGAATTATAAAAGCAATGCTTTGTGAAAGGAAAGTCATTCATTGTTGATTTGATAAAATTTATGAAGTCTCTTGGCTGTGAGAAATGGCTAGGGTTTCGATGACTAATTCCTCTTCTGGCAATTTGAGCCATTAAAGATTGATGGTGAATTTTGTAGTTGTATCTGAGATCATAGTCTGGTGCTGAGGTATACGAGATTTTTGAGAAGTGTCTATCTGCAAACAGATGATTACTTGCATAGGGTTTGTTTTCGATTCATGCTGAAGGGAATTTCGAACTTGGTGAATGTTCAATCTTCTTGTTCGTTTTGAGTGTTAACGGCTGGATAAGTATTTAATTCAGAATTCATTAAGACACTACAAGATGCATTTTCATTTGGGAAGTGTTGTGTTTGGATTCTTGGCAGTCATAGTCCACACCTGAGTGCCATTTTTGGAGCTGCTGTAGACTTGTGTGAGGCTTGGAAGCTACGGCAGCCTATGTAATGTCCCCGTTTTTAGACTTAAGGGATTAGCTTGGTTTGGCAACCCTCACAGGCTAATCAGGCGATCAGAGGGGATCAGATGGTGGAGCTAGTGTTGGGATTCCATTCTGGAGGTTCAGATTATCAAGTCTGCTCTTCGTTCAGGTCATTTTGGTCAACTTACTATTTTTAGTAAGTGGTATTTGGGGTATGGCCAGGATTAGCAAGGTGTCTGCACGGAGTGTTAGATGTCTCACGATTGAGTTTTAGAGAATCTCCAATTTGAGAGACTTACTATTTATAGTAAGTCTATTTTTAGCAGTTGGCTATTTTTGGCAGTGAATCATTTTTGGCAGGGCAGTTGGCGTTTGTGGCTCTGGTGTCGGAAATGAGTTTGTACAGTCAGCGGGATTCAGAGGCTTTTGGTTTTTAAAGTTATCGTTATTAAATTAAATTATTTTTAATTTAATAACTTTAATACTTTATAACTTTAATGTTATAAAGTGAAGAGGTCATTTAAAAGCCTTTTAATGAAAAAACTGAAATTGTGCTTTTTCCGAAAAAGCTATATATTCTACTCGAAAAAGAACTTTCATTCATTCATTGTTGATTTGATAAAATTTATAAAGTCTCTTGGCTGTGAGAAACCGGCCAAGGTTTTGAGGACTGATTCCTCTTTTGGCAATTTGAGCCATCACAGATTGGTGGTGAATTTTGCAACTGCTGATTCTGAATTAAATCCAGTGTTGATGTACACTAGGTTTATGAGAAGTTTTTTCTACAGGCAAATCAATTTATTCATTCTTGGGTTTGATTTGTCTTCCTACTGGAGTTCTGAAATAGTTTGCAGGAGTTCTGTGTTTCTTCATTTGGTAATTGCATTCAAATTTGCTGAGGTTGTTTTTATTGGGAAATCTGTTGTTAATTAATTGCTGATGCTGCAATTAATAAATTGGTGTTTGGGTTTTTGGTGAAGTTATTTCTACAGGCAAATCATTTGTTCTTAAGGATTTTGAATTGTTTCATGGTTGAGGTTTAATAATTGATTGAGAGATTGGCAGAGATCTTCTTACAGATGCTCAATTAATCATATTAAGATTGAATTCACAAAATCTGGAAACCCACATTAATTACATGGCTGCGTTTTTTAATTGGGAATTTGAGGAGCTTCATTGTTTGCTCAAGTGACTGGAAAACGGGGTCAGATTAATACTTCTACTGAAACCATCAACACAGCAAGCCAACCTCATGATATTACATCTTGCCGTGAATGTACAGGCTGGAGTTTAGGCTTTAGAGAATTGTGGTATGTTTTTATGAAAGACATTACAAAATTACAAGCATTTTTGGATTGTCAAGTGCCTTTGAGCTTTTTTATATTAATTGAAATGCTTATATATTCTGTTTGTAATGAGAAAAATTATTAAAGAATGTCATTTTGTCTTGGTTGGATTATTTTGAATTTTGGTGAAGATTGATTATTAAATTGCAATTAAAAGATTTATTGAGCAAGTGCTGCAAATATTTTAAATAAAATAAGTGGATTTGGAAAAAGTCAGTTTCGGTTCTTCACAGGCTATCAACAACTCATGTGACCACCTTATGAAGTCAAATTTCATTGCTGCATTGGTCTATGTCAACCCCAGGACAGTCACGTTTTAATTACATGCTGCCACGTGATTGTTGAAAGGTGCCAATATATTTTAAATGTACATTTCCAGAATTTAGATTACCAATCATTTAAGCATTCAGATTCTTGAGTTTTAATTGTAAATGGATTGACTGAAATTTATGGCAATATATTTGTGAAGAATGTCTAAGTTACATAATCTCTTGTTAAAAATCTTGTGTAAGTGTAAAATATTTTTAAGAATTTAATTACCTGGAGCCAAGAGCCAGTCAGGCTCTTTACATTGTTGTATCATCACATGTCATTCGTACAACCTAACCTTCCAATTGGGGACTTTCTAAACCTCATGCAACAGCCCTCTTAGGACACTCTAAAAAAAGGCCTCCTAGCTCTCTCAATCCTCTTATAACTTTCCTCTCTTTCCTCAATTTGTTTCAAACTCTTATCCTCAATGCTTATTTCAACTGTCATCTTAATTAGCTCATAAACCTCTTTTTGTTTCTTTTTGCTTCAATTGGTCATGGCCGTTTTCAATTTGGTATTCCACTAACCCCTTTTTATACATCATTGTTGGCTCAACTAGGCCTGTCTTATCATTGCTTCTCTTGGAGATACTTTCCCAAGGTCCCCTCTGCCCTTTCCATTCATCATATCCTATTTGCCTTGAATAAAATACACACACTTAGGATATTATGCTTCAATCCTTCAACATATATGACATCCTTAGTTTTAGTTCTATTATACAAACTAAGTGTGCATTTTACCTTTTATGTTTGTCATAGCATTGTCCCCTAATTTTACTGTTCCTTTTCATTCACTCCCTTTAGAGAAAGGAATTTTCTTTTGTCACCAATCATGTGGGTTGAGCAACCACTATCACCATACAATTGGCCTTTCTCATCTTGAGCATGTAGTGCAACTTGCACAAGCACGGAATCCAAGTGAACCTATGAACTTCTCAACATGCCTAACCACCATCTTAAAAGACTAGAAACTAGAGAATCCTACCACAAAACATAAAAATTTGTTCCTTCTTAACTGTAATATTTTCTCCTTGGATTCTTTACCACTTCAAAAGATTTGTTCTTTGTTTTGGCCATTTGTTGTTACTCTAACAAGGTCTTGGCAAGAATTGATTGCAGACCAACAATCTGAGCTTTAGTCTCTTGAATTTTGTATCTATACCTCAATAAGAGCAGTAAGGGAAGGTTCGGGGATCATGCAGTAGGATACAGAAGGATGTGACAAGACAAACAAATTAAACAAATAGACACATTTACATACATAAAATCATCCATAGTTAAACAAATACAAAACTTCTCATCATGCAGCATACATAACAATTCTTTATTCAGTATATATAAGTCTCTAATACAGTATATGATTACCTTCTCTTATCATAATATCCTATCTCCTTATCATTTCCTTCTTGTCTACTTTTCTATCCTATCTTCTTCTTCTCTATTTGTACACTATTGTGGGGAAACATGTCCCTTATCTTTGTGATGTCTTCTGAATGTGCTGTAGGTTGGCTATATGTGCCACATTTCATTTGTGGTAAGTTTAGCTCATTATGTTCTTCATAGTTGGCTGTCCTACCAATATTCACCTTTGAAAATGGTTTCTAGTGTAGGTTCAAGTCTTCATCTCTATCTGTGTCATTACAGCAAAAAATTTACATCTCCAATCCCATCTATGAGGGGGAACAAATTTAGTTTGTCCATCATCACAAAACAGAACAGCATTTTCAACCCCCCCTTTGCCTATCCTGAAAAATAAGGATTTGTATATTTTGTCTGAGTTTTCCTGTAAAAATCCAAGGTGTATGTATTTTGCACGAACCATAGACCAGATCTGTATTTTTCATGTCTGGTATGATGCAGTCAAAATGGAAGAAATCTGTATCTTAGCTTATTTACAAGGAAACTTTAAATGCAATAAGGCAATGCTATATAGTTTATTAGTATAGGGCAGTAAATGAATAACCCTCACAACCGTTTCAATCAATTGGTGTATATTTTATGCAAGAAGACATTTTAAAATATAATATTGTTTTCTCTTCATTGTACTAGCACTTTAAGATTTGATGTGAATACTTTGCTGCAAAAAGATCATAAACTTTCATGCAAAAATACACAAATTTAATTCCATTGCTACTTATGCTTTAAGCTCTCTCCTACAAATAACTAGCACAAGAGCCATTTCTTGAAGACACCAATGATGTCTCTAAGTGTCTAGAGATGCACCTGTATGCATTTCTAAGACAGCTGATGTCAGCTGACATTTCCTAATATCGAGAGATGCCCTTGTACCTATGTCTGAGATAGGAAATGTGTAGCATAAGTTAGGTATGAATTCTCAGCCATCTAAGGTGCAAATGACTCATCAGTGTCATCAACTTTTCTCTTTCACTATAATAACTTTAAGCCAACTGCAGCAGCCACCTACATTTACTAGCAAGCAAATAAGTACAATGATAATTTTGGTATATCAAATATGATGGCTAAAAGGCCGGTGTATCCAATATTTCTGTTTCTCAGTGGTCTATAATAGAGAAAAGGCTAAACCAAACAGGAATTCTTCACTATAAATCCTACATGAAACCATGTACTACATAATGCCATATTCATACACATTCTGATTATGCATCCAAAATATACCTGAACAAACACTCTTAATTGTTATCATATTTTTTATAGTAAGCCATCTATAATACATGTAAAACAAAAGTTTAATGTCTTGAAAAAAACTCAATACTGAAAAATGAATATGAAATAACAGATTTATTAAGAAAAACATAACATTTTCTTACCAGATAATGGGCAAATTTAATAGTCTCTTCTTCTATTTGTTGTGCAAGTTCTCTTGTTGGAGCCATAACAACAGCATAAGGTCCTGTAAGAACAAACACAGCACATTATATTGCTAGATTGGAAAAAAGAATTTCATTTTCCAGATTCAAAGATTATTTTGTTTTATTGAGTTTATAAGTAGAAGAAATCCTTCCAAACTATCTGGTTGTAATGTAGGCTGCATAAATTTTAACTTGAGATAGTGGAATTCCCATATTTTAAGCCCCAGAGCATATACTTAAATATTGCATGAGAGCATGTACAGAAATTTAACTGCTTGTTGCACAAAGATTTATGTTCAGAATAAACAAGGAATAATATTTTAATTGGTTAAGGTGTTATGTAAATAAAATGGTTCTTTCAGTCATAGTGTTTGCCATTTGGAGGGAAAATGAAAGCACAAACATGCAATGCTAAAGCACAAATAGACACAGAAAGACTTCTGAGATGGCATCTCTCACAGCATCTGCTGCAGCGTGTTCCCTCTCAGCATCATGGGCATGTTTCTTCCCGACTCTACAGCCCAACTTCCTCTTGTCAACATAGATCTACTCCTCTCCAGCCACCTCAACAATCACAAGGACAGATGCATATTACGAGCTTTTTCACTACTACAAGGATAACTTCAACCTTAGATGTTAGGTGTGATCCTAGTGGGAGTACCCCTCCCGGCCCTCAGCCTCAACCCCTTCACAGTGAACGATGATAACACTGGCAACTTCACCATTTCTGATCCAAACAATGTTACTTTATGTTCTTTAATTTGACTTTGTGGCTGCTCTTCACTTCAGGGATCTTGTTCCTCTTTCTTAGCTATTTGTACCTATTTCTTGACCACTTGCTTTGGTGTTCTGTAAGTTACCCCCTTATTCTGATAATTTTTGTTATTTTAAACTCACAGGAATTTCGTCAAACAGTTTGCTTGCAAGTTATATTACTGAGTTTTGATTTGTATCAATATGCAGATGTTTGTTTGTTCATTGTTATATGCTAAGTGTTTGCAATCATAATATAAAGAAATACAAATCAAGTATTGCATCCAAACAATGGTAGAAAAATGATTTACAGTATCATATATTTCCAGACATCATGAAACTTTCAAATATTACAAACTAAATGTGATATGTTGCAGACCTGTTACAGCATTTGCAATCTGATTTAGTTGATCAAAACTGATATTCAACATCTCCTATCATATATGAACTGCTCCAGCATCAACAATTGTTTACCCACAATTTTCAAACATCAAATACCTGCCTTTGAACCCTCGAAGAATGCAGTCCTCACTCCAAGAATATGGACAGCTGTCTGTAACAAGGACACACAGCAAGAAACGTCTCTAATCTGCCCATTCAGACCATAAAATTCCAATGCACAGCCTCAATAAGGCTTAAACACAACCAGAAAATGCTTCAACCAAGGAAAAGATAACTGCGGCCAGCAATAGATGAAGATCGCAGCTTCCAGAACTTGATACCACGTATGGCGAACAAATGATATTATCCCATGATTACAAACTGTTATCTTCAGCTATCCAATCTCCTAAATCAATCCTTGTAAACTTTTAAGTAAAACTTAAACAACTCCAAATAGAACGTGGCTGTGTAAAGATTTACTTTTTTGATTTCCAACCAAACCCTTCCTGGTGTTACACAATAACTAATATCAATTATCATAAACCACTGATATTACCTTGAAGCACAAACTTGGATCCCAAGACTGTATCTTTCAACAGCATCAAGATCGTTAGCATAGAGGGTCTTCGTCCTCCAAGCCCTAAAGAGAAAAATCTCCAATATTTCACCAATTACTTCAATATCCAAGCATGTTGAAGAATGAGCACTTCACTTTATTTTATTGCTTCTTGTTAGACATTCCTCACTTGACCTCTAAATGTGGGATAGATAACTTTTCCTTTTTAAAATATCATTTCCCACTTAAGTCAATAAAATGTTCTTCTAATAATAAAGTGACTTATAATAAAATGTACTTTAATTTAATAGTCACTTTATTAACAAACTATTTGATTTTCAGGCATTAAAATAAATTATTAATCGAACTCGGAAAACCATGTGTGAAGCTCATTGGAAAGGTCTCGACAAGATGCAATACTTGATTTGTATTTCTTTATATTATCATATGATACAGGGCTGGTCACAAGGGCATGTTTGCAGGATAGATCATTTTATCATAACCTAGATTCAACATGTGACTAAAGACTCTAGTGCTTGCCACTATCTCCAAGATTTTTACCTGCTTATCAAAAGTGGAATCTCCATCATATCTCAAACCATCTCAGACCATCTAAGCTGTCCGCAACCAGCTGTAACACCTATCTCCAAATGTGCTCAGTGTAAGGAATGATGGGGGCTGTAATTCGAGTGATCTCACTGAGACATGAAGCGACTGCAAGCCTAACATCTCGAAGTGGATGACTCATAAATCTGCGTTGCACTAAGGCAACCATTGTGGGATGCATGGCCCAATTAAAAAGCCTGCAATCAGCTTGATCTATCCTGGATAGATATGAATTTATTTCATTTAGTTTGGCAAGCATGCTGCTTGTAATTTTCTGCTCCTCCAATTGCCATCCAAGGCAACATAATTCATTGCCTATCTCCATCTCCTTCCGAATGTCTCTGAGCTGCACACCATAAAATGTACCATTGAACTCTTTAGAGAATATTGGGCTTTCCAAAGATTCCATGATTAAGTTTTTCCCGAGTTTCACCCAAGGACCGAATCGAATTCGGTAACAGTGAACCTGTTGTCTCCGCATTAATAATTCTGATTTGTCAACACTTCTTGTGCAAATCCAAGGATTTAACTGAGAGACCTATTTAATGAAATTGTATTGATGTATTGAAAATACATAGAATGCCTTCAGATGTCCTACTTGTGTTCTGATTTTTTGAGATTTTGTAAATGTCCCAACCCAGTCCAAACTGAATTTTCTAAAAACTTATGTATGCTAGTGTTGTTCAGATAGCTGAAATGTGTTGTTCTGCATTTATGCAAGTAGGTTGATATTTTAAATCGCCAATGTTCAATGTGTATAAGACATACGGATAATTTTCCTTTCCACAACTATTAAATAATCTAGTATTTCTAAACAGGCATTAACTTCAAATAATGCACAATATTTAGCGGATCTAAGGAAATACAAATTCTCAAATAATAAAAGTACAGACCGTTCAAGAAATAGAGTTGGGACCAACCGAAATACACCAGCAGACGTTTTAATCAGTTGAGCTCCCCTGTCCGTGTTGAGTGTCCAAGACTCGTGCGGGGTTTTTCTGTTATGACCATGCTGCTACAGCAGCTTCTCTACAATTACGACTGTGTCCACTCTCAATCATTATCAGTTCATAGCCGTGGATACTCCCAGCTCGTCTGCTTCCCCGTGTGCACCTCTAACTCCAATCCCAATCACTCACAAGCTCTTCCCTGATGTCGTGAGTGCCCAATTCACTCACCATGTGAACGTTTGGAGACTTGAACACTACCTCCTGTGCTGCTACAACCTGTTGTAGCTGGCTGCTATGGAGAGTGCGACCAGTTACACACTCATTGGTATGTTTCCAGCGTTGAAATCATTTTAAAACATGCAGAATACTACTGCAAACTACCCAGATATGCACAATTTGATACCTGTCGGAGAACCGTCCTCCTTACTACATCAACCAATGTCTGAAGTCTTCCTCACACGGCGATCATTGTTGTGTGTTCACTCATCTGCAGCTGCTAACGCAGCTACTTCTGTCAACTGTGCATTGCCTTAGCACACGTCCAAAATGTATATCATGGAAATCCCGTGAATGTTTACAAGAATACACAAAGTTCTTCTCATGCTTGGAAGAATGAGGCCGTTTCAAGGCCCAACACCGATGACAACAACCTTCCTCGTGTTCAAAGTTTCTTGGTCTACAGCGTGCACACTATATTTGGTGCCGAGTCCAACCACCCCGCACTTTTCTACTGCTACGGAGCCAGTAAGAGTGTTCGGGTAATGAGGAACCTGAACCCAACAACGCTAACCTCTGTTGCGTAACTGGAAAGCACGCGATAACCTTTGTGTTGTTGCCGTGATTGCTAGGTGATCCCATAATGATGCAACTCCTGTGCGGGTGACCCAATGTGCAATGCGCATGGCAGCTGGGGGGTCCTTTTCTACTCCTGCCTGTCACCGAACCTCACTCCTATTCAATCCCCAACATTCTCTCTCTTACAACACATTCAACGTGGATACACCACTGTGTCAAGCCAGAGATGATCACCATATTCATAAACTGTGTACGTGTTGGGTGTATGGCTACAGCTCGGCGTCAACATGCAACATTTTAGACAAACTTGTGACCACTGTTCATATCACAATGACGATTCCTGGCCGGTACTGTAATTCTAATGCAAATGTAAAAATCTTCTCTTTATTTGAATAGTTAATTAATCACCTTCAAATAACTGAATCTCCTGCTATCTGGTATTATCCAGACATGACTACTATATCATGCCGAATTCACACAGCAAGTGATTTTTCACACCAAACTTAAACAAAATCTCACTCAAAATTGACTTCTTCTATAAATGGAACTATTGTAACTGTAAATGAAACCAGTAGGATTTGATTCTGAATACCAAACCTCACAGGCTGGCAAGATACATGGCTCTAATACCACTGAAATGACCCTAACCGGCCATTTACTGATTTTTACCAATAAAACAAATGTAGATTCAAAAACCAATAGAACATGCAAATAACCATTGATCCAATAACAATAACCAGCAGATATAATCAAATAACCAGTAGATACATTCTCATGAAATAACTCAAAAATATGGTTTTGTATTATACAACAGCAATACAATAACCAAGAATTACAATATCCAATCCGAAATACAGCAAAGAACAGTAAGATTGGATGATAAGAACCTATAAAGCAATGGCGAACTCTAATGTGAATCCGCACCAGAGATGAATCGGGTTTCCGTCCAATCCACCAAGAAATACTGAAGGTTTCCGTCCTCAGATTTCAAATTCGATAGCTGAAGCTTCTCAAATTCTCAAGGAGAGATAAAAATCCATAAACTGAAGCATTCCGAAATGAGACTCTCAACCTCCTCTTATGGCTGCAGCTGTGACTCTTTAGTTTCCCCACTGTGACTCTTCATATCCCAATTCGTCTCTTTATAATTTCACTTTAAGTAACTTTTTAAATAAAATGACCGTTGAGTTATAAAGTGAAATAATAAATAAAGTGAGGAATCTTCCGGCATTAAAATGGAGGCCCAAACGAGCTCGGATGCCGACGTGTGATAGCTCGCCGGAAAGCTCTCGGTGAGACGCTCCAAGTCCACTATGTTGATGTTTGTAGCATCGTTCAAATAAATAATATTGATTATATGATTATTATGAATAATGATTTGTTATATATATACATATATATCACTATATATATAATAATTGATATTACTATATACATTGATATATATGTATATATAAAGTTAGATTATAATTATTCTCATAATAACTAAATAGTTAAATTGATAAAATAATTATTATTATTATGTAAATATTAGACAAATTAATATAATACTCAAGAGATATTATATATATGTATATATATAATCATAAATGTTATATTAATTACATAATAATGAATAGACATGTCTCTTCTTGGCTCATTCTCAATATAAATGCAAAAGATTGTTGCATTTGGAAAACACACAATGAGATAGTGCTATTACATTTGCAATGATACTAAAACCTTAACATGGTATCAGAGCCAAGTTGCAAATGTAAAAGAGTAATTTATTGATGGTGAATGTGTGACCGTCTCAGAAAATACAGTCTCGGTATGAGAACCATATCTCACAAATGCACTGTTGGATTTTGCTGAATTTTGGATATGTTGGTGATAAACAAATTTAGAAGAATCTCACTAGAGCGATTGGAGAGAAAATGTCAGGTTCAAAACTTATGACCGACTGTGTACAGGTCTATGCAAAAATATGTAAAAGAGCGAGGTTCCTTCTTTAAAAGCCTAAACTCTTGAAGGAAGATCCGATCATATTGAAGGTTGTCATTGTGTATAGAACCTTTGGATAATCAAGACAAGTCATGTGAAAAAAAAAATCTAGTAATGTTCGAGAATGACGACATCATTCTGTTAATTTACATGATATTTTCCATATGGGGTCACCTTACAAAATGAAATACTTGAAATTTATAAAAGATAAGTATTTCATGTTTTATTAATGCATATAATTTTTGAGTTTTTTTAATTCATGCTATACTATTGGTTATTAAAATCTTGTATGGTTCTATCATTGGTATTTCTGGTTGAGATAGTTTAGTGAGCTATTTGTAATCTCTCTGACATACCTTCAGGACAAAAGCACAAGATAATTGCATTCAAGGGAGAAAGAACTTGATGCTTGAAAATTGAATTGACGATTGAGACTAGAGATCAAGAAGTTGATAAACTTGAGCTCCAGAGGGAGCAGATGGTTCATTCAACGTGTGACAATCTTGATTGAGAGGGAGTTCACTATTGAAGGTCACCCTTATGCGGCTGCATAAAATCATAACACAGCACTTACGAAATATATATAAACAATCTCAGAAAATTATATTTCGTATCACTTCAAGATTCTCAACTTCAGAATGAATCCAATATTCTTTGGCAAATTGGATGGACTTCCACAATTTCGCCTTCCAACACACAGAGGATGAAAACAACAAATTCCACCAACTTTCAAAATTTCAATATGAAGATAATTTCAAACTTCTTAGAACAAGCTTGCCTACAGAATTAAATCCGAGTAAATCCAGTATACCTCAACACTAGAAAGAAATGATCTCAGTAACAGAATTAAATGCTCACAAATCAATAGCTGAGAAATTCACCATACACTGGTAATGGCTCAAATCTCGAGATGAGGAATCAGTCCTCGAAACCCTAGCCAGGTTTTATCTCCTTCACAAACTTCAATAAAATAATGATTGCATAAAAGATAACAAAAGTGTTTTTTCGAGTAGAATATATAGGCTTTTTGGAAAAAGCACTTTTTTAATATTCACTTAATTGGCTTTTAAAAACAACCCCACTTTATAACATAAAGTTATAAAGTTATAAGTTCTTAAATTAAATCAAAATAATTTAATTTAATAACACATTTAAAATAATAGCCACTGAACTATTTGACTGCAATCAACGAACTTCTGACAAAGCACCAAGACCAACTGCCCAACCAGGAATAAGCACTGCCCTGCCAGAAATAGCCACTGCTAAAAATAGACTTAACCAAAATAGTAAGTCCGTACCAGAAACTCCCAGAGACCCTCAAAACACATTGTCAGCTCACGAGGGTCGCATTGATGAACTGACTATGCTCAACTGCAGAGACCTGCTAAATCGGGGACATTACATCTTCCCTCTACCCTTGCTTTGCTCTGACAGCTTCTTTTTAGATGTGGGGGTCGTTTTGTAGACAATCTTGATTGGTGCCCTTTTTGACAGATTCTGAAGAATCTCAATATACGTACCAAACCGATTGGCACCGAGATCCAAATTTGCATCATTTAAGGCATCGGCATATGCCTTAGCAACTTTGGCAGAGATCTTGTAACCCAGCTCAGGAGGATATACATCTCTCGGTTCTACTGCTTGAATGATGCAGTTGTTGGTGGTAACCAGAAAGCATACATCATCCTTGTAATGCTCAACTATAGTTGATGGCACCCTTTCTCTTGCGTGCATTTTCAGTTGAAATTCTTTGAACTGTTTAGTCATTGCACCTCTTAACTAGTCTCCCAGTTGATTTGCCATCTCTATGATTTGATGCATAACCGGTCTATCGGTTTTCCATACAACTTCACCGAATCTCGGGAAAAAGTTATAGTAGAAATAGAGACATACTAGTAGGATCCCGTACTTCATTGACTTCTTCCTCACGACTTCGAGGTTCTTCATATTTTCAAATATTTGGCTTTGGAGCATTGCACAGATGTCGTATTGGGCATTTCCGTGCATAATGCGATGTGCAGCGTGAATTGCACCACCTGGTATGCTATTGAAATTGCTTGACTGATACACCTTGTATCCAAGAACAGCAGACGCAAACCGAACTCCATCATCCTCAATGTCGTTTACAGTCATGAGTCAACCATCAGGCTTGGACTTAGTCAGTTTGTTGACGGCGGCATTGGCGATGGTCCTTAGGGTTAGAGCTTGCCCCCGGTTGCTGTATCCAGTCACTACGCAAATCATCTTTGGTGATAGGAATACATACACCTCTGTTGAGCCAGAAACCTGGTTTGTGAAGTCGACTGAGAACGAGTCGGATCACATCTTCATGGAAGACGAACGGCTAGTATACTCCATTGATGAGTCCAGATGATATCAGCTTGGCATACTTATCTGGGAATTTCCCCTCTTCACATACTGACACATTCTCCTTGAATATACGTTTCACCCAATTCTTCCTATTTTGCGTGAATGAATGTTGTAACGTCTTCAGTTAGGAGTACTCCTTTTGGTACAGATGAGAGCGCCCCAGCCATGTCATTTTCTCTATTCTGAATTGGTGCGATATCATAAGTAGGTCGTTCAATTTGATCTGCCCTGATCAGCTCTATGTTAGTGGATGATGAGGCCATTCTTGCTAACCGGTAACTTGCAGAAAGTAGCTTGGATCGGTTTTGCAAACAGTGATTCTTAGTGATCAAAGCGTGAGAATACTTAGCACAAGAATTCATAAATCACAAAGTAAGTAAAGTGAAGACTTGTGAGTAATTCTCCTTTTCTTTTATAGAGTTAGGTTATAATGGTAATTACCAAACGATAACTATTTGTTAAACAGCTACAGTAATAAATGCCTTACCTAACTTTTCTTTCCGTTTTCTAGACCGGTTGATTAAAATTTGCCTTACCGGTTTTACCTTGCAATTCGAGTGAGTCTGACACTCACCGGTCATACCGGGAACGGTAGAGGATCTACCGATTCCCTCTAAGCCTTCACGGCTCAGTTTGCTGATGAAATATCGCCATCAGCAGATGGTGATCTTTCCTCTATCTTCTCTTCAGTGGAGCTCTTTGATTCTTTTACGAACCAAATTTGTTTAACTGTTTTAACAGTCTTCTCTTCCTTGTTGGTCTTTTCTTCAGGTTTGACCGGTTCCTTTTCCTTACTGGATAACCAGTTCCTGCACTCTTTGGCTTTGTGTCCAACTTTGTTGCAGTGATAGCAGACTATCTCGGTTGTCTTCCCTGGGTCCATTCTTCTTGTGTTGGTTGGCTTGTCCCAAGAGTTCATACAGTTGACTGTACTCCGGTCCTTGTTTCTCTTGGTGAATACTAGCTTTGGGAATCCGAATGTCATTGTCTTGGATCTGCATTCTTTTGCCTTGTGTTTGAATTTGTTGCATGCATAGCAGTAGCCCCTGAAGCTTCCCTTGCTACTACTGGACACAGATATGGGACTGGACCAGCACTCACTGGTCTTGTGGCTATTTTTACAGCAGTTCTTGCAATGACTGTTGTTGGTCCTTGCCGGTGCAATTCTGCAGTTATTAGTTTTATGACCTAGTTTCCCACAATGCTTGCAAGATGCGTTAAAGATATTCTTACCATTTTGTGCCAACAGTTTCTTCTTATCCTTCTTGATTGCTTTTACCCTAGAAGACTCACCATTCTCTTTGGTAACTTCACCGGTGAATCCAAGACCAGTTTGATCTTTGTGCCTTCTTTGAGCTTTAAGTTGCTCATCAAGCTTGGTCGAACTATCATTGTATTTTCTCAGAATTTCATTTGTTTCTTCAAGTTCGTTCATCTGTTCCCTCAGTTGATACAATTCTAGAGATAGTCTATTGCATGCTTCATTCTTGTCATGCCAGCCTTTCTGCATGTGAGCATTTTCTTGGGTGACACTCTGCATGTCTTCTTGAAGTTGTTGAATGATAAGTTCATTCGCCCCTACCACTTCAACTGCCCGATCCCTTGAATTCTCAGAGGCTGTTAAAGACTTGACTGTTGAGTTCCTTTTGTCTTCAGCTTTTCTCTTTTTCTCGATTAGTTCAGTCATCCTCAAGGCATTGTCCTCTTGGTCTCTCTTAAGATTAGAGATCTGATCAGTCAGGATCTGATTCTTTTCCATGAGTTCAGATACTACCTCCTCAGCTTCATCAAATCCACTTTGCCCAGAGAGTTCATCAATGGTTTCATTGCTCTCATTTAACTGTAGCGCTAGCTCCTTTCTCTTTGCAAGTGATCTCCTCAATCTATTCTCCAAAGATGCAATGATGTCATTGGCTTCCTCGAACTGTTTCTGATACCGGTAAACTTCCATGATCTTTCTCTCAAGCTGTTAGGCTTAGTAGTATAGAGAACCGATGGCTCTGATACCAATTGTTAATACTTTACCGGTTACTGAGAGGGGGGGGTGAATCAGTAAAAACTATCTCTAATGCAGTTTAAAACTTGTAAACAGATTCTCGAATGTAAAACAAAATGTAAACAGTCATTCACAAGCATAAACAAAATCACACAGATCAACACAAGTATTTATACGTGGAAACCCTCGGTTAGAAGGAAAAAACCACGGTGAGACAAAGCTCACAACTTCACTGCTGCCGAATGAAGGCGCCCTGTTAGGAGCTTACAAAAGCACTGATTAAAGTGCTACCCGGTTAAGGGATTTTACAAAAGATTTGTTAAGATCTGAGCCCTATTAGGAGCTGCCTGGTTACTAGACTTTGAACATCAACAAAGATGCTACCCTGTTAGGGGATTTTACAAAGAACCGATTAGGTTCACCCTGATAGAGGGATTTCAATAAGCTTTCACTCCTTATAAAAGCAATGATCTATTTTGACACTGACTGTCTGATTAGATCATACCTGTTGATCTAATCTCCGGTTTGTCTTGCTATTGATCTCTCTTTCTTTCTTCACCTCTGTGCCTGAAGCACTCCTCAGAAGATATCACTCCTCTGCTCTATGCAAACATCAACTTTCAACAACAACACTATTTGTGTCCTATGACCTGTATTTATATAAAAGTTCATCATAATAAAACCCTTAACTCATAGACCCGTCAGGCTGCAAACTCTGCAATAAATCATGCAATCAGCAAAAAGCTATGCGCTTTGATTTGGAGTTTACCTTACAGAACATCCGTAAGAATAAAGCTAACTCTACTTCAAAGTGGGGGATGTCCCTTACAATCCGGCTTTTAACTCAAACTGATCCACTAAAACCGGATCGGATCTATCTTGCAGTAAGATCATTATACCCTTATACCCGGTTTGTCCTTGTATGCTTCATAAGACCGGTACTGAGTACTTGGTTCGGTCTACCGGTGCATCTATCAAAATAGTCAATCGATGCATACACTCTGTTGCTTGTCTATCGGTGTTGTGTAAGTGTTGTGAGCGACCTGTGACCCCTTACCAATGCATAGTGTTTGTGGATGTACATTAATGACAACTTAATATTGCTAACACCAACAAACCCAAATTATTGTAATCAACCAATTATTATCTAGAAGCATGCATATTAACATCACGATGTGACTACAATGACCCAAACTCTCCCAAGTGGAAGTGGAGAATAACTGAACCATACCAAGAGGATCTCCCACTATTGGCTGCACTAAAATTACCAAGTGTTCAAAATCAAATTGCCCCAAGATAGAGGTCAACATAAACAATGTGAAAAAGCTAGGACAACACTAAACAATCTAAAATCTCACTAGTTACATAAAACTCATGAATATGGGAGTAATAAAAAACCCTTCTCCTATGATAAAATCTCCTCTGCCATCAACCCTCAACCAAGAACTACTCATCCATTGGACTAAAGAAACCGCCTGTAATGTCCCCTTCCTAGCAGTAGGCCATTTCAATGACTGATTAGTCTATCTACCCATCTGGATAGGCTAATGCACTCTTTCCGGAGGATGCCAGCCAATCACAAGCTTACGTGGGCAAATATTTAATATCTGGGCTCTGTTTCTAAAGTCAAATCACTTTATTTTATAAAGTGATGTTATTAAGTCACTTTATGACTTATTATAAACTCACTTTATATTTTCAAGTTACTTTATTTTATAAAAGTGACTTAAGTGAGCTTTTATCCCACATGACTTAGTTATGTGTGCTTGCACTCACTTCGAGGTTATAAAATGTAATGTCCCTGTTTTTCAAACTTTGGGATTAGCTTGGTTTGGTGACCCTCGCAAGATAATCAGGTGATCATAGGGGGTCAGATGGCAGAGTCAGTGTTGGGATTCCATTCTGGAGATTCAGTTTATCAGGTCTGCTCTATGTTCGGGTCAATTCGATCGACTTACTATTTTTAGTAAGTGGTATTTTGGGTTTGGCCAGGATTAGCAGGGTGTCTGCACAGTGTCAGATGTTTCAGGATCGAGCTTCAGGGAATCTCCAGTTTGAGAGACTTACTATTTATAGTAAGTCTATTTTTAGCAGCTGGCTATTTTTGGCAGTGGGTTATTTCAGGCAGGGCAGTTGGCGTTTGAGGCTCTGGTGTCGGAAATGAGTTTGTTTCAGTCAACAGAATTCAATGGCCTTTGTTTTTAAAGTTATCATTATTAAATTAAAGTATTTTAATTTAATAACTTAAGTACTTCATAACTTTAATGTTATAAAGTGAAATTGTTATTTAAAAGCCTTTTCTATGAAAAAAGTGAAATTGTGCTTTTTCTGAAAAAGCTAGAAGTACAACTCGAAAAAGCACTTTCATTTACCCATTGTTGATTTGATAAATTGTTTATGTGAGAATTCTGCTTGGCTTGGAAAAGCTAGGGTTTCTAGAGCTTGGTCTTCATTTTTGGAGAGAGTTCTTCTGAGATTTGTCGAGTTTGGTCTTCTTCCAGGAGAGAGCTCATTCTGATACTGAATTAAATCCAGTGCTGAGGTATACTGGATTCTGGTGAAGTTTTTTAATTCTTTAGGCAAAATTGAATTGTTCTCAAAGAATTCAATTTGTTATTTGCTGAGGTCTGAATTGTATTTGGGAAATCTGCTATCAATAAATTGCTGAGGCTACAATTAATATTTGGTAATTGAAAATAGTCAAGCTTCCAGCACGTGACTATTTCCTGGGAGCCATACTTCACTAGGAAGCCTTGTATTTGACTTTGAGGCTGTTTCCTTGCCTCACGTGAGAGCATTGGCAGGCTCCAGCAAGCTGCGTTAGGGACTGGCAGGCTACAACAAGCTGTGTTAGGGACTGGCATCATTGCTTGTAGCTCAGGGCAGGCATAAGGGAGCTGTCTAGGTGCTGCAAAGGGTCTGCGTTTTAATACAGACCAGTTACATATCAATTCCAAGCATTCACGTGACTATTCCAGGGGTGACAATAAAAAATCTGGGCTGTGTTACGGCAATCTGGAGATCATTGCATTTTTTACAAAGGTTGCAGCATAGTCAGGTGCCACTATTTTCATATCAATCAATTGTTTAAATGTTTTGTTGAGATGAGATTGATAAATAATAAATGTGATTAAGGAAATATGATTTGTCTTGGATTGATTAGATGTACTTGGTGAAAATTTCATTGTGATTGTTAATTTCACAAGGCTATTTTTAAAAAGAAGTGTTTATATTTCAAAGTAAGAAATAATAAATTTAGGAAGAGTCAGTCAGGTTCTTCACATAAAAGAAAAAGGTACACCTCGGGAAAAGTACCATGAGATAATATAAAACAAACAAAAGAAATCTGATTACATTGTGACTGGTTATTCCTAAGGACACAAAAACCCTTTGGAATTTGTGGAGATATTGGACATAGCCCCAAAATCTCTTCAAGAGCTGGAATCATTCAAGTTTCACATGGAACTTCATTGAAATGGTAAGAGGAATACTCCATCTTCATCTTTTTTCATAGTAGAGACAACAATTGTATTCCATCATTGAAAAATAATAGCTTCAGCACTTGAAAGGATAAGTAATACTCCAAATATTAGTCAAGAGGAAATCCCTTAACAGAAGTTCGATTATTTTTATGGGAACACCAAACTGAGTTTAGCATTTACGGTGGTAAGAAAGACTCATTTGCAGCTTAGGCCAAAGACGGTAATCTTAAGCACTTCTATTTCCTTTTGCATTTGGATATCGAGCTGGACCTTGAACTCGCGGCAAGTAGGAGGTCATCACACTCGTTTGGAGGCATTTAGCATTCAGAGTCAGGTTTGTCAGTATTAGTTCATCTTGGAACTCACACAGAGCTAGTTATCTCTGGTTCCGTTCAACTCACGCGCCTTCTCCACGTGACTGCTCTAAGACTCGGGACTCCAGTAAGCCTCCCACAACTCACTGCCTTGGACTCCTTGCACATTCGGAGGCCCTCTGTGAACGTTTGCGAGTGGAGGAAGAGAGGCTCAGGTGAGGGACTGTGGTCAACCCCTGTCCTAAGAATAACCGCGAGCATGAACTTGGCAAAAGCTGCGGTTTGGGTGACTGTTTAATCAAGTCAGCAGTCTACGGTCTTTGAAGACCAGTGATCCAGTTGCAAATTATGGGCAGGAGGAACCTTCGAGCTGGGAAGGAATCTCTCGACAGCTAAATACACAAGTGTTGCTCTTGCGTGGATACCAGGAGACCGTCACGTGACTGCTAGAGTAGCGTTGGCTCAGAACTGGTTGGTATTACTTCATTGGGTTGCAGTATTTGATATCTTTGTATGAACATAAAATGTATTTCCAGAATTTTAAAGAATGAATGATTGGCATTGTTCATGAATCTATTGTATTTGCTATATCTCTTTATTTCGAATACATTATATGCTGTAAGTTTTGTGGCAAACAAATACACAAAGTTTAGAATATAGTCCCTTGAACACAAAGACCAGTACATTATTAAACAAATCATATACACACACAGTCTGAGAACAAACAAGTCTATGCATAGCTCTGTTATGATTACACAACCCGCACATCAGAGATTTTTAAAAGAATAAAACACATAAGATATTACACTGGTATCAGAGCCAACAATCTTGCCCGCCTAGTGGGTTTATTCACAACTGGGTAATGTTGTCCACGCATGCATAGCAGACACAGGGAATATAATTTTAGACAAAACAGGGCCGAACAGGTACAACCAAAGCCATCAGTATAGGTCGATATAGAGGAGAGTCACACTGAGGCAAACGAGGAGATTGTTTTTGAACAGGGTGCTCGAGGTACAGGCATGGCGGATGAAGATAGAGAAGTCACGGAAACAATGAGAGCTATTCATGAGGGACAGGATCACATCGCTGATGTGTTACATCGGCTTACAGGGGTTATCCAGCAGTTGACAGTGGAACCCAGGAGGCCCCCGAGCCGTCACAGTGGTGGTAGCAGTGTAGTACGGTCACCCAAAGCTACGAGAGAAGGCACTCATACTAAAGATAGGCCCCTTATGCCTACATTCAGAGAGAATAATGCCAAGGAAGAGGTAGCCCAGCCCAAGGCAGCAGTCGGACTTCTTGATAATGTTTTAGCCGCGCACGATGACTGGGATATGCTACCTGATAGAGTCAAGACTGACTTGACCTTTGTTCAGTACATGGCACAGAAGAGGGATTTTGGCAAGGCACAGCAGGATAGGTAACCCAGGGGCCAGAACAGGGATCTTAAGCATGGGATAAATAAATTGACCCTTCCGACATTTGATGGCAGCGGTAAGACATCAGCGAGAGATTGGATTCACAAGCTAGACACCTTCCTAACCCTTAAGCCCATGTCAGAGACGAAGTGATTAAGTTTGCAACCATGCATTTAGAGGGTGCACCATATGACTAGTTGAATTATGGCCTTGTCACCCAGAATCACGAGTTGATTGCATCATACAAAATCTTCAACACTAAATTGATCACTCAGTTTGACCGAAAGGACATTGAGGTCTACTACAGGGAGTTACCCCAACTGAGACAGAGTGGGTTATTGGACTACATTGATGAGTTTCAGAGGATCTCCATTATGGTCCCGGATATGGCCGATAAGAGGAAGGTAATGCTGTTTATTGAGGGCCTACAGGATAGATTCAAAGGATTGGTTAGAGTCCTCAAACCGGACACACTGGATGACGCTATTAAGTTAGCGCACGATTTGGATTCGCCGTCTTCCATCCTGCAGCCACCGAAGAAAACCTTTAAGGGGTCTTCTTCCTTTCAGAAAAATAAAAAATCAGAATAAGAGCACACCTCCTAGACTTGACTTCAAGACAAGGAATGAGTTGAGAAGAAAGAAGTTGTGCTTCACATGCAGAGAGCCTTGGGCTCCAGACCACAGGTGCCTTGGAAAAGGCAAGATACACTACATTGAGGTGGTTTCTGATGATGAGTGTGAGCAGCATGAGGGCAGCGATGTTGGGGACAGCGATGAGGAGGCTCAGGACGAGCATTCAACAAAGGAGAAGAAGAGGGGGGTTCACCATGGGCAGCTCCCTATTACTCTAGTATCCCTCTCAGGTATCCTCGCATGTCACTCTTTTCGCCTCAAGGGAGTGGTTAGAGGACAGTGGATCATTTGTCTTCTAGACACAAGTGCAACGCATAATTTTATCAGCGTCGGTTTAGTTTCCAAGAGAGAACTCCCGATAGATAGCATTTCGGAGTTTGAGGTAAAGGTGGTCGGGGGAGATTTGTTGAGTTGCACAAGGAGGATTTCAGGACTCCAGATTCACTTTGGGGATTATCTCGTAGAGGCAGATTTCTATGTTATTGACTTGGACAGTCTTGAAGCCATTTTGGGCATGCAATGGCTACAGACCCTAGGGAGATACACCATTGATCATCAGCTGAAATAGTCAGAGTTTATGCAAGGTGATCAGATGATTAAGCTTAAGGCCATGACAGATAGTGAATCACAAGTGATTTCAACTCACAAGATGGAGGCCATCATCAGACATAGCAATATGGAGTGGGCAGCCCAGTGCTTCATATTATCTAGATCCTCACCGGATTCAGGGAAGCAGATTCACACAGACATACAGGATGTGCTTGATAAGCACAAGCGGGTATTTGAGGACATCCCTCCAGGTATACCTCTAGACAGGGGCTTCGAGCACATCATTGAGTTGGAGGAGGGGGCCAAGCCCGTAATCACCACTCCTTATCGTCATCCCAGGCACTACAAGGAGGAAATTGAGAGGACGATTAAGGAGCTCTTAGACATAGGGCACATCAGACCCAGTTCCAACCCTTTCACTTCTTCAGTAGTTTTGGTGAAGAAGGATGGCACTCTTCGCATGTGTATTGATTACCGTGCACTGAATAAGAGAACCATCAAGAACAGGTACCTCATTCCCGGGATTGATGAGCTACTAAATGAGTTGCATGGGGCAGTTTATTTCTCAAAGATAGATCTTCGATCGGGGTACCATCAAATATGTGTTCGAGAGGAGGATGTCCATAAGATAGCTTTTAGATGCCACTATAGACACTACGAGTTTCTAGTGATGCAAAACTCCTCTATTCCTTCTAGCAGCATCTCCTTAAGTGTACAAACCCTGAATGTATAAAATCAGAATCAATACTCCCATTTATAGGGTTTGGAGAGACTTGAGGCATTTTAAAATTCAAATATTTTATTTTCCCTCAAAAAATCCCCCATAATAATCTAAAACAATTATAGCCACCTACATCTCCAGGGCCTTCAACTTGGGAAACAAAAAACATCTTTTGAATGATTAACACTAAAGCAAATAACAAAATGTCACTTTATTACCTTGGTGTGAATATTAAAATAATATCAACCTCCTTATGGGAAACTCACCAAGACACCAAAAATAGAAATTGCTTGTGCCAAAACAAAATAGATGATGAAGGATGATGATTGGTTACAAAACAAGCACTAACTATTAATAGCAGTGTTCTCCAAGGCTTGAGGAGAACAAACTGAAAAGGATCTGTGACTAAATGATCAATTACTATAAATAGCAATGTTTTTCAAAAATTGAGCAAAAAATTAGAAAAACCCAAAAACACTGGTATTGAAACGAGAATTTATTATAAATAGTACTGTAATATCCCCAATTAAGATATTGCCTCAAATTTGATTTTGGTTGTCAATTTTGAATGTTTGACATTTAGTCAAACAATTTACATGCAAGCTCTGATACCACTGTAAGAACCTCAAGGGCTCTAACTCTGCCAAACTATTGATTTGCTATGCAAGTTTTATGTATAATTCGTTTTTTGAAATAAATAAGCATTTCCTTGAATTTTTAAAAAATGTTGCCAGGCAAGATAATAACTTTGCATTAAAGTAATTCTAAAACAATTGTCCAATGCATTGAACTATGATAAATTCTTGTTGATTTATATGTATATACAATGCATGGGGAAATATTTATTAAATTCTGAAAACTAAAATGCAACTGAGAGAAAACCTAGAAACAAATCGTAGCACAAATATTGAGCTCAACACTTCTCAAAATCTCTAAACGATGCCTGAATTCTTCCAGCAGCCAACTCCAATCAGAAATTGAATGCCAAGATAAGATTGTTCTACTCTAGACCCAGTCGTCTAGCATCCAGTGACTCGCGTGGGTTTGCAGCTGAGTGCGGCTGCCTCAAACTCTCTTCACAACAATTACCAAAGCTGTGATTTAATCACTGATAACCGCCTAGGATATAATGCTGCTATCACCCTTAAAAAAAACCTTCAAACTGACTCAAACCCTGTATTGATTCTTCTCCTGTAAGCTCAAATTGAACTTCTAAATGAAGCCCACACTGTAACAAATCTCAGTGTTTATTTCAACACCTCAAATGCTTGTAAAAATTTTGAAGAATTCACAATTTTCCAAGTCTGAAATATTGAAACCCTTGTTACAAATTTCTCTTCACACAAATCAATAATATCAAATGCACAATAGAAGGAATGAAATGAAATCTGAATCCCCTTTTATAATATTCAATTTTCATTTGTCTTCATCTCCTTTAATTTACTTTAATTTCATTTCTCATAAAGAAACTTTATGTTATAATTTAATGTTGACATATAATAAAGTCACTTTATTAATTTAAACTCCCCCAATTCTCCAAAAATGACATTTTCATTAATATAATGATATTCTGACACATAGGGTCCTTGTTTTATGTTCTCAAAATTTAAAACTTCTCAACCCAGTTCCAACGAGCAATAGCACCAACATGCCCAATATGCAATCCCAATAAAAATAGCAACCTTAGCCAGTTTACTTAAATAATAATCATAATTCACCCATCTTGCGAAAATGACTAAAGAAGCATCAGAATCGAAACCTGAGAACACAGGCATGATCTTGATAAAGAAAGATGATGAACGAACTTGACGGGGTGACTTACTAAAAATAGATGCTCCATCCAAGATTCTTGGAGCCCAAACCAGAACACAAAAATAAAAACTGAGAGCATCATTCAACTCCTCTAACTCATCTAAGCTCATCGGAACCATCCCTTAACTTACTATAAATAGTAAGTCCCACCAAACGGAGCCATAACCTTCAATAGGGTCATCTAATCACCAGTATTAGCCTACAAGGACCCAGTAATAGGCTAAATCCATCCACTATCATGGTCATGCTAGAAAGGGGACATTACAGTCCTTCCTCTCCAAGATTGCTTGTCCTCAAGCAATCATAGGAATCAAAGAAACACAATGATCCACCCGGATCCCAAGGATAAATATGTATGATGTCTCTGAGGTCACCTGCAAACTCAAGTGATGATAACACTATCCACAAACCTATCCTGAATATACTGTCACTATACCAACAATGGTGACTCACCCAATCTGCAGTGCCAATCTTATCTCCACCTAGATCCCAGTAGAGAGGAAACTCATATCCATCCATTACAAGGAAAAATGGATATCCACTATCATCTGTTAGATCAAATCTCCCTGCATAGCCTACCAATCTGCCCTGAGGATGAAGCCCATACGTGCAATAGGGACAAGAACTTCCAAAAAGAACTATATTGGAACTCAGATATCCATCCTCTACAAAACTATCATGGATATGCTGATCCTGCAAGTAGCCTCAAGCTAACTTGCAACAACTAACCCTATCAACCGAAGAGGGTGTAAGCCCATCCCATAAAGGATGGTATGAACCTGGAGCCAACCCACACCTGCACGAAACCAAGTCCTCTACCTGTGGGTCAAAAGAGAAATGATGAACACTCCTCACTGTGTAGTTATGATAAAATGCTTTGATCTCCATAAGAGGCTCATCATCATCAAACTGAGAACCAAGAGATGGCTCCAATCTCTGTCTCCAAACAACTGGTTGGGCAGGATTCTATGTAACCCTCTTAGCAAACCCAACCACAAAATCCCTATGGGGAAGCAATGTAGTCAAAGTCTCTACAATCTTTCCCACCAAAACCTGAATACCACGAGAACCCCGGATGAGTGTTGTCAATCAGGATTGCACCTCTTAGCTTTGATAATGAAATCTAGCTATCCTGTTGAAACATGGAAACTCTCTCGCATGGTGGGTTCTCCTAAAACGAGAGATGAATCTCTGGAAGATAAGTCGGTTCCTAAGCAGTGATCACCTAAAACTAAATTATTTGTGGGAAAAGGGATGAGAAAAGAATAATGTAAATGAAACCTAAACCTAAACAAGGTGATACACCAATAATTGACATGCAGTTTTAAATCATTCAGCAAGAATCATTAAAGATATTGATGGCTCTCAATACCCAGACAAACATGCAATTACAAAAATGTTTCAATGCAAGGACCTGGAATCTTTTGCTTTGAAAGGGAAACAAGGCTTCACCAATTTTTTGCAAAAGGATTAGGACACAAACAAAGACCTGTAATGACAAGTATAAAGTTTTGAATATGCAACAAGGAATATAGCTTAGATTAAGGATAACACAATATAAAAGCAAGAAAATTCACAATATTGCACTCAAACCAATCAGAAGGAACCGCTACATCAATATAATCAATGCTGGAAAAATCTCTGCTACAAAATGCCTTACAATTTTCTCCCATGTAATGTCCCAATTTTAGCAGGTTCCTACAACTGAGCATGGTCAGTTCATCATCGCGACCATTGTGAGCTGACAGTTAGTTTTGAGGGTCTCTGTGATAGATTTACTATTTTTAGTAAGTCTATTTTGAGCGGTGGCTATTTTTAGTAGGCCAGAGAAGACAGTTATTAGATGTGAGCAGCTGGTCGCATTTTAGAGCATTTAATGTGGTTTAAAGATATATAAGTTGTTTATTAAGTTGAACTTAATAAATAACTTAGCTTTATGTTCTAATTTTGAATTGTGAATGAGAAGCTGCTTTAGTGAAAGGTGTGTGGAAGAAGCTAGTTTCATTTTAATGCTTTTATAAAGGCTTTGAAGGCAAAATCGAATTCATTATTGGATATTGATTTTAATTGAAGTTTGTGAGAGAAATAACCCGCCTGGGGTTTGGAGGACTGATTCCTAAATACGCAATCTGAACCATTACAAGTTAATGGTGAATTTTGTTATTATCATTCCGAAACAATACAAAATTTGATTCTGGAAATTACAATTCAGTGCTGATGTATACTAGAATTGTGAGTTGATTTCTTCTGCAAATTATTTATAATTATTCTCCAGGGGCCGATTTTTCTACAGGTTGAGGCTCTCGAGAATTGTTTGAAGAAACTGGTGTGTCTTACCTGCTGGCTTTTGTAAATGATTTAATGTAGAGAAGTTTACGTTCTTTTTGAGAAACAAGAGTTGTTTCCCTGCTGCGTTTCAAAGAGGAGGATCTACATTTTGATGCAAAGCAAATTTCATCCCTCACATGAATGTTGAGTGTGAATTCTGGAAGGTGTTGTGGAGTCAAGGTGGCTGCGTTAGTTTCCCCAGCCTGCGTGATTCAATTTCTGAATGTCGTCTCTTCTTTGGCTGACGTTTTAGTATTCAGCTAAGTCACGTGAGTCTTCTTGGTAGCTGCGTTTGGCTATAGGGTGGTGGCCATCAATTACTACGACTATGATAAATGTGTGGAAAGTGTTTCAAATCTGCATGTGCTCGTGACTGCCAGGAGGATATACATCTCCAATTTTATTTACATTCATTTGCCAGGTGCTCAAAATATTTATTGAAATTCTTATTTTAATTTAAACTTGCAAATTTTCCTGGTTAAATTGAAGTTGTTCGTTTGGGTGATAATCGGATTGTTTAAATTGATGTTATTGTATCTTGAGAATAATATTTTTCTAAAGAAAAAGGAATTAAAATATTTGTGAAAGTCCAAGAGTGCAAATTGTTTCAAGGAATTGAATTACTTCAGCTAAGAGCCAAGCGGGCTCGTTACAGTGGTATCAGAGCAGTTTTCTTGCCAGCCTGCAGGGGAATTTGGGTTCAGCACAACACAGAGATTTAGTCCTGGCATACACTACACCCGCAAAGATCCTAATTCTCCACCTAGTGAGGGAGAACCTGAGATTCAGTATGGTAGTATTGGTGACGAGGGTGCAAGTGGTTCAGGTAATTTGGATGGTACAGGTTATAAGGATGCAGGTACTGCTTCGGAGATTGACAGAGAAGCCCGGGATGCATTCCGGAATATTGCAGACGGTCAACACCATGTTGCTACCATATTACAGTAGTTATCTGACACATTACAACGCATTGCAATGCCTGGCGATCGTGGCAAAGACAGAGGTACTCGGAGTGTGTCAACCAGTTCACATAGATCTAGAGCAAATGACAGGTCACATGTGGGTGACAAAATGAGGGTTGAGGACCGTACTAGACAGGAGGATAGACGCGACAGGATGGATTATACTGGTATTTATGATAGGCCACAGCGTCCTACATTTCTGAGACCTGAGGCAGATGTGGTTAGCACTGAGTCTGAGGCCACACCCTTTGCAGATGACATTGTTGCTCACTACGCTAAGTGGGATGCTCTTCCACATGCAATCAAGCAGAATCTGAATTTTGACAGATTTATCACACAGAAGCGTGAGCATTCTAAAGGCGGGCCTATACCTAATAGACAAATGCCTAGAGAGACAGATTTGTGCCAGGCGACCAACAAGATGATTCTGGATCATTATGATGGCAGTGGTAAGGTTACAGCACGAGCTTGGGTTCACAACCTCGACACTTACTTATCCTTGCATCCTATGTCTGAGAAGGACGTCATTCGTTTTGTTGTATTGCACCTTGATGGTATAGCTCATGATTGGTGGTACCATGGGTTGGTGTCACTTCGACACAATCAAATTATTTATTATCAGGAGTTCGTGGATAGGTTGATAGAGCGGTTTGATAGGAAGGACCTTGAAACCTACTTCAGCGAGTTGGCTCAATTGTGACAGATAGGTGACCTTGAGACTTTTATCAGTGAGTTTCAGCGGTTGTCTGTTATGGTGTATGATATATCAGAGAGGAGAAGAGTTATGCTCTTTTTGGAGGGGCAGGTTGAGCCTACCAGAGGATGGGTTAAGTCTTTGGATCCACCTACCTTGCAAGAAGCTATGAAAAAAGAAAGGAACTTAGAAGCATCTACTCCACGGAATAAATTTGCTGCGAGACCTCCTGGTTCATCTTATGATAGGACAGCACCTAAAAGGGATGATAGAACTGATTCCGGTCGTCCTACAACAAGTCCTTTGGATCAAGAAACTTTAAATGATCTAAGGAGGAAATTATGTTTTCAGTGTAGAGGGCCCTATGATTTGAATCATGATTGCCCTTTGAAACTAAAAGGAAAGAATAAGATGATGGAGTGGTTTTATGATGATGAAGAGGATTCTGATTTTTCGGGACAGCGAGCTGATTATGAGAATGATTCACATGAGTTTCCAGGTAATGATGATGAGAAGGTAGTTAATTCTGATTTTAAGGTTGTTTACCTTACTAGCATGAGAAAGGAAGATTCCTTCAAAATGCATGGTCTCTTGGCAAGGCAGCAAGTCATTGCTCTCTTTGACACAGGAGCTACTCATAATTTTATTGATTCACGTTTGGTGGCCAAAAGAGGATTTGAAACTGAAGATTTTGAAGGGTTCTTAAAGTACAGGTAGTTGATGGTTACTCTCTCAAGTCTAATAAAAATATTCCTGAGTTCCCTGTAAAACTGAATAATTATTCCTTCAAGGCAGATTTCTATGTGGTCGACATGGGCAGCACTGATATAGTTCTTGGCATGAGCTGGTTGCATTCACTTAAAGACATCTACATGAACATGGAAAGGATGGAATTGAGGTTCATCAAGGATGGTAAGACTCACATTCTTAAGGCTATCCAGAGTGGTGATTTGAAGACTATTTCCTTCAACTACATGCAGCGTTTAGTACAGCACGATGATGTTATAGATTGGGCAGTAGAGTGTAGGGTGTTGTCTACACTGGATAACACAGATGGGCCAGCTTATCATCCGGATATTCAGCAGCTCATAATTAAACACTCTAAGGTGTTTAATGATTTAGTGTATGGCAAGCCACCAGACAGAGGAATTGTACACATTATTGAGTTAGAGGGCACTAAGCCCATCATGATTACTCCTTACCGGCACCCTAAGCGACTAAAAGATGAGATTCAGAAGACCATTCAGGAGTTGCTCGCTATGGGACATATTAGGCCAAGTAAGTCCCCCTTTGCTTCATCTGCTGTTCTAGTGAAGAAAAAGGACGGGACACTCAGGATGTGTATAGATTACCGGATGTTGAATAAAAAGACTATTAAAAACCGGTATCCGATTCCTCGTATCGATGAGCTTATTGATGAGTTACATAGGGCCAAATACTTCTCCAAGATTGATTTGAGATCAGGATATCATCATATCAGAGTTAGAGAACAGGATGTGGAGAAGACAGCATTCAGGTGTCACTGTGGCCAGTTTGAGTTTCTAGTCATGCCTTTCGGTTTGACTAATGCCCCCGCCACATTCCAGTCTACTATGAACAGATTTTTCCATCGCCAGTTGCAGAGATTTTTTCTTTGGTTTTTTGATGACATATTAGTTTATAGTAAGACTTGGGATGAGCATGTATCACATTTGGTTACAATATTGGGTATTCTTGATGAGGCTTCCTTGTATGCCAAGGAGTCCAAGTGTGCTTTAGGCATGACAGAGTTGTATTTGGGACACATCATCAGTCCAGAGGGAGTTCGCATGGATCCTGATAAGGTTCGTGCTAGTCTGGGTTGGCCTACACCGAGAAACTTGACACAACTGAGGGATTTCATTGGACTGTGCTTTCTATCATAGATTTGTGTAAAGGTTCTCTAGACATGCGGCTCCGCTTATTGATTTAACCCGTAAGGGTTCTTTTGTATGGACTACTCAAGCACAGGAGTGTTTTGAGAAGTTCTGTAATGTCCCCGTTTTTCAGACTTTTGAGATTAGCTTGGTTTGGCGACCCTCGCAGGCTAATCAGGGGATCAGAGGGGGTCAGTTGGCGGAGCCAGTGTTAGGATTCTATTCTGGAGGTTTAGATTATCAGGTCTACTCTTCGTTCGGGTCAATTTGGTCAACTTACTATTTTTAGTAAGTGGTATTTTTGGGTATGGCCAGATTTAGCAAGGCGTCTGCACAGGGTGTCAGATGTTTCAGGACCGAGTTTCAAGGAATCTCTAGTTTGAGGGACTTACTATTTATAGTAAGTCTATTTTTGGCAGTTGGCTATTTTTTGTAGTTGGTTATTACTTATTTCTGGCAGGGCAGTTGAAGTTTGAGGCTCTGATGTCAGAAATGTGTTTGTTGCAGTCAGTGGGCTTCAGTGGCTTTTTATTTTAAAGTTATCGTCATTAAATTAAATTATTTTAATTTAATAACTTTATTACTTTATAACTTTAATGTTATAAAATGAAGTTGTGATTAAAAAGCCTTTTAAGTGAAAAAAGTGAAATTGAAGCTTTTTTCAAAAAAGCTATATATTCAATTCGAAAAAGCACTTTCATCGTTGATTGTTGATTTCATAAAATTTATGAAGCTTCTTGGCTGTGAGAAATGGCTAGGGTTTGAGGACTGATTCCTCTCTGTGGCAATTTGAATCACAAAATGACGATGAATTTTGCAAACTGAATACTGAAATTTCGTTCTGATTCTGTGGACGTCATTCTTGGTGCTGAAGTATACCAACTGTGTGAAGATTTAAGGAATTACATTTGGTTATAAGTTATCATATATTTTGGAGATTGAAATTTCTTTTGCTTAATCTTTAGAGGCTGTCATACTATACTGAAGGAGAGCCGTATGGATTAGTGTTGGGATTGTACCTTGTCTGAGGGTTGTGGATTTATCTTTGAGGCTTGCATCATGGTTAATAGCAGCTAATGTTCTCTATGTCTTGCGTCTTCAACTGCTAGTGTTTTCTGTTGGCTATGAATACATTTGGAAGGCTACATGAGGAGCCAAGGAAGATTGCATTTGGCATTACCTCCATCCTTTCTACGTGAGGGTTTATTTTCAAAGTCAAACAAGGCTAACGTCAACATTTCCAGGCTGAGGATTCATTGGTATGTTGCGATTTAGTATTTACATCTACAGCGAGCCACGTTTTCTAAAGTTCATATTTTCTGCATTGTATTCTTGTTTTTGGTTAATGTCAAATGTGTATGTAGGGTATGTAGATATGAAGCACAATTCAGTGGATATCCAGAAGTTAATAAAATTATTATTATCTGCTCATGATGAGGAAATACTATGGAACTTTATCTATGATTATTAAATTGGAAATTGCATATAAATCATAAATCTCTGGATCTCTGTATAATTGCAATTAAATTGGAGATAGAAGTCAGATTGTTTTTAAGAGCCAGGCAGGCTCTTTACAGTGGTATCAGAGCATTTTTCCTGCCATCCCGTGGGGTTTGGATTCATTTATATTCTAAAATTATTTAAAAGTGATCAGCACTTCCACTTTCCCTAGCTATGGATAAATACAAGAGGCCCAGTTCTAGAAGTCGTCGTAACAGTATGGGAAAGAGAGAGGAACTAAATGCCTTAGTGGAACGTATGGAAAGACTTAGGCTTTATCAGCAAAGATTGGCGGAGAGTTTGTTGGATCCAGTGACAGTTTACAAGGTAGCGAGGTATATGGTTTCTGCCTTTAGAAGGCCGACATCTAGATTGCAGAGAAGAAAGCTTGAGTTTTCCCCGACAGGTGCCCATGATGCAGATGTGCCTATAGTTGGTACGGCACCTGATTGTCCTATCCGCAATGCTGATGATGGATTTATTTCACAGGAGTATGTGGATGTTCCATTACCATTGGTTGACAGCAGCGCTGAGCATCAACAGGTTGAGGCTCCCAGAGTAGTCGCTACGGATTGTACAGAGACGGCTGATGTTGTATTTATCACTGAGTGTTCAGACTCTTCCGTGGAGGGAGTTATTATTGGAGATTTTTATGTCAGTTGTAGTACTGTTGCTCCAGTTCAGAAGGCAGTTGCTTCCTCAAATGGGACCGAGGCATGTACGGAGTCTCCCAGTGGTGATGTTAGTGATCTGGGCATTACAGCGAAGTCAGCTGATGATAGTTCGTGCTTCAGCATTATTGGTGCACAGCCTGACGTTGAGTCATGTGTGCAAAGTCAGGTGTCAGTAGTGGAGATTTCAACAGGAGATGTGGAAGCTGATAGTATAAACACATCTAATGACACTTTTGAGGATGTTGTGAGCTGCATTGGGGATGACACCCCTGGTGAGATGTTGGGTGATGACTACGAATAGTGTATGAGCTCTGACAACTCAGGAGTTCATGATAGCAGTCACAGTGTGGGATCAGTATAGGAGACAGTGGTCTTTTCTTGTGTTGACGATGTGTGCATGGAGCTATCTCGTAATGACACTCATGATGGGAGTGCTACAATTGAGTTGGGTGACATAGGTTCATGCCACAGTATAGTTGATTCACTTGACGACATTGAGTCGTGTATGCAGCCAGAGTTAGTAGAGGAGATGTGGATAGACGATGTGGACACTAACATCACAGATATTACCGATGTTGAGAACAAGGATGATGAGTGCTGTAGTGTTTCTGGATTTCTATATTTAACTTTGGGTGTAGATTCAACGTCGTTGTCATACGATGGTGATGGGTTCCAGGATTCTTGGTTACAGGGACTCATAGATGAGGATAGGGAAGCTAATGAGTGGCAGGAGTTTGTTACAGCCAGGGCTTCCACTTTTAGAGAGGGGGTTACTTCTTCAGTGACTCATGAGGATGATTCGTCCGGCAGCAGGACATGTTTGATTTATCAGACCTTGGGAGAGGTCTCTGAGTTGTTATTGAGTGAGGATGGATCCCAAGATCTGGATTGTCAGGCGGTTGTAGAGGACGGGGTAGCAGGAGATGGTGTTGAGTTGGATTCAGCAGCAGCTTCCTCAGAATTAGATGAGGACGAGTCCGATGCCTGTACTTAGTTTGTAGATGTGTACTCGGATGAAAGTACACAAAGATACGGTGATCTTGAGGGGAGTTTGTTGGATGCAGCTTCCTCTCATAGTGTGGATAACACAGTTGAGGTTGTTCATAGGAGGCTCGTTGTGCAGAGTCATGTGACTAGCCAGTTGCAAGTTAATAAGAGAGATATTACTTCTACTCTCGAGCATTTTGATGCCACTCGTCAGTTGTTGGCTATTAACGGTTGGGGTGCTCCTATGACAGATGATCACAGTGGTGGTTACCTTTCTTTGACAGAGGTTCATTCCTTGCGGGAGGCTGTCAGGATTTTGAGACAGAACTATTTATAGTTGGTAGCCGACCAAGATCAACTAGTTGAGTGGGGGAGTACGGCATATGAGGCATTGATGGACAGACAAGAGGAGGTGAGTGAGCTTACTCAAGAGCTCACAGCGACTTCTGAGGCTTTATAGGGCACTCAACGAACTCTTGAGGAGTCACAGATCCAATTAGAGGAGGTGACCGTGGAGTTGGAGCATGTACAGTCCACACCAGCCCCAGATCCAGTTCGATTGCACATTGAGGTGGTTGGTGGTGAGTTTGCTTCTACGGTTGGGGATGCGCAACATGATGATGTGGTAGACACATCTATTCAGGATATGGGTGTACCAGTTATGGATGAGGTAGGAGTACCAGGGGAATCAAGCTCTCAGGTTGAATTGCTTCCTTTTGCTAGAAGTGAATCTATTGCTTCATCTCATTTAGTTGATAGCATGGGACAGTTGGCTGTGCCGCATTTTCAGAGAGCTCAGCTGTGGGTTGCAGGGATGCAAGTTCACATTTCCACGTATAATTTCTACTGCACCAAGTCATTCATGGAGCATTTACTTGAGAGTGGAGATGTGCAAGATGGTTCATACAGAGTGTCTGAGGGTACTCTTATCCGCAATTCTTGTGCTATTCGGAGGTTGGTGGGAAAGATTGTAGAGACTCTATCTACTATGCTTCCCCACAAGGATTTCGAGGTTGGGTTAGCTGAGAGGGTTGTTCAGGATCCTACCCAGCCTATAGTTAGGCGGAGTCAAAGATTGGAGCCATCTCATGATTACCAGTTTGGTGATGATGAGTTGTTGACGAGAATTGGGGCTACCTACCGACATTAACTAGTGACTCAAGGGAAGATGAGCAAAGGACGAATAAGTGAATGAAGGATCAGACACCTAAAAGTCGGATATGAACAAAACATTTGATGTACTAAGATATGATATAGCTTCATAAAAGAGTTTTCTCATTTGCTTGTCCTTATCCTTCGATATCACATTCCTTTGTTTATCTTCTTCAATGCAATTATATTCAATACATGATGTATCTTCTGATTCATTGTCATTGGAAATGTTACCCTTCTCATCCACAATCATTGATTTGCTTGTGGATGTCATGTACTTTTCAATAGGTGAAGGAGAATTTTGTGAAGAGCACACGATTATACTGAGAGGGGGGGGGTGAATCAGTATAATAACAATTTTAACTTTAAAAACTTTATTCAAAGATAACTTTAAATTCTCAAACAAACAATTATACACATGAACACAAATTTTACGTGGAAACCCAATATGGGAGAAAACCACAAAATAATTTGCTTTTATATAATATTGTTCTTTTACAATGTTTTGTAGGCACCAACCTACTAGAGGCTCCAACCTCTAAATTTATGAGCACCAACTCACTGGAAGCACCAACTCCCACACTTCGCAGGCACCGACCTACTGGAAGCACCAACTCCCCCTGTCCGGATTCTGAGCACCAACTCCTCCTGTCCGGATTCTGAGCACCAACTCACTGTTGACAAATTTCTTCCACCTTGGCAATGTTGCTTTATTCAACTGATGATGGACATAATCTGCTCTCTCTAAGTCAGCCAATAGCTTTTCTCTTATTTTCAAAAATATGCCTTTATGACTGTATATTCATAATATATATGTCAGATAAAAATCTGAATATATAAGTATTTAACTTTTCTATCTTTCTATTCCCACTGCTCTTCTTTCTTTTCTTTTACATGCTGACTTATTTTTCTTTTCAAATAAATGGTACTGAATATTTATAGATAATTTTTGAAGATGAAACAATATGTCTTTTAAAAAGACATGACTTTTTAAATAAAAAGGTGTCTCCTTATTATATTATTATTAACTTAATAAATAAGTTAATTACCTTTTTTAAAAAGAAACTTTTGATTGCCGCACTCATATTATATATAAAAAAACTTTTGACGGCAAGTCCTATTCAAACTTTGATTAATATTGTTTAACTTTATTAACCGCTGCAAACCTTCGATATCTCTGTCTTGGATAATATCTATATTGATCGCTGTACACACCTTTGATAAACTTCGATAATTAATATATTTGTTTTCATCCTGCGGCATATGGCGTCCTTTATATAATGTTCGGTATCAACCTTCACGTTAACTGTTCGTTGTTTTTATGATCATTTGTCATATGCTCAAGAGTACCCTTCGAGCACTGCAGTGTGTACCCATTTAATAAGGACTGTGCGGTTTGTGTACGCAAGGGTCAATGCTTTTCGTATTATATTTTCCTTTGTAATGTTTGCTGCTCGACCCGTTGTCCCTTTTTTTTTGGACCGCCGAGTATCTCTTACGTGATGTGTCTTCGAAAGTATATACTTTGATATTATGTCTTTGATAGTATATATGCCGCCTTCCATACTCTGTAAATAATGTCTTCAATATTACGTCTACAATATATGAACGCTGTTGATTCATCTTAGCCGTCAATCTTTAATATATATACGATCGCTGTTGTATTTGTAATTCTTAAAGTCTTCTATAATTCATTAGTCCGATGCTGTATATATACTATCGCTGCCATGTATATAATTCATCTGATGTAGTCTGAGTATAGATAATGTCTTATATATCGTATCACATATACACATGTATGAATACTTCTTGTCTTCTTGATATTTGTCTCGATAATCATCTAGATGTTGTTTATCTTCTTTATCTGTTCCAATCGATTGCTGTTGTTCATGTATAAACTGCCACCTCTGTTTTGAATATATCATAATCATCTACAAGATGATAAACTGCCGCCTCTTCAAGGTTCTGCTGCTAGAAATGATTATTTTTATCTGAATCTGTTTCTTGGACACTAGACTGTAGAACTTCATCCCTGAGTTTCAATCCTTCTTTCAAATACTTTGTCATTTGGAGCACGTTGAATCTCTGCATGATATTAGTGTCTCTATTGTAATCACCCTTATTGCACTGTTATAAGGAGTTTCTAACGCTCCTTACTGCTTCATGTGTTTAGCATATCTTGAGACTGATATGTGCTGTAATATTCATATTTGTTAATGTCATTTATTATATCAATGTTGGTTATGTATACAATCTTCATCTTTTGACATCAATGACAATTTTCCATCATTTTGAACACTATTCTGATTTGTAGATCATTAGATAAGTTATCCTCAATACACAATTTTGAGATGGAATAAGGCAAATCTCATAATCCTCATGAGTCATTTCATCAGTAATTGAAGAAGCATATGAAATAGAGTTATCTCTTTATTTTTAGAGATGTTGGAGAACATATTCTTGTTGTCTTTCTTGAATGTTGGCATGCGATCACAGGCAGTTGTTAGCTCCTTATTAGCATGTTCTTTAATTGTGAATTTTGGATAGGTGATTGATTTTTCCTTCAGTTTCTCCTATCTGAATAGCCCTTTTCTAACTTCTTGTTTTTCCTCTGTGTAAGTCTTCTCTATGATTTCTATTTCCTTTAGGAAGCAACTTCATCCTCATCTCTATGCAGTGTTTTAGAGGCATATCATGTTGTAATCCTACATCTATAGAATCTTGTCAAAGTTGATCTTGTAGATCAACCAATGTGGGTTCATTGCCTTCTCAATGTTCTACTGTAGATGAGAATGTTGGTATTATTGGCCTCAAACTTGCTGTAGGTATATGCCTTTTTGGAGTTTGATTGATGGATTGATTTCCATTTCCTACATTGCCTCCTTTGTTGCCATTACAGTTGTTATTATTGTTTACTTATGTTAGCATGTCCAGCAATTGTGCCAGTCTCTTTTGAGTGTTTCTATGTTCTGCCATGGATTGACTTGTTTTATCATTGGGTCCGTTCCAATTCTAACACCAACCCTTGAATTGTCCTTATCTTCTGCTCATATGAAATGTGTCCCCTTCGTCTAGCAGATTCATTAGCTTTGATACCATTGTAATGTCCTCTTATGTAATCTCTAATTCAATTCCAAGAGACTTATTTCTAATTAAATACTTTACTTATAAAACAAAATACAATATCTTGATTCTTTGCAAGACTTATATCGATGATACCACTAATATAATAATGATAATCTTTCAACTCAATCAATTATCTTTCTGAGCGGCTATATATTTGAAGTACTTTAATCGATATACTCTAACTTGAAGAATCTTAAAACGATATTCAAGCATTATGTCTATACAATGGTTATCTCTGATACGGATACTATACTCCTATCTGCAATGCAAAAGCTTGTCGCTTTGAGGTTATGGATTTAATCCTGCTGTCTCAGATATAGCTGTGTAGATTATGCAATTGATCTTCTCCTTATCGCTTATGGCAAAGATACAATAATTGCTGTTCTTGACAATACTTCAGAAGTATTCAATGATACTGTGGTTCGGTCTGATCAGACCTCCCACTTTCTAAGAATTGCTTGTCTGATATACTGATCCAAATGGCAATGCTTCTTGGTGCTGTTTCTGATTGATGTCTTTTAAATTTTAATATATGCAACTGATTGCCTTAGAAGGCTACTGCTCTACAAGAGCGATCTAAATATGGATGAAAATAACAAATAGAAATAATCGACGATGATGTGAAATTATTATCGGTCCGTTTAATCTCTTCACCACACCCTCTGACTGAATAACTAATCTGTTTAGACATAACTAATGAATTAACCATTCTTAACAAAGCAATTTGTAATCTGTTTCCTTGCTGATCGGAACTAATTGTCAAGGTGATGATGATAAATGGCCAGTGAGTCGAAACTTTTTATGTGCAGCAATTATTATAATCACTCTTTCTTAGATATTAATTACTGTCATTTATGAGGTGTCATTTATGGCTTATTTTGAGCCGATGCCGCCTCCTATTATTTGACAAGAAAATCTTCCATATGCTCACCGATGTCTCTGATATCTCTCATATAATTGATTCCAAGCTCAAATATGATCGTACCTCAAAACACTGTTATTGCTGTGTTGCTAAAACAGATCACTGTATAACCTAATGGCATAGTGATTGCTGTACCTTCTGATAAATGAATCCATAACTGAGCCATACTTCTTGAACAGGTATATATGACAATCGCTTCTCAAATCAATATTTTGTCTTCCTTCATAAAGTCACTGCTGTATACAATATTGTTGTCAATGTTAACTGAATTAGATGAGGAGATCACACCTTGGATGGAAATCATTAAATATTTTGCCACCCTATGACTGACTAGGTGGAGATTTTAACTGGATAAGCCACTTCTAAAGTGTCTCACAGTGAGTTTTATGCACTTAACACAACTGAGAAGAGTTTACTAATGGCATAGCAATTTAAAACATGCACTAGAGAAGAATCCTAATGGCTTTGCCCTTCATTTTCTGTGCTTATTTCTGATTCCATTTCACTTTTAAGAGCTGGAAAGAAATCACTTAACCTTTTGCCACTTTTTAACCTCAAAAAATATGGAAATTACAACCATAGCACACACCAAGCGCCTTTGAGCGACGTTTTTTATCACTCCTGGCAGAGATTAATAACACTTTTACAAACTTTTGATTAGGAACACGTCACTAAGGGTTTGGCCCCCACATTTGTGCACATAATTAAAAGTGCTAGGCAAAATTTACTAACACAATTATCCTATTTTCACATCTAGCCAGAAAAACAATGGGACAAAGCCACTCAAAAGGCATGCTCAAATCTGTTCAGGTGGAAATTTGAACTGTTTTAGCCTATTTTCATGCTAATGCAGAGCTTACATATGGCTGAGCCACCCTACGCACTTGCTAATTAACTTCCACTTTTCCCTAGTCTGGCAAGATTTGCCAATGGATAGAGCATCTTTATTGTGTTTTAAAGCAGAGAATTCTATTACGATGCCAACTTTTCAATACTAGGGAAAAAAACTCAAAATCTAAGCCCCAATATTATACCATTGATAGTGACTATTATACCATTGATAGTGACTTTAGGTGGCTTAGTCACATTTAAAATTTACCCAGAGAGGTCTGCCATCTTCTGCACTTTAGATTTCTGCCACGCATGCCTGATTTATCACCTTCATCAACTGATCCACTATATCGTTCAATTCATATTTTACTATTTTGCTGTTCTGCTATCTGCTGCAGGATCAAGATAAAAGGATATGATTTGACCTAATGTACATATTTTGTTATTCAAATCAAATCAAGTCAGCCCTATTTTATTCTTAAAAAATTTCATAGGGTTTCCAACAACAGTGACCTTGTTTGACATGTTTGAAATAAATTCTTTCTCAATTGCTCCACGTGTTAGCTTAAAACCCAACATGACAACATTAACAGCTACTAGCAACAAGTACATCAAAACAACTTTTAAACAATAAACAAGAAGTTCATGTTTAGGAATTGACTCGTGAACAAGAAATAAGTGACTTGTGGTTTACAACTTGTCACAACATGAATTTCATATAGTACAACATATAGTTTGATTAGATAGTAGAAATTTGCTTTCAGTATTTTTATATTTATGTTTTGATACATAATCAGACTTTTGATTATCAGTAAAGTTGTGTTTCATTTTCTTTTCCACTCTGTAGCTTCTTTAAACACCTTGGTTCTACAAGCAAAGAATTGTCAGTTATATCATGGATTGCTACAGTGTAGGCAAGTTGTGAGCTTCTGGATTCAAAGATTTCTATATTTGTTGTTAACTTGTTACAATTTGCTAATGTTGTCCTCTCATAATTTAGCTATCAAGAGACAGGTTATCATACTTTTGAATATCAGATAGAAATCATTACAGTTTTAGAAACAGCAAAATTGTAGCATAAAACTCATATTTTATGGTATGCAGACATGTAAGATTGATAACGGATAGGCAAAGTAGTCTGATTATTTTTCTTTCCCTCTGATATCCCTTCAATCTCATATTTTCCATCCTAGTACCCAGAGAACCTATCACTAGATGAGATATCCCAAAATGTCAAGCACAGATCAATAACACTTCCAACGAGAAGAAAGCCATAATTCAAAATATATGAAAATTATACAAAAGTAAAATTTGATAGCAATTAATCTATGAATGCCATAGACAGACTATTTCCCATGACAAATCCATTAAAAATAAAAATCCAACTTCAACTTTTATTTAATCATTAAATAAGTTAAGCTATTTACCCTCAGCTTCAATTTCCTCTGTCATAGGAGGGAGCCTTGATATATATGTCAACATGGGCAGTACAAATGCAGCAGTCTTTCCCGATCCTGTTAATGAAAAGAAAACTAACACTTTCAGACCAGCTTCTGAAATGCAATGTCGATTTCATACTTCAAATATTCAAAAGCAAGAAAAAAGTGATACAAGTCCCACAGCAAAAAAAATAAGTTCTGAAAAAGTCAGATCTTTTCTCTGCAACTTCCTTATGCCTTGTCCTATTTTAAGCTGTAGGAATTTACTATGATGTTTTGGGGATACTTCGCTACTCTTATCAACCATGTATTTTCTTAAGAGAGAACAGCCTTGTATCTCAGTAAATAGTGATGTAAATCATAATTGCTTACTCAAATTCTTTCAAATATAAACCTTCTTTATCCCATTCGTCAAATTATTAGAGCTTGGACCTGCTCATGGGCTACTTTGTTTCTCATCAATCATAGAAAGCATTAGAAATGCTCACTTCTACGATTTGAATCATGTGCTGCAAGAAGATATCAACTCAATCTTTTAAGAGCAGTTAAACTTAATATCCCTATCCTAATGTATCAGTTTCTTTCAAGTACCAGTTCCAAGGACAATGCCAGGGCAGCTATCAGCAGTCAAAGCAATTTTTGTGGGAAGAGATGTCACAAAAGTTCCAGATCCACTAAACGTGAGAAGAGATGTCAGAAGAGTTCCAGATCCACTAAACTCATGCCAAAAAATGTCAGAAGGTTCATGTTAAGAACCCCTGCATATTCAGCCATTGAGAATGAAAATATGCTGGAGACTATAATGAGAACAAGCCAAGATAGATCAGAACAATTCAACAATAGTATATCACAGTTCAAGATGTAAAGAATATTCTCAATGCCAAATGAGAAGATAGCAGGGGCCACTATAATATAATTCATTAAAGACAGTTTACAACTGCTTAGGCAGGGAATCTTCTGGCAAATATATGTTGATAATTCAACAAAAATTTGAAATGACAATGAGATACCATTGCCTCACCAATCAGAAAACTTTCCACGGGATAAGGAAGTACCATCTTTGACAGAGGTCAGTGACTACATTTGACATGATCAACCAATAGGAACTGACATGAAATGCAATTGCTATATCTCAAGCAAAGCAAACACAATTATCACAAATAAGCCAGTCAGATGAGCAATGATGAATTGCAAAATATAATTCTTATTAAGGGCATCAAAGTTGTGATAACATGCATGCCAGATATCCAACATAATTTACTGAAAACCAGAGAGAGAAAAAACAAAAAAAACTCAAAAATGGAAGACCTCTCATCAAGGGAATCAAAGATATGATAACCTGGGGGCCATGTACAAGCAAGAAATGTTCAAATAAAAACATGATGATATTAGCAGGCAAGTGCCAAGACAATTAATCTGGTGAAGAATTTGGTCAAAAGAAGGAAAGGTTAGTTGGCACCCATCCCTGTTTCTACAAATTTTTGGGTAATTGTACTTCATGTAGTGTGTTGGCTTGCCAACATCTCTCACATTTCTACACCTTCCTAAATGTGTCCATTATCATGATTCTAAAACCAGTCCTTAGTGCTCCTAATATTCTATTTATTCTTAGCTCTCCTAAACTCATATGAAGGAAGCGTAACATCCTTGGAGGTGACATGTATACCATTCTCATATTCTAGCCACCATTTGGTAAGTGAGAAACCTTGTCGCCCTTTGAAGTCAATATAGTAAGGAAGTTGAATCCTTAAAAAAACAAGATATTACACAGATAATAGGGACATGGGAATAAATTGGACTGTTCCTGTTCAAAGAAGAGTTTGAGAGAACGCTGTCGTTAATTATTGATATGCACAGTAAAAATAGGCATAGGGAATAGAAACATGCTTAAATAAAAAAGGTTGCATAATTGATTAAGAGTTGAACATCTTCCAGAATGTGCCACCACCACTTTCCAGCATGTTTTATACTTCATAAATGACAGCGATAATACTTGAGGTGCCTATAAAGGGATGTGGAAGTGAAATCAGCATAAAATGCTTTGAAGATATGGAAGCTATTGGAAGACTAAATTGGTCCGGTATCTTCCACCTTTCTGGCATCAACAATTACCAGGTATTTGCATAATTGTATTCCATTTGTATGTTAAGTGTTTAACAGAATGTGTAATTCAGTTGTGCAGCAAACACAGTGATAATTTATGAATATCATAGTTACCAGGAGACCTGTCTCCTACACCCTAAGACGCATATCCAAGACCTCCAGTACCGGAGACATGTCTCCAGGTACCAGAGACGTCCCCGAAAATGTCCCGATGCACGAGTTCTTCTAGTTGCTGTCTCCAGAGTCCCCCGACCAACAATTGATGTCTCCCACCAAAAACATAGGGCATAAGGTGTTATAAAAACTCTTAGATCTTATCCTCTATCACCACCCTTGCAAAAATCATCATTACTTATTTGTTAGTAATGATAATGATAGCCACTATAGTCTTCTGATCAATTTGCTCAATTGCCTCTCTAAAAAGACTCGTCAATGATGTACAATTATTCACTTTTCTTGTAGTGTCAAGATTTAGTAACAACTGTTCTTTTAAAGAGATTACCAGAATGGTAATAAGAGATCTTTGTGTAACATCAATTCCACTGTTGGAAATAATGGAAGTCACTGAGTATATCCAGCCTTCTCAAATATCTTATAGGGACAAATCCATGCAAACCTTCTCCACTATCAAAAGAATAAGGCAAAATTTCTCATTATCACACATCTCATATCCTTTGGCATGTGTATCAGCATCAAACTATCACTATTTTTGAATTTCAATATGTAATGATAATCTAATATGAAATATATATTGTGAGTTTTGAACTCTTTCACTCTTCAACACAATGACTTTTGTGTATCTAACCTTAAAAGTTAATGTTAAACTTTACCGCTGTTCTTGTTTTCAAAGTTCTATGTCATGATATTTTCTAGAAATTATTAAATTATATTAAACAAAAATTGACATCTCCAAATACCCGTCTTCTATTTTTTATCATGAGTCGTACCAATACCGGTACCCGTCTCCAAAGTCTCCAAGTACCCTCGTCTTCTAGTAACCTTGATGAAAATGAAAATCAATGGAGAACATTTGCAAACTGTTCATTAAATAGCTCATATGTCTTAAACTATATAGTCATCTGCTTGTGAAAATTTTCATTTTTTAATAGAGAATGGCAGCTATTCATAAACATCAGCTCAAATATATTTGAAAGTTTTCACTTTCTGCCATGTGCTGATGAAATACCTATGAACTAAAGTCGAGAAAATTGCAAGAAAACAAAAAAAAGTCCTCAGTGAGGACTTTAGAGAGCTCAAGGAATTTTATCAAGCTTCCCTTATGCACGAGATCTGTTTCCATGGATGGTGTGAATGTTTTACTATACAGATGTTTGTCTTGCTAATACCAAGACCTTTTAGTGCCAATGGAAACTTATCACTGTCCAAGCAGCATTGCTTTACCAATTGGCTGCCATGCCAGTATTTGGGCATATAATTTTCAGTTAAACAAAGGTTTATAATTATATCCTTTTAGGAGGCTTTCTCCTGCATAAACAGGTTGGGACACGGCATATTTGTGCTAGAATCGAGCATGACCAACACAATGTGTTTACAGTGTGTAGATGCTGATGGGGATAGACTCTGTGTTGTCTGTCACTAGCAAACAGACCTGTGGACTTTTGTTATCTGTCAAGGAAAGAAGGGAATTTACTTCCAAACCACTGTCATGCATATCCAAACCCTAGGAGGTTCACATGTGCATTAACAGTGTAGGAATTTTTACAAGAGATGAAGGAAAAAGAGTTGTAAATGTGGAAGGAAGGTATCGTGTGCCTGCTGACTGCCAACAGTGGTAGACCACACAATAGACCTAGGGTTTGTGTAAATAGGATCTTAAAACAAACATCAAGAGTCAAACTCCTGCTGTTGACATGCTTGTAAGATTAAAAAGTGATGAAATTAGTGAAGTGGAAGATCATAGATCTTAATAAATGTTACAACCCTCTCTCGTTAAACAATTGCTATCTTGCTTTCTTGCACTTATCTTGCACAGTGATGTTTGATATGAATGAATGTATGGTTGTGTGGACAGAATAGATAATGCTTTTAGTTACGATGCAATGAAGGTATACATGACATGAAAATTGAAAATGCAACAGGTATTTTGATATATATGAATGACGGGGATGGTATATGATTAGTCTAACTACATGTGTGACTCTAAGTGGAAACAGGAGACTCACCAACCTCCAGGAGGAGAGGGAGAGTATCATTGGGGAGAGAGATGCAGACATATGAAGAGGTCAAAATCGCCATCCATGCCAAATTCATGCCTTTGAGATAAGTTGACCTAGTAAGTGTTTGTTGTTGCTGGTCTAGTGTCCAGTGGGTAGTGTCAGTGTCGTAGTGTATCTAGTGCCTAGACCTTGAGTTGACCATGTAGTCTTGTTCGGATTGTCACCACCTAGTAAACAACATCTTTTAATCTTCTTTGTAAATCACCATGTTATTATTCTTTGGCTTATAACATCAATACAAATACGGATAGGAGAGATACGTACACATGTATATACATATGTTTACCTATATAAATGCTATTTAGATGCAAGCAAATGTGTATACGTATATACATATTTCAATAAATAACGTAATATTATTGATGTTATAAGAAAAGTAATAATTTAAATTCAAATTATTAAAAATTTATAGTATATATATTATTTTAATATTAAGAAATCAAAATTTAATTTTTAATGTTTGTTCTCGGTATTATTAATATCAACCTTTCTGATGAGGTCGACCTTTTCTAATCTCCGTATCTCTTAAACTATAGTCTTATAACAAAAAACCCAAGGTTGGAGAGCTCAATAAAAGTGCCAAAACAAGTGGTTTTCGATGCTCATATTGAAACATTCCAATGCTATTAATCGCAGGTGGCATGAAATTAGCACTGCCAACATAAGCTTGTTCAAAGCAATATCAATATAGTCATCTTAATATCATATGATCTTCAGTTCATTCAATTCAATAAAGCTTAAGCTTAAGTGATGCAATGAAATATTTTCATTAATATTTATTGGGAAAAAATATTTTGGTTATAACTCTGCCATCTTAATTGAGTGGGATATTATAGTACCGCTGGCAACTGTTTCTTGATATGGGTTATTGGGGTTTCTTTTGAAGTCTAGTATTTTAAGGAAATAAAGAACAAACTCTCATGATCATTATCACCACCCGGTCTGGGAAGAGAGCACAAGATATTATGGTAAAATAATGAATGTGTTATTATACAATGATCATGAATGGTCTTTATATACAAGATACAAGAGAATGTTTCTATAACGAACAGGAGAGAGGAAATAGAAACATTCTTGTTGGTGCTAGAGCACCTAAGACTTTGGCTCGAAGTCTTACCTAATTTTTGGCTTGTACTAACCTTGGCCAGGTCAGAGATAGATTTAGAACTCTAGTAAGAATCTAGGGTGTGGATCTAAGAGGTCTAGGTTAGACTTAATCTAATCTACAAGTGTTTTGAGTTAAGGCTTGGTTGTGTTACTTCTAAGTCTCTTTTAGTCTTGGTATTGAAATTGGGCAAAATGAAATTTACCGGGTAACATCTTTGTCGGTGTTGAAAGTCCTCTTACAAGGCGACTCCTAACAGGGTCAAGATCCTAACAAGTCTTCTACCAAATCCCTTAACCGGGTAGCACTCTTACCAGTGCTTTGTAAGCCTCTAACAGGGCACCTTTATTAATGCAATAGTAAAGTTGTGGGTTCTGTCTCACCGTGGTTTTCTCCTTCTAACCGAGAGTTTCCACGTATATATGTTGTGTTCACCTGTGCATTTCAATTTATGTTTAAGAGTGTTGTTATATTATTTTAATTCTACAAGAATATATAAGGATAAATTGAAGTAGAAATTGTATTTACTGATTCACCCCCCCCCCCCCGCTCCCCTCTCAGTAACCGGTTAGAATTAACACTTTTCATGCAATTGCATCTCTAGAATCCAATTTGCATGTAAAAAGAAGCTAAGACTTGTTAAAAATATGTTATTGCATATATGCAATCCCTCCTCTAGAGTGTGTTTTGCATTTGGAGTGAAAAATAAAACATGTCTTTGCACTTCTAGAGTGCGATTTGCTTGTAAAGGCACAACTTAAGTCAAAACTCAAATAGATGCAAGTTTTAAAATACATATAATTGCACTTGGAGAGTGTGATTTACATGTAAAAGGCTTCTTCTTTCAAACAAAACACATGCAAACACTTATCTAGAGTACGATTTGCATCTTTCAAGTCTTTTACATGTAAAAATGTGACATGCACGTGCACTTCTAGACTGCGATATGGCTGGGAGACTTCTAAGTCAAATACATGCAACATAAAAAATGTTGTTACATCTCTAGAGTCCATTTTTTACCAAGGGCATCATATACATACCCAAACGTGACATGTAAATGCATCCTTAGAGTGGGACTTGGCTGGGAGGCTCATCAAAAGTGTTTTACATGCCAAAATAACATATGCATATGCGCCTTGAGAGTGAGTTTTGGCTGAGAGTTTGTTTCTAAGTAAAAAACATGAGAAAATAACACATGTTTTTGCACCCCAAGACCCCGATTTGGCTGGGAAATTCTTTCCAACTGTTTTACATGCCAAAATATTACATGTCTTTGCATCATTACAGTGCGATTTACAATAAGGGCATCATTCCATGCCAAAACATGACATGTTATAGCATTGGGAGGCTGTGTTTTTTCTTGGAGATATTACCCAAGCCATTTACCCTCAAAAATAACTTTTGTTATTGCATCTTGACAGTGCGACTTGGCTGGAAGTCTTCATTCAAGCTAAAAACACTCAAAAAAATTGCATGTAAGCACATTGGGAGGCTGCGTATTTGCTTGGACTCTTATTACAAGGCTTTTGTTTGCAAAATAAACCATGTATGTGCATTGAAAGAGTCCGATTTTCCTCCATATGCTTGTTTCATTCTTCCAAGAGCAAGTTTTGTGCATTCTTATCCCAAAACGCTTCATGTAAGGGCATCATTTGAATGCATTTTTCACCAAAAACGCACAGCAAGCTTGTTCTTAGTAAAACATTTTGCATTGGAAGGTTTTTGAAAGTTGTTTTTGATCAAATGCATGTAAAAACGTGGCATGTTATTGCATCTTGAGATCATTCTTTGCAATTTGGAATTGGTCAAAATCTTCTAAGTTGTTAGATGCAAATACACTTCAAGAGTCCGATTTTGGAAAAGACAAATTCGTTTCAACTTCTCCTTCTTCCATTTTTGGCTCATTGAGCTCCAAGTAAATGTATTACATTTTGCTTATGTTTTTCACTTATTTTCCTACATTGTTGCATTTTATGGCTCATTTGTATCCATTTGTTCAAATACAGCCTATGTATTTTGCATTTTTATGTTTAAATAAGTTGAAGTCTTCCCTTTGCCAATGCTTAAAAATCATCCTACACTCAAAAACGAAATTGCATGAGAAGATTAGTTTCAAGTTTGACATGTTTGAATCAATAGCAAGAGGTATGTTGCTTTTTGTTTTTCTTCTTGTTTGCTTGCATGTTTGTTGTTTGTTTTTGAAGAAAGTTGAAATCATTCCCTCAAGAATGCAAGTGCATACATTCATGCCAATTCATCCTTCATTCTGCAACACATGTGATTGGATCTCCCAAACTCGTTACATGTGAAAAGATGTCATTCTCTAACACATGCAATCACCTCTCAAAAATCTGATTTTGTAAAAGGTCACTGTTTTAAATACCAAAATTATCATTTATACATATCAATGTGCTTCCAACTTGCATTCTTGTCCATACAAACAAAGCCCCAAATGCAATCCATCTCTATAAGTTCGATTTTGCCTATTTTTTCCCACATACATGTGCTATTTGTTTCACTTCCAGCCAACACATGTGTTCTATGAGTATCTAATCAATACTCCGAGCACCTTGTTCTTCATAGATCTATCATTGCAAACCAAAACCTCACCCTCTCATGGACCTAATCCCCAGATGATGTATCTACCCTTTGGAGTTTCCATTTGCAACACAGGATATGTCAGCACCATCAAAAGTCAAAGAAAAGATGAAATATCAATATGACAAAGACTTGGCTCATACCACAACCTCACTTGTTTCATCAACTATTGATCAAATCTCAGATACAGAGATTGAGTATGTTGACATGATCAATTTCTTGCAAAGGCTCGACAAAATCCAGGCAATGGAAAAGCTTTTGCAAAGCTACAAGGGGATCTAGAAAGCTGTCAAACAGTAGAAGTGGACATCACCAGCAATCTTAGACAAATAGGGTGCAAAGTTCTTACCAGAGATGATAACCTCTTCACTGAAGAGGAAATGACTATAGAATATGACTATAGAATACACAGACAGAGTTAATGCTAATTTTGACTCTAAAGAATCTGGAGTGCATATGATGAACAAATTTGTTGCATATAAATTTGTGGCAAAACACTTAAGGGATTATCTTGTTGATGATTACAAAGTTGTGAAATCAGCATGTACGAATGCAATCAGAATTGAAGCCATTTCAGAGACCATGAAGATTCATGATTGTATTGCCAAATATAAGGCCTTCCTTGATAATTTCAAGGATTGATTCACTTTTCTTCATCTTTCTGTTTTAGTTTTCATGCTTTGTAGATTGGAGAAGATGAATTGCATGCAATGCAATTACATGTAATTCGATTGCATGTCCTTATGAAATGTAATCCAATAATTCTTCTCACCTAGTTTTACCGGGTCAAAGTGGTTGAGTTGCTCCCACTTTTTCCTCCTTTTCTTAGTTCTTTTCTTATTAAAGGAATGGCCCTCTCATTGTAAAAACCATCTTTATTTTATGCAAGAAAGCTCTGTCAAACTTGTGCAAGCATAACTGTGATTGTGTAGTTCTATTTTGGAGTAAAATACATAGAAAGAAACAATTGGAGCTGAAGTTGTGACTGAGTGCAATTGTGGTGATCAAATTGGAAGCTGTGACTGCAATTTGGTTTTATTATCTTTATATTTATGTGATTCTTGTGTTTTGTTAAGAGCAAAGTGAATATCAGAAACAATCGAAGCCGAAGCTGTGACTGGGAGCGGTTGTGGTAATATAAAACTAGAAGTTGTGACTGTAGGCTATATTACCATCTTATGTTCACGCACTTTGTTAGAATAGTTAGAAAGTCTCTACTTCTAGAAGTCTATGCCCCAATGGTAGAGATATTTCTTATAGAATAGATAAATAGGTCTTAGAGCCAAGCCGGTACGCTTTTCAATCAGCTTGTGAGTTGTTGTTGGTTTATCGATATCACTGTTTCCAACTTTTAGATAGAAGTGTAGTTTAGAGATTAAAGTTTTGCCCATTACTCGCTCTTCGCGTAAGTGGATTCCTTCTTGAAAGATAAGAAGGAATATTTGTAACATCCTATTTGATAATCTCTTAACTTCTTGCTTACCTTGAGTTGAACCAAGGAACGGTGAGAACGGGGAGACTTCCCTTTAAGGTAGGAGAGACATCGTCTCATACGCTGTGGTTGGTATACCTATTTTGCGAATGGATTTTTTCCCAAAACTGTCAGTTGCAAAATATCCACCCAACAATTTTTGGCGACTCTATTGGGGATACAACGCGCATTCAAAAGCCTCACATTTTCGTTTGAGGTATACCTATGTTCTTTTCATTGTGAATATTCATTGTAATTAAATTCTGTTATTTTTTCAAGCTTTTACCAAGGACATGTAAATGGCCCAAGGTCCTTGGGGAAATATTTTTGGTCCGTTGAATCTAGCTCTGCCTCTACATGCTATTCTTGATGGCTCGCGGAAGAATTTTCCCAAGTTCTTCGGTGATGGACAGCAACAACTTGATGAACATATCGTTGTTTTTTATATTGCGTGCGGTGTTCATGGTGTTGAACATGAGGACGTATGTGTGAGGTTGTTCGTAGAAACTCTCCAAGGCGTGGCTACTGATTGGTTTTATCATCTTGCACCACAAACCATCACAAACTGGGTTACTCTCATAGCCAAGTTTGAAGAAAGGTTCTAGCCTCCTGAAGATGCTCATGTGCTATTTGCCCAACTTACTCAGCTGAAGAAGGCATCTCACGTGCCTATGCTTGAATTTGTTGCTCATTTCAACAGAATTCCAATTATTGCTCAGCCTACAGCTGCAAATTTGTAGTGTTTCTTTGTAAATGCACAAAATCCCGAAGTCAATTTTATGTTGAGAAGAGCAGCCCCGATTACTCTTGCGGCTGTACAAACATTGGCAATTGAAATTGAGGATGATCTCATTCTTTCTGGACAGATAAGTATTGAAACAAATGGGTTTGAAGGAAGTTATCTTTCTTCCGATACATTTTCTCTCATCACAATGACGGATCCTACAATTCAAAGGTTGGCAAATGAGTTGCGTGCTCTCAAAAAGAAAATAGCTCAAGGTATGTTCTTTGTTCCTCACGAGGATGTAGAAGACACCTCTTCCAACTATTGCTCGTAGTCCTACCGGTGAGAATCAACAAAGGTTGGTTTCATCATCAAAGAAGATTGCCATTAAGGCACCATCAACAAAGGCAACAACAAAGCATCTTGAATCCAGGGCTAGTGATCTTGCTATTCTCTTCCAGGAAAAGGAAGCAGAATTAGCTGGCAACTTATTTTTCTTCACGCAGTCTCAGAAAGCCATTGATGAAAATCAGAAAGATGGAACTCATTCTTCTAATGATCAAGCAAATGAAAATGATCATGTCGTTAGACATGAACATGTGAAAATGCATGAAGGTCTCAGTCAAGCTGAAAATAATGCATCTTCATTTCAAGGTCATGAACTTGAACGAGTGTTGCATGAAAAATTTACCCCAAAACTTGAGGATCTTATCGTGAACATTATAAGGGAATTTTGTTCAAATATTGAAGACAATTCTCTTATGTTTGAAATTTGTAACCAGGATGATGTAGAAGGAAGCAATGAGAGAACATGACGATGTCATAATTGATGAACCAGTCAAGCAAGTTACAACATGCAAGAAAAGTTTAGTCTTTGTACAATCAGGGGGATGTCCAATAAGACATATGGCTTGGTTAGAGGCCAATGAACAGCTAGATATTCCACATGTACCTGAACATGAAGATACAATTGAAGAAAAGGCTAAACATACATTTGCAATTCAACAAGAGCAATTTCAATTCATGGACCTATCTTGGAGAAGCAGTACATATGATTCATCTCAAAAAGGTGAAATTATCCGTCTCTTCCAGGAGGTGTTACATCGGGCATTGACATCATTTCTCCTGTGGTCTGTTCTCCATCTGTACAAGGTTGCCTGTAAACACACAAGGTACTGCAAGCTGCTGAAAAAAGGTAGCTATTTTGTTGAACCAGTAAATGGTTTCATCTGAAAATTTGCATTGTCAATTAGTTTTAATTAGGTAAGTATTTCTTTGTTTTCAATAAGTGCATTTGTACAAGTTTGTTCTAGGTTTGCTTTGCGTCGGTCGCGTCATCCTTTTTGAGTCTTTTAGTTTTTAGTCGCCTGACACTATAGCCCAATGGAGTGGATAAAGGCACTTAGAGAACTAGATTCTGTGTCACTTTTTGTTTCCAAGAACAAACGAGTAACATTCCGCAGACAGAGCCAACTGTTGTCTTGCATTTTGTAATCACAAAATGTAGGTAGCAGTACGAAACTTTTTGAGCTTAGTTTCGTGTTTCTCTATGTTAATTAGCTATTTGATTAGCCAGTATTGATCGATCAATTGATCTCAATATGTTTAATGAATCAATTTGCTGAAGGCTTTCGTCAAGTCTTTTTCATTTTTTCAGTTTGTCTTCCTATACTTGATTTTTCAATCCTTCAGCATCCTTTGGTGTGTTTTCGAGTGTGTTTTTAGTTGTTTTTAGTCTTTTTGTTTCATCCAATCTCTTGCTTTCGGTTTTCCCTTCGAATTGATCTATCTTAGGGCTTAATTGGACTTATTAGTCAAAATGTGAAGAGCCTAACTGGCTCTCAATAACAAACTAGCTCTTTCACAATTTTACTTCAACTTTTTAAAGAACGTTTACAAATCATAAAGGAATTGTGAAACAGTTTATATGGATTTCAATAAATTCTTCCAGATTTTAATGAAACATCAGCAACATTTAATTACTATTAATTCAACATGATGAAGCTAAATGTCATCAATCACTCCATACAATTAATAATTTTTATGCTGTTTAACAACTGCAAGAGGGATGAATTAAAATCATTGAATATGGTACCTTTAATTCCATACGGTTGTTGCTTTCAATCCAGCACTTAGAATAAAGAATTAGCTCCAACCAAATCCAATGTCAACCAATGTTGAAGATAATTCCCAAAGAATTTCAAATATAATTTTTAGAATGTGACACACAATTCACAGCCACCACCAAACTAAACGCTTCCAGCCAATATCAAACACGAACTCCTCTAAAAACCCTACGCAACTGCTGTAAAAAAAGACACCTTGAAGTATGTTGTAGCTGCCGAAATTGCCACGTGCCTGGCTGGCATTTATACGCAGGCCCTGTATGATGTAAGCGGCTCCCACAAAGGACTCACACTAGCTGGATAAAAGGTAACGCAGCCTCAACAATGACACGCGCCCTGCCTGGATTCTCACGCAGCACTTGCGTGATGAGTATTCAACTTTGCATCAATTCAGAATTACCACCATGAAACGCAGCATGTAGATAATTCGATGTCTCCTATTAATTGGTAAAACCTTCAGCCATTTCACAATCAATTACCAAATGAAGGATCAGGGCAAATTCCCAATAAATTTCAGAACCTCAGCATGAATGACAAATCAAACCCCAGGAGAATAAATTGATTTGCCTGTAGAATAAACTTCACACAAATCCAATATACATCAGCACTGGATTTAATTCAAAATCAGAACAAGCTCTCTCCTGGAAGAAGACCAAGCTCAATAATCTCAAAAGAACTCTCTCCAACAATGAAGACCAAGCTCCAGAAATCCTAGCTTTTCCAAGCCAAGCAAAATTCTCACATAAACAATTTATCAAACCAACAATGGGTGATGAATGTGCTTTTTCGAGTTGTATATATAGCTTTTTCGGAAAAAGCACAATTTCACTTTTTTCATATAAAAAGGCTTTTTAATGATAACTTTACTTTATAACAATAAAGTTATAAAATAATTAAGTTATTAAATTAAAATAATTTAATTTAATAATGATAACTTTAAAAACAAAGCCACTGAATCCTGCTGACTGAAACAAACTCATTTCCGACACCAAAGCCTCAAACGCCAACTACCTTGTCTAAAATAACCCACTACCAAAAATAGCCAACTGCTAAAAATAGACTTACTATTACTAAAAATAGTAAGTCTCTCAAACTAGAGATTCCCTGAAACTCGATCCTAGTACATCTGACACTCCGTGCAGACACCTTGCTAATCCTGGCCATACCCAAAATACCACTTACTAAAAATAGTAAGTTGACCAAATTGACCCGAATGAAGAGCAGACCTGATAAACTGAACCTCCAGAATGGAATCCCAACACTGGCTCCGCCAACTAACCCCTTTTGATTGCCTAATTAGCTTGCAAGGGTCGCCAAACCAAGCTAATCCCAATAGTCTGAAAAACGGGGACATTACACAAAAGATATGACCATTTAAGTGCCTAAAAAGTGGACTCTCCAAGCTCAACTGTATATTTAAAAAATAGATTTTATTTTCTATAGTTGCGTTGCACTTTTTGAAAAATATAACATAAATTTAATTTATGTTATGTTTTTAAGTTACTTTATCACTTAAGCGATTATAGCGCACTTTATGTTATATTTTGATGTTGAGTTGCTTTTAAAGTTTTCACTTAAATGACTTTATCACTTTATAGTTCTAATTTAATGTTGAGATTTACTTTATATTTTAAATCAACATATAAGTTAATATTGCTTTATGAAATAATGTTTGCACATTATATATTCAAATATATAGTGTAAATAGTTATTTTTGACCCCTTAAGTGATATTAGAGTCAACAAATAATTAGACATGTGCTAAATTGATCACTTAAGTTGTGTAATGCAACAACATGTCTTCATTCTCCTACTTTTTATGCAATTCCATCTCTAGAATCCAATTTGCATGTAAAAAGAAGCTAAGACTTGTTAAAAATATGTTATTGCCTATAGGCAATCTCTCCTCTAGAGTGCGATTTGCATTTGGAGTAAAAAATAAAACATGTCTTTCCACTTCTAGAGTGCAATTTGCTTCTAAACGCACAAGTTAAGTCAAAACTTATGTAGATGCAAGATTTAAAATACATGTAATGACACTTGGAGAGTGCGATTTACATGTAAAAGGCTTCTTCTTTCAAACAAAACACATGCAAACACTTCTCTAGAGTGCGATTTGCATCTTTCAAGTCTTTTACATGTAAAAATGTGACATGCACATGCACTTCTAGAGTGTGATTTGGCTAGGAGACTTCTAAGTCAAATACATGCAAAATAAAACATGTTACATCTCTAGAGTCTATTTTTGACCAAGGGCATCATATACATGCCAAAACGTGACATGTAAATGCATCCTTAGAGTGCGACTTGGCTGGAAGTTTCATCAAAAGTGTTTTACATGGCAAAATAACATATGTATATCCACCTCTAGAGTGCGTTTTGGCTGAGATTTGTTTCTGAGTAAAAAACATGTGAAAATAACACATGCTTTTGCACCCCAAGACCCCGATTTGGTTGGGAAATTCTTTCCGAGTGTTTCACATGCCAAAATGTTACATGTCTTTGCATCATTAAAGCCCAATTTACACTAAGGGCGTCATTCCATGCCAAAACGTGACATGTTATAGCATTGGGAGGCTGCATTTTTGCTTGGAGATATTACCCAAGCCATTTACCCTCAAAAATAACTTTTGTTATTGCATCTTGACAGTGCGACTTGGCTGGAAGTCTTCATTCAAGCTAAACACACTCAAAAACATTGCATGTAAGAGCATTGGGAGGCTGCCTTTTTGCTTGGAGTCTTATTACAAGGCATTTGTTTGAAAAATAACCCATGTATGTGCATTGAAAGAGTCTGATTTTCCTCCATATGCTTGTTTCATTCTTCCAAGAGCAAGTTTTGTGCATTCTCATCCCAAAACGCTTCATGTAAGGGCATCATTTGAATGCATTTTACATCAAAAATGCCCAACAAGCTTGTTCTTGGTAAAACGTTTTGCATTGGAAGGTTTTTGAAAGTTGTTTTTGATCAAATGCATGTAAAAACGTGGCATGTTATTGCATCTTGAGATCATTCTTTGCAATTTGGAATTGGTCAAAATCTTCTAAGTTGTTGGATGCAAATACAGTTCAAGAGTCCGATTTTGGAAAAGACAAATTCATTTCAACTTCATCTTCCATTTTTGGCTCATTGAGCTCCAAGTAAATGTATTTGATTTTGCTTATGTTTTTCACTTATTTTCTTACATTATTGCATTTTATGGCTCATTTGTATCCATTTGTTCAAATGCAGCCCATGTATTTTGCATTTTTGTGTTTAAATAAGTTGAAATATTCCCTTCGCCAATGCTTAAAAATCAACCTACACTCAAAAACGAAATTGCATGAGAAGATTAGTTTCAAGTTTGACATGTTTGAGTCAATAGCAAGAGGTATGTTGTTTTTTGTTTTGTTCTTGTTTGCTTGCATGTTTGTTGTTTGTTTTTGAAGAAAGTTGAAATCATTCCCTCAAGAATGCAAGTGCATACATTCATGCCAATTCATCCTTCATTCTCCAACACATGTAGTTGCATCTCCCAAACTCATTACATATGAAAACATGTCCTTCTCTAACACATGCAATCACCTCTCAAAAATCAGATTTTGGTAAAAGGTGACTATTTTAAAGATACCAAAATTATCATTTACACATATCAATGTGCTTCCAACTTGCATCCTTGTCCATACAAACAAAGCCCCACATGCAATCCATCTCTATAAGTCCGATTTTGCCCATTTTTTCCCACATACATGTGCTATTTGTTTCACTTCTAGCCAACACATGTGTTCTATGAGTATCTAATCAATACTCTAAACACCTTGTTCTTCATAGATCTATCATTGCAAACCAAAACCTAACCCTCTCATAGATCTAATCTCCTCAGATGATGTATCTACCCTTTGGAGTTTCCATTTGCAACACAGGATATGTCAACACAATCAAAAGTCAAAGGAAAGATGAAATATCAATATGACAAAGAGCTAGCTCATACCACAGCCTCACTTGTTTCATCAACTCTTGATTAAATCTCAGATACAGAGATTGAGTATGTTGACATGGTCAATTTCTTGCAAAGGCTCGAAAAAGTCCAGGGAATGGAAAAGCTTTTGGCAAATCTACAAGGGGATCAGGACAGCTGTCAAACAGTAGAAGTGGACATCACTAGCAATCTCAGGCAAATAGGGTGCAAAATTCTTGCCAGAGATGATAACCTCTTCAATGAAGAGGAAATGACTACAGAATATACAAACAAAGTTAATGCTGATTTTGATTCTGAAGAATTTGGAGCGCATACAATGAACAAATTTGTTGCATATAAATTTGTGGCAAAACACTTAAGGGATTATCTTGTAGATGATTACAAAGTTGTGAAATCAGCATGTACAAATGCAATCAGAATTGAAGCCATTTCAGAGACCATGAAGATTTCAAATCTTCCTACTATTCATGATTGTATTGCCAAATATAAGGCCTTCCTTGATAATTTCAAGGATTGATTCACTTTTCTTCATCTTTCTGTTTTAGTTTTCATGCTTTGTAGATTGGACAAAATGAATTGCATGCAATGCAATTACAAGTAACTCGATTGCATGTCCTTATGACATATAATCCAATAATTCTTCTCACCTAGTTTTACCAGGTCAAAGTGGTTGAGTTGCTCCCACGTTTTCCTCCTTTCCTCATTTCTTTTCCTATAAAAGGAATGACCCCTCTCATTGTAAAAACCATCTTTATTTTATGCAAGAAAACTCTCCCAAACTTGTGCGAGCATAATTGTGCTTGTGTAGTAGTATTTTGGAGTAAAATAAATAGAAAGAAACAATTGGAGCTGAAGTTGTAACTGAGTGCAATTATGGTGAATCAAATTGGAAGCTGTGACTGCAATTTGGTTTTACTGTCTTTATATTTATGTGATTCTTGTGTTTTGTTAAGAGCATAGTGAATATTTGAAACAATCAGAACCGAAGTTGTGACTGGGAGCGGTTGTGGTAATATAAATCTAGAAGTTGTGATTGTACGCTATATCACCATCTTATTTTCACGCACTTTGTTAGAATAGTTAGAAAGTCTCTACTTCTGGAAGTCTGTGTCCCAATGGTAGAGGTATTTCTTATAGAATAGATAAATAGGTCTTAGAGCCAAGCCGGTACGCTTTTCAATCAGCTTGTGAGTTGTTGTTGGTTTATCGGTATCACTGTTTCCATATTTTAGATACAAGTGTAGTTTAGAGATTAAAGTTTTGCCCATTACTCGCTCTTCGGGTAAGTGGATTCCTTCTTGAAAGATAAGAAGGAATATTTGTAACATCCTATTTAATAATCTCTTAACTTCTTGCTTACCTTGAGTTGATCCAAGGAACGGTGAGAAGGGGGAGCCTTCCCTTTAAGGTAGGAGAGACATTGTCTCATACGCTATGGTTGGTATACCTATTTTGGGACTGGATTTTTTCCCAAAACTACCGGTCGCAAAATATCCACCCAACAAGTATTAATTATAATTCTTCATCCATGATATTTGTAAATTATAACTTTCCCCTTATTTAAAATGTAGGAGACTTTAATATTAATTATGTATTAATTAGGAAACTATATCAATTATTAATATAGGGAATCTAATCATTTATTAATACACTTAATATTAATAAAAGATAATATAAAAGACAGTTAATTATTAATGTAATATTAAGTAATTATCATTATTTTAATACATATAGATCATTGATTGATTTATTTAGTTAGTCAAATAATAGATTATATCGTTATTTCTAACAATTATATCAATTGTATATGGATTAATATTGATGGCACCTATTTAAGATGACATTTGCATCAATTATACACATTAGAAAATAATATATTTGTACATACATTATTAATAATGTTATAGGTATTGATTTGATTAATGTTATTAATTATGAATTGATAAATAATATTATTAATGTTAATCATTTAAGTAGAAACTCAGCAATATTTGAGCCAATTTATATGCATACATGCATCAATTATGGTTCATGAGATAAGCATTCCCCATCAAATTTATAAGAAGAATTGAAAAAGCCACAGTTATGTTTATTGCTTTGTTGATAGCAAGTCTGATGTGGGTGTGAGTATCCAAGGCTTTTGCCTACTCATATTGGGTGGTCTTTGCAATCTCATTCTTATTCATCACTTATCAGCACATAGCCAACATGATTTACAAGGTTCAAGATGTCTTATAGGATTAATCATTAATATGATAGAGAAAGAGCTAGAATACGAGAGAGAGCTGACAATGTAACTAGGAAACCTGAGATGGTTGAGTTCTAGGGACCTGCAGGCAGTAAGGATTGGTTTCTTTACAGAGATGAGCAACATATTGTGTCACATGGGACGTGTTGATTGTTAATATTTTTCTGATTTAGGGCAAGCAATATACAAACTATAGAGATCTTTCAATTAAAATAAGCACAGGAAACAAAATAAGCACAGAAGCAAATAATATAATACTCGGAAATAACTTCTGATCTGCATCTTCAGGTACTCGAAGATAGCTAACAATCCCAACCGGTGCTGAGAGGGGAGGGGTGAATCAACACCTATAAAACTTCTAAATAAATCTGATGAAGTATGCTTAAAACTGTAATCTTAAACAAATTCAATCATAGAATAACATGAAGCAATCAATCACACAGTGACACCAGACTTATCACATGGAAACCCAAATTGGGTGAAAACCACGGTATGAAGAGACCTCATAAATTCTGCACTCTTCTGAAGTGCACCCTGTAAGGAGCCTTCCCTGTTAAAGGATTACAATACACTCTTAGATGCGACCCGGTTAAAGGGATTTAATACAATAAGGCTGGTTAGTGTCTGTTTGGTTAGAGGACTTAGAACACCTTAAAAGATGTCACCAGATTAAGGGATTTAGTACAAGGGACCTGTTAAAGTCCACTCAAAATACTGGGATTTAACTATTGTAATTGTTAGAAAATAATAGAAGGATTGACCTTTTACAAATGGCTTTGCATAGCCTGATAAGATCTCTGTTATGCTCAACTGAGAAACATCACCAGTCGTCGTTGGTATGTTCTCATTTTCTTTTGTGCTTCTTTGCACACTCTTCTCTCTTTTCTTGTCTTTTCTATTCACCTTAGCTTCTTCAGCATACATGTTCACTCTTTTCTTTTGGCAGAATGAGGGCAAACTATATTCTAGACAGGCAGAAGAATATATAGTCATTTCCCTAATTGTGCCTCTCATGCATGACCTAATCACAGATCCCCTTCGGATACATCACTCAGTGGAGTATCAGTTCACTAAGAAAACATCTGATGCATGCCCTTGCTTTATCTGCTTTATGAAGAAAACAATAGATGCGTGTCAAGCACCTTTCCTTCGCATGAGATAACTACCTGTTTTAAAGACACAAACTCCGGCTTTAAATCCTTCAAACGCGCATCAAACTGATTACCATGTTAACTCAAAGTCTTCCGGATTTAGAGCAGTAAATCCCGGTCAAAGAGTTGGTCAAACAGATAGTTGACAATGACTTCCCTGGTTCATCTTTACATTACCGAAGTCTTCACTGGATCAGTTGAGATCCTTGTGTTGCGAACAGGTAAGAGCTTTAACCTGTCACCTTTCCTTCCTCTACTTACTGGTTGCACCCTTTCCTCGGTTGCGTAGTTGACACCGGTTGTGTCTGTTCCATACCGGTTGTGTCCCTTCCTCGGTTGAATCCTTTCCTTGGTTGTATTCCCTCCTCGGTTGGTGATGCACTTTGCTTAATGACCGGTTGCTCTTGATGAGCAGATATAGTCTTTTCTTTCTTGCATAGGTTACTGGTTGCCAAATCAGTCTCTTTACAAAAAGATCCATTACTAGTGTTCTCCTTAGAAATTTAGAGCTTAGATTGAGATGTCAAACACCTCTTTTCTCTTTTGTCAATCAATGACAATACTTAATTGCCATGTACCAGTAGTAAACTTACCGGTTACCATCTCTTAATGCCAACAATCTCCCCCTTTGGCATTGATGACAAAACCTTAATGGGCAATCATGTCACTTGTCTTATGTGCTTGTATCTCTGTGCACTGCCACTACCAGTCATGTACCGGTTAATTGCCAAAACTCTCCTCCTTTTGACAATAATGCCAAAGGCTAGTCAAAAAGACTACCTTAATGAAATCTGCTCCCCCTTCGAGCAACAGTCCTCTTCATTAGTCCAGTCAAGATGAGGTGAAGACCTCTGTTGAAGCATAAAGAACTGATGATCACCTTTGTAGGTTTACTGAAGATCAGGGAGGGGTATCACCCCTAGTTTACCTCTGAGATACTCAAAACTACTCTTTGGAAATGGCTTTGTAAAGATATTAGCAATCTGTTCTTTTGTGGGAACATACTCCATTCTTACCTTTTTGTCTTGTACCAGCTCTCTCAAGTAATGATACTTGATGGCAATGTGCTTTGTCTTGGAGTGCATGACCAAGTTTTTAGATATATTTATTGCACTTGTACTGTCACAGTAAATTGTAATCGGTTCAGGTATCTGTTCTTGGATTCCTTCCAATAATTGTTTGATCCAAATTACCTGTGTGCAATTGATTGTTGCAGCAACATATTCAGCTTCTGTAGCAGACCGTGGAATGGAGTTTTGTTTCTTACTTGTCCAAGACACAATCCTCCCACTGAGAAAGAATGCACCACCACTTGTGCTCTTTTTGTCATCAATATTGCTAGCCCAGTCTACATCAGTGTAAACCTTTACTTGGAAGCCTCCTTTCCGAGGAAACCACAAGCCATACTCCTCAGTACCTTTTAGGTATCTGAAAATTCTCTTCACTGCTATCAGATGTGTCCCTTTGGGGTTTGCAAAGAATCTTGCCACTATGCCAACCGCATGTGCAATGTCCGGTCTACTGTGTACTGCATACTGTAATTTCCCTATCATGGACCGATACAGTGTTTCATTCACTTCTTTTGCATCATCTTCGTTTGATAATTTGAGGTTAGTTATCATTGGAGTACCAACCGGTTTGGATTTTTCAAGTCCAAAAGTCTTAAGAATTTATTTTACATACTTGGACTGAGAAATAAAAATACCTTCTTTTAGCTGATGGACCTGTACTCCAATGAAGAATTTTATGGCTCCTATCATGGACATTTCAAATTCTTTCTTCATTTCTTCAGCAAAGGCTTTGCTCATCCTGTCATCTCCTCCAAAGATGATGTCATCCACAAAGATTTTAGCAATCAAGTTCCCATCTTTTCTGGTCTTGAGATACATGTTGTCCCCGGTTCTTGTGAATCCTATGCTTAGGAGGTATGAATGCAACCTCTCGTACCAAGCCCTTTGAGCTTGCTTTAGCCCATAAAAAGCCTTTTTCAGTTTACAAACCATACCACCTTTTTGTGTGGATGTGAAGCCTTCCGGTTGTTCAATGTAAACTTCCCCCTCCAGTATTCCATTCAGGAATGCAGACTTGACATCCATCTGGTATACTTTGAATTTGTTGTGAGCAGCATAGGCAAGAAGAATTCTTACTCCTTCCAATCTGACCACAAGTGCAAAGGTTTCTCCATAGTCCAATCCAGCTTCCTGGGCATACCCTTTGCAGACCAGTCTTGTTTTATTTCTTATGACTTTCCCTTCTTCATTCAGCTTGTTCTTGTAGACCCACTTTGTCCCAATGACATTCTTGTCTTGAGGTCTAGGCACAAGCACCCATGTTTCATTCTTTTCTATTTGCTCAATTTCTTCCTCCATGGCCTTGACCTAATTTTCATTTTCTAGAGCTTCCTTGGTGGTTTTAGGCTCTGTACAGGAGAACAAACAGATATTCTCTCTGGCATTTTTCCTAGTCAGGACATTTGCATGTTTGTCACCAATCATATTATCAGTTGAGTGATATGTGACATACCTTGGGAGAACCGGTCGCTGTTCCTAGTCAGGTTCTTCCGGTTGAGCAATTTCTTCATCATGGTTTTGAACAACTTCTTGTTCATCATCATGAGTGGGTCTGTCAACTTTAGGTGCAGCCTCCTACCCCAGATGTCTGTTTACATGCTCTTCTCTTTCATCTTCAGTTGTTACTTCAGTGAACTCAAAAAGATTTCCTTCATTGTGACCTTGCAGACTGTCATATTCATTATGACCGGTCTTCTTAATTGGTTCTGAATATTCATCAACTTTTACATTGATGCTTTCAATTATTTCTTCACCTCCTCTGTCTGATCTCAGACACTTTAGGCTTTTACCGGTTTCCTTCTCCACTCGAGCCTTCTAGATCTTGAACATATGAAATGCCTATGATTTTTCTCTAAGGAAGAGTGTCCACATCATCCTTGAGAAATCACCTACAAAGAGCATGAAGTACCAGTCTCCATAGAAGCTCTTTGTTCTCATTGGTCCACACACATCTGTGTGCACAAGATCTAGAACATTTTCAACAGAGAAGGATTTACTGTTGAAACTTGTTCCTATCAGTTTTCCTAACTGACAATCTTTACAAATACCTTTTTCAGGTTTTGTTATCTCTGGGAGTCCTCTTACCGATTTCTTCTTGCTTACTTTGACAATACTGTCAAAGTTTATGTGGCAGAGTCTCTTATGCCATAACCAGCTATTGTCCTCTTTGGTTACAAGACAGATCTTGCTGGATTCTCCTTTGACTGATGCAATGAGATAGGCTCCTTCCATTGAATCCAAGTAGAACAGGTTCCCTTTGCTCTATCTACCGATTGCAACATGAGCTCCAAACATATTCTTGACAACACAAGAACCTTGCCCGAATTCCAAGAGGAATCCTTTGTTGTTCAATTGTGCAACACTCATCAAGTTGTACTTGAGTCCTTCAACCTAGTACACATCTTCATAGATAGCATCATTGCCAAGTGCAATAGAACCTTTCCCTTTGATGGCACAGGGAGCATTATTTCCAAAGGTCATGGATCCGCTGTCATTGAGCTTCAAGCTGATGAACTTGTTCTTATCACCGGTCATGTGGTGAGTGCATCCGCTGTCAATGATCCAATCATCATGCTGATGAGATCTTGAGATAAGTTTCATTTCATTTACCACTGGGCTCTCCTCTTTTATTGCAACAAATGCAATTTCTGGATCCTTAGAGTCTTCAGATTCATTGTCTGTGACTCCTTCTGCAAGGTAGCACTCATTTGCTTTGTTTTTCAACCGGTTGCCCTTGTCTTTGTTGTCGTTGTCTGGACATCTTGCAGCAATATGTCCTATCTTGTTGCAAGAAAAGCATTTCAGAGGAAGCTTTCCTTTGTACTTCCCTTTTCCTAAGGGAAATCTCTTAGCGATGAGTGCTTCAAGCTCATCTTGCTCCATCTCTTCTGAGAGCAGATTCTCAACAAGATTACCAATCTTACCGGTAGAGCAGTTACCGGTTTCTCTTCCCTTTTTGGTGGAAGAGGTATCGATAGAAGACTTAAAAGTTGCTTCCTGAATGGGTAAGCTATTATCAAAATTACTTAAATCAAATGCAGTCAACTTACCGATTCAGGAGTCTAGAGTGACATGATCTGTGGTCACAGATCTGAGCTCTTGAATGGTAGAGATCTTGATAGCATATTGAGGTCTGAGCGTTCTCAGTATTTTGCTAACCACCTCTTCACTGAGTTTTCCTCTAGCGCTTTTGATGGAGTTGATCACTTCTTTGATTCGGTTGCTATATTGCTCAATGTCTTCTCCCTCATTCATCCTCATATCATCATACTTCCCTCTGAGACTCATCCTTGGCTCTTTGAACATTTGGGTCGCCTCCATATACTAATTGCAGCTTGGCCCACATCTTGTGAGCAGTTTCCAGGTTTTCAATCTCAGCATAGACATGATCTGGTAGTGTGTTGGCTATCATATCCATGGCAGCCGCGTGCTCTGTCTTGATCCTCAATTCATCAGGAGTAAGGGTACTAGTGGGCTCAGTGTAATCGTTGGCTACATGAGTCCAATATTGACCACTGGTGGTCTTCATGTACAGCTTCATCCTGCTGCACCACAGAGTAAAGTTTTCCTTTGAAAACTTTGGTCCTTCCTTTCTCATCATCTTGACTCTTTCCTTTATGTGGTTAAGCAGTAAAGAAAAGAAACTGAGGCTCTAATACCAATTGACAGTCCCAACCGATGCTGAGAGGAGAGGGGTAAATCAGCACCTATAAAACTTCTTCTAAATAAATCTGATGAACTATACTTAAAACTGTAATCTTAAACAGATTCAATCATAGAATAACATCAAGCAATCAATCACACAATGACACCAGATTTATCACATGGAAACCCAAATTGGGTGAAAACCACGGTGTGAGGAGACCTCACAAATTCTGCACTCTTCTGAAGTGCACCCTGTTAGGAGCCTTCCCTGTTAAAGGATTACAACGCACTATTAGATGCGACCCGGTTAAGGGATTTAATGCAATAAGGCCGGTTAGTGCCTACATGGTTAGAGGACTTAGAATACCTTAAAAGATGTCACCCAGTTAAGGGATTTAGTACAAGGGACCTATTAAAGTCCACCCAAAATACTGGGATTTAACTATTGTAATTGTTAGAAAACAATAGAAGGATTGGCCTTTTACAAATGGTTTTGCATAGCCTGATAAGATCTCTGTTATGCTCAACTAAGAAACATCACCGGTCGCCACTGGTATGTTCTCCTTTTCTATTGTGCTTCTTTACACACTCTTCTCTCTTTTCTTGTCTTTTCTATTCACCTTAGCTTCTTTAGCGTACAAGTTCAATCTTTTCTTTTGGCAGAATGAGAGCAAACTATACTCTAGACAGGCAAAAGAATATATAGCGTCCTTGCCCTAATTGTGCCTCATGCACGACCTAATCACAGATCCCTTTCGGATACATCACTCAGTGGAGTATCAGTTCACTAAGGAAACATCTGATGCATGCCCTTGCTTTATCTGCTTTATGAAGAAAACAATAGATGCGTGTCAAGCACCTTTCCTTTGCATGAGATAACTCCATGTTTTAAAACCACAGACTCCGGCTTTAAATCCTTCAAACGCGCCTCAAACTGATTACCATGTTAACTCAAAGTCTTCCAGATTTAGAGCAGTAAATCCCGGTCAAAGAGTTGGTCAACCAGACAGTTGACAATGACTTCCCTAGTTCATCTTTATCATACCGAAGTCTTCACTTGATCGATTGAGATCCTTGTGTTGTGAACAGGTAAGAGCTTTAACCTGTCGCCTTTCCTTTCGCTACTTACCGGTTGCACCCTTTCCTCGGTTGCATAGTCAACACCAGTTGTGTCCGTTCCATACCAGTTGTGTCCATTCCTCGGTTGAATCCTTTCCTTGGTTTTATTCCCTCCTCGGTTGGTGATACACTTTGCTTAGTGACCGGTTGCTCTTGATGAGCAGATATAGTCTTTTCTTTCTTGCATAGGTTACCGGTTGCCAAATCAGTCTCTTTACATACAGATCCATTATTGGTGTTCTCCTGAGAACTTTAGAGCTTAGATTGAGATGTCAAACACCTCTTTTCTCTATTGCCAATCAATGATAATACAAAATGCCATGTACCGGTAGTAAACTTACCGGTTACCATCTCTTAATGCCAACAATAGCCCCTTCAAGTAGCCGCCTAATAAATTCTTCTCAAATATGCAATTGCATCTGATTGCTCCAAGTGAGTGAATTATATGCACTATATGAGTAAGTATGATTTGTTGATCAAACCCTCGATATCATTGAACAAATATCGCAACTCTTGAGATCATTAATGCTGGTCCAAAGTCGCACTTTAAAGGCAGCCTTAAATGTATGTTTCAAACTCCTAGAATGAAGAAGAAAATTGCAAACTTGAGATCCTTGAGGGAGAATCGCATGTTATGTTTTTGATGCCTTTCTCCTCAAGGATCGAATCATTATATATATGAGAATTTGGAGATAAACTCCACCACATCAAGGTGGCCAACTTGGGCCCTCCCAAGTACAAATTAAATATAAACTTATTTATCCAAATCGATCAAACAATAAATAATAAATATTACTTATATTTATTATTATTTATAGTGTTTTACAATAATAAATATATTTATCCAATATATATATTTATTATTATTATTATTACCTTTAATTAGTTCAAAATGGTTGATCTATTGTCGTAAAGGCCATAATATTAACACTCCCTCTTGGACTTGAGGCAAAGATCAACTCATAGATCTTTCATCACAAAACATATCCAAAATGGATTTCTTATCCAATGATCCCATAGATCTTACATCTATGAAGATAGGTCTCTATCTACCAAATATGATGAGAACACATATGTTCTTCATCATTCCAACCATTCATCTCATATCCATATGAGAATCATCTTTCCATGGTAACATCAAGTCATATGATACTTACCAACCGAATGTGGATTTCTTAGATCCACGAGTCTCCACAACTCAAGAGATAGAATATCAAGTCCATGATATTCAAAGTAACATCAAGTCCATGATGTTTACCAACCACAAGTCAACTTGACTTAAGTGTCCAAAAATTAACATCAAGTCCATGATGTTTATAGCATTGGTCTAACAAATATCAAGTCCATGATATTCACCAAGTGCTCGGAGTAATGGTCTATTGACATCAAGTCCATGATGTCCACCAACTACTCAGATGTGAATCCCTGATCCACAAGATATCAAGTCCATGATATCATGAGCATTGCTCTAATGAATGATATTCACCAAATGCTCAGAGCAATGGTCTCTAGACACCAAACACTCAACAATGGATCCCTAATCCATTGGAAGAATATCAAATCCATGATATTCTCTAAATCTCCAATAAGAACAGCTTAGCCATGAGCATAAGTGTAATCAAATAATCGAATGAATCATATAAGCAAAATTTTATCTCATGAATCCACATAAGCATAAGAATAACTGCAATTAAATCTTATCCACGTAAGAATATCAAAAATTAAATCTTATCTACATGAGAACATGAATCCATATATGCATAACCAATGTACATATCCACATGTAGTTCTCTCATAGAACAAGTATAATTCAACCATGAATATAGGAAGCATGTTCTCGTCTATGCAAAAGTAAACCAATGTAATGCAACATGAGACATTACTCAATGTGAAGTAGTTCTACTAATATAATGTATACCAATGAGAAGTATGATCCATTCATACATACAAATACAAAATATATGCCAATATGCAGCCAAAGTAAAGTAACATACAAAATAGCTGTGTATGCTGCCACTCATACACAAATCAAGTAATCAGATGTAAATGAATCCATGACAGAAATATGTCAATGCATATAACCAAAATAAGGAAGGAGTTTATAATTTAGACAACTTGTACAAGTGAACCCATATATAAAGCTCCCTCTCAATATGCAATATCCTTTCAAAATGCAAGGTGCTCAGATTCAGGTTCTTTCACCTCTACAATGGATGCTTGAAGGTTGTTCCTTTCAGGACAATTTACGGCTATGTGACCAAACTTTTCACATTTATAGCACTGTGTTTTAGAGAAGTCCCTCTTGAAAGGTTTCTTTTTCTTAAGGTTCCTCCCTCTTCCTTGTCCTTTCAACTTCCTTCTAGTTCAATCCTTTTATCCTTTTCCTTTCCTTAGAAATATCACTTATTTTTTAACTTGCCTTTCCCTTTCTTGAAGGTTTGAGAGTATAAGACTTGTATGTCTTCCTTGAAGATTGATCCTCTAGATATCAGCCTCGACTCTTCTTGAAGACAGTCTGTTTTTAACCTGTCAAGTAGTAATTCAGGATGGGCACTGATTCCTTGAATGAATGCATCCCAGGCAAGTGGTAATCCATTTAGAGCTGTCATTGCAAGCTCTTTGTCATCATAGGTGAATCCAATGGATGATAATTGGTTTCTTAGCTCCGTGATCCTCATGAAGTAGGATGTAATTGATTCTCCTTGAGTCATCTTGATTCGAGAGAGATTGTTTTTAAGAGGTAGAACCGTGTTAGTGTTGTTGATCTGAAACATTTCAGTTAATGAAGTGAACATTTCATGTGCTGTCTCCAAACTGGCAATTATAGGCACAATGTGATCTTTAACACTATCAACAATAATTCTCATTGCCAACAATAATTCTCATTGCCTTATTGTTGTTTTTGTTCCATTCCTTCTTCTCATCCGCATCCATATTAGCTTGAGGAGGATTTTCAATAATTGAGGTAATTTTCAATTCCCTTAAAATGATCAAGATCCTCATTTTCCAGGATGTATAATTAATGTCTCCTTCAAGCCTATCTTCGGGTCTAATCCCGGTTGACATGATAACATAGTTTGAAAGAGTTGGTTTGAATTCCTAGATCTGAAAATTGATCTTTTTCTCTACCTAGGCTCTGATACCATGTTAATATTTTTCAGATTTAGGGCAAGGAATATACAAACTATAGAGATCTTTCAATTAAACTAAGCACAGGAAATAAAATAAGCACAAAAGCAAATAAGATAATACCCAGAAATAACTTCTGATCTGCAACTTGAGGTACTCGAAGATAGCCCCTTCAAGTAGCCGCCTAATACATTCTTCTCAAATATGCAATCGGATCTGATTGCTCCAAGTGAGTGAATTATATGCACTATATGAGTAAGTATGATTTACTAATCAAACCCTCAATATCATTGAACAAATATCGCAACTCTTGAGATCATTAATGCTGGTCCAAAGTCGCACTTTAAAGGCAGCCTTAAATGTATGTTTCGAACTCCCAGAATGAAGAAGAAAATTGCAGACTTGAGATCCTTGAGGGAGAATCGCATGTTATGTTTTTGATGCCTTTCTCCTCAAGGATCAAATCATTATATATATGAGATTTTGGAGATAAACTCCACCACCTCAAGGTGGCCAACTTGGGCCCTCCCAAGTACAAATTAAATATAAACTTATTTATGCAAATCGATCAAACAATAAATAATAAATATTACTTATATTTATTATTATTATTATTTATATTGTTTTACAATAATAAATATATTTATCCTATATATATATATATATATATATATATTATTCTTATTATTATTATTATTATTATTATTATTATTACATTTAATTAGTTCAAGATGGTTGATCTATTGCCATAAAGGCCATAATATCAACACTGATAGTGGTGCTAATTCTCCAGCACTAATAGTGGACTTGGGGGTATGTGGTAAGGTGAAGACTGATGTACTTCTAGATAAGGATCATATTGTCGTGAGCCTGCTTGTTTAGTTTGTCTTTATGTTTATGTGCTGCATTGGACCTTGCATATTTTGTGCTCTCTTGGAGCTGATACTTTGTTATATCTTGTGGTTTGACTTTGTACTGACTGCTATATATTAGTCCTTTGATAGCCTGCTCTTTGAATTATTATGATATTAAATTGATTTGTTTGAATGCTCACATTCGAGCGATATATTTTATAGAAGCCATGAAGCAATGAATGAGTATCTATAAGGAAATTCTATAAACTTTGTAGTTCCTTTTGAAGGGATTACAATACCATTATTTTTCACTCGATTCCATTTAAAGGGACACTTCACAGAAGAATTAATTGTTTAAATCTGCTATATTCCATATGGATATTTTCATAGATAAATATATACAGCCTCAAATTTGAAGGCACGATCATCTAATAAGTTTGCAGGTATTTTTTAATTTGTATGTCCATCACATTCACATTAGAACTCCACCCAGCATGCATGACTCTGTACTTTGTTCAGAAGGCCCCCTAGCAAATGGCAAAGATACATAAGATGTGCCTGAAACCATAAGGTCACTCGACCCAGGGAGCCAAATAAAGTAGATCAATCCATCTTCCTGTTTGCCATAATTTATTTGGAATCCTTATTAATTTAGTAGACTGACTTTATATTAACTATTGCCTAGGTAATTAAGTTGGTGCTCAGTTAATCAGCTTGGTAGTCTGCCAACCATATGCAGACAAACTATGGATTAATTTTAATCTCCATAATCAAATAAATAGTGCTTAAGGGTTCAAAGGTTTTCAAGCAACATCAGGATTGCTTTATGGTCTGCATCTAATGAATTGTTTTTAACACAAATATGATATTTTATAATTGAATAGAAACTCTGGAATCACAAGCTTAAAACATATTTATTCCATGGAATGGAAGGAAAACTTTAATATAAGAGTGCGGATATCTTCCTGGAAGAATCTTTTCAAAACTCAAAATTTATACTGCTGGAAACAAAACAAACATACAGTTGGTAGTATTTATGAACTTCTTAAGGAAAATTTATGCAGTAGTTCCAAGATTGAAGTTATGACCTAGGTCAACTTTAAGACATTACCTGTTTCTGCAATACCAATAACATCCCTCTGCTGAAGGCCAAGAGGAATGGCAGCCATTTGAATGGGAGATGGCTTTTTGTAACCAGCTTTATGAACAGCTTTCAATAGTTCTGATGTAAGACTTCCTTCTTCCCAATTGCGCATGGGTCGTGGAATTCGCGAACCCTTCACCAAAGCTTAAAATATCTAAAGTTAAAACAAACTACTCACAAAATATTGAACAAAATAATATTCATAGCAATCTTGATCTCTTATGGTTTTCCACATGCTACATTTTCTCAGTAACCCTGAGAAACAGTTAACCACAGTACCAAACTTGCCTTGTATGAGATGTTGAAATCTTCCCGGAAAATTCGCCAATCTCTCTCTGTCATTTCTTCAAGCTGAATGATAATGTGATCAGTAAGTTTAATCAAGCAAAAATAAACTTCTATCATTCATAATTTCATATATCTAAGAATAAATCCAAAAAGTGTTATTTACATTCTGCCAAAACAATAACCAGTGTCATTCTAAATTCATAGAACTTGCACAGAAGTAATAACAAGATTCTTCAGGGAAAGATAAGTTCCCAGAAAGAAAACAAAAATGGTAAGATGAGAACACCGTGTGACTACAAGAACAGCATTATATAGCATCATCACTCAAAAGAATTCTACCTTCTTTTCTGACCAATGGCGATCCACTCGCATATCAAAGGTATCATAAACATTTGCAGCTTCTTCCTTTTGTCTTTGCGCAGCTGCCTCTTCTGGCTTCTCCTCTACGCCCTCTTTACTCTATGGTTACAAATTTACAATAACATATGAAATTTCATTTTATCTAAATACAGAATGATGGCTCAATTTCTAAAACAAAAAGATAAAAGTGACCAAATATAAAATCATAAGCAGCCATCAGCTTGACAGAAAATACCCGTATTTGTGCCCTAAGGTCCTTCTCATTCTTTGCTGCAAGCTGTAAACAAAGATTTACATGTGACAACAGAATTTTAATTCAAATGAAAAATAAGCAATCATGACAAAAGGAGATCAAGCAAGATGAATATTAATATGTTTACAATGTTATTTTTCTAAATCGCCACGAGAAACACTCTAACTATAACAAATGTCAAATACAATACAATTCTAAGGCATGAGATGTTCAAGTACCAATCCACAATAAAGGCTAATCAGAGACTTTCTGTCCTTCACATAAAAGAAACATTAGAATGCAGCATGATATCTTTTGTTTTTTTAAAGAAAACCTATTTAAACAAGGTTGAGTGGAAGGCTGTAGTACAAATGTCTTTCCAAAGGTGCTGTAGTAAAAGTGGGGAGGTGCATACTAGTCTTGGCAACACCACTTGAAAATTTTGCCTCACATTGCAAACATTGCTAAGCCATTAAATATATCTGCCCAGCATTTTAAAAAGTAGTAGTAAGTGATGAAAGTTCCACCTAAAGTCAAAAAGTGGCAATAAGTGATGAAGTGGCAATAACCCTGATGGTGCATGCTAGAGTTACATCCACAATGGTAGAATCAAAGCACACTTCCACCTCCAGTAAAAAGATTGGGAATAACTCTTACAGTGTGTACCAAACTCATATTCGTTATGGCAATTACCCCAACAACACATGCTAAACCCAGCTTTGCAAGTTTAAAAATCTGCTTTCACTAAAATATGTCTAAGTTATTGGAATTGTATGTCTAGCATCCATTAAGAAGACTAAGTGGTGGAAAAGTCACCTACAGCATGCACATAGGGTTTTGGCAATGTTTGATTGGCAGAAGCAGTTAGAGAGAGTGCCATCAAGATATAAAGTTGTTTTTTGCCCATTGCTTTCGAATCCTAGTGTTTCAAACTTGCTACAGCAAGTTTTCGATCCTGCAGTTTCAATGTTCAATAGAAGATTTGCCAAGTTTCAAAAAAACTTCTATTTCTGGCAAAATAATTAGCAAGTCTGGTTTATTTGGGAATCACAGAGAGGGATTCAAATATCCAAAGTTCGAATTTTTGCAGCTTCTATTTTAAAACAAAAATTCATAGATATTTGCTTCTAATTTCACTGCAAAAAGTTCCTTCAAAAGCATAGGTGTCCGTTCATCAATATATAATTTCTAGCTATAACTAGTTCTGATGGTTCTATTTCTGTATATAACATGAGGGCTTATTTTTTAGCCACTTTAGTTAGTTTTATTTTAATATATTTTTCGAATTAAATTTGCTTTGAAATTTGTTTCTGTCTATCTTTTCAACAGCTTTTGTAACTTTGCTTTAAACATTACATCTTTAGGATAAACACTTATCCTTGTAGAATCCTAGCAAGATTTTCTTTGTAAACCTGTCAATAAGTGCCTTGGGCACAAGACATTCTAAAGGATGATCGATGCTATGCTTGTATCGCAAAAATTATTTTTCAAGTTGAATAATATGTCCTTGTATCTAAATGGATTAAGTTGAAACTCAGCAACTTTGTCAAGCTATGCATTGATGTCAGTTATTCATTACATGGTAACTTTGTGTGCAACTTAGCAATTTATTCCCTAGAATTAGGCATTTGCTCTTTGTTCATATTGTTATTCCTACAAACTTTATTTGTAGCCGATTACTAGTCTCTATTTTATCCAGTAGGAGGTTGCGTTTTTCTCATGCTTAGATAGTTTGGTTTCATTCAATATCTGAAAGCCTAATTCGCAAGGCACAACTACACAATCTATTGCATCTATTTGAAGCACGCACAGACAGTTATTTTATTTATGCACACCCCCTCACAGAATATTTAAAGTGTATAGAACTGCCTACAAGTTTTAGTCTAAAGCCAGGTTAGTTTAGGTATAGATTAGTTTAAATCTCATGGAGCTTCCCCTCCAAATTCTAAGAGAGTTTTCACTTCATACACTGTTCATTTTGTGTTGTCTTGCAAAAAATAAATTAATACACTAACAATCTGCAGAATGTCTAGGACTTTGTAGATTTTCTAAATGCTTGCCAGGGTTTCTAAATTAAAGCAAATACTTTCAATCATCAAACTCAGATTTTTGCTGAATGCATAAGGTTTGGAGGTGACTTTCAGTTGTATCTTCATCACCAACATACATTTGTTCACACTCTTTCAACCTGCTAGGTTTTTGAATTTTTAATTGTGACAATCCTATCATTTGGTGATCATTTTTAGACTGTAGCTAGGGCTTTTGTCACTTGAGTCTTTCCACTCATCTACGAATAAGAGATCAGTGGTATACAAAAGCCATTCTATTGATCTATTTCAAGAGGTATTTTTACTATTTTTATGACCATTTTTTCAAGGGTTTGATAAGTGCTTCACTCATAGCAGTTTTGTGGCAGCATTGTAAGAGTTATGTTTGATAATTTGACCAATCTATGAACAGAAAAGAAATTCATCATAAGACCCTAGGGCCATCAACATGTAGTTTCACTCCCAAAACATGGACATTTCATCAGTTTTGGTCACTAAATATCCTAAAACCAAAGAAACTAAAATATGTCATAAATGTGGAAGAACTGAATTTATGTCAACCAACCCACAATACATGTTAATATTTAAACTTCAATGGTTTGAACTTCAATTTTCCTAAGAATTGTTAAACTTATTTTCCCAACATTCTGACAGATAAATTGACATTTCATAGTCAAGTGTGATGAGCACAAACATTAGTTATCAATGGGTTTATATAGCAAAGATCCTAGTCCAAATCTCCAAAAAAAAAATTATTAATTCTACATTACCGGGTTTGCAACCTGGACCCTCGAACCGGGTCCGGGTGCATGTTAAATTTTAAGTAATCCGATCTAAATTAAATCAGAACAGTAAATTTATACAAATCAGAATAGGAAGACACAAGAGACACCACACAATTTACCCTGGGAAACCTCTAGGAGGAAAAACCCAGCAATTAGATCCAATTAATTATTGCTTCTCAAATTGACTCACAATAACATCACAGTGGATTTGTTGAGGATCCTCAATCCATGAAGCAAATCAAATGTAGACGACTGATTCAATATGATAGTCCAAATTCAATCAGATCTCAGCCTTGTGTATGCATGCCCTGATGTGAGTGATGCAGCACGGTGTCTATGTGGCCTGATGTGTGCCCAGTTAAATCAGATCTTGATGAAGTTCGCTGATGATAAGAACCAGTAGCCTAGGACTTCGATCATGCCACCAAACACTTGATGTTGTAAGGAAATCGCAATGGACAATATGTGTTTGCTGTTAGAGCAGATCTGGAGCAGATCAAAGGGAAATTCGCATATGGAGCAAGTAGATTTCGCTGGCTTGAAGTATTCTTTTCCAACATCTGAAAGTCCTCATTTATATGAGGAAGTTACAATTACAAGGTAAGGTCGGCCTCCAAGGCCGACCTTGAATTAATAAATCTGGCGCCATAATGAAGTAACGTTTATAGACGTTTAAGCATTGTAAAGGGGCCCAGCCCTTAATCGATATTAATTTAAATTTAAATTTAATATATAAATTAAAAATATTAAGTTCGGTTAAATTTAATATTAGCTAGAATCCGAATCTAGCTATTAAAAATTAACACTCCCTCTTAGCTAGGGAGGATTCTAGCCAATATCATGGGCCCCTTCCATGATTTCCATTGTGCCTACTTGCAGAGGATGGATCCACCTTGGATTGCCCGCAGAGGGTGGAAGAGGACAAGCCTCAAAGAGATCACCTTGCATTGCCCGCAGAGGGTGGTCTTACCAAATTAATTACATTGCCACCTTGCATTGCCTGCAAAGGATGGACTTCAATTACAACATCACCTTGCATTTGTAATGTCCCCTTCTCCTTAGTAGGCCATTATGGCGCCTGATTAGTCTATCTTCCCATCCGGATAGGCTAATGGCTTCTTTCAGAGGATACCAGTCAGTCACAGGCTTCAATGGGCGAATATTAACATTTTGGGCTCTGTTTCTAAAGTTAAATCACTTTATTTTATAAAGTGATATTATAAAGTCGCCTTATGACTTAAGTCACTTAAGTGAGCTCTTTTATCACACATGGTCATAAAGTGACTTTATTTTATAAAAAGTGACTTAAGTGAGCTCTTTTATCACACATGGCTTAGTTTTTTGTGCCTTCCCTCACTTCGAGGTTATAAAAGAAAAAAGTATGCCTCGGGAAAAGCACCATGAAATATTAAAAAAAAAGGAAAGTATGATCTGGTTGCTCACGTGACTGGTTTATTTTCAAGGATGCAAACCCATTGGAAATCTGGAAGGTTGGATGCAAACCTAGCCTTCGTTGAGTGGAATCATCTAGGTTTCACCATTGGAATTCAATGAATTGGTAAGGAAGATCCTTCTTATGCAGCATTTGTTTCATTTGAAGAAATAACACAGTCAATGTCAAGGTCAATTTAAAATAGTTTGTGTATGAACTGGTGAGGATTGACACGCACAACAATAGGCAAGAGAAATAACAATGACTACCGTAGAGGATAGCCAAGCACTTAGTATTCCATACATTGGCTTGCATACAAGACACCCAGATTGCTTACACTACAAGGCCTACGCCCAGCCAGAAGACATGATGGGATTTTGTAGGCAGATTTCATAGACTCGCGTTAAGCATTGAGTGAAGACGTTGGAAGTCTTAGAAGACTCCCCGCATTCGGGCATTCCCCAACGCATCGAATCTCACTTACCGCACGCAGGGTGTGTAAAGGATGGCATTACGTGCTGGATGTTAGCATATGGTGGTAGTCCATAACGGAGGCCCCAACAGACATTCTACCAACGATATCTCTGCAGCAACACACAGAAAGCTTTCTCGCAGCGCTCATACTGGTATCTAGTCACAGCGTTTGGAGTGACTGTTCTAGTCACGGCAGGCTTACAAAACACCAGCACCCGTCTAGTAATTGGGGTATGTGAAATCAGAGATATTCATGCTCAAGGAGGAACGTCTTGACTGGTCCCAGCAGCCAGCACTCCTTGCGCTTGAGCAGAACCAGCGATTGGTCATCGACGCTCTCAGGTAGAAGTTCTCCACTCCCACGCGTGAGCTCACAGCCTTCGGTTGGTACTCTTGAGTTCTTTTGCTGATTATTTGGCTTTGTAACACAGAAATAAATATATCATTAAATCTTCTTGCTCATTGTTGAAACATTTTATTGTTTGGAGTTTGTTACTGTATGTTTGGGAATGCTTATGCATTGCATACGTCCTTGAAGAATACACATTTCATACATATTAAACACATAGCTAACAGTGGTAACTTTGAGATGAAATTTTTATGAGAAATCAAACACAATATTGTTACGCATCAAAAGAGAAACATCGTGTTCGTTGTGATAATAAGTAAACCAGAACTAGTATACCTCATTGAACACCTACAGCTAGTTTTAAAAAGAAAAATTCACGGTGAGAATACATTAGGATATTACAGCATTGCCTGCAGAGGGTGGCAGCAGAGAAAATACATAAGTACATCTCCACCTTGCATTGCCCGTAGAGAGTGGTTTTACATTTCTTCTCTCAAAGAAGATACAAGGTACAACTAATACAATGTCCACCTTGCATTACCTGTAGAGGGTGGTAAATACAAATACATAATCAAGATACATCAATGAAGCTGAGACTCCCTCTCAGCAATAGCAGGTATCTTTACAAGACCAAGCCTTTCACAGAAGTATTCAAACTTCACCCTGTTAAGTGGCTTGGTAAGAATATCTGCTACTTGCTCATCAGTGCTGATGTACTTCAGCTAGACGACACCTCTTTGTACCATATCTCAAATGAAGTGATAATGGGTTTCCACATGTTTAGATATGTCATGGAACACAGGATTGACAGACATCTTTATACAACTCCAATTATCACAATGAATAATGGTAGGATCCAATGGTTGTCCAAATAGGCCAGTAAGAAGCTTACGAAGCCACACTGCTTCCCTTGAAACAACATTTACTGCAATGTACTCAGCTTCAGTTGTACTCAAGGCAACTGAAGACTTCTTCCTGCTAGCCCAGGAGATCATGGCAAATCCCAAACTGAAACATAAACCCGAAGTGCTCTTCTTTCCGGTGATATCGCCTGCCCAATCTGAATCACAAAATCCTTCCAAGGTAATCATGTTGGAAGAGTACTTTAGCCCATAGTCAACTATGCCACGTAGATATCTCAAGATGTGGTTAGCAGTAAGATGAACATGTTTAGGTTTCTTCATGAACTAGCTGAGTGCACTAACAGCATAGCATATGTCCGGTCTAGTGTTAACTAGATAAATCAAGGACCCGATCAGCTGCCTGTATTATGTAGCATCTGCAAAATTAGAATTCTCTACACATGCACTCAACTTTTTCAGATTAGTCTCCATAGGTGTAGACATAGGTTTGCAATCCAACATGCCAAATCTTTTCAAAATGTCTAAAGTATATTTTCCTTGACTTAAAAAAAATTCATTAGGCCCTTGCCAAACTTCTAAGCCAAGAAAATAATGCATAAGACCTAAATCTTTCATTTCAAATTCAGAAGCTAACTTCTTCTTGCATCTAATGATCAGATCTTCTTTTCCACTTAGGAATAAGTCGTCAACATATATGACCAAAATCAACATCTCATCATTAAGGATTTTGAAATAAATGTTAGGATTAGCATTATTTTTACATAATCCTAAGCCTATTAAGTACTTATCAATTCTTTCATGCCATGCACGAGGAGCTTGTTTCAAACCATAGAGAACTTTCTTCAACCTACACACGTGTTTCTTTCTTGTGGATCTCATATCCCTCAAGTTGCTCAATATAGACTTCTTCTTCAATGACACCATTGAGAAAAGCAGTCTTGACGTCCATTTGATGCAACTTCCAATCTTTAGCTGCAGCAATGGCTATGATAGACCTAATAGAAGAATAACTAGCTATAGGGGCAAAGGTTCCTTCATAGGCTATACCTTCCTTTTGAGAAAAACCACGAGCTACAAATCTAGCTTTAAATTTCTCAATACTACCATCAGCAGAATGCCTAATTTTAAATAACCATTTAGAGGATACAACAAACTTACCTTTGGGTCTAGGCACAATCTCCCACACGTCATTCTTGATGATGGACTCGTATTCTTCATCCATGGCATTCTTCCACTCAAGTTGATCCATAGCTTCTTTTGCATTGATGGGCTCACTTTTAGTGAGGTTGCACATCAAAGCCACATAATTAGAGAAGGCTTGAGGTCTCCTACTTTCTCGGAAAGTGCCACGAGGAGCAGCGAATCGTTCAGCCTCTTGTATTGTGTTCTTCACCCAAAGTGGTATTTTCTTGCTTATGATGATGCTGCTAGGACCATCTGTCAGAACTAAAGGTTCATCATGACTAATCGGATCGGGAAGACCTATAGACTCCCTATGAAACTCAACATCCATCTCATGATTTTCATTAGTAACATTTTCATCTTCAATCAAGGAACTTTTAGATTTTCTTATGCAATATTTTCTTCAAAAGTAACATCTCTACTTACCTCAATATACCTTTGACCTAGAATATAGATTCTAAAAGCTTTGGAATTTTCACTATAGCCAACAAGTATACCTTTCTTACCAAACGGTTCCAATTTGGTTCTTTTCTCCTCAGGGATGTGAATGTAGACTGGACTTCCGAAGATCCTCAAATGGCTGATGTCAGGTTTCACTCTTGTGAATACTTCTTCTAGGGTCATATCTTTTAGAACGCTGTGAGGACACTTGTTTTGAATGTAAACAACAGTATTAGCAGCTTCAGCCCAAAGGAACAATTGCAGATTCTAATCATGGATCATAGCTTTGGCTGACTAAATAATAGTTTTGTTCTTCCTTTCAGCAATTCCATTTTGTTGAGGGTTGTAAAGAACAAAGAACTCCCTCTTGATCCCTGCTTCTACACAAAAATCATGAAAGACACCTGAGGTGTACTCACCTCCATTGTCAGATCTAAGAATCTTAATTCGCTTACCATAAATATTTTCAACTAGAGATTTAAACTCTTTGAACCTAGTTAGGACTTCATCAGATTTTTTTGTCCTTAAGAAGTAAATCCAAGTCTTGCTAGAGAAATCATCTATGAAAGTAGCATAATATAAACAGCCACTAGAAGATGCAACTAACATTAGACCACATAAATCAAAATGGACAAGAGAAAGTTTTTCCTTAGATCTAGATTCACTTTTCTGAAAATAACTTTTAATGTTTTTACCTATTGCACAACCTTTGCATACATCATCATGAACATGACTAAGTTTAGGCATACCTTTGACCATCCTTTCAAGAGTAGGAAGAGCACGGTAGTGAAGATGACCAAGTCTCCGGTGCCATAGATCACTAGGCTCGGCTGAAGAGCTAATAAGAGCCTGTAAAGGACGAGCTAAAAGCTTGTAGAGGCTTTCAAATCTTCTACCAATAACTCTAGCAGATTTGATGTTAGATTTCTTAGGCCAGGCTAAAACTCTACCTTCAGAAAATGCAATTTGATAACCTTTATCTTCTAGAGCAGAAATAGAAATTAAATTCCTTTTAATTCCGCGAACAAATAAGATATCAAATAACTGGAATGAAATACCAGAATCTAAGTTGAGAGTTGTGTTACCAAAACCTCTTATGGAGTATTGTGCATCATCTCCAATGACCACATGAAGATTTGATTCCTTCTCAGTCAAATCTTTAAGTTGATTCTTATAACCTGTTATATGTCTGAAAGCACCACTATCAATCAACCAAGTGTCACTGTCAGTAGGAATATTACTAGACAAGGCAGAAATGAAAAAAAAGTCTTCCTTGTTTTCCTTATCATCAACTTCATTGATGTGTGCTTCTTGATGATTAGGTTGAATCTTGCATTCTTTGGCGCAGTGACCAAATTTATCACATCTAAAACAGCGAATGTGAAAAAGTTCCTTAGGTCTCTTCCTTGAATCATTGTTGTCCTAAGATCTGAAATTTTTGTTCCTTTTGAAGTTGTTCATCCAATTTCCACCTTTCTTAAAGGATTGAGCTACAAGAACTTGGTTATCTAATGAAGAAGAACATTTAAATCCTCTAGCATTTAGACCAGATTCTTCTTGAATACAATCAACTCTAAGACAATCAAAAGAAAAAAGAAAACCTCTATCACTCAAACCTTGAATGAATGGTTCCCAAGAATGAGGTAAGTCATTGAAAGCTAGCATAAAAGGTCCTTGTCCACCACTTCTGTGTCCATAGCTTGAATCTAATCCCTTAATTCAAAGATCCTCATGAAAAATGTCATTACGGTTTCTCCCTTGTCATCTTGATTTAAAGAAGTTGCCTTCTTAGGGTGAGTGTCTTGCTTAGATTGTTGATCTCATACATACCCTCAAGATGTTTGAACATATCACGTGCTGAACACATCGTGGAGACCACTGGGACAAGATGATCTTTAACGGAGTCAATCAGAATTTTTTTTGCCTTCACTGCATTCTTCTTAAATTGACTTAACTCATCCGAATCAGATGGTTCAGTAGGAGCTGGCCCTTGCACGAATTGAATAGATCGTTTTCCTCTAGAGCAAGGAGCACTCGAACCTTCTGCTGGTGCCCAAAAACGATGGATCGAATTTGGCCAACTGACACGTACAAATTAATACCTCTACAATTCTGGCTTAATCAAGCCAAGGCTGGTAGGCCTAATTTCACTTTGAACTATAAAATTCTCTATGTCGCACAACTGCATACATAAACAAACAAAGTTCCTCCCAAGGTGGTGAATGATCCTTGGAGGAAAGCACCTAATCCTCTGATAATCTCTACTCTATAAATCTTGACTAAAGTGGATTAAACTAAGGACTAAAAAGTAGTGCTTTGAAATAATGATTTAATAATCTACAAACTACAAATGAACTAATATAATGGTTTCCAATTAATGATTAGATCAGTGCCTTTAAATACTTGGGCTATAGAGTCATAAAACTTTCAATCCTATGTACAATCAGAGACGGTTTTAAAAACTTGCTTTAATAAGACAAGACCATCACTTAACAGGCTTCCACTTCACTTATAATTCAAATCAATTTATATAGCTAATCTTATCGAGTTTAACTCAAAAGAAGAGACCCATAAAAACAAGAGAAGATACAAAGATCTTTCAATTGATATTTAAACTATATATATTAATTTTGAATTATGATACTCAGGCAATTCAACACAGTGAAACACTCTATTTAATAGAATATCCGAAAGACCAATTCAAAACATATAACTTATAACCACAAATAAAAAGAAGAGCACTTATCTTTATTAATGTTGAAAAAATAGTACATTAGAGTTCATATTAAAGTTGTGATCAAATTCTATCCTATTAAAATCTGAATTGTATTGTCTCTTTACATTTTACATTATGTATATATATGTGTTTGAGTGGCTTTCACACCTCTTTAGGGTGAAATGAGACAACCCTTATTACAAATTACTTTGAAAAACAATAAACTAACTAAAAATAACTACCTAACTTTCGGATTTGGGTCTGGTTGAAAAACAAAAACACCTCGTGGAAAGCTAAGATTTTTACTGCAGAGAGGAAATTTGATTTTCCGAACTGGGTCTTTTTTAGATTTTTAAAATTCGACCATCTTCAGCCTCTGTCGACGTCATCTTTGCAGAAGGTCAAAATTCTAGCATTTTCTGAAGGCTTTGATCACATAATTTTGATTGTTCTTATCACAGAGCTTTCTTTCTTAATCCCTCAACTTTTAATGGAAATTAAGAGGCCATTTTTTAAGGTTTTATCATTATATAGGACTCCAAATTTTGCCCAAAATTTAGAGCTCCAACAGGCTCTTTCTGGGGACATATCCTCCTTGTGGGCATATCGAGATTCTAGCTATCTCTGGAGAAGCAGACCAAGTATCCATACCTAATCTGATGCAAGGTAAAATTGGGTGGCCCCAAGGCCCCCAAAATTGGATATTGATCTTTTCCTCTATCGAGCACTTGATTTTGATCATGCAATAACTCCCTCCTTGTTGCATTGGGTGCATCTTCCTTATGGACAATTCGTATTGTTTCATCGATGCGGTCCTTGGTATTTGACCTTTGTTTCATCTTTGAGGAATCATTAAGTGCATCATGATTTTTTCTGAATGGAGGATCTCTATGCATTACACCAGTTATATCAAAATAAAATTTCTTTACTTGGACAACTTCTTGCTCATAATTTGCTTTGTCTTTATACTCCATATGTTGTTTCTCATTATAAAATAGATTTGAAGATAACTCATATTTAGGAGACATTACTGTACTTTTATCAAGAATCTGATTAGATAGGATATTTGGAAAACTTTTAGCACTATTCCTCAACACATTCTCCTCATTATGCCTGGCTGATACCATCTTATCTTCACATGTTTGATACAACTTTTGTTCATAGGATGAACTGAAAGATGACTCACCTCTTGAATACACTTCTCCACACATATTTTGAGTTTCATCATCCTCAAAATTATCATTAGGCCTGTTATCTTCATCATGATGTCGATGGATTTGATTGCATAGAAGATTCTCTTCAAATAATGGATTCAAGAACATAGAGAACTCAAACATATATTCATCTTCTTCCTTTTCAAACAATGGATTCAGGAACATAGAGAATTTAGACACATCTTTTTCTTCCTCTCTACTAAATTCATCATTTTTAAAATCATATACTTCATCAACGAGATAGGTATCTCTGTCATCAGGTTTATCTTCTGGTGTTTCATCAATTTTTTTATCCTTGTGAATTGGAAAAAAATTTGAGTTATTTTTGCGTATATACCTTTGATATTCCTTATCCAACAAATCTGAAATTTGTTCTGTACTAAGAAAATCTTCTTCCTCATTCATTTTATTTATATTATCTACTTCTATTTCATAGGTCCTATTGTCACAAGAGTCAGCCACACATAAATCAATAACTGGATTTATTGTGTTCTTTTCTCTGATGTTATCCTTTATTATATAATTACAAAATACATGTTTGATTATTCAAGATGCAAGTCCATGGTTGGATTTATTATTTTCTTCATCTGGATCTGGAACTTCATTAGAGCTTTGTACTCTTCTAGATTTCACACTGCATCTATCACCTTCTTGTCTTTCAATATTTAAAAATTCATCCAAGGGAGACATACAAGGCTCTGCTTCCCAGATGTATTGTTGATCCTCTTCCTGTTCATAACACATGTTATGTCCTTCACTTGCATAATGGAATTCATATAGAAACCATTGTTCAAATTCTTTCCAAGATGAAATACTTTGTGTAGGTAATGATTCATATGCCTCTCTTGCATTATCTTCTAATGTCTTGACAAATAGTTTCATTGCTTGATCTTCTTCACAAATCTCATAGTTCTTTATAAATGCATCCAAATGTTCAACTACTGATTCATCTCATTCTCCATGGAACTTTGGTACAAGCTGCGAAAACTTAGGGAGCAACTTAAAACGAATACAATGGAATCCCCTGAGATCCAATGGCCTGATACCATCTCGAATAAATGGTTTTCTCTGAAATGGTTTATTCTGATACATTCTAAATATCTGAATTGGTAGTAAGTTGTTTCTTTATACATTAGGTTCTTGACAATAGAGTCGCCACCTCTTTCAAAGAGGAAAACTTTACTTATCTCCTTCTGGGTCTTCTTCCTCAGTAGAGTCACTGATTGAATTGTTTTATTGAATAGAGTCGCCACCTCCTTCGAGGAATGTCTTGCTTCTAGGTTCTTTCTTCCAGTAGAGTGTGCTTCCAAACAAACTAATATAACTACTTTCTGATTCTGATCTGCAAAATCTGAAATTCTAGGTAACTTCACAATATATATTGTGAGCAACTCTCCCCAGTGGAATCGTCAATTTGTTGGTGCCCAAAAACGATGGATCGGATTTGGCCAACTAACAGATACAAATTAATACCTCTGCAATTATGACTTAATCAAGCCAAGGCTAGTAGGCCTAATTTCACTTTGAACTATCAAATTCTCTATGTCGCACAACTGCGTACATAAACAAACAAAGTTCCTCCCAAGGTGGTGAATGATCCTTGAAGGAAAGCAACTAATCCTCTGATAATCTCTACTCTATAAATCTTGACTAAAGTGGATTAAACTAAGGACTAAAAAGTAGTGCTTTGAAATAATGATTTGATAATCTACAAACTACAAATGAACTAATATAATGGTTTCCAATTAATAATTAGATCGGTGCCTTCTAAATACTTGGGCTATAGAGTCAGAAAACTTTCAATCCTACGTATGATCAGAAACGGTTTTAAAAACTTGCTTTAATAAGATAAGACCATCACTTAACAGGCTTCCACTTCACTTATAATTCAAATCAATTTATATAGCTAATCTTATCGAGTTTAATTCAAATTAAGAAACCGATAAAAACAAAAGAAGATACACAGATCTTTCAATTGATATTTAAACTATATATATTAATTTTGAATTATGATACTCAGGGAATTCAACACAGTGAAACACTCTATTTAATAGAATATCCGAAAGACTAATTGAAAACATATAACTTATAACCACAAATAAAAAGAAGAGCACTTATCTTTATTAATGTTGAAAAAATAATACATTAGAGTTCATATTGCAATTGTGATCAAATTTTATCCTATGAAAATCTGAATTGTATTGTCTCTTTACATTTTACATTATGTATATATATATGTGTTTGAGTAGCTTTCACACCTCTTTAGGGTGAAATGACACAGCCCTTATTACAAATTACTTTGAAAAACAATAAACTAACTAAAAATAACTACCTAACTTTCAGATTTGGGTCTAGTTGAAAAACCAAAACACCTCGTGGAAAGCTAAGATTTTTACTGGAGATAGGAAATTTGATTTCCCGAACTGGGTCTTTTTTAAATTTTTAAAATTCAACCATCTTCAGCCTCTGTCAATCTTTACAGAAGGTCAAAATTCCAGCATTTTCTGAAGGCTTTGATCACATAATTTTGATTGTTCCTGACACAGAACTTCCTTTCTTAATCCTTCAACTTTTAATTGAAAATTAATATAATTATTTATCCCATTTTATGTACTCCATTAATTATTTGGCATGAAAATTAAGAGGCCATTTTTTAAGGTTTTATCGCTATATAGGACTCCAAATTTTGCCCAAAATTTAGAGCTCCAACACCTTCCATGATGTGAAATTTACAGCTCCTTCCAATCTGTCCTCTACCTTGAGCCCTGTCACCATTTTGAAAACAAGGAGAGAAAAAAAAAATCTAATGTATAATGGGTTAGATCTAATCATAATTAGTAAGAACCAAGCTCTGATACCATGTTAAATTTTAAGTGATCAGATCTAAATTAAATCAGAACAGTAAATTTAAACAAATCAGAATAGGAAGACACAAGAGACACAACACAATTTACCTTGGGAAACCTCTAGGAGGAAATACCGAGCATTCACATCTAATTAATTATTGCTTCTCAAATTGACTCACAATAACATCACAATGGATTAGTTGAGGATCACCGATCCACGAAGCAAATCAAATGTAGAAGACTGATTCAATATGATAGTCCAGATTCAATCAGATCTCAACCTTGTGTATGCATGACTAATGTGAGTGATGTAACACGGTGTCTATGTGGCCTGATGTGTGCCCAGTTAAATCAGACCTTGATGATGAAGTGTGTTGATGATAAGAACCAATAGTCTAGGACTTCGATCATGCCACCAAACATTGGTTGTAAGGAAATCGCAATGGACAATATGTGTTTGTTGTTGGAGCAGATTTGAAGTAGATCGTATCAAGGGAAATTTGCATATGGAGCAAACAGATTTCGGTGGCTTGAAATATTCTTTTCCAACGTCGGAAAGTCCTCATTTATATGAGGAAGTAACAATTACAAGGTAAGGTCGGCCTCCAAGGCCAACCTTGAATTAATAAATCTAGTGCCATAATGAAGTAGCATCTATAGACGTTTAAGCATTGTAAAGGGGCCCAACCCTTAATTGATATTAATTTTAATTTTAATTTAATATATAAATTAAAAATATTAAGTTAAGTTGAGTTAAATTTAATATTAGCTAGAATCTGAATCTAGCTATTAAAAACTAACAGTGCGAACCGGGTTCAGGTCCGCACAATGGTTCGCGCTAGGTACGGGCAGGGTCTGTGCCCAACCCTGTGGGTCCTCATGGGTCCATGGGCCCACGAACCCATGAGGACCCACAGGGCTGGGCACGAACCCTACCCAAACCCAGCTTGGACCCGGGTAGACCGAGCAGGGTCCCATGTGGGCCTGTGAGGACCCACGGCGTCCAACATAAAAAATGGGTCCAAAAACATTAAAAAAGCATTTTTTTATTATTATTTTTTTGTTCTAACCCTAAATGGCCCATTATGAAGCCTCTAAACACACTTTTTTTCACACTTGCTCTCTCATTTTGCTCTCATTTTACTCTCTCCATCTTGCCAGTTTGAAGTGAGGTGATTGTATTCGATTGTGGAGTGTCAAATACCATTGATGCTGTTTTTTTTATAATCCATATGATGATTGATGAACACTTTCATGATTGATGAACATTGAATCATGTTTCAAACTTTAATGAACTATATTTTGAATTTTCATTTTGTAATTCAGTAATTCAATGTGATGATTTTCTTGAGAATCGTGAACATAGATCAATGATCAAGTGTTTAAGTTTTTAATGTTTATCTTTGACATTTGACATTGATCAATGATCAAGCATCATACTATGAAATGGTTTAGTTTTACAATTCTGTATGGTTCACTTATTTTTTGTATATATAATGCATATACACACACACACACACACACACACCCATACGAACCATAATGGGAAAAAAAAATTTCATGTACCCACGTACCAGGTTCTCGTATCTGAACCCAAACCGGTAACTTAGTATTAATTAAATTAAAGCATCCAATATTGGGTTGGATGCATCTTAATAGACAAGGGCAGGTGCAAGCCCAGAGCAAATTTGATAGAAGAGATGCAATTAGGTTGTGGCATGTAGGCCAAAGGTGTATCCCTGAAATGGCTATAATGGGAACAATTTTTCAATCAAAATATACAGATTTTTTACAAATTTACAGTTCATTACTTTGTCTATCACTCTGGAATATAGAAAAATTTAGGCACGCAGTATTTCATTCACTAATTATCATAAAATCTTCAAAGAGTTGACTTACAATACAATACACCGAAAAAATCAAATTTAAAATATTCAACAGCAAAATGTTGCTTCCAATAGAAATTACACTCATCTGAATATCTTGGATATAATCTCTTATTCCACTCCCATCAGGTTTAAAACATAATAAGGCTATGGTTTGATATCATAGAAAAACAACTATTGCATAGGAGGTTATATTGTGTGTGTGTGTGTGCGCGCGTGCTAAAATATTAAGAGCTTGAAAGATCTATATTATATTTTACAAAAGAAACCATTATTCCAAAAGGGTTTAATTAAATTAACTAAAACATTTAGGCTGCAAAACAAAAAAAACTCAAATCACATACCTTTTTCTGTTCCCTGCGATCCATCCCAGCTCGGAACCCTCGACCGAACAGCAACTGTGCTTCATGAGGATTTTGGTATCTATTCATTTAAAACAGAAAACTCTTTCTTTAGGTGTTCAATATGATACCGCCATAAACACACTACACTTATCTAAAATACAGAAATAGGTTAAATCAATGATGAATAGACTAAAGAAATAACTTGAAAGTTAATAAGAGAGCTTATTTAATTAAGATCAGAGCCAAATTATTTACAAAAAATTCATATCCCTTGAAGTATCCTCGGTATTTTCCCAATCAAATGAAAATCGGAACTTCTCACTTGGCTTGATGACGCGTTTCTTAGGCTTCTTTGTTCCCAGATACTGCAGAAATAAATAGGAATTTAAAAAGATAAGCTGACAGGGATCTATGGAAAAAGATATCGACATCACTGCAATTGAGATAATCAACAACCTGTTCTTTAATAGCTTCTAATTCCTTCTCTTTCTCTCTTTCACTTTGCTTCTCAAGGCGTCCTTTCTCTCTAATTTTTGCTTCCTCTTCCCTTTCCCTGTCACGATCCCTTCGCTCCTCCAACTCTCGATCACGTTCCCTTTCATGTTCACGATCTTTCTCATGATGGCGATGTCTATCTGACACCACAAAACAAAATGTGTGGTAAACTTCTTGAGTTAAATATTAATACATTTGAACCAAAAAAAATTAAATCTACTTCTGGAAAATCAACAAATAATACAATAAAGTACTTTAGTCTAGACTGTCCCCACAGATCAACCTTTTATGTTGAAACACCAATACCATGGGTAAAACCTTTAAAAATGTAGACATATGCTGTCCCAGTGTTAGTCATAGTAAGTGCTTTCAACAGAACTTATTCAACGATAACACGAGGAAACCACTGAATGAAGCATAATTATATAGAAAAAGCTCATGACCATCTAGCCAATAAGTAAACTTATTGTCTAGAGAAAGCACTCTCTGCCGTTCAATCCACCTTGTTATGTCTACAAACAATGCTCATAACCCTCCCACATTGCAACGAAATAATATTTCTTAATTCTCTCAAGTATGAGAGGGCATGTTGCTTATGGTGCACATAGGAACCCCATTGGCAAATCCCTCCTAATTTCTCAGCAAAGGATCAACACATTCTACCAAATCACAGGAAACTTCTCCAAGTTTCTTCTGTCTCCCAAGAATTCGCTTCTTTCTTTCCTCTAGAGAGTTACAAAGGCTGTTCTCAATATCCTAGTAAATGTTTTTAAGCAAGATACATAGAAACCATAACTACTGGCAGAGGTTAAGAGGTTTTTGGTCTCTGAAGACCTGAATTATTACCCTTCATCATATTCTAGGTAATTTTAGAGGTTCTCTCAACTCCCTACAAGTTCTGTGCCATTCTGTTTGGTCTGTGTGAGAGTAAATTGCTGGTTTGAAGGCTTTTCTTTGTGGTTATTCAGTGTTTGAGTTGCTATATACTGCATGGGAAGACCATGATGGACCAGAAGATAAATTTTCTTCTATTTATGATCTTGCCTGGACATCCTCTTTTTTGCTGCCTTGGTTTCATTATATTTGTATCAAATTCAAACACTCCAAGGTGGTATTGGAAGTTTCTGTGTGGATAGGGAAAAAAACAAATCAGGAAGTTACAGAATCAATAGGAAACTTTGCATCTATCTATTGCCTAATACTTGATAAACACTTCTACAAGTATGGATCATGAAGAGGGGATTTCTCATACTAACACAAAGTTAGCTATGCAATACAACCATGACATTTTCTACCTTATAAATTTAAAACCTACTGAATTTAAACTAAGTTTTGAAATCATGTGCAATGGTTTAGAAAGATCTTTGAAAACATGCATAGGAGACGAAGTGTAATTCACAGCTTACGAGTGAAGCACATAAACAGTCCATAAAAGTATGGTAAATATGAAAATAAAAGCTATAAATTGCTAGATTGACTTCATATTATGTTTCAATACAAAACTAAGTGAACACAAATATAAGTTAAATGTGATCCTTAAAAACCACATCTTTCAGAATGCCTTTTTGTTAACAAAATAATGTATAATTAGTGCCAACTTAACAAATCAGGCTACTTGATAGTATAACTCTATCCAAGTCTTAATAAAATGTCTACGTTATCCCACCATGAGATTGGAGACAGAAGATCCAATATTATAATCAATTAACATTCTGAATCCTAGATTAAATAAGCTATCAACAGAAGGTGGAAAATTTTTAAAAAGATGGAAACTGATTAAACTACACAATGATGGTTCTGATGAGAATAGGCTGAAAATGCCTGAGTATGTGTTGCAAAACCTCCTAGAGATTGGGTTAAAATCAATTTTGATGGACCTGACCTGCGAAAGGAAATTCAGAATTACTAGTTTGGGAGGGTCCTTAGAAATGACAATGAACAGCCTCTGATAATCAGTCTACTTGAAACCCACTAAAAATATAAAGGCAGAATTAATGGGTCACTTTAAAGGAATAAAACTGACTAAAGACAAGGTAGAACAAAAACTTCAGGAAGGATGGAGTTCAATACTAATCACTGAGGCAATCAAAAAGAGATAATGCAAATGAATGGAAAATAAACAATATATTTTTTTTAAAAATAAGAAACGAAGAATTTCAAGATCGCCTACAAACATATCATGTGGTAATGAAATGGAAAGTAAGTCCTAGTAGTTAGTGAGGGGCTCAACAAGTTGATCAAGGTGATTTAAAGTTATCATTTTCTCTACATGGAACTAAAGTTAATGAAGAAGATTGACAAAGCATAAGAACTTATTCTTACTTAAAATTTGTGAAACTTGAGATCAAGAAGAGAGACTTTTGGGGGGCAAAAATGTCTCTCTGTGCACTCAGAAGTGACTTTTCATGTTTGAATCAAAGAGAAGGGAATGCTAGAGAAGAAGAAAGATTGTCACAGATAAATGATTGAATGCAATAGCTTTTATTTCAAGCATCTGTTTATCTATATGTGAAAAGTATATGCTTAAAAGCTAGTTTTGAAATTCTTAATTGTCCCATTCTGATTAGTTAAAAATTTAAAAATTAAAATCAACTGGAAATTGGTGACTCATTAAACAAAATTTCCAACTCTAGGGGCTCTTAACCCTAAGTACCTTTGGTAAAATATAAAAAGTTGAAGGGACTCAAAATTACATCCAATTACAATAGACATACCAGAATAAAAAAAACCTTAAGTTCTGAACGAAAGAAAATTCCTAAACAGTGCAAACATACTTACAAAAGGTGAACCTCAACGAAGGAAACACAAGAAATATGATTCAAGTACATGTGTGAATAGCTATGTTAATGAAAGACCCCTCAAGGAGACAAGAGGTTGATGAAGACATAAGGCTAAGGCTCAAAACCAACATGATCATGCATTTATGGCAAAGCTTGGAGCAAAAATATGAGATTATCATTCACCAACACAAAAGGATCAATACAAGATCTAACAATGTCGAGATAAACAAATCAATATAGAACCTCTAATAAACCCCAAGGCCAACAAATATTCAAAGTTATATAGATGAACTACAATCCATTCATATGCTCAAGAACCAAACTGATGTCAAAATGAAGTAGCTCAATGATTACCAGATTGAAAGTGGTAGGATTGCAACATCCTAGAGCACCTCGAATGATGAACATAATCTGTGTCAAATCCCAAAACCACTACTCCACTTCCTAGAACGAAATCTCACTCACAAAGCCAGGGTTGTTATCATACATGTAAAAGCAGATCATCAATAGAATATGGAGGGTTGAAGGTCAACTCTACAAGAGTGGATTTTCTCTCCTATGCTTCAAGCTCAACTTAGACCTAGAAGGGTGTTCCTAGAGGTTTGAGTAAATGAAACGACAATTGAAAAGAATAATAGCTAAACCTAAATTGTTGAATCAATTCCAGATACTGTCACTAAGTTGAGAGAAACTAGTTGTAATGTTCTTGTGCCAAACATAAAAGGCAACTAAATTGGTAAACAGTTAAATGAGTTTAAATTAAAGATTTAAACTCATTACTTAAGGCAAATACAATATCAAGCAACCACCCGCAGTCATCATTAATAGATCATACACTATTAGAATATTTTTAGTATCCTAAGTTCTTGCTATGTTTAGCTCGTTATTCTAGAACCTTCGTTAATGTTCATTCAGTCTTTATTTTTAGTTTTCTTAATCTGATCTATTTTTAGACGGCGTCTATATTAAGACAACCTTACTTTTTAGTTCATGCTTTTTATAGCGTTTGTAAATCTCTATTTATTTGTGTGTATTGTTAATACAATTCATTCCGTTTTTAAAAGTTTCATGGTATCAAAGTAGTAAAAATTCTTGGGCAAATTTTTTTGGAAAAAATTTGAAATATTTTTTCCTTTTTTTGGAATATGTTCGAAACCTGTCTAGGGTTTACTGCAAATCTAAGGGCATCATATTTTGAAGATTTTTTTTGGGTCAAAATCCCATCTTTTTTTCTAGGCGTGATTTCTTTCACCCGCGACCATCTATCTCCAACTCGTGGCCATCTGTCTGCAACATGCAATTTTCTATCTGTTTCTCGCAATAAAGAACTCCAAAAACTGACCAAAATCGCACAAGCTTTTTGTCTGCAATTAGTGATGTCGAAAATTGCGGCGCGACTTTTTAATCGCATTCTAAATCATGACGCGGTTTTTCCTCTTTTCGGCTGTAATTTTCCCTTTTTGTGGCCTCAACATCCAAGGTTTTCATTTTTTTGGACCAAACTTTTTCCACCTCACCCCGTGTCTCAGCCCACTGCCGCCATTTACTTCCATGACCTGATATACGCGATTTTTTCACATTTTCCTAACCGTTTTATTGGTCTCATTATTTTGTTTGTTTATTCCACCATTTTTCCCTGAATATTTTCGCTTTTTTTGCATCCATAACCCTCAACAACAACGTCATTTTTCAGCTAGTTTTTTGGGGGGGAAAACTTTGCGGAATTTCTGTGGGTGAAACCCTAATTCAAAATTTCGGATTTCAACAATGGGTTTTCTTTATTTTTTTGAAATTGGGTTTTTAACCCTTAAACCTGTCTAGGGTTTTTTTCGATTTTCAAAAAAAGGGATTTTTTATTGTACTAAATTTTTTTATTTTTCAGGTTCACCATAGCCTAACTTTTTTCAGCGTGTTCATCTTTTCGTATCAATGTCTACCTCATTTTCCGTGCCTTCAGAGGGTTGACCAGCAACCTCTGTTTCGATGATGGCATCTTTGACCAACATTATGTTGGAGGGAAATCAGCAATTTAATGGCCGCAATTACAACACCTAGAAGTAGTGCATGATAACGATATTTGAATATCATTATCTTGATAAGATAGTTTTGGGTAAGGAGACACGTCCTACTCAAGCTCAATCAAATCAAGATAAATGGGATAAACGTAATTGGGAAGTTGTCATGCTAATCAAACTTTCAGTTATAGATGATCAGCTCCCTCAAATGCCTCCCAGCAAAACAACTAAAGAAATCTAGGACATCTTGAAGGATCTTCATGAGACGTGCAACAAGAGTCGAGCTTTCTTTATGAAGAATATGTTGGTATCTATCATTATGGATGAGAAGACATCTCTCCAAGCACATCTTACGAAAATCAAGGACATTTGTGACCAGCTCAAGGCGATTGGATGCAAGATGGAGGAAGAAGATATGGTAGTGAACACACTGAAAAGTCTGCCTCAATCCTACGAGCATTTCATAGAGACGCTCAATATCATTTCTACTAGTGTTGCTCTAATGTTCTCTGATCCCTGCACCAAGCTTCTGCAGCAGGATAGATGGAAGCAATAGTTTGGAAGTCATGCAAATTACTCCTCTTCTGAACAGGTGGCCTTCCCAATGCAAGCCTCAAACAAGAACACAGGTAAACATCAATTCTTCCAGCCAAAACGATCAGGTAAACCTCCGGCATCTTCAAAGAAGAAGAGTGTTCAACGCATTTATTGTCACAAGTTTGGTCACATTGTGATGAGCCTAGCTGGCTCTCAATAACAAACTAGCTTTTTTATAATTTAATTGCAATTGTTTTCAGCATTTTTCAAACATACATGAATTTTAATAAATTTTCCAAATTTAATAAACTGCTCCAACAACATTTAACATTTAACTCCACTTGCTTGTTAAATTGAATAACATGGATAATAACAATATTTAGCTGTCATTACATGATTGAAATTAAATGAAATAGCACCTAGAATATTTTATGTTTGCCAAACATCACTTGAGAACCTTCTTGATGGGTGACATCAACCTTTATACACATTTTGCTTCTTACGTGAGCTATTTCCAGCTTACAAAGTATTCACACAGCCTCCAAAAATTGTTAGAACGGTCACCAAAAAGAATATTCAAACCCCAAAAGAAGTCACGCAGCTGGGAGGAAGAGAAATATGTGTTCAACACATTATTTGCTAGCAGTAAATAAACGCAGCCTCCTTTCAATAAATCGCAACTCCTCCCTATATCACACAGCATGAAGAATTTTATCAAATCTGTACGGCCCATCATAAATTTCCATACAGTCACAATACCAAAGCATACGGCAAGCCTTGGATGCTCAAAAATTGTAATAAAAACAGGCTTCAATAATGGCAATGCAAATTTCAGTAATCCTCTGCAAATTTCAATAAAGATTTAGTGTTTTCTCCAACACATGAAGACCAAACACATGAAACCCTTGCTCTCTTGCAACAAAGTCGATTTTCTCCTTGTAGAATTCTCCAGACATAAAATAATATCAATTGATAATTCAGATTCAAGCTCTACAAACATCCAGCAAAGAAGATTGATATTCTCTCCAAAATGAAGACCAAATATCCAAACCCTTGCACACTCCAGGAATTTCGATTTCCTTCTCCAAGAACAAATTCACAATTCATCAAAATGACAATAAGTGAGTAAAATGGCTTTTTCATGTTATATTTATAAGCTTTATGAAAAAGCTTCTCCTTTTACACCTTTCACTAACATGGCTTCCTCAACACACCATTGTTTTATAACATTAAAGTCATAAAGTTATTAAATTAAAATAACTTAATTTAATAACCACAATTAAAAACATGAAGCCATTGCATCTCTCTGACAGAACAATTCTAACTTCTAACAATAATGCCCCGAGCTCATACTGCCCTACTAGAAATAGTCATCTAACCAAAATAGACTTACTATAAATAGTAAGTCTCTCATACTGGAGATTCCGCACAATCAATCCTAAAACATCTGAGACTACTGCGCAGGCGCCCTACTAAACATAGACATACCCAAAATACCACTTACTATAAATAGTAAGTCTGCCAATCTAACCCAAACGAAGAGCAATCCTAGCATCTGAAATCTCCAGAGTGGAATCCAACCACTGGCTCTGCCAACCGACCCACTCTAACAACCTGATTAGCTTACGAGTGTCACCAAACTAAGCTAATCCCAAGAGTCTGAAAAACGGGGACATTACACACATGAAGATAGATTGCAAGAAACGGTTGGCATCCATGAAATCTTCACAGAAAGGGTCTCATCAGAACGCCCCAGCTGCTCCACAATCTGATGAGGAGTTTGCCTCCTATGCATTCTGATCAAATCATATTATGGGAGGGTTTTAATAATTTTTCCTCAAAAATTATCTGGTGGGTTTTCATAATTTTTTCCTTCAAAAAAAATTAAGTTGGGTTTTACCATTTTTCCTCAAAAATGAAGTTTTGTATTCTTTGATTCGTGTCTCTAATTTTGTCTAGTTTTGATCGATTTTTCACCACAAAAATCATGTCTAGTTTTGATTGATTTTTCACCTCAAAAATCATTTCTGGTTTTTGTAATTCGTGAAGTTCGCATGGGATTTTTTGTCAAAGATTCTTGTTTTTAGGGTTTTTACCATTTTTTTCCGAAAAATAATGCTTTGTTAACTTCAAATCATGGTATCTTGCAGCTTGTTTTTAGGCATCCTACTCATCTGCAATAGTTTGGACGGTTTGCCAATTTTTCCTCAAAGTCATGGCAGTTGTTCTCAATGTGTCTCTGTCTACAAGGAAGGACAATTATGTTATCCAACATCAGGTTAGACGATTTGGGATGACTTTTGGTCAGAGGTTTTGCAAATTCTCGGAGGGTTAGTGTTAGACTCATCTCAGTGGCAGAGTCAGTGGTAGGCTCTTGTCTCTTGTTGCAAACCATTCTGAAGAAGGGGACAACCTTCTCAATTTTTTTGGCTACTCTTGGTCATATTGAGATTTTGCAGATCCAAGGAGGGTCTCAGCAGCAACAAAATGTTCTAAAGAATGTATGACCACAAGACACGTACTGTCTTTTGTAGGGTAGTTGATAGAATGACTGTTAAGGGAGAGTATTAGAATATTTTTAGTATCCTAGGTTCTTGCTATAGTTAGCTTGTTATTTGGTCATTTAGTCTTTATATTTAGTTTACTTAGTCTGGTCTTTTTTTAGACATTATCTTTATTTAGACAACCTTGCTTTTTAGTTCGCGCTTTTTATAGAGTTTGATAAACTCTATTTATTTGTGTGTATTGTTAATACAATTCATTCCGTTTTTAAAAGTTTCATACACAACATAGCTAAAATTAGTGACCAATAATGATTGACAGAGAAGTTTACCATTGTTGATAAGGATTAATAACATTGATGATATTGTCTTTAGTGTCAGAAAAAGATTATGTAACAAAGGGAGGAGTGTCGACTCTATATGGCTCCTATAGAGAATATTGAGCGAAAACCATGGTAACTAGAAAGGGAAATGATTGGGATCGCATCTAGTAACGTCAGTAAAAAATGGTCTGCAATAAGTATGTAATTAAGGTGGCCAAGAAGAGCCCAAGGAGTATTTGGAAAGAAGAATGACAACGATGAAATAAAGTCAAAAGCCCAATAATGTTATCATTAAGGAAGACATCAAGGTTATGGTGGTAATATCCCCTCCATTGCATTCTTACCATCACCATCACATTCCATCCACCTCTTCGACAGCATTCATAATCATATATTCATCATAATTGTATGGCAACATATTCCATACTTTTTTGCATTTCATAAGACCAAGTTGACAAAATTCCATCTCTCATTAATGCAATCATGAAATACTATGGGTCGATTCCTATATTGATCAGCTAATAATAATCCGATTATTATATTGATCAGCGAACTATGGAAACCGATGATTATATTAATCGGTAAAAGGCATTACATATAATGATTGATTAAGATATTAATCAAACCGATTATGAATCGGTTAAAGAAAAAGACTATTCAATAACATCATTTCATCCTTGGATCAGGAGTATATAACGAGGTTCACCTCATTCTCTCAGGCATCGAATTGAGAATTATACATTTTTTTCTTATCCATTGAGGATTGCTCTGTTAAGAACATTTTGCATTTCGGCAGTCTTGGTGCAAGAATATAAAGTCGTAATCAGAAACGGCATCCCCAAGTGCATACTTCTATTGTTACATCAGACAACCAATATATAAACACAAGAACCGCATTCAATTGTGCCTATAAATATTGATATATTAGACAGACAACAATCATTGTTGCATATATATATATATATATATATATATGCACAATCGATAAGATGATATTTGTAACATCGTAAATATACATATACCTGACAGTCCCAACCGGTGCTGAGAGGGGAGGGGTGAATCAGCACCTATAAAACTTTAAAACAAATCTGATGTAGTATACTACAACTGTAAGCAAAACAAATTCTAGCATAAGAATAGCAACAAGCAATCAACCACAAAGCAACACCAGATTTATCACATGGAAACCCAAATTGGGTGAAAACCACGGTGTGAGGAAACCTCACAAATTTTGCACTCTTCTGAAGTGCGCCCTGTTAGGAGCCTTCCCTGTTAAAGGATTACAATGCACTGTTAGATGTGACCCGGTTAAGGGATTTGATATAATAAGGCTTGTTAGTGCATGCCTAGTTAGAGGACTTAGAACACCTGAATAGATGTCACCCGATTAAGGGATTTAGTACAAGGGACCTGCTAATGTCCACCCAAAATATAGGGATTTAGCTATTGTAATTGTTAGAGAACAATAGAAGGATTGACCTTTTAGAAATAGCTTTCCAAAGCCTGATAAGATCTTTGTTATACTCAACTAAGAAACATCACCGGTCGCTGCTGATATGTTCTCCTTTCCTGTTGTGCTTCTCTCCACATTCTTCTCTCTTCTCTTTTCTATTCACCTCAGCTTCTTCAGCGTACAGGTTCACTCTTTACTTTGGCACAATGAGGGCAAACTATATTCTTGACTAACAAAGGAATATATAGAGTCATTGCCCTAATTGTTTTTCTCATGCATGACCTATTTACAGATCCCCTTTGGATTCATCACCCAGTGGAGTATTAGTTCATTGAGGAAAACATCCGATGCATGCTATGCTTTATCTGCTTTAACGAAAGAAAACAATAGATGTGTGTCAAACAGCTTTCCTTTGCAAGAGATAACTCCATGTTTTAAAGCCATAAACTTCAGCATTAAAACCTTCAATCACGCCTTGTACCGATCGTCTTGGTAACTCAAAATCTACCGGATTCAATGCAGTAAATCCCGGTCAAGGAGTTAGATAATAGACAGTTGACTATGACTTCCCCGGTTCATCTTATCATGACGAAGTCTTTACTCAATCGATAAAAGATACTTAAGTTGTGCACAGGTAAGAGCCTTGACCTATCACCTTTCCTTCCTCTGTCTATACCGATTGCATCCTTTCCTCAGTCTCTGTTACCGGTTACCGGTTGTGTCTGATGAACAGAAATAATCTCTTGTTCATTGCATGGTGTCACTGGTTGTCAAACTAGTCTCTCTACACACAGAATGTTGTCAGCTAACTGATAACTATTTCGATTCACAGATCCAACACTGGTGTCCTTAGATTGAAATGTCAGCACCTCTTTCCTCTTTCCTCTTTTGTCAATCAATGACAATACTTAATTGCCATGTACCGGTAGCAACCTTACCGGTTACCATCCCTTAATGCCAACAATCTCCCCCTTTGGCATTGATGGAAAAACCTTAACCTTAATAGGCAATCATGTCACCTTCCTTATTTACCAGTCATCTACCGGTCTTTTTGTCTCATACTCTCCCTCTTTTTGACAATAATGCCAAAGGCTAGTCAAACAAACTACCTTAAAGAAATTTGCTCCCCCTTCGAGCAGCACTCCTATTCATCAATCCAAGTAAGATTAGGTGAAGTCCTTCGTTGAAGCATAGTGAATTGATGAACACCTGTGCAAGTTTACTGACGATCAGGAAGGGGTATCACCCCTAATTTACCTCTAAGATACTCAAAAGTACTCTTCGGCAATGGCTTTGTGAAGATGTCAGCAATTTGTTCTTTTGTGGGAACATACTCCAATCTTACTTCTTTATTTTGTACCATCTCTCTCAAGTAGTGATACTTGATGGCAATATGCTTTGTTTTGGAGTGCATGACAGGATTCTTGGATATGTTAATTGCACTTGTACTGTCACAGTAAATTCCATTCAGTTCAGGTATCTATTCTTGGATTCCTTCAAGTAGTTGTTTGATCCAGATTACTTGTGTGCAATTGATTGCTGCAGCAACAATTTCAGCTTCCGTTGTAGACTGTGAAAAGCAATTTTGTTTCTTGCTTGTCCATGACACAATCCTTTCGCCAAGAAAGAATGCACCACCACTTGTGCTCTTTCTATCATCAATATTACCAGCTCAATCTGCATCAATGTAAACCTTTACTTGGAAGCCTCCCTTGTGAGGAAACCACAAGCCATACTTCTCAGTCCCCTTTAGGTATTTGAAAATTCACTTTACTGCTATTAGATGTCTCTTTAGGATTTGCAGAGAATCTTGCTACAATACCTACTGCATGTGCAATGTTCGGTCTACTATGTACTGCATATTGTAATTTGCCTATCATAGACCGATACAGTGTTTCATTCACTTCTTTTGCATCATCTTCCTTTGATAACTTGAGGTTAGTTATCATCGGTGTACCAACCGGTTTGGATTCTTCAAGTCCAAAAGTTTTAAGAATTTTTTTTACATACTTGGACTGAGAAATGAAGATACCTTCTTTTAGCTGATGGACCTGTAGTCCAATGAAGAATTTTATGGCTCCTATCATAGACATTTCAAATTCTTTTTCATCTCTTCAACAAAGGCTTTGCTCATCCTGTCATCTCCTCCAAAGATGATGTCATCCACAAAGATTTCACAAATTAGGTTCCCATCTTTTCCAGTCTTGAAATACATGTTGTTGTCCCCGGTTCTTGTGAATCGTATTGTCAGAAGGTATCAGTGCCTCCTCTCATACCATGCCCTTGGAGCTTGCTACAGCCCATAAAGAACCTTTTTGAGTTTACAGACCATACCACCCTTTTGTGTGGATGTGAAGTCTTCTGGTTGTTCAATGTAAACTTCCTCCTCCAGTATTCCATTCAAGAATGCAAACTTTACAGCCATCTAGTACACTTTGAACTTCTTGTGAGCAGCATAAGCAAAAAGGATTCTTATTCCTTCCAATCTGGCCACAGGTGCAAAGGTTTCCCCATAATCCAGTCCAACCTCCTGAGCATATCCTTTGCAGACCAGTCTTGCTTTGTTCCTTATTACTTTTCCTTCTTCATTTAGGTTATTCCTATAGACCCACTTTGTCCCAATGACATTCTTGTCCTATGATCTAGGCACAAGCATCCATGTGTCATTCTTTTCTATTTGTTCAATCTCTTCCTCCATGGCCTTGACCCAGTTTTCATATTCTAGAGCTTCCATGGTGGTTTTGGGCTTTATACAGAAAAACAAAGACTTTTTCTCTAGCCTTTTTCCTGGTCAAGACATTTGCATGTTTGTCACCAATTATATTATCAGTTGAGTGATATGTGACATACCTTGGGAGAACCGGTCTTTGTTCCCGGTCAAGTTCTTCCAATTGAGCAGTTTCTTCAGCATGGTCATGAACAACTTATTGTTCATCATCTTGAGTTGGTCTGTCAACTTCAGGTACAGCATCCTGCTCCAGATGTCTGTTCACATGTTCTTCTCTTTCATCTTCAGTTGTCATTTCATTGAACTCAAAGAGATTTCCTTCATTGTGACCCTGCAAACCGTCATGTTCATTATGACCGATCTTCTTTCTTGGTTCTGAATATTCATCAACCTTTACATTGATGTTTTCCATTATTTTTCCTGTCTTTTTATTTAGACACCGGTAGGCTTTACTCTTGGTAGAATAACCCAAAAATATACCTTCATCGCTTTTGGGCTCAAACTTCCTAGAGTACATGTCTCTCTTAATGTAACAATTGCTACCAAAGATTCTGAAATATCCTACACTAGGAGTATGATTGAACCATAGTTCATAGGGAGTCTTACTGGTTCCTTTCTTGACTTGAACTTGGTTCAGTGTCTAGACAGCAATACTAATAGCTTCTCTCCAGAGGTGATGGGGGAGATCCTTCTGAATCATTAGGGTTCTTGCACAATCGATCAGTGTCTTGTTTCTTCTTTCTGCTACTCCATTTTGCTGAGGAGTTCTTGGTGCAGATAACTACCTTTTTATTCCATGTTCCTCACAGTAGTGAGTGAACTCTTGAGAAGTGTATTCACTTCATCTCAGACACTTTAGGATTTTACCGGTCTCCTTCTCCACTCAAGTCTTGTTTCTTCTTTCTGCTACTCCATTTTGTTGAGGAGTTCTTGGTGCAAATAACTGCCTTTTTATTCCCTGTTCCTCACAGTAGTGAGTGAACTCTTGAGAAATGTATTCACCTCCTCAGTCTGATCTCAGACACTTTAGGATTTTACCGGTCTCCTTCTCCACTCGAGCCTTGTAGATTTTAAACATGTGAAACGCCTCTGATTTTTCTCTGAAAAAGAGTGTCCACATCATTCTTGAGAAGTCATCTGTTAAAAGCATGAAGTATCGGTCTCCGTATTAGCTCTTTGTTCTCATAGGTCCACACAAATTTGTGTGCACAAGATCTAGAACATTTTCAGCAGAAAAGGATTTACTACTGAAACTTGTTCCTACCAGTTTTCCTAACTGACAATCCTTACAAATACCTCTGTCAGGTTTTGTGATCTCAGTGAGTCCTCCTACTAATTTCTTTTTGCTCACCTTAACAATACCGTCAAAGTTTATGTGGCAGAGCCTCTTATGCCACAATCAACTATTGTCTTCTTTGGTTACAAGACAGACCTTGTTCGTTTCTCCTTTGACTGATGCTATGAGGCAGGCTCCTTCCATTGAATCCAGATAGAACAGGTTTCCTTTGCTCTGTCTACCGGTAGCAATATGAGCTCCTGATTGGTTCTTGACAACACAAGAACCTTGCCCGAATTTCATTCTTGTTTAGTTGAGCAATGCTCATTAAGTTGTACTTGAGTCCTTCAACCCAGTACACATCTTCACATACAGCATCATTGCTAAGTGCAATAGAACCTTTTTCTTTGATAGCACAGGGGGCATTGTTACCAAAGGTTACTGATCCACCATCATTGAGATTTAAGCTGATGAACTTGTTCTTATCACCAGTCATGTGGTGAGTGCATCTGCTATCAATGATCCAGTCATCATGCTGATGAGATCTTGATATAAGTGTCATTTCACGTATCACCGGGCTTTCTTCTGTTATTGCAACAAATGCAATTTCTGGATCTTCAGAGTCTTCAAATTCATTACCTGTGACTCCTTCTGCAAGGTAGCACTCCTTTGCTTTGTTCTTAAATCTATTGCTCATCTTTGTTATCATTGTCTGGACATCTTGCAGCAATATGTCTTATCTTATTACAAGAGAAACATTTCAGTGGAAGCTTTCCTTTCTATTTCCCTTTTCCTCTGGGAAATTTCCTAGCAATGAGTGCTTCAAACTCATCTTCCTCCATCTCTTCTGAGAGCAGATTCTCAAAAAGACTTCCAATCTTACCGGTAGAGCTATTACCAGTTTCTCTTCCTTTCTTGGTGGAAGAGGTATTCACAGAGGACTTAAAAGCAGCTTCCTGCATGGGTAAGCTATTGTCAAAATTGCTCAATTCAAATGCAGTCAACTTACCAATTAGGAAGTCTAGAGTGACTTGATCTGTGGTCACTGATCTAAGATCTTGAATGGCTGAGATCTTGATGGCATACTGAGGTCTGAGCGTTCTCAGATTTTGCTTACCACGTCCTCTTCACTTAGTTTCCCTCCAATGCTTTTGACGAAGTTAATCACTTCTTTGATTCTTGTGCTGTATTGCTCAATGTCTTCTCCTTCATTCATCCTCATGTCATCATACTTTCCTCTAAGGCTCTCACCCTTAGCTCCTTGTACGTTTGGGTCACCTCCATATATTAGTTGCAGCTTGGCCCACATCTTGTGAGCAGTATCCAGATTTTCAATCTCAGCATAGACGTAGTTTGGTAGCGTGTTGGCTATCATATCCATGGCAGTTGTGTGTTCTGTCTTGATCTTTAATTCATCAAGAGTTAGGGTACCACTAGGTTCAGTGTAATCAGTGGTTACATGAGTCCAATATTGATCTCCAGTGGTCTTCATGTACAGTTTCATTCTGCTGCACCACAAAGTAAAGTTTTCCTTTGAAAACTTTGGTCCTTCGTTTCTCATCATCTTGACTTTTTTTCTTTTTGTGGTTAAGCAGTAAAGAAAAGAAACCGGAGTTCTGATACCAATTGACAGTCTCAACCGGTGCTGAGAGGGGAGGGGTGAATCAGCACCTATAAAACTTTAAAACAAATTTGATGTAGTATACTACAACTGTAAGCAAAACAAATTCTAGCATAAGAATAGCAGCAAGCAATGAACCACAAAGCAACACCAGATTTATCACATGGAAACCCAAATTGGGTGAAAACCACGGTGTGAGGAAACCTCACAAATTTTGCACTCTTTTGAAGTGCGCCCTGTTAGGAGCCTTCTCTGTTAAAGGATTACAGCGCACTGTTAGATGCGACCCGGTTAAGGGATTTGATACAATAAAGCCTGCTAGTGCCTGCTGGTTAGAGGACTTAGAACACCTGAATAAATGTCACCCAATTAAGGGTTTTAGTACAAGGGACCTGTTAATGTCCACCCAAAATACTGGGATTTAGCTATTGTAATTGTGAGAGAACAATAGAAGGATTGACCTTTAAAAAATGGCTTTGTATAGCCTGATAAGATCTCTATTATACTCAACTGAGAAACATCATCGGTCGCTGCTGGTATGTTCTCCTTTCTTGTTGTGCTTCTCTCCACACTCTTCTCTCTTCTCTTTTCTATTCACCTCAGCTTCTTCAGCGTACAGGTTCACTCTTTACTTTGGCACAATGAGGGCAAACTATATTGTTGACTAACAGAGGAATATATAGTCATTTCCCTAATTGCTTTTCTCATACATGACATGTTTACAGATCCCCTTCGGATTCATCACCCAATGGAGTATTAGTTCACTCAGGAAAACATCTAATGCATGCTATGCTTTATCTGCTTTAACGAAAGAAAATAATAATGCGTGTCAAACAGCTTTCCTTCGCAAGAGATAACTCCATGTTTTAAAGCCATAAACTTCAGCATTAAAACCTTCAATCGTGCCTTGTACCGATCATCTTGGTAACTCAAAGTCTACCGGATTTAGTGCAGTAAATCCCGGTCAAGGAGTTAGATAACAGACAGTTGACTATGACTTCCCTGGTTCATCTTATCATGATGAAGTCTTTACTCGATCGATAAAAGATCCTTAAGTTGTGCACAGGTAAGAGCCTTGACCTGTCACCTTTCCTTCCTCTGTCTATACCGGTTGCATCCATTCCTTGGTCTTTGTTACCGGTTGCTCTTCCCTTGGTGACCAGTTGTGTCTAATCAACAGAAATAATCTCTTGTTCATTGCACGGTGTCACCGGTTGTCAAACCAGTCTCCTTACACACAGAATGTTGTCAGCTAACTGATAACTGTTTCAATTCACAGATCCAACACTGGTGTCCTTAGATTGAGATGTCAGCACCTCTTTCCTCTTTCCTCTTTTGCCAATCAATGACAATACTTAATTACCATGTACCAGTAGCAAGCTTACCGGTTACCATCCCTTAATGCCAACAATACCAAAATTGTAAATATTATATCAGCATTGTCTTCATAAACTGCATCACAGTAAATATCTGGCTAGAAATCAGTTTATGAATTTGAGTCTCATTCTTGCTAGAATTACTAAGTCATCATAAATTACCTTCCATTACTCGCTTAAATAAGCAAAAATTAATATAGTCAATTAAGGATTGTGGAAGAAGACTTGAAGAAAAAGGGGACATTACACTAGCTACCTTAATGCCTCAGTATAGCTGATTTTGATAGCATTGCAATGAGTCCAAGGTGGGGGGCAAGCTACATGACTCACGGGGCAAATTAGGTATGAATTTACAACTGTTATTCATTGTGATATTGTGAACTTCATAAGAACTAGAACTAGACTAGAAATAATTGTTTAAAATCAAGATTAGGGTATCATAGATAAACTATACTTAGTAATCCATTACCAAACCAAACAAGTCCATGTGTAAATACAAAATGATTATTACAAAAACCTATAATATTTTCAAAATGTTGCCACATCTATCAAATAAAATTTACACTAATAGCAGAAAATATGCTAAGGGGAAACCCTGATAAACTCAGAAATATGCCTAAAAATGTACATACGATACTGGAGATAGGAAAAATATGACACATGGTAATATTCTCTTCTGGTACTTCAACAAACTCCACTACTTTCTTGAAACTGGACTTCAATTATTAGAAACCCTAGAAAGCTCTAACACCTGCTATATTTGTTAGGAATCCACTAACTAATCTCAGACAAAACCTCTCTATGTAATATCCCTTACCCAATATCACCTATCCTTTGAAATAAATCAGCATATGAAGAGTTGTACGCACTTTGGGCAAGAATCGAAACTATGTCAAACTCAAGAGGTGGTTCAAGAACTGCATTAAACGCCAACAAACACATCTCTCTCCTCTTTATCTCATGCTAGAAGTAAACAAGGAACTCAAAACATTGGTGAAGATTCCTATTTCTTGAGAATGCTCTAACAACTTCCTATAGCTATTTCCTATTTGTCCAAGCCTCACCGTCGACTAGGAACTCTTTGAAGGCTTCCTATGATATTCATTTAGGCAATTAAGAACTCATCAAGAACCATACACTCATCAGAAAAAACTTAAAGAAAAATAGGTTGTGCAAAAAGCACATGAAGATATCATCCAAAATAAAATATCATTTCTGCCTTGAATAATTTAACTTGAATGCCACTAATTGGCCTTTTGGCCACACTGACAATATGTCCAACAGTTTATTGGAGTTTCACTTGGTTCTTGGAACACTTAACCCTCTAACATATCCACTTGACTTATTATATTTCCACCATCAAAGATTTGGCCTAAATATGAAACCTCTAAGAAATCTACAGGATGATCAGAACATTTGGGGACTTCAGCCATGTTGAGAACTTCATGTGGTTCCAAAACAACCACAAAGTTCCAAACATGTTGAGAATGTATTGTATATGTAGTTGATAGTTGGATCTGGGCTTTGTCAGAAGTTTGTTAATCTCAGTTAGATTTTCCAGTGGTTTATATTTTAAATGTTGTTATTAAATTAAATTATTTTGATTTAATTTAATAACTTACGACTTTATAACTTAATGTTATAAAGTGGAGTTTTATTAAAAGCCTATTAAGTGAAAAATAATGTAAAGTGCTTTTTCCAAAACGCCTATTTATTCTACTCGAAAAAGCACTTTACAGATCCATTATTGAAATCATTTTTTATAAAAGTTCGTGAAGAAGACAAACCTGGCTAGGGTTTCGAGGACTGACTCCTCATCTCGTAATTTGAGCCATTATCTGTTGATGGCGAATTTTACAGCTGAATATTTGTGAGATCACAATTCGGTGCTGTTGTATATCGAAATTGTGGAAGTTTCAAATCTGAAGATTCGTGGTTTGCTGATGAAATTGTATTTATTAATACAATGCTATGAAGTTCTGAATTTATTATTTGAAGGCTGAAGTATTAAATTTCTGATTATCAAAGCATTGCAAATCAAAGGGAATTTCGAATTTAGAGAGGAGGCTGTAATTTTTATGCTGCGTTAATGTATTGATGAAGGCGTGTTGACTTGCCAGCAAACACGATCCTTAATGCTGCTGCGTCAACTTTTATACAGTCACGTGCGTATGAAGGAAGCCATGACACTTAACTTCTGGTCACATGTTGATCAACCTAGGCCGTTTGGTGAATCTTTGGGGCTACGTTTAATGCTGGAGCAAGCACGTGTGAGGATTCACAGGTCGGCTACCTTATTATTGGGATTACTGACAGCTCTTTAGTGGCGTCTCAATGGTATGGAGACGTGATATTGCAACGAGTAAATTTTTGGTGTTACAGGTGCTTCAATAATTTTCAGAATAAGATTATTTCATAATTCTGTTTGAATATAAGGATGTAATTGATGATAGTTTAAGATGAAACTATGTGTCTGAATATTTGATAATTCAAGTTGATGAATATATTCTCAGAATTGTTCTTGCATTAGTATTTTAAAAAAAAAATAGTTGCAGAGATTTCAAATTATTATCAAATATCCAGGAAGAGTTAATTCGGCTCTTCACAGTGGTATCAAAGTTTTTTTCCTGCCATCGTGTGGGGTCTGGATTCATTTTTTTTCAGAAGTTTTTTAAAGTGATCAGCACTTCTATTTTCTCTAGCTATGGATAAATACAGGAGATCCAATTCCGAAAGTCGTCATAGCAGTAAGGGAAATAGAGAGGAATTAAATGTTTTAGTAGAAAGCGTGGAGAGACTTAGACTGCATCAACAGAGATTAGCAGAGAGTTTGTCGGATCCAGTTACAGTAGATAGGGCAGCGAGATATATGATCTCTGCCTTTAGAAGGCCGACATCGAGTTTGCAGGGGAGAAGGCTGGAGTTTTCTCCGACAGTGGTCCATGATGCTGATGTTCCTACATCCAGTACAGCACCTGCTATTCCCATCCGCAGTGCTGGTGATGGATTTATTGCACAGGAGCCAATGGATGTTTCAGTGCCATTGGTTGATAGCAGCGCTGAGCATCACCAGGTTGAGGCTCCCAGAACAATTACTACAGATTGTACAGAGGTAGTTGATGTTGCCGTTATCACTGAGTGTTCAGACTCTTTCATGGAGGGGGTTATTATTGGAGATGTTTATGTCAGCTGTAGTAGTGCCACTCCAGTTCAGGAGGCAGTTGCTTCCTCAGATAGGACCGAGGCATGTACGGAGTCTCCCAATGGTGAGGTTGGAGATTTGGGCATTACAGCGGGGTCAGTTAATGACAGTTCGTGCTCTAGCATTATTGGTGCACAGCTTGACGTTGAATCATGTGTGCAGAGGCCCATGTCCGCAGATGAGGTTTCAACAGGAGATGTGAGAGCTGATAGTATAGACACATCTGATGACACTTTTGAGGATGCTGTGAGTTGCATTAGAGATGACACCCCCTGTGAGATGTTGGGTGATGACTGTGAGGAGCGTATGAGCTCTATCAGCTCTGAGGTTTATGATAGTAGTCGCAATGTGGGATCAGTATAGGAGACAGTGGTTTTTTCCTATGTTGAGGATGTGAGCATGGAGCTATCTAGTGATGACACTCATGATGGGAGTGTTGCAGTTGATTTGGGCGACCTAGTTTCATGCCACAGTTTAGTTGATTCACATGACAACATTGAGTCGTGTATGCAGCCAAAGTTAGTAGAGGAGATGCAGATAGATGATTTGTACACTAGCATTGCAGATATCTCCGATGTTGAGAGCGAGGATAATGAGTGTTGTAGTATTTCCGGCTTTCTATATCTGACTTCGGGTGTAGATTCAGCATTGTCATATGTTGGTAGTGGGTTCCAAGATTATGTGTTACAAGGACTCACAGATGAGGACAGGGAAGCTTATGAGTGGCAGGAGTTTGTTGCAGCTAGGGCTTCCACTTTTAGAGACAGGGTTACTTCTCCGGTAACTCATGAGGATGTGTCTCAGGATCTGGACTGTCAGATGGTTGCAGAGGATGAGGTAGTTGGAGATTGTGTTGAGACGATTTCAGCAGTAGCTTCCTCGGGGTTAGATGAGGATGTGTCCAATGCTTGTACTCAGTTTGTTGATGTGTACTCAGATGAAAGTCCACAGAGAGACGGTGATCTTGAGGGGAGTTTGTTGGATATAGCTTCCTCTCATAGTGTAGACAGTGTGTATGAGGTTGTTCGTAGGAGGCTTGTTGTGCATAGTCATCATGTGACTAGCCAGTTGCGAGTTGATGAGAGAGATATTAATTCTACTCTCGAGCATTTTGACGCTGCTCGTCAGTTGTTGGTTGTTTATGGTTGGGGTGTTCCTATGGCAGATGAGCCCAGTGGTGGTTACCTTTCATTGACAGAGATTCATTCTTTGCGTGAGGCTGTCAAGATTTTGAGACAGAACTACTTACAGATGGTAGCCGACCGAGATCACCTAGGGGAGTGGGGGAGTACAGCTTATGAGGAAATGATGGACAGAGAGGAGGAGGTGAGTGAGCTTACCTAGGAGCTCACAGCGACTACTGAGGTTTTAGAGGATACTCAGCGGGCTCTTCAGGAGTCGTAGATCCAGTTGGAGGAGGTGACCGTGGAGTTGGAGCATTTACGGTCCACACCAGCCCCAGACCTAGTTCGATTGCAAATTGAGGTGGTTGGTGGTGAGTTTGCTCCTACAGTTGGTATTGAGGAACATGATGTTGTGGCAGACACATCTGTTCAAGATATGGGAGCACTTGGTACGGTTGAGGTAGGAGTACCAGTGGAGTCGAGCTCTTAGGTTGATTGGCTTCCATTAGCTGGGAGTGAATCCATTTCATCGTCTCACGTAGCTGATAGCATGGGACAGTTGGCTGTGCCACATTTTCAGAGGGATCAGCTGTGGATTGCAGGGGAGCATGTTGACGCTTCCACGTATAATTTCTACTGCACTGAGACTTTTATGGAGTATTTACTTGAGAGTGCAGATGTTCGATAGGATTCTTATAGAGTGTCTGAGGGTACGCTCATCCGAGGCTCTTGTGCTATTCGGAGGTTGGCTGGGAAGATTGTGGAGACTCTTTCAACTATGCTTCCCCATAGGAATTTCGACGTTGGGTTTGTTGAGAGGATTGCTCAGGTACCTACCCAGCCTACAATTATGCGGAGTCAAAGATTGGAGCCATCTTTTAATTCCCAATTTGGGGATGATGAGCCATTGACAAAGATTGGGTCTTCTTATCGGCATTATACAATGGGGTATGCTCATCATTTTTCTTTTGACCCACAGGTGGAAGATTTGATCTCAACAGGGGTAAACCGGCTTCAGTATCTTACCATCCATTATGGGATGGATTAGCACCATCGTTTGCGGATGGATTTGGCAATGGCAAGTTAGATTACTTGCACTATCCACACACTCAAGATTGTTTATCAGAGGGCAGAGTTGATAACAGTGATTTAGGCACATTTGGTCACTGTTGTTTTTCCAGTGCAGTTAGGTGTGAGTACCAGATAGACAGGGACTCAGGTTTCGACAGAGTTGTTATTTCAATTGGGTTGAGTTCCGTTGGGTTGTTTTCAGCATCGACATCTACAATTGGTTTACAGTTTTTTTCAATGGTGTCTGTTCTGTTGATGTTTTTTTCTTCACAGGAGTTTGGTGAGGATCGGGACATGACTTGTGACCATCCTTGGGATCCTGGTGGTTTATGATGTTGCTTGTTTTTCTTGATTGCTTGAGGACAAGCAATCTTGGGAAGGGAGGACTGTAATGTCCCCGTTTTTTTGACTTATGGGATTAGCTTGGTTTGGCAACCCTCACAGGCTAATCAGGTGATCAGAGGGGGTCAGATGGTGAAGCCAGCGTTGGGATTCCATTCTGGAGGTTCTGATTATCAGGTCTGCTCTTCGTTCGGATCATTTTGGTCAACTTACTATTTTTAGTAAGTGATATTTTGGGTATGGCCAGGATTAGCAGGGTGTCTGCATGGAGTGTCAGATGTCTCAGAATCGAGTTTCAAAGAATCTCCAGTTTGAGAGACTTACTATTTTTAGTAAGTCTATTTTTAGCAATGGCTATTTCTGGCAAGGCAGTGCCTATTCCTGGTTGGGCAGTTGGATCTGGGCTTTGTCAGAAGTTTGTTGATCTCAGTTAGATTTTCCGGTGGCTTATATTTTAAATGTTGTTATTAAATTAAATTATTTTGATTTAATTTAATAACTTACGACTTTATAACTTAATGTTATAAAGTGGAGTTTTATTAAAAGCCTATTAAGTGAAAAATAATGTAAAGTGCTTTTTCCAAAAAGCCTATATATTCTACTCCAAAAAGCACTTTACGGATCCATTATTGAAATCATTTTTTATAAAAGTTTGTGAAGAAGACAAACCTGGCTAGGGTGTAATGTCCCCAATTTTAATAAAATTATTATATTTGGGTCCCGATCGATTTAGTTTATCTCGAGCCCATTTTCTTTTGTTGGCGTAGGTGTAGTTGTCGCCGTCGGCTCTTTTATGCACTCTCGGGAGTTTTCCCGACAGGTATTTATGCTCGACGTGTAGGTTAATTTTCATATGTTGAGATTTGATATTTTATTTATGTTTGCGAATTCCTGTTGGGGATTCTGCTCTTCGCCATTTCGGAGGTGAAAGACCCTCCCTATTTGGTACTCCGCAGTTTTGGTGGGATTCAACCCTCACCCTATTCTACTTGTATCGGATCTGGCAAATCCAAGGCTCTATCAGTTAATTCAATAAGATCTTCCTGGCAAATATATTTGGCTTACAAGTGTTCTGTGTCTGCGAAATACATACTTAATTGTCGACTAAGGAAAGGGAACATCACATTATCATCTCGGGATCCATCCGTACTGCCACACCAATTCCATCCGTAATGCCACGCCAATCCCATCCGTACCGCCACGCCAGTTCCACCGTACTGCCACACCAGTTCCATCCATACTGCCACGCCAATCCCATTCGTACTGCCATGCCAATCCCATCCGTACTGCCACGCCAATTCCATCTGCATTGCCACGCCAATCCCATCCGTACTGCCACGCCAATCCCATCCGTACTGCCACGCCAACCTCCCTCCGTACGGCCAGTCCCTCCACCATAAGGCCTCTGTTGTCGTACGTCGTACGTCCTTCCTGGGCATTCCTTCCGTACGGTCTCCTAACGTACGGCTGCAACCTCATCCCACGTGCGGTCATCTTGCTCTTCCGTACACCTTCAGCACTGATCCTGTCTGTTCAGTACCGCCCGAACTTGCACAGTAACGCCTCCAGAAGTCAGGAACATTACAGTGGTATCAGAGCTGGTGATCTTGCCAGCCTGTTGGGATGATTGAAAGATTTTGGGATTCAGATCACACCATGGCACCCAGCAGTGATGGACAGTGGTGGTTGAACGCACTACAAAGGATTAGCAAAGAGATGAGCGAGGGTATTGATCATCCATTAGATATATTGGAGGTATGTTTGAGTAAGGTTGACCAATCACCTTCAAGATTTATACAGAGGATTCTTTCTCCAATTAAGGATGCCTTAAGTCAACCCAAGCTTTTGAGACACCATGACAAGGAAATGAAGTTGGCAGTTGCAACTTGTCTTAGTGAGATCTTGAAAATCTGGGGTCCTAGAGAACCGTATGATGACAACACCATGATAGAGATATTGCATTTGATCGTTGACAGCTTTCAAAATCTTGATGACTTCAATGGTGACCCTTTTGGCAGGAGAGCTACAATATTGGAGAATTGTGCAAATGTCAAAGTAAGTAACCTCCTCTTAGATCTGGAGTTGCAAGACTTGATCCATGATATGTTTCATCACTTCTTGGTCACAATAAAGGAATGTCATGATTGTAAGGTTTCTAGTGCTATGGAGAGCCTTATGATTTCGTGCATTGAAGAGATGGATGAAATATCCCAACTATCATATCTATGTTGTTGGCTATTCGAAATCTTGAATGTATCCCGTCTATGGCAGCATGTAGATGGTCAGTAATGTATTCAAGCATTGTGAAGAAAAACTAATATCTCATTTGCACAAGTGGGAGAAAGTTGATGATGGCGATAAAGGTGATGCTTTACACAAGGCCCTATTTGTCACCGAGGTTCTATCCACCGTCGAGGCCGTGTTTGCTGCCGAAACTGTGTCCGTTGTCGAGGCTTTGTTCATTGCCGAGATTCTGCCTATTGCCAGAGCCTTGCCTGTCACTGAGGCTGTGTCCGTCGCCGAGCCTCTATCTGCCTCCGAGGCTCTATCTATCACTGAGGCTCTATCCACCGTCGAGGCCGTGTTTGCTACCGAAACTGTGTCCGTTGCCGAGGCTTTGTCCCTTGCTGAGATTCTGCCTGTTGCCAAAGCCTTGCCTGTCACTGAGGTTGTGTCCGTCACCGAGGCTGTGTCCGTCGCCGAGCCTCTGTCTGCCTCCGAGGCTCTGTCTGTCACTGAGGCTCTATCCACCGTCGAGGCCGTGTTTGCTACCGAAACTGTGTCCCTTGCCGAGGCTTTGTTCGTTGTCGAGACTCTGTCTGTTGCCAGAGCCTTGCCTGTCACTGAGGCTGTGTCCGTCACCGAGGCTGTGTCCGTCGCCGAGCCTCTGTCTGCCTCTGAGGCTCTGTCCGTCGCCGAGGCTCTATCCACCATCGAGACTATGTCCGTCATCGGGGCCGTATCCATCACCGAGTCTGTGTTCGTCATTGAGACTCTGTTCACCGTCGAGATTGGCTTCGGATGGAGATCCCCTTCAAACCGAGATTGCCTTTGGGCCAAGATTCCCTTCGGACCGAGTCTGCCTTCGGATCAAGCTTTCCTTCAGGCTGAGATTGCCTTCGGATGGAGATCCCCTTCGGGCCGAGATTGCCTTCGGATGGAGATTCCCTTTGGGCCAAGATTGCTTTCCGGACGTCTCGCAAAATTACCTCCGGGCAGAGACCACCTTCAGAACATTACAGTGTTGTCAGCGTCAGCATCTATGTCTGTGTCCATGCTGGAAGAGATTGTTGAACATAAGGATGTGAAAATTTTCATGGGTTGGCGTTGCTGGGATCCTGGTGAAGGGCATGGCAATAGTTATACCAGAGTGACGCAGTTAAAGCTTGATGACGGTTTACTCGTCCCAACTAAATCCAACTATGTGCATATGGTCCAACAGCAGCACAGACTTTTCAACGGATATCACTACCAACGTCCACACTTGACTTGGGATTTAAGCATTGATGAGTTTGATATTTGGTTTCATTGGGATCCTGGTGACTCTGGGCATGGTAATAATTATATCAGAGTGGAGTAGCGGAAGCTTGATGGAGAGTTACTTTTCTCGCGTACTTCCAGGCGCATGCATGTGGTCTTGTTGAGGCTTGAGCATTCCAGTGGATACAATTATCAGTGTTCGCACCTAGTTTGAAATCCTGGAGTATTGATGATGAATTGCTTGACAACCAATTTTTGGGCAGTGAGGATTTGTAATGTCCCCAATTTTAATAAAATTATTATATTTGGGTCCCGATTGATTTAGTTTATCTCGGGCCCATTTTCTTTTGTTGGCGTAGGTGTAGTTGTCGCCGTCGGCTCTTTTATGCACTCTCGGGAGTTTTCCCGATAGGTATTTATGCTCGGCGTGTAGGTTAATTTTCATATGTTGAGATTTGATATTTTATTTATGTTTGCGAATTCCTGTTGGGGATTCTGCTCTTCGCCATTTCAGAGGTGAAAGACCCTCCCTATTTGGTACTCCGCAGTTTCGGTGGGATTCAACCCTCACCCTATTCTGCTTGTATCGGATCTGGCAAATCCGAGGCTCTATCAGTTAATTCAATAAGATCTTCCTGGCAAATATATTTGGCTTACAAGTGTTCTGTGTCTGCGAAATACATACTTAATTGTCGACTAAGGAAAGGGAACATCACATTATCATCTCGGGATCCATCCGTACTGCCACGCCAATTCCATCCGTACTGCCACGCCAATTCCATCCGTACTGCCACGCCAATTCCATCCATATTGCCACCCCAATCCCATCCGTACCGCCACGCCAGTTCCGTCGTAAGGCCATGCCAGTTCCACCGTACGGCCACGCCAGTTCCATCCGTACTGCCACGCCAATCCCATCCGTACTGCCATGCCAATCCCATCCATACTACCACGCCAATCCCATCCGCATTGCCACGCCAATTCCATCGGTACTGCCACGCCAATCCTATCGGTACTGCCATGCCAATCCCATCCGTACTGCCACGCCAATCCCATCCGTACTGCCACGCCAACCTCCCTCCGTACGGCCAGTCCCTCCACCATACAGCCTTTGTTGTCGTACGTCGTACGGCCTTCCTGGGCATTCCTTCCGTACGGTCTCCTGACGTACGGTTGCAACCTCATCCCACGTGCGGTCATCTTGCTCTTCCGTACGGACTCGCAGATCCTTCAACCGTACGGCCAGGCCTCCGTACACCATAAGCAAGTTCCACTGTACAGACTCTGATCCGTACGTCTCTGGTCTGGTCTCTTCCGTACACCTTCAGCACTGATCCTATCTATTCAGTACCGCCCGAACTTGCATAGTAACGCCTCCAGAAGTCGGGAACATTACATAGGGTTTCGAGGACTGATTCCTCATCTCGTAATTTGAGTCATTATCTGTTGATGGTGATCACATTTTACAGCTGAATATTTCTGAGAACACAATTCAGTGCTATTCTATATCGAAATTGTGGAAGTTTCAAATCTGAAGATTCGTGGTTTGCTGATGAAATTGTATTTATTAATACAATGCTATGAAGTTCTGAATTTATTATTTGAAGGCTGAAGTATTAAATTTCTGATTATCAAAGCATTGCAAATCAAAGGGAATTTCGAATTTAGAGAGGAGGCTGTAATTTTTATGCTGCGTTAATGTATTGATGAAGGCGTGTTGACTTGCCAGCAAACACGATCCTTAATGCTACTGCATCAACTTTTATACAGTCACATGCGTATGAAGGAAGCCGTGACACTTAACTTCTGGTCACGTGTTGATCAACCTGGGCCGTTTGGTGAATCTTTGGGGCTACGTTTAATGCTGGAGCAAGCACGTGTGAGGATTCAGAGGGTGGCTACCTTATTATTGGGATTCATGACAGCTCTTTAGTGGCGTCTCAATGGTATGGAGACGTGATATTGCAACGAGTAAATTTTTGGTGTTACAGGTGCTTCAATAATTTTCAGAATAAGATTATTTCATAATTCTGTTTGAATATAAGGATGTAATTGATGATAGTTTAAGATGAAACTATGTGTCTGAATATTTGATAATTCAAGTTGATGAATATATTCTCAGAATTGTTCTTGCATTAGTATTTTAAAAAAAAAATAGTTGCAAAGATTTCAAATTATTATCAAATATCCAGGAAGAGTTAATTCGGCTCTTCACACAATTGCAGGCAACCTTTAACTGCTGCACCACACTCTCTAGCATGCACTTGGCCTGATCTAATCCATATAGCAGCATCTTAATGTCAATCTGATCCATATGGTTTGTGATGTATTTGTTGTATTTTGTATGAAATTAATTGGCATTTTAGTGCCCAAATTTGGTAAATGCTTATTTGATGATTATTTTTCTGCTCTCTTCATTAATTGTTGTCGAAAAAATCAGATCTGTCATCATAATTTACTTGTGAGGTTTTCTAAATTCATTTTTGCATTAATAATTGTCAGATATATGACCATATGTATGGTATTTAATGTATGCAGGTTTATGATTAAGTTTTGAAATTTATTATTGTTGATCAGCATTAGCACTTGGGTTCAATAACCTTTATTTTCAGTTTTTCATGATTATAAAATAGTATAAACTACATATTTACTGTAGGGTCCAGAGTGGGGACATTACAGTTTTATATTACAGGCCCTAACCTAGATCCCCTCCTCCATAGGTACCCTCTGCAAGTCCAACACATTAACTATGTGCTGCTAGGGAGGCAATAATTTTTATTTGCCTTAGAGTTGATACAATGTATGATCCTTACCTTTTTTTCAACAAGTTTGTTTTGCTTTAATTCTTGCTTCTGTTGATTTCTCTACCCACATTTTGTTCCCTTCCAGCCACATTGAGGTGTTTAGGGGCATAAAGTTGGCAATCACGATACTCTTTATCACTTTAGAGTTGTATCCATACCTACTTTCGCCCTAACTTACTCTATTTTTGCCATTTCAACTCATTTCCTCAACACAAAACACCATTCTCACCATTTTTTATTCAAGCTGGTTTTGAAGGTTGCTGCACTTTAACTCAAAGGTGAAGGCTACGGAGGAGTAAGACACACACCAAAGGCTTAGGAATCATTGGAGAAGGAAGATTTAGCCAACAAAGGTAAGTAACTATTCTTTTTTTTCCAGTATTCAAAAAAAATTCAACTTTTTCTGTTTACTTTCAAGTGTTTTTCAAAAAAAAATTAATAAGTTTTGAATATTTTTTTCAACTTTTTATGCATATTAAGGAGTTATAATGCCTTTTTTTATTTTATTTGTTAAATAATGTTTTTCATTTTCAGTTCATTATCATAATGACTGATGTTGGAAGTTCTAGTTCAGTTGCCAGAGGCCAAAATGAAGAGTCCTTTTACAATTGATGCAGCCAAATTGATGTTAGAATTGAGTCTTGGGAGAATTTGGCCAAATTCATATCTTCAAACAATCATGATACTCTACATTTCAAATATAGGATGAGTGCTCATGAGTGGTGGCATGTACATGGTCAATGCTCCATTTTCTTGCAGCCTCTTGTAGTTAAAATTCTCTCCCAAGTATGTAGTTTTTATTTTTATCATTTTTTATTTAATGCTAACATATTTTTTTAATAATTTATGTTTAAAGTTCTGATTCTTGAATTATAAAATTAAATAATGTTGTATGCAAGCTCAACAGGCTGCAAGTTATTCTTCAAGTGAGTGGAATTGGAGTACATACTACTCTGTCCACTCAGTCTAGCACAATTGTTTCGGTGCAAAAAAAGCTGAGCATTTGGTCTACATACACTTCAACCTTCACCAATTGGCATACAAGAAACATGAATACAATGAGGATGTGACAAGGATTGGGATCTAGCCCCTGAGTGTGCTGATTTAGATGTTATAGTTCCACAGCTTGCCCAAGTCTCTACAGATGAGGCAGCTTTTGCACTTGACATATACCTAGCTAGTGGGAGTGGCAATTAATGGATTGTGGTTCAAATGAAGTTGAACCAAATGTTGACCTTAATGCTTCTAATGAAGATGAATATTGATTGTAATTTGAATTTTCATTGCGTGATATGACATTTTGAGACTTGAACATTATCAGTTTTGCAACTTACGAATATGATATTATGAGGTATTTAAAACTGTTATTTGTTTGCAATTATGCATTTATGAAAATCACTCTTCTTATAATTGTAGACTGTAGTTATATATATATAGACATACACACCCAGACCCAAGGGAAAAAAATTGTCATACTGCCATACCCGAACCCGTATCCCATACCCCGATTGGCAACTTACGGTTGGGGTTGTGTTCATGCCATGTTGGTGTAATGCTGTTAAGATAAATATAAATTAGGTCATGCAAAATAACATAATAAAAATAGACTTCAATCCAAGTAAGAAATCAACCTCAATCAATGAAAATACAGTTCATGTCAAAAATGATTGATAAAATATCTGTAGCACTTCTTTAAATTACTGCAGAAAGAATGAATGAGGATTATTATTAGCATACAAACACATATAAATACTCTTCCTAAAGGAGGATGAACCTTCTGAGAATGAATTTCTGAACTCAATCTCAATTGCAAATCACGCAGAATCAAGCACACCAATTTTAGATTCATTATAACTTCAGCTACAAATCACCAAGTCATGTCAAGTCAACTCAAACTGCATCTGCATACATATACTGGGGACTACCACTAGCTCTGTAATTAACTCAAAAAAAAATGGGATTCCTTATTGTACCCTCCAAGTGAATAATACAATTAATTAATGTTCTGATCACTAGATATTATTAATATCAACTCTAAACCTTAACTGGGGTCTTCTGATGGAACTACCTCAGTTTTGTTTACCTCTTCTAAATTGAGGAATCACTCCTAAAAATGAGACTCAAAAATCACTAAAGATGATATTATGATAATGTAAATAATATGAACTAAGCTCTTAAGTACAAAGAATGCTTGTGAGCTACAAATTTTAACATTCATATCAATGTCCTTGTTTTCTTTCATATAAATTTATCAAGGGTTTACCAAATACCTCCTTGGTCAGAAGGCCTTTCTGCAGACAATGAAAAACATTTTCGTTGCTCCTCCAACCTGAAATAGAACAATAACCAAACATAAATTTAATACTGCCAAAATGATAAATTAAAAACTCAAAGTACATACATTAAGAAGTCATATTGTTCAAATAAACTAGAAGTCATAAATGCATCAACTAATCTGATAAACAATAAATACAGACTAACTATGATTTCCAACTTTCACGTTCTACAAGAAGAAAGTATGATACAAAACATTGCAGCATTTCAAATTATAGAATTATTGAACAAAGTTTCCTTAAAGGAAAAAAGGCATTTGTATTCTCGCGTCAACCAAGATCTATAAGCTAAAAGGCCTTCAAAGTATTGAGATTTTTTTAATGGAAAGCTGAAATTGTATTGATAGAAATATTTTTTTGTAATGTCCCCATTTTTGGCAATACTGTTTTATAAGCTACTAGCCAGTTTCCGAGTTTTCCCATTGTAATGTCCCTTTTTGGGATTTTCCTGAATTTAGTCTTAAAAGTTGAAATAGTAATTCCAACTTAAGATGAAAATCATATTATCTTTACCAATATAACCTTATAATTTAATTGGAATGTTAAGGTAACGGAATGGCGGAGACGTCGAGCGGGAAAGGGTTTTCAAATTTGAATGGCCGGTTCGGCCATGGTGAAACTCCTGCTACTGGTTTGGGTGGGGGGACATCACCCTCGGTTAGCGTTGCAGTTGGGGCTCCACATGCTGCAGGGTCTTTGGATCCTGTTCAAAATGGCCTACAGTCAACCAAGGACATTGAAGACAAGATTAATGCAAACAAAAGTATGCGTGTTGTTAGTGGGCCTTTGCCAGAGGTGGTGATTCTCACGGGCGACAATGTTTTATCTAAAGCTCATGAGAAGAAGCAGGCATCTGCTGGTAAGTGGGCCTCTCTATTTGGGGTGAAACCCACAGGCAAATCCTCTTTCCCAGATATCAATGTTATCTCTAATCCAGCTAAGGGAGAGTTTGCAATTATGGTGCCTGACCCGCTGATAGATCACTTCGTCAATGGCTCTAACTTTGATTGGAAAGTTTGTGGGGCCGCGGCCTAACATTGATGTAGTTAGAATTTTTTCTCGAAAGAAATGGCTCCTTAAGGGTCAAGTGGATATTGTTGCTATGCCTAAGGGTTTCTTCTCTTTTGAATTCTCTAATGAGGAAAATATGTCTAACATCTTGTGTGGTGGCCCTTGAATGGTTAGCAAGTCATCTCTGGCTCTTTAAAAATGGTCACCGAACTTAGATTGTAATTATTCATCCTTTTTCATTTTTGCTCCTATCTGGGTTCGGCTCGCTAGCTTGCCTCTGGAATACTGGCATGAAGATGTGTTCTCAGGGCTAGCTAGCTCTTTTGGGAAGCTCCTTTCTATTGACCCCATGACGGCATCCAGGTCTAGACTTGTCTTTGCAAGGATATGTGTTAATATCCTTCAAAATGTGGATCTCCCCTAGAGTATCAGTATTGTTTCCAAATTGGGAAAGTGGATTCAACCGGTTGAATTTGAAACTATGCCTTTCGCATGTTTCACTTGCAAGAAATTTGGCCATAGGGCGAAGGATTGTCCTCAAAGAATCTAGAAGGAAAAGAAGTCAAAACCAGATAAAAAGTATGAGTCAAAGAAGATCTGGCGAGAAAAGGCCCCAGGAGGAGTCAAAGCTGGTCCTTCCAATGTTTCGAACTCTAACCCGTTAGTCCTAACCAGTTACTGAGAGGGAGGGGTGAATCAGTAATTTCAATTTCTAATTCTTCTTTTAAGAAAACAGATATTCTTGTTAATACAGAAATCAAAAGAATATTATAACACTCATAAACAAAAATTAAATGCACAGGTCAACACAACATTTATAGGAGGAAACCCTCGGTTAGAAGGAAAAAACCATGGTGGGACAGAACCCACAAAACTCCACTACTGGAATAATAAAGTTGCCATGTTAGAGGCTTACAAAGCACTAGTGAGAGTGCTACCCGGTTAAGGGATTTGATAAAAGACCTGTTAGGATCTTGACCCTGTTAGGAGTCGCCTTGTCAGAGGACTTAAAATAGCAATAAAGATGTTACTCGGTAAAAGGATTTATACAAAAGAACCTGTAAGGGTTCACCCTGATTGAGGGATTTAAATATGCTTCACAACTTAAAGCAATGATCTTATGATGACACTATATCTGTCGATTCAGATCATACCTGTTTACCCTTTCCTCTACTTGGTTGTTGAATCTTTCTCTCCCTTTCACCTTTAGTGATTGTGATTCCTCTTAGAAGATTCTACTCTCCTACTCTCCTTTGCTCTATGCTCTCGATATTCAACAACACATCTTTCATGTCTTTCGACCTGTATTTATAAGAAATTATCTTATTAAAAATACATCTCATAGTTCGCCAAGCTGTAAACTGTCCCGTAAATCACGCATGCAAATTCCTTGATCAAAAAGCTTGCAAACTGATTCTTAGTTTACCTCGAAACGCTCGCAAGAAAAACAAAGCTAACTTCAATTCCATTGAAAAAGCTAACTCCAGTTTAACTGAAAAACGCTCTGCATAATCTGGTTCAAATTATCATGCACTTAACCGGTGTCTGATTTGTATCCGGTTGGTCATTTGTTCCCTGTGTGTTTGCCTAATCCGGTTGGACAAAAACCTGGACTGGTATAAGCATGACCGATTAAAGTACACTACTTACATGCTTAGTCTACCGGTTCATTCATGAGTACCGGTGTGATGTACCGGTGTTCCGGTGGGATATATTTGCCAATGAATTTACCAATGACAACTAACCTTATGTCAACAATCTTCCACTTTGGCATTGGTGGCAAAACATATCAATACATCACCTATGGACTTCCCATGTAAATCTGCTTGTCTACCTATAGTATATTTCTAACACATTGTCACCTGTCACTGATATCTGTCATTTTTTTTTTGTCTTTCTCTTCTCTATTCTCTGCACTTCTCTCTTCTCTATTCTCTGCACTTATATCTTCCCCTTTTTGCCTCCAAGGGACAAACGGTTGTTACTTTTTACAGTTGTAACTTATTGAAGATATCTTTATAGATCTTCTTTGCAAATTCTAGGAATGGTTTCCAGATACCTGTTACATGATCTAAAATTTTCTTTGCAACTTGCAGTTAGACAATGAGATTTTTCATGTCTTCCACTGTCTTGTAATCAGGTTCCTTGAGAAGTTTGTCTGTATCATTTGTTGTTGTCTACATCAAATCAAATGTTGGTGCAATGAATAACTGAAATCCAACAAGATCTTGGATTCTTTTTGTATTTTCTTTTGATGCCTTCCTTAAAGTGCGAGCAAGACATGTAAGCTCTCGATTGTACTCTGTTGCAGAAGATCTCTTAGCATCAAAGTTTGATGTTAAAACCTTTATCTCTTCTGTTGTCTTGTTCGTTCTCTCAGTTATATCCTTCACAAAGTCTTCAAAGTTAGAAGTTCTTGTGATTAATTTGTTGGTGCCCAAAAACGATGGATCGGATTTGGCCAACTAATAGGTACAAATTGAAACCTCTGCAATTCTAGCTTAATCAAGCCAAGGCTGGTAGGCCTAATTTCACATTGTAATATCGAATTCTCTGTGTCACACAACTGTGTGCACAAAACGAAATTCCACCAAAGGTGGTAAATGATCCTTTGAGGAAATCAACAAATCTACTAAAAATCTCTATTCTATAAATATTGACTAAAGTGGATTAAACTAAGGACTCAAAAGTAATGCTTTTGAAATAATGATTATATAATCTACAAACTATAAATGAACTAATATGACAATTTCCAATTAAAGATTAGATCAGTGCCTTCTAAGTACTTGGGCTATAGAGTCAAAACACTTTCAATCCTACATACGATCAGAGACGGTTTTAAAAACTTGCTTTAATAAGACAAGACCATCACTTCACAAGCTTCCACTTGACTTATAATTCAAATCAATTTATATAGCTAATCTTATAGAATTTAACTCAAATTAAGAGACCGATAAGAACAAGAGAAGATACACAGATCTTTCAATTGATATTTAAACTATATATATTAATTATAAATTATGATACTCAGGAAATTTAACACAATGAAACACTCTATTAAATAGAATATCTGAAAGACTAATTGAAAAGATATAACTTAGAACCACAAATAAAAAAAAGAGCACTTATCTTTATTAATGTTGAAAAAATAATACATTAGAGTTCATATTGCAGTTCTGATCAAATTCTATCCTATGAAAATCTGAATTGTATTATCTCTTTACATTTTACATTATGTATATATGTGTGTTTGAGTGGCTTTCACACCTCTTTAGGGTGAAATGACACAACCCTTATTACAAATTACTTTGAAAAACAATAAACTAACTAAAAATAACTACCTAACTTTCGGATTTGGGTCTGGTTGAAAAACCAAAACACCTCATGGAAAGCTAAGATTTTTATTGGAGAAAGAAAATTTGATTTCCCGAACTGGGTCTTTTTTAGATTTTTAAAATTCGACCATCTTCAGCCTCTGTCCACGTCATCTTTGCAGAAGGTCAAAATTCCAACATTTTTTGAAGGCTTTGATCACAGAATTTTGATTGTTCCTGTCACAAAGCTTCCTTTCTTAATCCCTCAACTTTTAATTGAAAATTAATATAATTATTTATCCCATTTCATGTACTCCATCATTAATTATTTGGCATGGAAATTAAGAGGCCATTTTTAAGGGTTTTATCACTATATAAGACTCCAAATTTTGCCCAAAATTTAGAGCTCCAACAGGCTCTTTCTGGGGACGTATGCTCCATGTGAGCATAGCGAGATTCCAGCTATCTCTGGAGAAGCAGACCAAGTATCCATACTTAATCTGATGCGAAGTAAAATTGGGTGGCCCCAGGCCCCCCAAAATTGAATATTGATCTTTTCCTCTATCGAACACTTGATTTTGATCATGCAATAACTCCCTCCTTGCTCCATTGGGTACATCTTCCTTATGGACAATTCGCATTGTTTCATCGATGCAGTCATTGGTATTTGACCTTTGTTTCATCTCTGAGGAATCATTAAGTGCATCATGATTTTTTCTGATTGGAGGATCTCTATGCATTAGACTAGTTACATCAAAATGAAATTTCTTTACTTGGACAACTTCTTGCTCATAATTTGCTTTGTCTTTATACTCCATATGTTGTTTCTCATCATAAAATAGTTTTGAAGATAACTCATATTTAGGAGACATGACTGTAATTTTATCAAGAATCTGATTACATAGGATATTTGAAAACTTCTAGCACTATTCCTCAACACATTCTCCTCATTATGCCTGGCTGATACCATCTTATCTTCACATGTTTGATACAACTTTTGTTCATAGGATGAACTGGAAGATGTATCACCTCTTGAATACACTTCTCCACACATATTTTGAGTTTCATCATCCTCAAAATTATCATTAGGCCTGTTATCTTCATCATGATGTCGATGGATTTGATTGCATAGAAGATTCTCTTCAAATAATGGATTCAAGAACATAGAGAACTCAAACATATATTCATCTTCTTCCTCTTCAAACAATGGATTCAGGAACATACAGAATTTAGACACATCTTCTTCTTCCTCTCTACTAAATTCATCCTTTTTAGAATCACATAATTCATCAACAAGATAGGTGTCTCTCTCATCAGGTTTATCTTCTGGTGTTTCATCAATTTTTTTATCCTTGTGAATTGGGAAATTTTTTGAGTTATTTTTGTGTATATGCCTTTGATATTCCTTATCCAACAAATCTGAAATTTGTTTTGTACCGAGAAAATCTTCTTCCTCATTCAATTTATTTATATTATCTACTTCTATTTCATACGTCCTATTGTCACAAGAGTCAACCACACATAAATCAATAACTGGATTTATTGTGTTCTTTTCTCTGATGTTATCCTTTATTATATAATTACGAAATACATGTTTGATTATTCGAGATGCAAGTCCACGGTTGGATTTATTATTTTCTTCATCTGGATCTGGAACTTCATTAGAGCTTTGTACTCCTGTAGATTTAACACTACATCTATCACCTTCTTGTCTTTCAATATTTAAAAATTCATCCAAGGGAGACATACAAGGCTCTGCTTCCCAGATGTATTGTTGATCCTCTTCCTGTTCATAACACATGTTATTTCCTTCACTTGCATAATGGAATTCATATAGAAACCATTGTTCAAATTCTTTCCAAGATGAAATACTTTGTGTAGGTAATGATTCATATGCCTCTCTTGCATTATCTTCTAATGTCTTGACAAATAGTTTCATTGCTTGATGTTCTGCACAAATCTCATACTTCTTTATAAATACATAAAATGCATCCAAATGTTCAACTGCTGATTCATCCCATTCTCCATGGAACTTTGGTACAAGCTGCGAAAACTTAGGGAGCAACTTAAAAGGAATACAATGGAATCCCCTGAGATCCAATGGCCTGATACCATCTCGAATAAATGGTTTTCTCTAAAATGGTTGTTTATTCTAATACATTCTAAATATCTGAATTAGTAGTAAGTTGTTTCTTTATACATTAGGTTCTTGACAATAGAGTCGCCACCTCTTTCAAAGAGGAAAACTTTACTTATCTCCTTCTGAGTCTTCTTCCTCAGTAGAGTCACTGATTGAAATGCTTTATTGAAAAGAGTCGCCACCTCATTCGAGGAATGTCTTGCTTCTGGGTTCTTTCTTCCAGTAGAGTGTGCTTCCAAACAAACTAATATAACTACTTTCTGATTTTGATCTACGAAATCTGAAATTCTAGGTAACTTCACAATATATATTGTGAGCAACTCTTCCCAGCAGAGTCGCCAATTTGTTGGTGCCCAAAAACGACGCATCGGATTTGGCCAACTAACAGGTACAAATTGATACCTCTACAATTTTGGCTTAATCAAGCCAAGGCTGGTAGGCCTAAATTCACTTTGTAATATCGAATTCTCGGTGTCACACAACTGCATGCACAAAACAAAATTCCTCCAAAGGTGGTAAATGATCCTTTGAGGAAATCAACAAATCTACTAAAAATCTCTACTCTATAAATATTGACTAAAGTGGATTAAACTAAGGACTCAAAAGTAATGTTTTTGAAATAATGATTATATAATCTACAAACTATAAATGAACTAATATGACAATTTCCAATCAAAGATTAGATCAGTGTCTTCTAAGTACTTGGGCTATAGAGTTAAAACACTTTCAATCCTACGTACGATCAGAGACGGTTTTAAAAACTTGCTTTAATAAGACAAGACCTTCACTTCATAGGCTTCCACTTGACTTATAATTCAAATCAACTTATATAGCTAATCTTATCGAATTTAACTCAAATTAAGAGACCGATAAGAACAAGAGACGATACACAGATCTTTCAATTGATATTTAAACTATATATATTAATTGTAAATTATGATACTTGAAGAATTTAACACAATGAAACGCTCTATTAAATAGAATATCCAAAAGACTAATTGAAAAGATATAACTTATAACCACAAATAAAAAGAAGACCATTTATCTTTATTAATGTTGAAAAAATAATACATTAGAGTTCATATTGCAGTTTTGATCAAATTCTATCCTATGAAAATCTGAATTGTATTATATCTTTACATTTTACATTATGTATATATGTGTTTGAGTGGCTTTCACACCTCTTTAGGGTGAAAAGACACAACCCTTATTACAAATTACTTTGAAAAACAATATACTAACTAAAAATAACTACCTAACTTTCGGATTTGAGTATGGTTGAATAACCAAAACACCTCGTGGAAAGCTAAGATTTTTACTGGAGATAGGAAATCTGATTTCCCGAGCTGGGTCTTTTTTAGATTTTTAAAATTCGACCATCTTCAGCCTCTGTCAACGTCATCTTTGCAGAAGGTCAAAATTCCAGCATTTTCTGAAGGCTTTGATCACAAAATTTTGATTGTTCCTATCACAGAGCTTCCATTCTTAATCCCTCAATTATTTATCCCATTTCATGTACTCCATCATTAATTATTTGGCATGGAAATTAAGAGGCCATTTTTTAGGGTTTTATCACTATATAAGACTCCAAATTTTGCCCAAAATTTAGAGCTCCAACATAACCTTCCAGCTTCTTGTACTTGTAGCTGTAATTCTCCGGTTCTTGTAGTCACAGTGACTTTAAGTTCTTCAACCTGTTTATGAAGAATATTTATTCTTTCCTTCTCATAATGATCAATTGCAATTGTTTCTGGGTCAGTGACATCTTCCCCAATTGCTTGTGCTAGTACCTCTAATTGATCAATCACCGATTTGTGTTCATCTATATCTATATCAGGTACAAAATTGTACAAGATATTCTTTACGCTTGTGAGAACCATATCCTGTTTTCTCTTTGTAAGCTATTTTAGCTGCCTTGTCGACATTTTGCTTATGTCAACAATAGTTTCACTTGCTTTAGAGGGGCTAACTTTGCTTCTTTTTGATTCAGGTTCTGTTGCAAAAGATAGCTTCCTTTTAGATGTTGATGTACTCGGAACATCTACCGGTTCCGTCTTCCTTATTTCTTGTGCAAGTTCTTCTATAGGCTTCTCTTGTTCTTCTGTAACAGGCAACTCCTCTTGTTGAGGTATTTGTTGTTGTAGTGTCTCCTCTTGTCGTACCTCTTCTTCTAGATGTACTTCCTCTTCTTGATGTATTCCTTCTTCCGGTGGTTTCTCTGTTTGTTGTTCTTCAGCAACTTTTTGATCATTAAAAACAGTTTCTACTTTATCTGTTGTAATCTGCAATCATCTTTACTGATGACTCCCCTAGATCTTGTTCCTCTAGTCTCACAAATGTATCATGTTCACCTGTTTGAACTTATTCTCCCAGGTTGACCTGTTCACTAGCTGTGAACTGTTCACCAGTAACTTCCTTTTCACTGGTTGTACCTTGTTCACCTGTGGAAACTTGTTCAACAATTGTGAACTGTAGAGGTGGCACCATCTCCTTTTCAGGTTCATCTTGTGAGATGTCCTATGGACCTGTAGACTTGAGAGTGTTGAAGTCATATTTTTGCCAAAATTCTACTGAATCTTCGTACACATCTTTTTCTTGTCCATTAATGATTTTGGCAACCCTATCCCTCATATCCAAGTTGAGTGACACTGCTTCCACCAGAATTTTTATTGTCTCATCGTTAAGATCTAGTTTAGCTTTTGCCAAAGTTTCCCTTATTAATTTATTGTTTTGGGCTAGACTGGTTCTCCATTTGGTCATAAGCCTCTTATTCAATTCTGCAGGAAACTAGGACTTCTGTTGAAATCTAAAAAGGTTTCTAATAGAGCAATCTCAATTTTCTCCTTATCTTCATTACCTAGAACACTAAACCACTTAGCAGCATTCGGCACTTCACCAAAATCCATAATTTCATCAACTATATTATCTAAGGTCAAAGTTCAAGCTTTACCTTTTACTGGAGAAGCGAGTAGGGTTGGTGGAGTGAGATCACCACCTGTGTCTCCAGTTATGTCCATGATGACTGGTTTTGTTGCAGACTTTTCTTGGACCGGAGTCTCCACTCCCAGTATGCCCTTTCATTTTCTACTATCTTTTACTGGTGGCTCTGTGGTCTTTTGGCATTCTGCTTCAACTTGATGTTGCTACTTTAGAACAGTCGTCCATATGGCAACCCCTTCATCGTGTACTTTATCCACTTCTCCAATCAGGACCTGACTAATTATTTTCCTGATATTGAAACTCTATTTGTACAAGTCAGCTTGATTAGTTGCCTCTTGCAGGCTAAGGTGATTATGTATGTAAAGAGCCTGACTGGCTCCTTCTGTATTTAAATTCTTAATTTGAAAATACTTGCAACTTATTTCAAATGTTTTGTAAAAAGAAGCTTCAATGATAAATTCCCATCAAATTAAATAAATCGAAATATAGACAAATTGAATTTTCTCCAGGAACTTAATTAAGTCTTATTTTCAATTCAAATAACACAACCATAATTTATTCCTTCAAGATTTGGCACCTGATATTTTGTTGTCCTCAATTTTGACATCACAAAATTGAGACAACCCTACGCAATTTTTCTCATGGATTCGTAGGTGTATCCTCTATGTCTTAAACGTATTAATAACATATCATGAAAGCAGTTCGTCATCCTTGAATCGCATCTTATGTATTGTTTATTATACTTTCTTTTTAGAAGATTGTCGTCAAGTTGTTTCCCTAAATGCTTGTCAAAATGAGTTTTTCTTCTCTGACTGCAAGCACTTGATTTTGGGTAATCTTTGTGTTTATTCTTTGTTTTTCCCTTTTTTGAAAGTAGTTTTTAGTTTTTTTTTTCCTTTGAGTTGATGCTCCTTTGAATTCCGCTCGTTTCAAGCTAACTTAGACCTTGATCGGAGCTCTCTAGCTCAAGTTATGGGGTAAAAGGTGGAGTTTTCCAGGGCGACTGCATATTTTATTAAATCCTTTTAAAAGTGGACTTTTTGATGGCGATTGCATGTATTAAGATTATTCTTAAATTTTAAATTGGATTTTATCATCCATTTTAAAATTTCAACTCATTCCGAGTTGATTTGATTATAGTTTTTAATGTTTTAATAAAATTAGATGAGGTATCTCCACCGGTTGTTGACAGAAAGAAGCCTGCGGGTAGACTGGATGATGCCACGCGAGAGGATTTGAGGAGGAGGCAGCTTTGCTATTGGTGCAAAGAGCCTTATGATCGAGAGCATACTTGTACTATGAGGCCTAAGGGTAGGGTGAATCGCTCTATGTGGGTTTATTTTGGTGAGAGTGAGGCTAAATCTTCTCATCAGGCTGCTGGTTTTGATACAGAGGAGCAGAGAGTTACTCCAGAGTTTGGTACTGATGTCAAACTGTCTCCGATTGTGTTGTCCACCTTTGTGCCTCTTCCCTTTGCTTTTAGACTGAAGGGATTAGTGGAACGACAACCCTGTGTTGCTATGTTGGACACTAGAGCCACGCATAATTTTATTCATGAGCGAATTGTTAGTCAGTGTGGACTTCAGGTAGAGGAGTTTGTGGGGTTTGGACTCAAAGTAGCCGATGTCTACAATTTTACCTATACTAGGCGCATCCAAGATCTCTCCTTGTTTCTTGGTGATTATGAGCTGATAGCTGATTTCTATGTGTTTGATTTGGGGGAGATGGATGTAGTTTTAGGGATGCAATGGATACAGGAGATTAAGGAGTTCTGCCTTAGTGTGAGCCCAATGCAGATCAGATTTGAGTACCAAGGCAGAGAGTATGTGTTGTCGGGCATTGCTGAGGGGATTCTACGCACTATGTCCTTTTGTGTTGTAGATAGGGCTGATTCACAGAGACATGAGTCTATACAGGAAGAGCCGATCACATATCATGTCTCTCAGAGTTCACCGATTTATGGCTCAGATCAGCGGGTGGGTGTTGTTAACTTTGTGAACAACCCTTTATTTGATGTGGATGTCAGCATGACCTATGACAATCCACTGTTTGAGTTTAGTGATGATCCGTTACAGGAGTTGTACGATCATGATGATGATGACGTTTGGGATCCGATTTGTGCACCTACTCATCAAGAAGATTACACAGGAGGCCAGTCAGACCTAACTGATCAGTTTTCAGGGGTGTACACGGTGATGAGTGCTTATAGCTTTACATTTGATCCTCACGTTCAGGATGTCTATCAGTCACACAGTTCTTCAGCGCATCTTTTTCACGACTGGCATGATAAGTTGATTAGTTCGAAGACTGGGAGTAAGTCCAATCTGTTGGTTGAGTTACTTCTGTGTGATTTACTCCCGGTTGAGTTTCTCCCACGTGGTGATCCTGTTGTAGCATTGTCAATTCGAGTGTTGAGTGCAAATTCTCAGTTACTGATGTTGGTTCTGTTGATGTTGTTGGTTTCGTTATAGGAGTATGAGGTCAATCGGGACATTACTCATGACCATCCTTGGGATCCGGGTGGTTTGTGATGTTGCTTGCTTTTTTTTCCCGATTGCTTGAGGACAAGCAATCTTGGGAAGGGACGACTGTAATGTCCCCATTTTTAGGCTTTTGGGATTAGCTTGGTTTGGTGACCCTTGCAAGCTAATCAGGTGATCATAGGGGGTCAGATGTCAGAGCCAGTGTTGGGATTCCATTCTAGAGATTCAGTTTATTAGGTCTGCTCTTCGTTCGGGTCAATTTGGTCGACTTACTATTTTTAGTAAGTGGTATTTTGGGTATGGCCAGGATTAGCAAGGTGTCTGCACGGAGTGTCAGATGTTTCAGAATCGAGCTTCAGGAAATCTCCAGTTTGAAAGACTTACTATTTATAGTAAGTCTATTTTTAGCAGCTGGCTATTTTTGGCAGTGGGTTATTTTCGGCAGGGCAGTTGGCATTTGAGGCTCTGGTGTCGGAAATGAGTTTGTTTCAGTCAGCAGAATTCAGTGGCTTTTGTTTTTAAAGTTATCGTTATTAAATTATAGTATTTTAATTTAATAACTTAAGTACTTTATAACTTTAATGTTATAAAGTGAAATTATCATTTAAAAGCCTTTTATATGAAAAAAGTGAAATTGTGCTTTTTCCGAAAAAGCTATAACTACAACTCGAAAAAGCACTTTCATTACCCATTGTTGATTTGATAAATTGTTTATGTGAGAATTTTGCTTGACTTGGAAAAGCTAGGGTTTTTGGAGCTTGGTCTTCAATTTTGGAGAAAGTTCTTCTGAGATTTTTGAGCTTGGTCTTCTTCCAGGAGAGAGCTCGTTCTGATTTTGAATTAAATCAAGTGCTGATGTATACTGGGTTTGTATGAAGTTTTCATCTGCAGGCAAATCGATTTGCCCTCATAGATTTCATATTGTCTTCTTGTTGAGTCTTCTTGTTCACTTTTGAGTGATATTGGCTGGAGAAGTATTTTATTCAAATTCTTTAATATATTACAAGTTGCAGATTGAACATTGGGAAAGGAGACTGTCATACAGTGAAATATTTAATATATATTGCTGCGTTAAACTTACAGTTGGGTGTGTGAGAGGCTAGAAGTTTGAAACGTTTATTCTCCAGCCCACGTGACATGCTACAGGAGCCATATTTCATCTGTAAGGCTTTGCATATGATACAGGACAATCACGTGTATTGTCTGCTGCTCACATGACTGCTAGAAGGACCGTTTTTTATCCTGCTGGGGCCCAAAACTGCTACAAACTAGTCACATTATATTCCAAGCTGCCACATGACTGTTAGGGATTGACGTTTTTGTGTTTGGGCTGTGTTGCTGCTCATCCTGAGGGTGGCTGTCAGTATTCTGGTTTGTAGCGTCAAGTCTTCATGAATTCATTGCAGATTGCCATCAAACAATAAATATCAGGTGCCAAATCTTGAAGGAATAAATTATGGTTGTGTTATTTGAATTGAAAATAAGACTTAATTAAGTTCCTGGAGAAAATTCAATTTGTCTATATTTCGATTTATATAATTTGATGGGAATTTATCATTGAAGCTTCTTTTTACAAAACATTTGAAATAAGTTGCAAGTATTTTCAAATTAAGAATTTAAATACAGAAGGAGTCAGTCAGGCTCTTTACAGTGGTATCAGAGCTAAGATCTTGCCATCCTGTAAGGGTATGAAAATAAATAATGGCAGATAGATTTGTACCAAGTGTGCACTATACCCGCAGGGGTAGAAATTCACCATCTCCCGAAGGTAGTGAACAGGGCCCACAGAATGAACAGGCAGGGAATAGGAATGATACCGGAAATGATATGGACAGGGAGGCCAAAGATGTCTTCAAAAATATTGCTGATGGTCAGCATCATGTTGCAACTGTATTGCAACAACTTTTAGATACTTTACAGCGCATTGCATTACCAGGTGCTAGAGATAGAGGTGCGCGGAGTGTTTCAGTCAACTCACACAAGTCACGAGCTGATGACAGGCGAGCTAATGACAAGCGAGTTGATGACAGGCGAGATTACAGAGTTGATCATACTAGTACTTATGACAGGCCTCATCGTCCGACATTTTTGAGGCCAGAGTTGGATGCAGTTAGTGTTGAGCCAGAGCCTGCACCATTTGTCGATGACATGGTGGCACATTTTGCAGAGTGGGATGCTCTTCCTGAGGCACTAAAAAGAAATTTAAATTTTAACAGATATCTGACGCAGAAGCGTGAGCATTCCAAAGGCAGGCAAGCTCCTGACACGAGGCAGAGACCTAGACAAGATGAATTAAAGTAGGCAACCAGCAAGTTGACTTTAGACCACTTCGATGGAAGTGGAAAGACTACAGCCAGAGCATGGGTCCACAAGCTGGACACTTATCTTTCACTTCGTCCTATGTCTGAGGAGGACGCTATTCGATTTGTTGTGCTTCATTTGGATGGGGTTGCTCATGATTGGTGGTATCATGGGTTAGTGTCTCTGCATCATGATCATATTGTGCAGTACTAGGAGTTTGTAGATAGACTAATAGAGCAGTTTGATCAGAAGGATCTGGAGACCTATTTTAGAGAGTTAGCTTAGCTGAGACAGACAAGTGGTCTTGAGGCCTTCATCAGTGAGTTTCAACGTCTATCAGTTATGGTATATAATATCTCCGAGAGGAGGAGAGTCATGTTTTTCATAGAGGGTTTGTCAAAGTCGTACAGAGGATGGGTCAAGTCCCTAGATCCACCTACACTACGAGATGCTATGAAGAAGGCAAGAAATCTTGAGCCTTCTGGTTCACGGGGCAAGTCTACTCCTAGTCCTACTATTCCTCTTGCAGATGAGGTATCTCCACCAGTTGTTGACAGAAAGAAGCCTGCATTCTGCTGACTGAAACAAACTCATTCCCGACACCAGAGCCTCAAACGCCAACTACCCTGCTGAAAATAACCCACTGCCAAAAATAGCCAGCTGCTAAAAATAGACTTACTATAAATAGTAAGTCTCTCAAACTGGAGATTCCCTGAAGCTCGATCCTAAAACATCTAACACTCCGTGCAGACACCCTGCTAATCCTGGCCATACCCAAAATACCACTTACTAAAAATAGTAAGTCGACCAAATTGACCCGAACGAAGAGCAGACCTGATAAATTGAATCTCCAGAATGGAATCCTAACACTGGCTCTGACATCTGACCCCCTCTGATCACCTGATTCTGCTTCAGCTTGATGTTGTTGCTTTAGAACAGTCATCCATATGGCAACCCCTTCATCGTGTACTTTATCCACTTCTCCAATCAGGACCTGACTAATTCTTTTCCTGATATTGAAACTCTGTTTGTACAGATCAGCTTGATTAGTTGCCTCTTGCAGGCTAAGGTGATTATGTACTTCTTATAGAGCCTTTATCCTCAGTTCTCTTTCCTTATCTAAGGAAGATTTCCATCTACCTTCAATTATTTCTAGTAGATCTTCAAGTATTGTTTTGTTAAGTCCACTAGGTGTTAAGTTGAACTTGTGAAGAACGTAAACTACAGCTTCTTCTAGTTTCCTCTTATCTTCTTCATTACCAAGCTCATATCTTCTTCCGACTCTACCCAATCCACTTGTTTCCTTTATTCCTTCAACCACTTCATCTATGGTTGGTTTCCTTCCTTTAGATGCATCCCTCTTTACCAATTTCAATTTCTGTTTCCTCCATTTTCTCACCTTGTGATGGTTCAGTGGACGCTGGTTGTGTCTTCTTCCTTTGAACCTTTGGTTCTTTAGCCACTAGCTTTCTTTTCCTAGGTGTGGGGGTTCATTTTACATAAACCTTATTAGGCTCCTTAGAAGGTGCCTTTCTTTTCAAATTAGATTGAATTTCCTCATAGGTGTCGAACCGGTATGCAAAGAGATCTAGGCTGCTTTCCTATAGTGCATCTACATATGCCTTGGCAACCTTAGATGTAATCTCATACCCAAGCTTCAGTGCATACTCGGTCCTAGGCTCAACAGTCTGGATTATGCAGTGATCAATGCTCACCAGAAAACACATATCTTCTTTGTATTCTTCTACAATGGTTAGGGGAATTTTTTCCCTATTGTGCATTCTTAACTGAAAGGCTTCAAAAAAATCTCTCATAAACTTATTAAACCGGTTCCCCAAGTTATTTACTATCTCACCAATCTGAACCATTACCGGTTTATCTTCTAGCCATGTAACCTTGCCTATCCCTAGAAAGAAGTTTTGATAATAGAAAAACAAACATGCCAACAACGTCCCATATTTGAGAAACTTCTTCTTGACCAAACCGAGCTTCTTTAGATTTTCAAAGATTTGGTTCCTCAGCATAGCACAAATATCGTATCTCGCATTATCGTGCATAATCCTGTGCACAGCATGAATCGCACCTCTCGGTATGCTATTCAGGTTACAATGGCAGATCTAGAAAAGTAATGTCTTCTCAAAAGATTTTAATGACACCTTTGTTAGGAATGAATGCTAAATGTTTGGCAGCCATTCTGTAGCAGTTGTTGTTGCATTCATGACTATGATTGTCATTGATGTCAACACAGTGATTTACCGAAGACTTGCAAAGAAGCAGATAGAGTTTGGATTAGCGCATGTGGGTTATTGCGATTGGAGCTATGCGATGTTGAGGTTATACTCTTTGATATGTTATATGTCTATGGTTAAGAACGCAGACAGTAATTCATTTATTCATGGAAGTTATGATCATTTTGGTGGAAGCAGTATTCAGGGAGTGTTCCTGAGTAGCGGTTTGTGGAAATTGAATGATATCTCCTAATCGGGATGGAATCTGGTTTTGCGCAGTTAAAGGGAAGTTGGAGATACATTGATAGTGGCGTGGATGACAGCACAGACTTAGAGGTCGCACGAGTGAAGATTTATTGTATTTGGAAGCCGACAATTTTGTGTAATTTTGATGTAGCGTGTGGAAACTTTTATTTTGTAATTGTATGCCGACTCATTTGTAATTATTTGAGTGTGGTATAAAGGAAAGAATGTATTTCCTTGTTGGACATAGTTGTAATGTAGGAGTGATGATGTGTGATGCGGTATGCATGAAATGAAGAAAAGAGCTAAGTATGAAAGCGAATTTGTGAAGGAAGACATGCGAAGTACAGAGATCTGAAATTGAGATCTGATGTAACAGTGAGTGCAGTTTGGCACAGTCAGAGAAGAGGTAACATATTATTTTGTTGAGTAATGCAAAGATTATTTGGACAGTGTGTTCAGTGATCTTACCCTGAAGCTGTTTGGGCAGTGAGTCCTTCTGTCTTCCATAACTCTTAACAGGGTTAGAATCTTTTAACAAGGATTCAAAATCTCCTAACAGGGATTCATATGTACTGAATGTATTTCATAAGACTCCTAACAGAGTCCATCCTCTCACAAGGAATATTCATATTAGTGCATCTTTTGTGAGCATCATTCCCACCAGGGTTTACTCTTTGATCAAGAGGTTCCCTAGTCAACATATCTTGTGTCATTGTGTTATTGTGTATGAATATCTTTCTATGGTTGGTAATTATATTGCTTATATGGTTTAATGCTGTTGAAGATGATAAAAGTTATAATTATCTGATAACTGATTCACCCCCCCCCCCCCCCTCTCAGTTATCTTGGTGGACTTTACTTTCTAACAACCTTTAATGGTGAACAACTTAGGGACTTGTATAAAGAAAAGGAAATAGGAAATTGGTCTAGCACAAGTTATTGGAACATCCATGTGAAGAGGTGAGACTTGTAGTTGCTTCTTGTCACAATGAAATCATAAGAATAATAGCTCTTGTTACACCCTATAATGATGACATATTGAAGAAGATTCTACAGTTGATTGTGGAGAGCCTACATGGATTACATGATGTCAAACGCCCTACTTTTGGTAAGAGGGCTAAGATTTTAGAAATTATGGCAAGAACTATATCATTCATCATTATGTTGGATTTGAAATGTGATAAATTGATTCTTCAAATGTTTCAGTGCTTCTTAACTGAAATCGGGAAGCATCATCCAACCAATGTGAGGGCTTGTATAAAAACCATTATGTTCTTAATCTTAGATGAGGATGGTGATATATGTAAGCGGTTGCAATCAGACTTATTGGCTATTTGGAGGAAGGAACAGGTTGTATCACCTATTGCTTATGGGTTCTCCAAAGGATTGGTTGACCATAAAATTGAAAGGTTCAAGAAACAGATGACTATGAGGAAAAGAAGATTTGTTTCACATGTCAGGAGGCCTAGACAGCTGCACACATTTGTGGAAATATTAAGGAAGAAGATATACTACAGCTAAGTGGTGATGAGGGAAAAGTTGCAAATGAAAGCAGTTCCATGACTCATGAGGAACAAGTTAAGACTACAGCTTTGAATACATCTCTTACTGGGCATGATGAAAGAAGAAAGGCTAATAGTTTCCAATCAGCTAAGGTTGATAACATAGAGGAAGAATCAATTGTTACAAGTAAGGGGTATTCAAAATTCTTTGTTGGTGATTTGCAAATCATTATGGATAAAACATGTGAGGAAAAAAACTTATTGGATGAATCCATATATGATCATAACGCTGTCCCATTAGAGCTTTATGAAGAGTGCATACCATCATCTAGTGAGATAGTTGAGTTGATAATGTTTCCACAGTTGATAACCAATCTGAAAATTTAACGTGTGATAGCTCATGTACCTTAAATGAATTTGAACAAAATCCTTTAGCAGTGCAAGATTTGAAGGACAGATTATTGGTCACAGAGGAAAGAGTTGTGCATGTATTAACAAGGGCAAATGAATCTCACAAGTACATTGAGGATCCTACTTGGAAAACTCAAATTGAGGAGAGACAAAGGGGGGTTGCAAGTGGAGTCACTAATACTCAATTACGCACAATCAAATAAGTTTTTGAAAGGATGAAATCAGATTACTTGCAACTGCTAATGGATAGGGATCTTGCTATCAAGTTTGCAGAAGACAAGGAAAGAGAGGTGGATGAGCTTTGTCTACAACTGAGCATGACGCATTACTCATTATACAGCTGAAAATCAGACTTCTATAGCAGCCACCTACAAGGAAGATGGACTTAATTCTAAAACTAAGGAGATCATACAGATTGTTGAAGGAATCAATACTCTTTGTGAAAATGAAAGTAAGCATAATGTTTCCACCATTCTCTATTCAAATGAGACACATTTTGTTAATGAAGAACAAAAGGACCAGCAAGGAGACAAACTCAAGAATTTTGATGACAAATGTTTCTATGATGCTCCAATATGCAGCAATGAAATAGTTTCTATAACAGATTCTAGGGGCAGATTTTAGAGTAGTTTCAGCCATACGACAAAAATGATCAAGGACCTTCCAAGGTTAGAAGAAGTGGCGCATGAGGAGATTCTCAAACAAGACAAAGATAAGGGGGACCATATAAGTTCAAACAACAGTATGTTGATTGGTTTTGATGATCACAAGGACATGGATATGCTCTATGCAAGGAAGCACCACTTGTTTCAAGAATTCATTGGTATGCATGAATCTATAAGTATGAATCCATTTCCTTCAATAGTTTTTTAATGAAGCTAGAAGTTGATTGCATGATGGTGAGTGCTAAATATAGTCACTCTCGAATTTGGGAAGTGAATGTTGACAAGCTTTTACCAGTGGATGACAGGAAATGTATTCTTGAAGAGGTTAAAAATCAGATTACCAATTTTAATAGTGTTGATACCATCTGTTGCAATAGGTTTGGAAACTTGTTTTTATGTGATAACAGCCTTCTAGATTGTAGTTTTGACAGGCTAGAGCAGCAAAAGCATGATGGATATGAGTCCAATAGATGTGAGCACCAGTCTTTTCAAAAGGAAGGTGGTACTTATCAACTTGATTGCATTGTGAGGAGTGCATATCGTTTTTTTTTCAGCCGACATGTTGACGAGTTGAATATGTTTATGATGACAAATAAGAAGAAATTGAATGACTGGTATAAAGAAGGTTATACTTCATCATGGTATGAGATGTACTCTCTTTGGGAGAAGGATTTTCAGCTTATAGGATTTTCAGTTTGCATTTTCCAGATGACAATTACAATGGGGTACTGAGATGTAAAACTAAGAATGAGAAGAAGACTTCAAGTGATGGGAGCGATAGTTCTTCAAATTGGCCTTGGGATCCAGGGATCTTATTGATGAATGAGTTACATCTAAACATATTGTTTCACAGTGTGGCAGGTTTTTATTTCAGTTGTCCCAGAATGTGTCATAGAGTTGCTTGCAGATTTATATGGGATCTTGGTATTGGTATGCAAATTCATGATTGCTTGAGGACAAGCAATCTCTAAGGAGGGAGGACTATAATGTCCCTTTTTTGGGACATTGGAAGTCGATCAAATAATTAAGTTCTAAAATTGTCATATCATATCAAATTAAATGACAACTTAATAAAGTATTAAAATGACTTTATTAGAGCTTAATTAAAATTAATAGTCATTTTAATTTAAAAGAGGGGGATAATAAAGAGACAAAAGAAATAAATTCCAAGAGACGGATTGAGGGAAAACGAAGGGTAACAAGGATGTGTTATAAAAGAATATGGAGCTCATTTTCATTATGCTTGGTTTATTATTCTCTCTTGGAGAGTTTGGGAGCTTTTAGCTTTCATTTTCTAAAACCTGAGGACAGAAACCTTCAGGATTTCTTGGTGGATTGAACGGAAACCAAATTCACTTCTTGGTGGATTCACGACTAAGCTCACAGTTGGGCTTTGTGATAGAGGTATTTCATTTCTATATGAAAAACAAGATTGTAATGATCTATCTTCATATTTATTTCAGATCTCTATTTCAGTTGGATATTATATGATTTTTTTAGTGTAATTTGTTGGTTTAAAAGAAATCAACTGCATGCAAAATGTTTGTTTAAATTTATGTGGTATATTTTGAAAAATCTAGAGCAAATACATTAGGGGGATATTTCAGAGATTTACCGATATAGAAGCAAGATATCGAAAATCTTCAATGGCATTGAAAGCCAGGAACAACATTTTATGAAACGACCTGATTTTTCAGAAACCAGCATCCTTCCTCAAAATCATGATCGTTTCTTGCTTTGTCGAGACTATTGATATAAAGTGTCCATTTGACATCATTGAAATGTCGACTATTGTTACTAGTTCCGATTCTCTTGAACCCAAATACTCAAGGTTTTGGGTCCTAGAAGGGCTCCTATTAATCTGCAAATCAAAGACTTTTCTCTAAGAAGCCATAGGCTATTTACCATTTTACTCATGGAAAAGTGTGCCTTTAGGATGTTTCCAAGGTTTGAGGTAGTAGTCATTTTCTTACTTCATCAAGAAGGTGGCCTGATGATGATTTCCTGAGAATGTTTTTGGATGGAGTGCTTTAGCTCCTCTTTGCAGATATGATTTGGTCATCAGAGTGTAATTTTGAAATTCGAGCTCTAATGAAAATTCATAGGGGATTGGGAGGAGATCATGGCCCCACTCATAGAGGTTTGCCTTTATTATGTCTTGGCATTCGGTCAATATGAGAGAGAACTTGCAGTTTTGGGGAATGAAAGTAAGATCAGATGATGGAGGGGAGAGCATGAAACATGATAGTAAGTGAGGATTTTCTTAATGATAAAAAAAAAAATTTCAAATACTTGGGAATAGTGCTTCTATAATAAGATTGATGCATTTGACATACTACAACAAAGTAAATAACATATTATTTATCTTTTAATTATTAACTTTGCAAATCTGACTGAGCAGCCTTACTAGATATCATTCATAATGGTACCACTTTCCCACAAAAATATAGTCAAAATAAAGAAACAGAGAAAGAAAGTGATGCAGCTCGATGAATGTCACACATGCTATTGCAATCAATAAATCAGTGCCAAATAATGATGAGTTTAACGTATGCAAAATGCACCTTTTTCGTTGTTCGGAAGCTTCCTCTTCACGACGTTGCAACGCAAGCTGCTCTCTTTGAGATTTTGTTAAAAACACAAGCTACAAATAAAAAAGGCTTATCAATATAAAATTTTAAAATAACAAGGTTGGCAAAGTAAGCACATAGATTATTTAGAGATGAAGAGATGGCTTGAGGCATACAGACATAGAAAAACTGATTGAGGATAAAGCTGTGAAAATATATTGTAAACTTATCCTTGAAATTACAACTTTGCTATGAACTTTTTAAATGAGCTTCATTTTATCCAACACACAGCCACATCCTTGTACATCTATTTAAACCAAATTCATAAAAAATGTAAAACAATTAATTTTGGCAGCTATCTCTTTTGTTTCCCTTTGCAGTCTGTGTTTTCCTACACATTTTATTTCCTATGCATTTAGTTTATTTTACATGCATTAGTTTGCACCTGGTATGATCTTACTTAACTAGGTGTTATTGTAGTTTGCATACTTGCACTTAGCACAAAAAAATTCCAGCTTGGCAACTTTAAAAATACTTAAATTTCTTTTTAAAAAACTTAGCCACGACATAGATAAAATGTATCAAATGAGAGTATAAAGCATTGTGAAGGAGACTTCTATTAGAGTTAGATACAAATAGAGTACAAAATCGTATCATCATGAGAATACCATACATAGCCTATTGATAAATCATATGAATTTATAATGATTGACATTGAAAATCATCATCATAGGTTGCATATCTATTAGAATATTGTAATGTTTCTTTGATGGTCATCTTAGTTAGTCTTTAGTTTATTAGGTAGTTTCTATTTTCATCTTTAGTTCACAATTGTCTTATGATAGAAACATCATCTTTGTAAATCTATATACGGAGCTTTCATCTCCTCTATTTAATACAACATCGATTTACCATAACATGGTATCAGAGCGGGTCAATGAGATTTCATAAAATTTGACGATTTTTTTAATAAAAATTTGGGCCTCTTCTGAACTGGAATTTTTTTCCAAAAAATTGTTTTTCAATGGCAAGAACTACAATACCTGGAAGTAGCATATGCTGACAAGTTTTTAGTACAGGTGTCTTGACAGAATTATGTTGGGCACGACTAAACATCTCGAGGAAACAGGTAAAAAGTGGGATAAATTTGATGAGCTGAATCAAGAAGCTGTCATGCTCGTCAAACTTTCCATCACTGATGATCAGCTTCCGCTAGTTCCTTCTAGTAAAACAGCTACAAAAATTTGGAGCCATCTGAAAGGTTTGCATGAAACCTCAGACAAAAGCTATGCATTCTTTCTGAAGAACATGCTCTTCTCTATTCATGATGGATGATTAGGTATCCCTATAAGAGCATCTCAATAAAATCAAAGATATTCGTGATCAGTTGAAAGCCATTGGATGTAAAATGGAAGAAGACATGGTGGTGATCACCCTAAAGAGTCTCTCCCATCTTCCTATGAGCACTTTGTTGAAATTCTCAACATTGCTTCCACTCATTATGATATTTCGTTTTCTGATCTCTATATAATGCTTCTACAACAAGATCGCTCGAATCAACAATTCGGCAATGGTACTAGCTCATTTTCTACCACTAAAGCCTTCTCAGCTAAATCCATAGGCAACTATCAGTTCTCTTAGTCTTCTTAGCAGAATCCTTATGCTCAGTCATCAGAAGGCCTAAAGAAGAAAAATGTTAAGTGCAACTACTACCATAAGTTTGGTCATATGAAGTTGGAGTGTTGGAAACGCTTAGCTGCTCAAGCCAAGCAAATCTAGTTCACAGCCTCAAGCGCATGTTGCAGAGCACACTGAGCCAGGTGAATCTTCCTTTTACGCCTTCATAGCTAAAAGTCCTACAGATCATGTAAAATCCTTTGCCTGGTATATTGATTCAGGTGCCTCCCGCCACTTCACTCATCGTCGGGATTGGTTCACAGATTTCCAGCCATTCTTAGATTCAGTTATTTTTGGAGGAGAAAAGTACACGATTGTTGGCAGAGGCAATATTCAGATTCATTCTAGAGGGAGGAAATTGATTTTCCTTGATGTGTACTATGTTCCAAGCATGGAGCTCAATCTTCTCTCCATCAGTCAAATTTTGAAACATTCTCCTCGGCTTGATGTGACCTTCAGTTCGCATTAGTGTAGTATCATTGATTCGGAAACTTAGTCCACAGTTGTTGTTGGTGTTGAAGATCATGGTCTTTTCAAACTTATTGATTTTGGGGATTCTCACGAGCTTGTTATGGCTGCTCATCGATCCTCTATTAGTACACTCTAGCATCAGCAGTATGGGCACTTGAATGTGCACTATCTTTCTCAACTTGTTCGGGAAGATTTTAATTGGATCTTTCTCAACAACAAGTTGACGCAGGGGCAAGGTAGATACAAGCAGAATCAAGCAGAATTGAGTCCACTTGAATCCACAACAAGCCCTTGCTCAAAGTTACACAACGGAAGCAATATAAATATCACATGAACACAATGGAAACGCAATGGATATGAGACAATCAACTGGCAGCAACAAGAGAGAATTATATTATTTCTTTCAACATGCCCGGCTGTGAGGCCTTCTGGGTTTCAGCCTTATACAATGAGAATTATGAATTCAGAATTACAGCTTGCATCCTATCTTTTTCTCCAATGATGTATCTTGATAATCCTTCCTATATCTCGCCCATGATGCTCTACTACATCAATCTAGACCCCTTATATCGCCAGCTAAGCCACAGGTCGGCCAGTCAGGCATTTAATTACAATATAGGTCCAGTCTCAAGATTTAAACCAAAACTAATGCTAGAATGAATATAAATTAATGCGCCTTTGGATTTAGGTCCTAACTTGACCCAAGAACATGCCTTTAAGTGTGCAAGGTCCCATATGAGCACACGGAACATCGCAAGAAGAAACACCACACGTTTCACCCAAAAACTGGCAGGAAATAGGTCCTGAGGCAGAATAGGCATAACTTTTTACTCATAATGAATTGGAGTTTGCGCTCTTGGGAAATGATAGTACTTTAGGTCCACTTTAAGTCCTTAAGTGCGCAAAAGAAAATTCCTTATAGATCAAGGTCGCCAACATGAACAATCAGCACCAAAACTGCAGTAACAACTCAGACGTGAAAGCTGGCAGAAAACAGGTCCTGTGCCAAAAAGGCCATAACTTTTGACTCATAATGAATTGGAAGCTGTGCTCTTGGGGAATGATAGTAATTTAGGTCCTCTTGAAGCCCTTAAGTGGGCAAAATAAGATTCCTTATGAATCAAGAGAACCAACATGAACAATCAGCACCAAAACTACAGGAAAACACTGTTCCGACGGTAAGGAAAATAGCTGTAACTTTGAAACAGTCCATCCAAACTTGATGTGCTCATAGGAGAAGATTCCCAAATAGGTCCCCAACATGATGTAAGCTTCACACACCATGAAACTATCAAATGCAAATATTATACAGAAAACTACAGCAAACAGGTACAGAAATCAGAAAATGTTTTTGGTTGATGCAAGATTGCCAAAGACCCAAGATGCTCCTGCATCATAAGTCATATCTCTTTCCTGAACAGAAGCTGAATATCGGGGAATAGTCAAAGCAGTTTGGCTTCCTAGGATGCTTTCCGACATCCATATGCCTCAGGCAAGCCCTTCACCCCTCTTTTGCGACAATCAAGGGATCCTCAAACTTGCCAAAAATCTAGTCTTCCATGAGCACACTAAGCATATTGACATTCATTGTCATTTTATTCGTTAGCTCGTTGAAGCTGGATCCGCGGATTTGCAGTTCGTTCCTACAACTGATCAGACTGCCGATACTCTCACCAAGTCACTCCTTCCAAGAAAAATTGTTAAGTTCAAGGGGCTCCTTGGTGTAGTTGACAGATTGACCATTAAGGGAGGTTATTAGAATAATATCTTTGAATATCTTATTTATTTAATGGTCAATATTGTGTATCTTGTAAATATTAGAATGTTTCCCAAATTCTTTTATTCTGTTGTTATTAGAATGTTTCTAATAACGTCTCTTTTGTAATCTATATAATGAGCATCTTGCTCTATCAATAATTATCCAATATTTTACCAAATCATTTGTCTAATAAATTAAAGGAGGTGACAGAGTGAGAAAAACTACTTCTCTTCTTTGGGACTCATTTTATGGATGGCCTTAAAAAATGTGTACAGCCCTTGTCATACCCATTCATGAAATCATAATTGAGAAGTTGTTTAAAGAAGGATATAATCATCCTAATTGAAGAGATAGGCATCCAATGCATCATGACTCTTTCAAGTGCCTTGCATGTTAAAGGAGTGACCATGTAAGACCAGAATACATATGGATGCGCATATCATTTATCCTCATGTAAAGACTAAAGAATATTCTTAGTAAATAACATATGAATTCTTTTTTGCTACAATCATTTTTTTCTATATATGAATTGATTGTGGATCGTACTAGTTGAAGAGAATTCTGTTAAAGATTGATGCCAGTGCATCATATGAGTTCCTTAGTGAAAGACTTTTCATGCCTCGTTTCACATTCCAATGAGTCATATGGGTTGATGTACATGATTTGATGATTGCACTGTAAATATGCTGTTAAAAGTATAAGAAACCTGGAATATAAGTCTCTCCCTATTTTCATAATTGTGGATCATTCAATGCTTGTTGAATTTCTATACATGAGAACAGCTAGAAGAAACCAGGGAGCAAGCAGAAGAACCAAGAAGCCTGCTGGGAAGTTTTGCTAGACGTTCACATTTTAAAAATCTTGTCTGGACTTACTTGCTGCCAAAAAAAAAGACAGTGACATTATAATTTGCCACAAATAATGTCCAGACAGCTGATTGACTTATGAATTTGTTTTGTTGAAACAGTATAAGATTCTGCCATGATAGATGCAATGTGTTGACCTTCCTTATGACAATTTTGCAGTGTACTAGGCTGTTGGCAGGTACAAAACTGTAAAATGGCTTCTGTTTCATGCTGGATGGTTCCATCTTGTGCCAAATGTAGCTGGCTTGTTGTGGACAGATAAGGTAGTTATCTTCTCCCCTCAAACCATATAAGGATAAGCATATAATCATTTGAACATTTAAATGGGTTCTCTTGAAAAGAATAAATGCGTCAGTTGTCAATCCTTTTTGTTTATGTTAGGTTTTGCCTAGTGGGGCAAAGTTGCCACTATAGAGAGGACGATAATGGCTCTAACTGCACGGTTCTACAAACAATAGGGATGTTATTCCTTTTTCTATTTTTATTTATTCTATAACAGAACCTATTTCAGATTTTACTGTTATGCCAGACACTTTTGCTAATACGAGTCACCTAATTTATGTAAACATGAAAGCATGAATTTGAACTTATATGTGGACATTGCTTGCAACAGAGGAACATATTAACATGCCATTCTTAGCATAACAGAACAAATACAATAATTCATAGATAAATGCAAGCACAAGGCACCTTCTTAGGAGCTGATAATGCCCCCGCTTCGTCCGAAGAACGTTTCATATCTTTAGCTTTCCCAGGAACTAAGAACTCAGCTGCAGAAACAATTGTGAGGTGACATGAGCCCAACTATAGCTTTGCTCTAACTTAACAGTTATTATGGAACTGAAATTGAAGAATGAATATCTAGTCATACTAGTCAAAACATATAAAAACACTGAAAGTCTGAACTATAAAGCAATGTAATGAGTAAATCTGCTGGAATGCAGAAAACGTAAGGGCAAAAAGCCTCTGCAAACTCTGAAATATCAACAAATAAAGTGGAAGGCGTCGTGGCTGAAAACGTAACTCTATTCTCCATTTTTTTAACTAGAGAATAACAGAATGTTTAAAAGAAACGCCAATTCTTGCTACATGTGGTATTATTATTAACCATTAGGTTTTGTTAATGGGAGAAAGGATGTAAGAGATTCTTCAATATCCTAAAGAGTGATAGAATGTCCGAAAATAAAATTTTGTACGTCGGTTGAAATATCTTTTTCTATGCAGTCCTTTGCTGACTGGTAACCACCCGCGGTGTAAACTCAGGCAGTGGCTATGCAGCCATATAATTAGATAACTTACCAAGCGGAGACATTTTTAGAAAAAAATTTAAGTATACTTTTTCCCCTTGGTAAGTTATCTAATTATATGGCTGCATAGCCCTTGCCGTAAACTCACCGGTAAGTTGTCCATTCGCACCTTAGCATTTTCAATCAATATTTAATAAAAATATTTCTGATATGCTGTGTGACAGATAAAGTACCGTGAGTTTAAAACGCTGAGAATTAAGGAACAAAGGAAGAAGCGCAACAATTTAAAAAAGAGCCTTTAATGATAGCCCTTCAGTTGAAGTGGCAAGGAGGCCCGACTTAAACATTCAATGTTCTTTTACTGTTTTTTCATACTAGTTTTCTTTATAACCTTGTTTGCGGGAAATTACTGTGTGGTGTTTTCCCTGAGAAATGTGGCGCGAAGTGCGTGATAAAGGGATAGATGAATGAGAAACGTATATTGAATATTTTTACTTTTACCTTTGACACCTAATGAGAACAGAGAACAAATTTATAATTTTTATTGTAGTTCGCAGGCTTGTAAACTTCTGTGATTTTCTACTGGAGCTCCTCTTCGTTCTCTTCGACCTCAATCTCTATGAATTCCGGCTACAAATTTATGAGTCAACTGTAAATAAAGATAAACGACGGCAAGCAATCGATCGAGTATGCAGCTGATGTTCTTTCTCTACGGAATCCTGCAACAGACCTTCCAGGCCTCCGAAAGATGTAGGAATTTTTGCCGCCTATGTTTTCTTCTTGAAAGAATGAATAGGTACTAGAATAGAACAAGAGACAACGCAATGCGACAATAGTTCTAGGTATAGAGGAAGGAAAGTAGAGATCATAGTTGAGATATGTAGAGAGTTGAAGTTATAGAAATATGCATAATAGGTAAATTAAGAAATAGTTAAATAACAAAAAGAATTTACGAATTAAATCATACTAAATTATTTATTTCTGAATAAATAATTTTTGGGGGAAAACATATATTATCACAATAATTAAAAATAGTGAATTCTTCAACATTTCATAATAGATTTTTAAACAAGTTTATATAAGGCAAATATTTTACTAATCAAATTTATATTGTTCATATATATTTATATTTATAGATTCTTTAAAAAATAAAAGTTGAAAAGGAAAAATATTATAATTTTTAGTTATAACAATATAAATTATTTTTATAGCAAATAATTGAAAACTATTAAATTTTGAAATTAAATATTTATATTATTTCTAAATACATGTTGATTTATCATTAAGATGTACAAATTATAATAAGAAAATTAAGGTGTGAGCATATACATAATCATGCATACACAAATTCAATCTATAATAAATTAGATGTCAATTATCTATATGACAAATTAAAGGGCACTTAATTTAATGGCGTAGTCCATGTTGTAGCATCTATATGTTGATGAATTTAAATCTTTATTAATAAAAAAATTATCTATATAAGAAGACATTGATTGCAAAATCAAATATGACATCAAAACTGTTAGAAATAGGGAATACTGAGAGGGGGGGTGAATCAGTATTCTACAAACTTTTACTTTTGCCCAATTATGGATATAACAGATTAACTTGATACATGCATAACATAGTAAACTAAAGAATATGCATAACAGTAAAGCACATGAACTCATAACACATTATTTATTCTCAAGGAAACCCTAGCCAAGGGAAAACCTCGGTGGGGATGGTACCCACAAAGATCCACTAATCAAAAGTATCATGTTAAGGATGTTGACCCTGTTAGGAGCCTATTACATGCATATAGTGTCTCAGTCCTGATTAAGGGACTTTAGGCCTTGTTAGAAGCCTCAACCCTACTAAGAGTTGGTAGTACAAAATATGATTACTAAATGAGCCCACTGCCCAAACAAGTAATGTACAATGATTGTTGATTACAAAATATGGCAAGGTACATAACCTTATACTGCTTGCTTGCTTTCACAACTTCGCATCAATATCTCTTCGCTATATGTTCGCTATACCATCTATATCATTACAATTGTTTATTTATTTTTCTTTCGCATTTACAAATGCATCATATTTATACAAGTTATTAAGGCTAATAACTCTTACAGTCAGCTTAACAAAAGCATTATACAAAATACATATTTACCCAAGGGTTAACATCTAGGATGTCGTCCCTTTATATTGTTAAGACATTATTTTGATAAACAAAATAATCCCTTAACTCTTTACCAATTCTGTCTTCATATATTGTCATGTCAGCTTAACACTGTCTTAGATAAAACCATCATAACTTCTTCCGTACATGTCATATTGACTTGTGCTCTCAGGTGAGTCTTCTATAGTCATCATAGTATCTATGTTCAAGTGTGCAAGCATTGAACTTACTCCAATCGTCATCGCTGATCAAAACTGTCTCCGCGTACACTGGAAAAATACTATCTTATACTTAGACAATTTTGCTTTGCACTCTGACATACTTGCTCTCTATCATATGTGATCTTCATGTAGATCATATGTTGCCATAATGACAACATCTAAGTATCTAACTCAGCCAAATTGCCAACAAAAATATATATTGAATAATTATATAATAATATATAATTAAATAATATCAAATCATCCACAAAACTAAATCTTTATCCCTTCATAAAATTTAAATAAATCAATAATCATTCAAACTCTTTAATCCAACTAATAAACAACCTTTGATAGAATTTTTTTAAAACTCACTCTGTCAATTCGCTTAATTTAAGTCATGTGGTCTCTCACACATGACATCAATAAAAATAAATTAAAATAAGTCATGTGTGCTTTATCTGTCCACAATAATAATTTATATAAAAAGTTAATTGAGTTTTGTTTGTTTTTCATGCTTTTGTCTATGATATTTTTTGAATGTTTCTTTTTCTTTTAGACAAGTGCAAAATTATTAATGCTTTTGTACAATTTAACTCTTAGAAAGAAAAATAATTATTTTTCTCCTTAATGTTTTAATGTTTTGTACAATTTAACTCTTAGAAAGAAAAAAAATGATTTCTCTCCTTAATGTTTTTAGTATAGGTTAATCAAAAGAAAAATAAATGATAATTTTTATATTTGTTAAAATAGAAAATTATATAAAACTATAGAAACTTTGTCTAAAAATTTTAATAGTCTATTGTGATTGGTGGAATTAATTAAAAAATTAAACTCAATGATTGTAATACTATTCTTGCCTTTGGCAAGAACTCTAAATATAAATGGAAAATTAAATGGGACAGGGAAGGAGAAAGTTGGAGAACAATGGAAATTTGTCAGTATCTATTGATGTTGTTGATGTTTTGTAGCTTCAGTCGAATAAACACTATGAGTCAATACTAGTGAAGATATGTATATATATATATATATATATATATATATATATATATATATATATATATATATATATATATATATATAGTATATATGAGATGTATATATATATACCTTGAATATATATATATATATATATATATATATATATATATATATATATATATATATATATATATATATATATATATATATATATATATATATATATATATTCAAGGTATATATATATACATCTCATATATACTATATATATATATATATATATATATTTAACTATATATATATATATATATATATATATATATATATATATATATATATATTATATATATATATATATATATATATATATATATACTTAAATATATATATATATATATATTAAGTATATATGAGATGTATGAGTCATTATATTAATTACATATTAATGAATAGACATGTCTCATGAAGGGACATGTCTCTTCTTGGCTCATTCTCAATATAAATGCAAGAGATTGTTGCATTTGGAAAACACATACAATGAGATAGTGCTATTACATTTGCAATGATCCTAAAACCTTAAACATGGTATCAAAGCCAAGTTGCATATGTAAGAGAGTAGTTTGTTGATGGTGAATGTGTGACTGTCTCAGAAAATATAGTCATAGTATGAAGACCATATCTCCCACATGCACTGTTGGATTTTTCTAAATTTTGGATATGTTTTTGATAAACCAATTTAAAAGAATCTCACTAGAGAGATTGAAGAGAAAATTCCAAGTTCACAAGTTATGACCAACTTTGTATGGGTCTATAATTAAAAATAAATAAAATCTTAAAAAGAGTGAGGTTCCTCCTTTAAAAGCCTAACCACTTGAAGGGAGATCTAATAATATTGAAGGTTGTGATAGTGTATAGAACCTTTGGATATTAGATATAGTTCATGTGAAGAGTTATAGTAATGTTTTAGAATGATGACATCATTATGTGAATTTGCATGATATTTTCTATATGGGCTCACCTTACAAAATGAAATACTTGAAATTTATACAAGATAAGTATTTCATGTTTTATTAATGCACATAATTTTTGAGTTTTTTTAATTCATGCTATACTGTTGGTTATCAAAATCTTGTATGTTTCTATCATTGGTATTTCTGGTCGAGATAGTTTAGTGAGCTATTTGTAATCTCTCTTTGACATACCTTCAGGACAGAAGCACAAGAAAATTGCATTCAAGGGAGAAAGAACTTGATGCTTCCAAACCAATTGATGATTGAGACTAAAGGGAGTCTAGAATTTCAAAAAAGGTCAAGAAGTTGATAAACTTGAGCTTCAGAGGGAGTAGATGGTTCAATCAACTTGTGACAATCTTGATCATATTGATTGAGAGGGAGTTCACTATTGAAGGTGCAACACTTATGAGGTAAACTTGATAAAATTGATTATTATACTAATGAATCATGAATTTTTTTAATGGGCCTACCCCCTATGTAAATCATGAGGAAGTGACGACTTCCAAATGATTATCACTTGTATTTGTAGAAGTTATTGGAAGGTTACAATCTTACAATAACTTAAATCATGATATACATTATTTATAATGTTGAAACAGATCATGATAAATTAATGCAACAACTAAGTGTTAGATGTCATTAAGTTGACAGTCTATGAGTTGTTTGCATAAATATATCTTGTAAAGCAACAACTAAATGTTAGATGTCATTAAATTGATAGTCTATAAGTTGTATGTATAGATACATCTTGTAAAGCAACAACTAAGTGTTAGATGTCATTAAATTGATAGTCTATGAGTTGTTTGTATAGATATATGATAGGTTTTCGGTGAATATCATGTGTTGATATTCTGCAGGCCAATACCTTATTGAGTACTTGGTGAATATCATATGTTGATGTTCTGATAGGCCAATACTCAGAGTATTTGGTGAATGTCATGTGTTAACATTTTGATAGGCCAATACTCATGATATCAAATAGATAGAATCATCGATGGAGGCAATCCACCTGAGAAATTATGGATAGAATCGTTGATGGAGGCAATCCACCTGAGAAGGTGTGGATAGAATCGCCGATGGAGGCAATCCACCTGAGAAATTATGGATAGAATCATCGATGGAGGCAATCCACCTGAGAACGTGTGGATAGAATCGTCGATGGAGGCAATATACATATTGAGACTATGTTCTATTGATTACATCTTGAGGATGATGCCTTTATTTCTTACATCATATGATTGATGTTGTTAAGTGTCTTAAGTTTTGACATTGGATTGATTTATCCTCCCTAGCTAAGAGGGAGTGTTGATATTTTGTAGCTTTAGTGGAGTAAACACTATGAGTCAATACTAGTAAAGATATGTATATGTATATTTAGTATATATGAGATGTATATATATACTTAAATATCTATAAATATTATTATTATTAAATATTAGAGAAATTAATATAATACTCAAGAGATATTATGTGTGTGTGTGTGTGTGTGTGTAATCATAATTGTCATTATATTAATTACATATTAAGGGTATGTGCAAGATCATGAGGGGCCAAACTACGCCCTCAAGTGGCAATGAAAAATTAGCAAATCAGGGTTAGTCAACTTGACGTGAAAATTTGAACTAGCTATCAACCTAATACCCAAAAGTTGTAAGAATAGAATCTGTAGGAAATTGAATTTAGTTTCTAAACTACTAGGCCTTTTCTATAAAAAAATTAATATAATTGGTGAAAAGTATAGATTTCAATACAGCAGTACAAAAATTTTAGGAAAAAAATAAGAAGTAGGTGTATGTCTGACACCTTAATCATGATCAAATGATAATATTTTTTTATAAGATTTAATATATAAGTAGTAGACTCATGCCTGGATGTGGCACATTTTTTTGTAATTTTATTCCAAAAAAATAATTGACTATGAATTTTCTGCTACAACATTTTCAGAATAAAAAAACTTCCGTGTCTGACCACCTTAACTCATTCAAAACTTTACAAAATTCAAAAAAAAAAAAAATTCCTTATAGTAGGCAAAGCATAGAATGTGATGCATTTTTTGAATTTCAAAAATGTTATACCGTCTGAAAGTTAGTCATTTTTCAATCAGCATATAAATCAGCACTTTATAGGTAGCTCAATTAGAAAATAACTAATAATTACTTATCGAATTCAAAATTTGATAGCAATTATATCGATAGAAAGCTGATAATCTCTTAAGATACCCTTTTCATTTTATCAAATTCGGGTGAAAAAAAAAGTCGTCAGCTACACTGTCGAAGTCTGGAACTCAGAGAAACAGAGGGAAAACACATATTTGAGACATTTCAATAGTTGACCATGTAGGTTTGGTGCACAAAGCAATACCGAGCCTAATCGGGTACTCGAATATGACAGCAGAATTTTGAATTTTCACTTTCCCTTCCCTCCACTTTCTCCCTCCCATTTCTCCATCCTTCATATGATATATTATATATAAAAAACTATATATTAGATATTATTAGATATATTAAATATTATATAATATCAATTATATATTAAATATTATATAATATACATTTTACATTAATATTATTTAATATATATAATATTTAAAACTATATATTAGATTATATAGTATATATATTAAATATTATATAATATACATTTTACATTAAATATTATTTAATTATATATTAATATCAAAAACCTATATATTAGAATTATATATTAAATTATATATTATATATTAAATATTATATAATATACATTTTACATTTTAAATATCATTTAATATATATTAATATTAAATGTTACATTATATATTATATATTATTTTATATGTATAATATATTAATATGTATTTTATGACTATGTACGAAAGGTTGGAAGATTGCAGAAAAATCATGGATGGCCATTGAAAGAAGCAAAGGAAATTAATCAGCCATTTAAAAAATTCATGGGCGGCCATTGAGGAAGAGAGAGATTGGGAAGGGTGGCAGGGGCTGAGAGAGGAAGAGAAGAGAGGTGAGAAGGTGAGAGAGAGAGAGAGAGAGAGAGAGAGAGGAGAGAGAGAGAAGAGAGAGAGGGGGGGTGATGAGAGAGAGAGAGAGGAGATAATGAAGAGAGAGAAAGAGGAGATAACAAAGAGAGAGAGAGAGAGGAGAGAGAGAGAGAAGAGAGAGAGAGAGAGAGAGAGTATGGGAGGGAGAGATAGGGAGGACATAGACAGAGATAGAGGGGGGGAAGGGGAGAGAGTAGGATAGAGAGAGAGAGAGAGAGAGAGAGAGAGAGAGAGAGAGAGAGAGAGAGAGATGTTCATAAATTTCAGTCAACACCATTTTAAAATAACACATCAATTTATTTTTACACATTGAGAATATCATCCTTAGGAATTGAACTGAAATTGACATAGGTCATAGGAAATAAATGCCTCAACTATTTGGTGTCTTCTGCATTTGAGTTTCTTATTACAATTAGGAGAAGAATATTACTCTCCAAATGGTTTTGGACAATAACATTTGTACTTCCTCTTCACAAATATATTCTTCCCTCATCTTGCTGCCTATTGATACCGACAAAGTGAATCTAGGCATTTTTGCCATGTAATGGGAGAAAATTGGTTTCCTAATTTATTAATATGTGTCTAAATAACACATGCAAGAACTTTTCTTTGATATTGCTCACTAACACTTTAGAACTAAAAATGTTTACAAAAACTGGCATGTACTTGCATGAGGACATTATATATTACAGGAATCCCACACAGAAGCAGCTGGCAAGCCGCTCAAAAAGTAGTAACTGATAGCAAGTGGGATAATGCAGATGCTTTAATAAACCACTAATCTTCTTTTACTCAAGCAACATCTGGTTCATCTGCTCGACTGGGGCATGTTTGGGAACAAATAGTCTCCATTTAAACTCAAGTCTCTGGAAATGCAGTTATATTTGTCAATGGAGAAGATACACCCATTGGATCTACAATAACTTTATGCTCACTGACATTTCCATTTCTCTTTAATTGGGATACTCTTTCAAAAATTGCATCTACCCTTTTACCAATTTGGGAAATCAATGGGTCTATTTGTGGACCTCAAAGGAGTTAGTCACCTAAATGAGAACCTTGAGATGAATCAGGAACTTCTCTATGAAAGAGATTAGTACCTTGAGAAGCTCTCCATTTGTCAGCTGAATTAAAACCTTGGACCATAGATGGCTGCCCTTTGTTGTAAAATGAGGAGTGAGACTGCCTTGCCATAGGTGGCAATGAACTTACATTTGAGGGATATTGCCCAACATGAGTAACCCAGTTTCCCAAGTCTCGTAAATGCAAGGCCATTGACGAATAGGCATTTCTAATAGAAATATTTGTGGTGCTAGAATGAAGTGTGTGACCAAATTCTTTGCCTGCTAACTGGAAATTCTTTATGCTCACTGGAATTTCCATTTCTCTTCAATTGGGATACTCTTTCCGAAATTGCATCTACCCTTTTACCAATTTGGGAAATCAATGGGTCTATTTGTGGACCTCAAAGGAGTTGGTCACCTAAACGAGAACCTTGAGATGAATTAGGAACTTCTTTATGAAAGAGATCAGAACCTTGAGAAGCTCTCCATTTGTCAGCTGAATTAAAACCTTGGACCATAGATGGCTGCCCTTTGTTGTAAAATGAGGAGTGAGACTGCCTTGCCAAAGGTGGCAATGAACTTACATTTGAGGGATATTGCCCAACATGAGTAACTTGGTTTCCCAAGTCCCGTAAATGCAAGGCCATTGATGAATAGACATTTCTAATAGAAATATTTGTGGTGCTAGAATGAAGTGCATGACCAAATTCTTTGCCTGCTAATGAACCAATTTGAGGCTTCATTTCACATTGCTCTGTGGATAATTCCATGACACTTGTTACTTCTCTATCTGAATTTTTTGTGTCAGTGTACATGTGCATTAAAGAGCTTCTATCACTACTTGAGCTACTACTAGATGGTGAGTACTCATCATCATCATCATCTGACATAGGCTCACACACATATCTTACTTCTTTCCTTTGTTGTTTTCCCCTTCCTAGCTCTTCCTCCTTATCTATAACTTCTATCATGGGTCCAAGAAGCTCTTCCCACTCTTTCCCATTAATATGCAAATATTTTTGTTCGTAATAGTATTTTATGCATTTATTATGATATTGATCCGATTTGATGCACCATCGCTATTTGATCCATACTTCCCTTTCATTTTACTTGCTTTGCTCCTTTTGCACATCATAGGCCAGGATTTGACAGTGGGTATGACCTTGGTACTACCGGTGTTAATGATAAATTTTACCTTTTAGCTATGAATTTTTTGTCATTTTTCTTGTATGATGCTTTTGTATACGAATTATGGATATTCTCTTGGAAACTTTTCTTTTTTTCCTATAGGATGTCTTTGTATAAAATTTTTGGAGAATCTCTATTAAAGAGTAGGTAAGGATGGCTAAGCTGAGTGCAGCAGAGAGGGAGATGACTAAATTGAGAGAGCAGAGGCAAAGAGCAATAACAACAAAAAAATTTTAGGGCTTGCAGAAATATGGAAATTATAATCTTCCTCCCAAAGTAGACATTAATGAAGTTCTTTGTGCCTTAGCAGAGGAAGCCAACTGGATTGTTGAAGCTGACAGTACTACATACAGAAATGCGGTATGTATTTTTGGCCTAATTTTTATTTTTCATTTCTTTTATGTCTTTAAAGGCGGCTGGCTAAATCTTTGTATTAAATGTTAGGGAATGCATGAAAATAATATGATTTTGAGCATGAGCACGAGTCCCTATAGGGCCATAGTTGTGCCTTTTACAGGTGTCGTAAACCCTAGCTACGCAAAAATGGAGGCTTTCAAGAATAGTTCACACTTGGAATCCTCAAGTGTGTCCTAGGGGTCCTAGTATGCCTTATCATGCGTTAGGACCCCTAGGAAGTCCTCATGGCCCCCTTTTGACACATTGGAATGCTCAAGTGTGTCCTAAGGGGTCCTACGACACCTTCAAACACACTTGAGTGTTCAAATGTGTCAAAAGGGGTCATGGGGACTTCCTAGGGGTCCTAGAATGCCTTATCATGCATTAGGACCCCTAGGAAGTCTCCATGACCCCTTTTGACACATTAGAATGCTCAAGTGTGTCCTAAGGGATCCTACGACTTGTTCAAACAAACTTGAGCTTTCAAATGTGTCAAAAGGGGTCATGGGGACTTCCTAGGGGTCCTAGTACACCTTATAGCATGTTAGGACCCCTAGGAAGTCCCCATGACCCCTTTAGACACATTGGAACCCTCAAGTGTGTCCTAAGGGGTCCTACAATGCCTTCATACACACTTGAGCATTCAAATGTGTCAAAAGAGGTCATAGGGACTTCCTAGGGGTCCTAGTACACCTTATCCCACATTAGGACCCCTAGGAAGTCCCCATGACCCCTTTTGACACATTGAAATGCTCAAATGTGTCATAAGGGGTCCTAAAACACCTTTGGACACACTTGAGCATTCAAATGTGTCAAAAGGGATCATGGGGACTTCCTAGGGGTCCTAGTACACCTTATCCCACGTTCAGACCCCTAAGAAAATGTTTACAAAAATTGACATGTACTTGCATGAGGACATTATATATTACAGAAATCCCACATAGAAGCAGTTGGCAAGCCGCTCAAAAAGTAGTAACTGATAGCAAGTGGGATAATGCAGATGCTTTAATAAACCACTATCTTCTTTACTCAAGCAACATCTGGTTCATCTGCTCGATTGGGGCATGTTTGGGAACAAACAGTCTCCATTTAAACTCAAGTCTCTAGAAATGTGTCAAAAGGGGTCATGGGGACTCCCTAGGGGTCCTAGTATGCCTTATCACACGTTAGGACCCCTAGGGGTCCTAGTATGCCTTATCACGCGTTAGGACCCCTAGGAAGTCCATATGACCCCTTTTGACACATTGAAATGCTCAAGTGTGTCCTAAGGGGTCCTAGGACCCCTTCGGACACACTTGAGTGTTGAATTGTGTCAAAAGGGGTCATGGGGACTCCCTAGGGGTCCTAGTATGCCTTATCACGCGTTAGGTTCCCTAGTTGTCCCCATGACCCCTTTTGACACATTTCAATGCTCAAGTGTGTCTGAAGGGGTCCTAGGACCCCTTCAGACACACTTGAGCATTGAAATGTGTCAAAAGGGGTCATGGGGACTCCCTAAGGGTCCTAGGACCCCTTTAGACACACTTGAGCATTTAAATATGTCAAAAGGGGTCATGGGGACTCTCTAAGGGTCCTAGTATGCCTTATCACGCGTTAGGATGCCTAGGAAGTCCCCATGACCCCTTTTGGACACATTTGAATGCTCAAGTGTGTCTTAAGGGGTCCTAGGACCCCTTAAGACACACTTGATCGTTCAAATGTGTCTTAAGGGGTCCTAGGACCCCTTAAGACACACTTGAGCGTTCAAATGTGTCAAAAGGGGTCATGGGGACTTCCTAGGCATCCTAACGCGTGATAAGGTGTACTAGGACCCCTTAAGACACACTTGAGCATTCAAATGTGTCAAAAGGGGTCATGGAGACTTCCTAGGGGTCCTAACACGTGATAAGGCATACTAGGACCCCTGGGGAGTCCCCATGACCTCTTCGGACACACTTGAGTGTTGAAATGTCAGCTTCCTCTGCTAAGGCATGAAGAACTTCATTAATGTATGCTCTAGGAAGAAGATTATAATTTCCATATTTCTGCAAGAGATTCTCCAAAATTTGTATACAAACGCATCCTACAGTAAAAAATGAAAAGTTTCCCACAGAATATCCACAATTCGTATACAAAAACATCATACATAAAAAATGACAAAAAAATAATAGCTAAAAGGTAAAATTTATCATTAACGCTGGTAGTACCAAGGTCATATCCGCTGTCAAATCCTGGCCTATGATGTGCAAAATGAGCAAACCAAGTGAAATGAAAGGGAAGGGATCGATCAAATAGCGAAGGTGCATCAAATCGGATCAATATCATAATAAATGCAGAAAATACTGTTACAGACAAAAATATTTGCATATTAATTTGTTACACCTTTCCCAAGCTTCTGTACCTTGCTACATGATTAGACATTTTTGTTAGCAGAACTGAATTTTTAGGTTAAGTTTTATAGATCATCTTTTTTATCCAAAGGATGCAGATCGGCTACTGTATCTTCCTCAGATAGTTTCCCAAAGAATATCCACAATTCGTATACAAAAGCATCATATAGGAAAAATGAGAAAAAAATAATAGCTAAAAGGTAATATTATATATAATATATTAGTATACATTAGTATATATATATATATATATATATATATATATATATATATATATATATATATATATATATATATATATATATATATATATATATATATATATATATATATATATATATATATATATATATATATATATATATATATATATATATATATTATATACATTAGTATATATATAATATATTATATATATTATATACATTAGTATATAACACATTAGTACATATAATACATTAGTATATTATAATACATTAGTATATATATAATATACATTATATATATCATATGCCTCTTTTATATATATATATATATATATATATATATATTATACCTTATATACCCCATTTTATATGTAAAAGTTCAATTTTTTTCATTTGCTCCTGCCCTTTTTTCATCTGCCTGGGAATATCGGGTACCCAATATGGAATCAGATACCTGATTTTGGATAGGTAATATTTGACCAAAATATTCCCTATCCCCACAAACTAGACAAGCATGGGATTTTATACTTTTTTCACGCGTTGCAAAAAAAAAAAAGTGATTTGGGGCCCATTGTTTGATTTTTGTCAACTTGTGGTCTCACCATGGGAAGCAGCAACCGTCGAAAGGCTAAATGCAAGAGGAAGCTGACAGATGAAGAAATTCAAGCATATAGGGAAAAAGATAAGGAAAATCACCGAAGAATGAGAGAAGGTATGTTAAACGTTTATCAAGGTGACCCCGTAAATGTAGTTGTAAGTGAAGAGGATGTTGAATTTGAAAATGTACAGATCAAGATTGAAAATGTAGACTTGGGGAATGAAAATGTTGCACAAGAACCACATGAACGTTACACATCTCCAAATTATATGCGAAATGAAGTCCCTTGCAATAAAGATAATCAAACTTCAAATTCGGGGCTTTCAGGAAGACCTAAATGGTTAATTGAAATTGAGGAGAACATTATGAATAATTGGGAAGGAAAGAGGTTACATAGAACCGTTAGGTTGTGGGCTTCAAGATTTTATGATCAATTTTTGGAAACAAGACATTGGTTGAGCAATGTCAAATTTTTGTGCAGTTGTTAAAGGTGCAAAAGATGAGACCTGTGCTTGTGAAATTGAAGATTCACGTGAACAAGAAAATGGAGAGAAATGCCATTGTTGTGAAGAATCTTTTCAATGCTCTCAATAGCATTAGGAAGACTAGCAGAGAAAAAGACAAGAGAGTTACTCGGAGGATTATTAAAACCTCCTTAGTAAGTCATCAGTTGAGAAAGGCTCGTTTGATGAGACAAACTTGTGTTGACTTCAATATAGACCGTAAAACTTTGGGTAGAGTACTTGCAAGAAGAGAAAGACTTGATGATCCACTTCAAATTGATACATGAGCTTATGGTGGGAGACTTCCATGTTTCGATAGGAAGCTAACATATGTTGTCAAGGATGAAATTCAACAATTTTGTGATGCTAACTCAAGAGTGTCACCAAATGTGAAGGATGTCTTGAAGTTGAGAGTTGGCAATCGAGACTGCACTCCACATCCTAAACATTATGTGGAGGTAAGTCAAACAATGTTGTATAAAAAAATTTGTGAGACACATCCAACATTGAAAATATCACAAAGGTCTTTTGAATTCGTGAAGCCATTTTATTGTGTACCCCTTAAGATTCAGAATACATGTTGTTGCAAATATCATGTTGAGTTTTCAATGCATCATGAATTATTATGATCCATTCGTTCTACTTTGCATACTAATGAAATGCTAGAGGATTGTGGTGCAAGTGGTCTTCCCAAATCATCAAGAGACTTGCTAGATCAATTTTTATGTCATAGAGATGATGGTTGTTTATTTTATTAAAAAGATTGCTTAAATGCCAAGTGCTCAGAATGTGGTGGCTTGTCCAACTTTAGAACATGTTTTCATGAGGGTTTGGAACACAATTTTGGAAAGACACTTGTCCAAAAAAAGGTATATGAAATGGTGAAATATACATTGAAGAGTGGAGGTGAAGGCTCTAGATGTGAGTTAGTTGCAAAAGAATACAATGCTGCTGATTTTATCTCAAGTTTTAAGACAAATATTTTTTACAAGTATGCAAGGTATAGTCACAGGTCTCAATGGTTGGATCAACAATTCAGGACATGTAAGGACACCTTCCCCATTGGAACTATTATATCCATTGTAGACTTTGCAGAGAACTATACATTGCAGCCCCAAAATGAGACTCAAGCTCAATATTACAATTCCATTCAGGTTGCTATTTTTGTACACATCACATATAGACATTCCCCTGATAGCACAAAAGATGAGCGAAAGATAATCAGAGAGTGCCATTTTTATATGAGTGATGACAGGTCTCACTCTCATGAGTTTGTTCAACATTGTTTCCAGAACTATTTTGATTTCTTGCAGGAAAATGGTATTGCTATGAATAAGCATCTCATTTGGTCAGATAATTGCACCGGTCAATTTAAGAATGCTAGAATGTTTTATTGGTTGTGTAGAATGCATGTGGAGAGAGGTGTACCTCATATTTGGAGTTTTTTGAGTCAGGGCATGGGAAAGGGGAGCATGACGGAGTAGGTGCGTGTGTGAAGAGAGCTCTAGTTAAGGAGCAATTGAGGATTTCAGGTGTTCTACTTCTTGATGCTCATTCTATTATTGATTGGTGTACTTTAGCATTGTCATAGGGGGGGAATCTTGATTCTACAGTGCATAGATTCTTTTGGTTGGTTGAGGAGGGAACTATAGGAGATAGATTGGATTGTCAAATAGTGAAAGACTCCAAAAATGCATTCATTTCAAAGCTCCAATAGTAGCACATGGACCATTTGGACATGAGAGTTGGCTTATTTTTTCCCCATGTGTTTTCAGTATGATTGGGATCATTGCGAGTCAAGTGAGTGGGTGTATACATGGGTTCCACAGTATCTAACTCCTTTATCTTTGACACTCTCTATAAGAAATGATGACATGGACACTTCAGTTGACTATGACCATCTTTCAGATCTTCTGAAGCTAGGAAATGTTTTTGCATTGGTTGCACCATAGGGGAATGATGAGAGATCAAATTATTGGTTAGCACATTGTGTAAAAGGTAAATAGAAGCTTGTACAACCAATGAAAGATGGTGATGGGTTCACATATCCTACTGGTTCAGTTGTTGTTGCGGGAACATGGCTGCAAACATACATGATTAGAAAGAATGGAATTCTCGCATTTGAAGACTATGAGAAGCACAAAACTATTCTCATGTATTCACACCTTGTTATAGAAACAAATGTCAATTTGTCAAAGCATCAAGGAAGACCAAAGACAAAAGAAATTTGGACTATTAGTATTGCTGATCATGAAGCACTATTGGAGACCCTAAAGCAAAGAGATGACCCTTCAGGAACACTTGACTAGGTAATAAGTTAACTTAGTGCATTGTTTTCTAAGTTCGTTAAGATTAATTTCAATACATTAATTTCACCTTTCTTAGATTGTATTTTGAGTTAATAAACTTGGTTTTGTATGTGGATTGTAACTTGTGCAGGAGCACCTATGAAGACGCCTACGGTCACCATGGATCCAATCAGAGATAGAAGGACAAAAGGATCGTTAATGATTAATTGAGATCTTTTGAAGCCTATAATGGCAATTTGTAACAATAAATTTGATTTAAAAGTTAAATGTCCTAAAACTCTTGATAAGGACTTATGACCAAAATCATGTATGGGTGGCCAATAGTGCCAAGAAGGGATCTTACATGTCATTTACTTATGTCATTTGCATGGTTTGAATTCTTACATGTTTGATTGTTGTTTATAATGCTTTAAGGATATTATTTTTTATCATTTCAAACAATCTATAAAAGTTTAACCTCAAACATAATAAGCTTCATAGTTCAAATTTCACAAGCTTAATCATGATTAGTTTCACAGTTCAAATTTTAAACATACCACTAATAGTCAGTTGAAAGCGACTCAACAGCATATCTTTCAAACTGTCTGACCTGGCATCGAACCATCTACTCCATCAGCTCCGATTGGCTGGGTAAACACCAGTGACAATCCCGTTCTACCCACGGGGTCACCGGAATGCTCACGACCACGCTTGACCCAAGTGACCCCAAGGTACACTAAGCACGACTGGGCAGTGATCTTTCGGGGCTCATATCTTAGAGCTCGTGAGAGGTATCAAAAAATTGTTAGGTGCTACGGGATTGTGTTTTTGAGGTCTACAATAACCTCTCTCAGTTTTGGGTGATTCGACTTCATTTGCATTTGGCAAGGTGATCTCAGTCACTGCCAAAACTTGCAGTGAGGGTCAGTTGAAAGTGGCTCAGCAACGTATCTTTCAAACCATCTGACCTGGCATCAAACCATCTACTCCATCAGCTTTGGTTGGCTGGGTAAACACAAATGACAACCCCATTCCATCCACAGAGTCATCGGAACGCTCGTGACCACGCTCAACCCAAGTGACCTCAAGGTGCACTAAGCACGATTGGGCAATGATCTTTCATGGCTCATATCTCAGAACTCGTGAGATGTATCAAAAAAATATCAAGGGCTACAAGATCATCTTTCCAAGGTCTACAATAACCTCTCTCAGTTTTGGGCAATTCGACTTCGTTTGCATTTGGAAAGGCGATCTCAGTCGATGCCAAAACTTGTAGTGAGGGTCAGTTGAAAGTGGCTCAGCAGCGTATCTTTCAAACCATCGGACCTGGCATCAAAACGTCTGCTCCATCAGCTCTGGTTGGCTGGGTAAACACCAGTGACAACCCCATTCCACCCACGGAGTCACCGGAACGCTCGCGACCACGCTCGACCCAAGTGACCCTAAGGAGCACTAAGCACGATTGGGCACCAATCTTCTGGGGCTCATATCTTGGAGCTCATGAGAGGTATCGACAAACTATTAGGGGCTACAAGATCATGTTTCTGAGGTCTACAATAACCTCTCTTAGTTTTGGGCGATTCACTTTCGTTTACATTTGGCAAGACGATCTCAGTCGATGACAAAACTTGTAATGAGGGTCAATTGAAAGCGGCTCAGCAGCATATCTTCCAAACCATCCAACCTGACATTGAATCATCTACTCCATCAGCTCTAGTTGGACAAGTAAACACCAGTGACAACCCCATTCCACCCACGGAGTCATGGGAACGCTCGCAACCACGCTCAACCCAAGTGACCCCAAGGTGCACTAAGCACGATTGGGCAGCGATCTTCCATGGATTGTATCTCAGAGCTCGTGAGAGGTATTGAAAAAATGTCAAGAGTTATAGGATCATGTTTTCAAGCTCTACAATAACCTCTCTCAGTTTTGGGTGATTCAAATTTGTTTGCATTTGGCAAGGTGATCTCAGTCGATGCCAAAACTTGCAGTGAGGGTTAGTTGAAAGTGGCTCAACAACGTATCTTTTAAACGGTCCAACATTGCATCAATCCATCTACTCCATTGGCTTTGGTTGGCCAGGTAAACGCTAGTGACAACCCTGTTCCACCCACGGAGTCACCGGAACGCTCGCGACCACGCTTGACCCAAGTGACCCCAAGGTGCACTAAGCACGATTGGGCAGTGATTTTCTGTGGCTCGTATTTTGGAGCTCATGAGAGGTATCAACAAACTGTTAGGTGCTATGGGATCATGTTTCTGAGGTCTAGAATAACCTCTCTCAATTTTGGGTGATTCGACTTCGTTTGCATTTGGCAAGGCGATGTCAGTCGATGCCAAAACTTGTAATGAGGGTCAGTTGAAAGTGGCTCAGCAGCGTATCTTTCAAACCGTCCAACTTGGCATTGAACCATCTACTCCATTAGCTTTGATTGGCTAGGTAAATGCCAGTGACAACCCCGTTCTACCCACGGAGTCACCAGAATGCTCGCGACCACGCTTGACCCAAGTGACCCCAAGGTGCACTAAGCATGATTGGGCAGTGATCTTTTGGGGCTCGTATCTCAGAGCTCGTGAGAGGTATTGACAAACTGTTAGGGGCTACGAGATTGTGTTTCCAAGGTCTACAATAACCTCTCTCAGTTTTGGGTGATTCAAATCTATTTGCATTTGGCAAGACGATCTTAGTCGATGCCAAAACTTGTAGTGAGGGTCAGTTGAAAGCGGCTCAGCAGCATATCTTTCAAACCGTCTGACTTGGCATTGAACCATTTTCTCCATCAAATCCATTTGGCTGAATAAATGCCAGTGACAACCCTGTTCTTCCCATAGAGTCACGGGAACGCTCACAACCACGCTCGACCCAAGTGACCCCAAGGTGCACTAAGCACGATTGGGCAACAATCTTTTGTGGCTCGTATCTCAGAACTTGTGAGAGGTATCAACAAACTATCAAGTGCTACAAGATTATGTTTTTGAGGTCTATAATAACTTCTCTTAGTTTTGGGCCATTCGACTTCATTTTCATTTGGCAAGGCAATCTCAGTCGATGCCAAAACTTGCAGTGAGGGTCAGTTGAAAGTGACTCAGCAGTGTATCTTTCAAACCATCTGACATTGCATCGAACCATTTTCTCCATTGGCTCTAGTTGGCTGGGTAAACACCAGTGACAACCCCGTTCTGCCCATGGAGTCACCAGAACATTTACGACCACGCTTGACCCAAGTGACCCCAAGGTGCACTAAGCACAATTGGGAAGTGATCTTCCATGGCTTGTATCTCAGAGCTCGTGAGAGGTATCAACAAACCATTAGGTGCTATGAGATCATGTTTCTGAGGTCTACAATAACCTCTCTCAGTTTTGGGCGATTCGACTTTGTTTGCATTTGGCAAGGCGATCTCAGTCGATGCCAAAACTTGCAGTGAGGGTCAATTAAAAGTGGCTCAGCAGCGTATCTTTCAAACCATTTGACCTGGCATCAAACCATCTATTCCATCAGCTCTGGTTGGCTAGGTAAATTCAAGTGACAACCCCGTTCCACCCATGGAGTCACCGAAACGCTCACGACCATGCTCGACCCAAGTGACCCCAAGGTGCACTAAGCATGATTGGGCAGTGATCTTTTGGGGCTCGTATCTCGGAGCTCATGAGAGGTATCAAAAAAATGTCAAGGGCTATGGGATCATGTTTTTGAGGTCTACAATAACCTCTCTCAATTTTGGGCGATTCAACTTCATTTTCATTTGGCAAGACGATCTCAGTCGATGGCAAAACTTGTAGTGAGGGTCAGTTGAAAGCGGCTCAGCAGCGTATCTTTCAAACCGTCTGACCTGGCATCAAACCATCTACTCCATCAGCTTTGGTTGGCTAGGTAAATGCTAGTGACAACCTCATTCCTCCCACAGAGTCATCGGAATGCTCGCGACCACGCTCGACCCAAGTGACCCCAAGGTGCACTAAGCACAATTAGGCAGCAATCTTTCGTGGCTCATATCTCGAAGGTCATGAGAGGTATCAAAAAACTATTAGGGGCTACAAGATCATGTTTTCAAGGTCTACAATAACCTCTCTTAGTTTTGGGCAAGTCAACTTCATTTGCATTTGGCAAGACGAGCTCAGTCGATGCTAAAACTTGTAGTGAGGGTCAGTTGAAATTGGCTCAGTAGCATATCTTTCAAACCATCTGATATTGCATCGAACCGTCTGCTCCATCAGCTCCGGTTGGCCGGGTAAACGCTAGTGAAAACCTCATTTCACCCATGGAGTCATTGGAATTCTCGCGACCATGCTCGATCCAAGTGACCCCAAGGTGCACTAAGCACGATTGGGCAGCGATCTTCTATGGCTCAAGTGACCCCAATATGATGAGTTATATACATAGTGAGTATGTACATAGTATTGAAACAATGTAGTACTAAGTGGCTCAAGTGAGTATATATAATGGTATGAAACATAAGAACATAGGAAATCTATAGAAGTTAAACCTCAAACATAATAAGCTCCATGAACAGGGTATTCTAGAGTAAAGAAAAACAAATGTAACTTCAAAAAGATATAATTTAAATCATAATGATAATCATAGTCAAGATATAACTTCACCATTCAATTCCATAAACATGAATAATAAATATTTATATACAAAAGATGAAACAAAAATAACATATAAATGAACATGTTCTATATATACAAAGTATCAAATGTATCAAAAGTATCTCCATATACAAATATGGCACATGCCATTTCAAAATGTCTACAAAATCAATATTTTAAGGTGTACAATGTGGCATATATGCCATCTCAAAATGTGCCAAGTGGCATCTCTAAATGACCACAAAACTAAAACTACATCCTATACCGTAGGGGATCATCAAAATGTAGCCTATTTGAAGAAGTGTTGGGCTCTGATTGATCCTGCATAAAAAATGAGTTCAAACCCAAGTTAGATTGCTTACTTCATATGATATATATATATATATATATATATATATATATATATATATATATATATATATATATATATATATAATTCAAACACTAATTTAATTAAAATTATAACTGAATACAAATATATGTACCTGGTCTCTCGGTCACCTACCATAATTAGGTGTCCTAGCATATGTCCTGGGTAGCAAAGGGACCATGCCAACACTACCAACTGTGACCTATAAATATATATTTGCAATAATGAGATTAGTAGAGTGGTGCAACATAGAGTAATAAATCTACAAAATAGGATGATAGCGTAATAAAATTACAAATTGATTGAACTAAAATTAAAACTTACATCTGGTGATCCCTCCTTTGGAATAGTGGGTTGGGTCAACAAAGATATGAAAGATTCTTGTGGGCCCTCCCTCACACTCGGAGTAACCTATGAGAGTAAAAATATTGTCAATTATATATAAATGTACTTCATCATAGCAACCCTGGTTACAAAATACAAATAACAATATGTAAAAGTCTACGTACAATCGAGCTTTTACTCTGAATCGAGATGCCTATAACCCTACACTGTCGAACTGCTGTCGGGACATCATCAATAGCCACACCCTATACAATAAAGTGCAAGTAAAATATTTATTACTACACACAAGTGGCATACATAATTAATCTTAAACAATTAACTACCTTTCCTTTGTCGACACCTAATGAAGGAACCCCCTTATGCCCCCCATTGACATCGGCTATAGCCTGCAAGAACACAATAAGATGACAATATATAAGTAAATGTATGAATTTTATTGCTCTAATTGATAGAGATTTAAGCACGTACACCAAATGATATAAAAAATAACTAATGGTTACATAATTTATAATATACGGTATAGTCATCAAGGCCAAATGAAATGGCCGAAAGTGTGGACTCATCCACCTGTCTCACCTCCTCCTGTGTCATCGACTGAACATAAATGAAAAAAATATATATACATAAGTGCATGCAATCATTAAAACTAATCTAAATAAATAAATTATTTTAAAATTAAATAAGTCATGTGACAAATTTATTTATAATGTTTACTCTTACCGTATCAACATGAGTCAATGGCTCTGCATACACCTCCTGAGCACTCTCATGAGATGTAGATGCTCCATGAGGTGTTGTAGCCTCTGCAACTGCATCTCCTATATCCTCCTCATCAATAACATACTGATATGTATCAGCATCAGTAAGTGGTCAGAGGCACATATTCTTGCATATAATGCAAATATGAGGCTCGCATACATGTGAACTCCAACGAGATGTCGATGCGCTAGCATCATCCACACCAGGAGGTAACATTGACCTGGTCTCAGTGATCAACTGATCACTTAGTAAATGAGTGGCCCTAATAGTCTGTGAGGCAGCCTCTGCAATGATATCGGGATGCTGCACTCAAGGAGGGGGTGCGACATTAGTGGGGGGGACAAAGGTAGTGGCCTTTTTGCACTGGACAAATGGCCTAGTCTGAGGAGCTCCTCCGCCTACGTCCATGTTGGGCCTCATACTCCAATAATCAACATGGTGACCAAGCACAAACTTAGCATACAATTTTTTTATGAAATAAAATGGGACCTCCAAATTTCTATGGGGTGGTTTATCAAAAACCATCCACCAATGATCCCAAAAGTTTGTGTGCATTGCTTCATTTGTGCACCATTTTATTGATAATTTGGGCTTTTTGGGGTCAACTGGTATTCCAGTTTTAGGATTGACAAAAAGGGTGGCTATATCTTCCTTACTTATATTAAGGGCCACAATACCATCATGGTCAAGCCCGTCATCAAATTGGGCATGCATATCATCACGACAATGAAGAGAAGCATTATGTTGCTGTGTGAGTGTGTCAATATTTTCAACAATTGTATTTAGTGTGGCAAGCATGGGACCTAATGTAGGTATATTTTGATATGTGTTTTGGAAACCTCATATTATGTTCAAATCTCTATATAGTGACTCGGACTCACCTTAGAATCAGCAAGCTGGATTCAGGGTTGGACTCAGACTCGGCAAGCTGGATTTGGGCTTAGACTCAGACTTGGCGCCCGGACTCGACAAAAGTGAAAAACCCAAGAAATTTAGAGATTTTTAAGGATTTAAATCTTTTTTCATGTATCATTCAATAAATTAACATCAAAGACACAATAATTGACATAAATAGAAGCTACTTTGCATACATAGACAAGTTTACATCGATCACATAAGTATACATGCGAAGCGAATTACTGAAGGAAATAAGTTAACTATTAAACAACTTAAACTAGTTAATAAATAACACCATTACAAATCTGAAATATAATATAATAAATAGTGTCACTATCAAAGACTCAAAAGTCTACAATATCATGGAATATGAAATCCATGGAATCAAAAGTTCACTATTCAAAACATATATGAAAATAAAAGGCCCTATGTCTTCCTGCGTATATGCCAAAGATAGGTCATAGAAGATTCTGTAGCCATCTTCTATCCCTGTGTCTGAGGCTCAACCTCAATAGCATCCTCATCATCCTCACCATTCTCACCCTCCTCATAATAATAATCATCATCATCCTCAGATCTGTCACTCTTAGCCTCAGGGTCCTCCATTGGGTCTCCTCGTGCTCTAGCCTCCTCCTATGCCATAGCTACTGCCTCTGCCTCTCGATCCACCTGATCAACCCAATCCAAGTCTTCATCACTGAAGATAGGATCATCAATCTCAGTGTTCCACTCTACTAGTGGATCAACCTCCTCTAAAATGATAGGAGATGTGGCAGTGCCCAAGATCTATGTATGACGAAGGAAAAGGTTGTAATGCACAAACACAAGATCATTCAACCTTTTCACAACCAACCTATTGTGCTTCTTCGAGTGTATATGCTCGAACATACTCCAATTGCGTTCACATCCTGAAGCACTAGTTGGTTGGCTCAAGATACGAACTGCAATCTTCTATAAATTTGGCACTGAATTACCAAACATCTCCCACCATGCATCTGAAACAAGATATTTTAAAAATCAATTCAATAACTTTGACTTTATCAATGTAAAATGGTAATAGATTTAGAAATTTGAATTTAGATTTTAGAATCATAGATTTTTACCTAGCATCAATAGTGTCCAATTTTTCTTGCATAGTTCTCGTGAGAAAAAGTCTCCTTGTGCATTCCTAAACATTTCTATCTCACGGACTATACGTGTTCCAACTGATTCATCTACTGACATTCTCTCTATAACATCATAAAGGCCACTCCACATCTCATCATCTAAGTTAAAATCTAGGCTGAATTGGTATGCTAGATTAAGGAAGTGGGTAGCTGCATGTATAGGCCTATAAAGTAGATTATGCCATCGTCGATCAATGACAGCCCATATGGGACCATATTTATCCCGATTCCCTCCAAAAAAATTTCTAATGGCCTCTTTCACCCTATCCACGCCCTCATAGATATATCTCATTACGGGCTTCTCCCCATCAACAATTCGTAGGAGAACAATAAGAGGCTCTATGAACTGCAATCATTGTGAAAGTAGAAAGTTAGAAACATTAAGCTTTAAGTTTTACTTTAAAAAATGAAGAATGAACATAAACAAGTGTGAACAAAAATGATGAAATGAAATGGAAATGAGGACAAAAAGAAAAATTACCTCCACCATATCCTTGACTGGTTTCCAAAAGCCAGTCACATAAAAAACACAATCAGCTGACTCTATCCCTGCACTAGTCTTTGCATATGATGATGAAGTCCACTCCTCACTTACAAACATGTGTCTCAAACCGCCCTTGTTTTTAAGCAAATATTGCAATGTGATAAAATTTGTTGCAAATCGGGTGACCCCTAGATGAACCAACTCTTTTTCTTTTGTGAATTGCCTCATAAGGTTGAGGACCCAAGTATGATTATATATGAATTTACAAATTTTCCTTCCTTTCTCTACACATGTTTTTTATCCATGGAAGTTTTCCAAGATCCTCCAACATGAGGTCAATGCAATGGGCAGCACAAGGGGTCCAAAACAAGTGGGGGTGCCTCTCCATAAGAAGTTTACCTGCAACAACATAATTTGCTGCATTATCTGTGACTATCTGAACCAAATTCTCCTCACCCACCTCCTTCAACACATCCTCAATTATCTCACAAAGATATTGAACATTTTTTATTTTCCTTGAAGCATCAATTGATTTCAAAAACATTGTGGCACCTGAGGAAAACAAAAGCAATTTAGTACAATCATAATTTAAATCAACTAATCACTAAATCAATAGTTTACTACTAGTAATAACAAGTAAGTACAAGTTCTACAATTACCTGATGAAGAGACAAGAAAGTTAAGCAGTGTTCTATTTCTTCTGTCGGTCCAACCATCAGTCATTATTGTGCAACCCTTCCTCCTCCATATTTCACGCTGCTCCTCAATTGCAACTTTTACATTAGCCACCTTTTGGGTCAAAATAGGACCTTTTAGCTCCTCAACAGTAGGGGCTTTGAACCCCGGGCCACAAATAGTAACAACATCTATTGTAATTTGCCAATAAGGAGACCTATAACAAATTAAAAAAACACAATAAGTATACTAGTAAGTTTTACTTGCAAGTTTCAACTTTCAAAATTAATATAATGAATATGGCATATTCTTGAGACTTAAAAGTTAAAAGCAAGAAAACTAAGACATAGAAAGTAAAATAATAAGTTACCTTGCTGTATTGAATGAAATGTCGTTGTAGAAAAACAAATCTCCAAGTGCCATCTTGGTAGCCTCATGTTTCTCCTTATTCCAAGCCATGCTCTCAAGTGATGGTTGGGCACTCGGAGTCATGCGTGGAACAAACATGGAATCTAGTGTGGATTTCTTCTTACGAATCTGAGGCCCAATGGTCATACTTGCACTTGCAGTACCACTACTAGACGAAGGTAATGGGGAATGAAAAATTGAAGAGCTCTCTCCACCTAACCTTGCCATTTCTTTCTGTTGCATCTTTCATAATTCTTTCTTCTCTTCATAGGCCTCTAAATGAGCTTGCATTTCATGAATAATCTCCAGTGTTGCTTTTTGGCATGATTTAGCATCATGCCCTGATATATGTGCAAGATGGTATTTTAGCCTATTAATACTTCCCCCATTAAATTTAACAAGACAATGCCAATATGTAACTACTCCCTTTTTTTGTCCCGGGATTGCATATTTCCAAGCCTTATCCCTTGCTACACGAACAAGGTCTACATCTGGGTTAACTGAAGGCCTAGACAAACTACTCTCATGCTGAGACATGTTGCAATATATCATAAATTAAAAAAATAAGCATCTACAATAATAAAAATCAAAGACTATGCCCTCTTACTTATCAAGTTTTTTCATCAACATAAAATGTAGGAAATCTAAGATTCTAAAGATAAACAAATGTAAACACAATGAAAATATGAAGTTTGAATGTAAAAAATTCATAAAACAACACAAAAATGCAACTTACCTCTTCAAAATTGCTCCCAAAATGAAGAAATGCAGCTCAAATTTATAGAGGCCTCCTCCAAATGCTTTGTTTAGCTCCTTGCAATGTGTGCATACAAGCTAGAAACTATCACAAGTAATCAGCAATCAATGTATGAGAGCCAATTGATTTGCTGATTTTTTTTTCTAAAACCCCTATATTCTTCTCCCAAGCCTTTTTCCTCTCTTCTAAGCCTTTCAAAATGATAGAATGACCTTTTTAGGTCAAATAGAAGTCATATAAGCCAAAAAAAATAATTAAAAACTTTTAATTTTTTATGTTTTTGAGTCTCTTTAACGTGCTAGATGCGCCGAGTCCAGGCCATGGGACTCGGCGAGTCCAAGGACTCAGCAAGTCTTGCAGACTTGCCTAAGACTCGATTGAGTCCTTGACCCGGGTCACTGGGCCTCGGCGAGCCTGTCTCAGCTCGGGACTTTCTAGGACTCGGCCAGTCCCCGTACTCTAGTTCAAATTATCTTGTATCAAATCTTCTAAAGATCGAGGGTTTTGACATGGGGGATTGTTTTCGGGACTTTATTTGGTGCAGGAGGGTTATTTTCTTCATTGTTGTTAGCCATGCCTGATTAAATAAAAAACAAATCTAAATTTCAATCTAATTTCATATATTATTACAAATATAAATACAAAACCCTATTTCAACAAAAAAAAATGACATTTGGCATGAAAATTAAATAAAATAATCAAAATAAACAAAAAATTTACTTACCGAATATGCTAGGGAGTCAAATTTGTTGTTGCCAAAATCAAATACTCAAAAATATATCATGTATCTAATATATCAAGCCATTTTCCCAAGCAAAACCGTGAAAAGAAATGAGGAAAAGGGCTCGCGAGTTTCGAATTTATGCCATAGGTATCGGGTACCCGATTAGGCCTATGCTTTAGTGTCAAGTTTGCCTAGGTGTACTGACACCTAGGCCTACTCAAAAGTCAACAAGTGTTTTTATGCACTTTTGGACGAGTGAAAAGTGAATATTTTTCACATCGCCACTTTTTGGCCCCTCATGATCTTGCACATACCCTTAATGAATAGACATGTCTCATGAAGGGACATGTCTCTTCTTGGCTCATTCTCAATATAAATGCAAGAGATTGTTGCATTTGGAAAACACATACAATGAGATAGTGCTATTACATTTGCAATGATCCTAAAACCTTAAATAGATGTTTTAGACTAAAATCATGATCTTTTCTTTGAAAAAGAAAAAACAACATCATACTTTTATTTTTGAGGGCAGCCCTTTAGAGACAGTAGAAGAGTACAAGTACCTGGGAATTGATTTCAACTATAGGTTAATTTGGGAGACATGTAGATCAAAAAGAATATAGGGGGGTTGGAAAGCCTCTTACCTCCTTCAAAATAGATGCAGGAGAGCAGAGTTGTGGGATTGGAAGACTAGGAAGACTCTCTTCGATCTCTTGGTGGTTTTGGTTATTCTATATGGGTGTGAGTTTTGGGGGAGTAGCATGTCAAATCACAAATGGTGGTAGATAGAAAGAATCCAAAAGTATCTTATCACTAGTAACCTTAAGGTCAAGTCTACGGTTCCCTATGAGATTCTCTTAGTGGAGGCTGGTATATTCCTAATTGAAGCCTGAACAATTATTCGCATGCTATGCTACTTAAAAAAAGTGGGTAATATGGATATGCACCGTTGGCCTAGGATGGTAGTAGCGGAAGATATAGAGCAGAGAAAAAAGACTTGGAAGAAACAAAATAGTAAGTGGTTAAACAAATGGAACATAAACCCCCACGAGTTCCCAAACACTAACATTGAGATAAAAAGGTGGGTGTTAGAGAAATTCAAAATTGCCATGTGGACAAAGCAGGAAGGGAGGAAAAAAGTTGACTATGTCAAAGAATTTAACCCCAAGTGGGACCATGACAATAAAGAGTATTTAAGCTCCACAATCAAAGGCAAGGCAAAAATTATGATTGCTCCACTGAGGACCAGCTCCCACCATTTACGGGGTGAGATGGGTAGATGGAAAGTTCCCAAAAAAATGTGGGTAGAAAGAACGTGCAAGTTTTGCAGTAGAGGGGTGGTTGAAACAAAGTGGCATTTTATCAAGGAGTGTGTTGCTTATGATGACATTCACAATTAGTATGAGGATAACTTACAGGGGAATATCTTGACTAGGCTTTTTGATGAGGCAAACTTACACAAAATGGCTACCTTCCTAATGAGGATCCACATCAAAAGGGCCTACTTGGAGAAACTTCAACAAATGGTTTAAACTTTGGTTCTTTCATGGTCCCTTAGACCGTTGGTCTCATGGACGTCATTAAAACTTCTTCATTCATTTATTCAGACATTATTGATAATGATATTAATGCTCATCAGAGATTATCAGTGATTGGAAGAATTCCAGGAGTGAAGTTGAGTAGGGAAAATATAAAATCCTGGATTGTCTCCATGGGGATCCCTACGAAAGAGATTTTCTTCATGGTGAAATAGTTCTTTGTGTTGGTCTTCTCAAATGAAAAGGATATGTTTGATGATGGCCCTTGGATGTTCAAAGAATGCTATGTTTTCTTTCAAAAATGGATTCCCAACTTTGATTTGCATCGATGAACCCTCTAGACAATTCGTTATGGATTTAGTTATACCATTTGCCTTTTGAGTTCTGGAGTGTAGAATGCCTCCATAAGATTGGTAATATGTTGGGATATATGGTTGATGTTGATATGGGAAATGGAGATGTCATTAACTTTGCACGCATTAAAATTCTTCCTATCAAACAACTTCCTTCTCACATTCTTCTCCCATCTTCGTCGGGTACATGGAGGCAATCTATTGAAGTTGAAGAAAACCGTTTCTTTTGTTTAAGATGTAGGAGTAGGAATTATTTTGAATCCCAGTGCAACCACCCAGGCAAAAGGGAATGGAAATGCAAGGCTCCTCCAAAAGAAGAGGAAGCAATCACCTCAATGAATGAGATCTCTACCTCTGTTTTGGCCGTTGCATCATCCCTTGTTTTGCCTTCCCAATCTTCTTTTCCGATGAATGATTTGGTGATGATAAATATTTATCCTATCAGTTGGGAGCTGCCATTGGAGGAATGGAAATCCAAGGAGCCCCCTCATGAGATACATTTAGTTGATCATAATGATATTATGCTAGTTGGTGATGATATTAGTTTGGAAGATGGAGAAACATTTGTGGCCTTTGATTATATCAAAGGTTTTGAAGATGATATAGATATCATCAAACTGAGATCAATCAGTCAATTAGAAATGGAATCTCATGCATCAAAGAAGAAACCAGGAAGGAAATCTAACTGTCGTAAGAGAGTGGAGGATGGTTTGAAACCAGACTAGGTTTCCATCAAAACTTATATGGCTAGGTCCAAGGGGGGTTGTTCCTCCCTTGGGAAGCAATGAAGATCCTAACTTGGAAATTTTTATGAAACAATGCTTTGGTTGGTCTGGGTTTGTTTGTATTGGAAACCCAAATTGGGCTCAGTTGATCAGAGGCCCAGTCTATTAATTTATAACGAAACTTACATTAAATGGACAGAAGACTCTAGACTTATAGGTGAGGAGATGTTTGTAGATAGTTCTAGATACATGTAGATGAGTGTAAGATCATTCTAGATGCTTCTGGTGTGTGCCGACAGTACTGGCTGCAAATAATTAATTTACCTTTTAACATCCCCCCATAAATTAATTAGCTAATTGTTTTAGATATCCCCCCATAATTCAAATAGGATGGGTCCCGACATTAAGCCTTCTTAGGTACCCATTTACAACACAAAATTCAGGTTCCCCTTATCACTATTGCTTTGGGAAATTTGTTCCCCTGTCATTATCACTTTGGGTTTTTAATCAGTTCACCCATAACCATTTGGGATTTTTCCCAACTAATAAAGTGTTATATTTACTTTAGGTTTTTCACCCAAACAAGTGGTTTCGGCTTACCACAAACCCTTCAATGAAAGTGGTTTAAGGATAACCATGAACCTTCATTACGGGGAAACCATCATTTTTTTTGAGCTTTTCTCCTATACCTGCATCAAAATGTGATTATTTAGCCCATATAAAAATAAATCCATCTACCGAGATTCATGGGTACCCAGTCATTGTACTCACTAGTTGTATAGGAATTCTTTTCAGACATATGGATCATCAATATGTTAAAACAAAAACTTCTAGGGTGTCAAGTACAATCGATAATGCACCCCTTACAATAACATAGGTACAATATATTCTTCAACTTTGTGATTGGACACTATTTAGGATTGACCTTTTTTCAAGAGCCTCCCAAATATTATCAATAATTTTCAAAATTAAAACATCAATTCTTGAGGGATATTGTCATAATGATCTTTTCAAATAAAATGGGTAGGGGCAGAGAAAAGGGAGACACCATAAAAAACAACTTTTTATTATTACCCCTTTTGGTTAAAACAAAGATCAAACTTTCTCACTTATAGCTTCAGAGTCCTTCCTGCAATCTGGATTAACATCTTAAAACATGGAGTGTGATCTGCCTCTTCTAATCATCAACAAGCACTTGATGATCTCTATTGACATAGGGCAGGGATGAAGATCCAATAATGGATGGTCCAAACCTACACATCCAATTATAACAACAACAAGCACAATGGAATACAACAAGATATTTCAAAATAGAATTTCATTCAACATGCCTGGCTATGAGGCCTTCCAGGTTTCAGCCTTATACAATGAAATTATGAAGTATCTGCATGATCTCATAAGATCCAAGTAACCACCAACTAGTTTAGATCTACAACAAGTAGCCTCTGATAGGAACAACCAAGACATGATTTAAACTTGTGCTCGCAAGCCGCCAAGCAACCTCTTATCGTCCTAAGCCCTCAGGCCACTAGTTCTACTACAAACTCCCAGATTTGCAAATCTACTTCTACTCTACTCTAATCTATTAATCTTCCATCATATCACTCTACTACATCTTTCCTGATGCTCTACATCAACCCAAGCTCTCAATATATAGCCAGCTAAGTCACAAGTCGGCCAGTCAGACATTAATTACATTATAGGTCCAGCCTATGGAGAGATACCAAAACTAAAGACAAAAATAACAAAACATGATGTGAAGATACATTTAGGTCCACACATGACCCAAGAACATAATCCTAACTTAGCAAGGCCCCATATCATCACACGGAACTGCGCAAGATGAAAACCTCCATGTTGCATGTGAAACAGGCTGAAAATAGGCATCTGAGAAAAATGGTCATAACTTCCAACTCATAATGAATTAGGACTTGCAGTCTTAGGTGAAGATAGTACTTTAAGTCCTCTTAAAGTCCCTAAGAGTGCAAAGGATAATTCATTAAGGATCAATGTATACATGACGTGCAATCAACACGTAGAAAGTAGGAAATTATGGCTCTGACGACAAGTAAAACAACTCTAACTTTGAAACGGTCCATCCAATCCTTATGTGCTCATAGGAGAAGGTTAAAAAATAGGTCCAAGGCACAAAAAACATGAGCCAAGACCACACAAGCTAACTCCCAATGATCATTGATCACATAACCAACATTCCAAATGGTCCAGGCAAGAAACATACAAAACCAGTCAGAAAAGATCATCCAAGATCTCTCAAACCATGCCACCTCAAGAGATGCATTCTTAGACCTAGCCTCCACAAACATAAAGTAACAAACCCCTTTCATTGCACATGCTAGATATCTCCACAGATCATCGCAACACAGAAACTTAGAAAGCTACCCAAAACAAAGTATTGTATCCCTCTAACAGGGAATTCCTCCAAGACTAAGAAGGATCTTCAGGAACCTCCTACATCATACTACCGAAGTAAATAGAAAGTATGTCCCATAATTTAATTTCAAAATAATTATCTACAATCAACTTCATCTTCACCAAAGGCTTCCAATTCATCAAGGACAAGAGAAAAAATCAAAAAATCAACCATCTATGCTTCATCCATTCAAACATCAGGATCACATGAATCTCAAAAATCCAATCAGTATACCACTGGTCACCACAACCCATCTCAGCAACAAGAGTATCCAACTCCCCAATAAGTAGATCCAAAGTTAGATCCACATCAATATGAAAATCCTCATCATCAGCATCCCATCTTTGCAACTCATCATAAGACTCATTACTGTCAACCAGAAATTCAAGTCCACAACCAGCAAATAAGATCTACATCATAACACCAAACAAAAGCAAGTCTGCAACACCACCATCACAAAGGTGTTCAGCAACAAGTAACTCTTCACCGACAACAATCTGATCAAGAAGAACTAGATGCTCTACAATTCTCATGCCAGATCCATCCATCTGCTCATGAAAACCAACACATACCTTATCATCTTTAGCAAAGTCATCCTTCACCTCTTCCTTAACATCAAAGTGTCTTCTTCTCTGAATAATCCTCTTAATCGGCCAGACAAATTTCTTCCAACAAGACTTCATCATCTCTTCAATCCTCAGATTGAATTTAGGACAAAACTGACCCAACTTATCCATCAAGTTCCTTTCAAGATTCCAGTTGTCTCCACACACTCAAAGATCTACTGTCCATCTTCACAACCTGCCTCAATTTGGTGATCTATTCACTCAAGGAAATCTTCATCTCTTACATCAAATCTACTCTCCTCAAATGCATCTTCAATCTAAGGTCCTGGTGCAAACTGCCTCACCTTTGGCACTTTGTCCACACACTCAAAATCTTCAAGCTCTGATACCACTTGACGCAGGGCAAGGATGGAAGATCCAATAATGGATGGTCCAAACCTACACTTCCAATTATAACAACAACAAGCACAACAGAATACAACAAGATAATATTTCAAAAGAGAATTTCATTCAACATGCCCGGCTGTGAGGCCTTTCGAGTTTCAAACTTATACAATGAAATTAAAAAGTATCTGCATGATCTCACAAGATCCAAGTAACCACCAACTAGTTCAGATCTGCAACAAGTAGCCTCTGATAGGAACAACCAAGACAGGATCTAAACTTGTGCTCACAAGCCACCAAGCAACCTCTTATCATCCTAAGCCCTTAGGCCACTAGTTCTGCTAAAAACTCCCAGATTTGCAAATCTGCTTCTACTCTACTCTAATCTATTACTCTTCCATCATATCACTCTACTACATCTTTCCTGATGCTCTATACTAATATATAGCCAGCTAAGCCACAAGTCGATCAGTTAGGCATTAATTACATTATAGGTCCAGCCTAAGGAGAGATACCAAAACTAAAGACATAAATAAAAAAACATGATGTGAAGATACATTTAGGTCCACACATGATCCAAGAACATAATTCTAACTTAGCAAGGCCCCATATCATCACACGGAACCGTGCAAGATGAAAACCTCCACATTTCGTGTGAAATAGGCTGAAAATAGGTATCCGAGAAAAATGGTCACAACTTTCAACTCATAATAAATTAGGACTTGCGGTCTTAGGTGAAGATAGTAATTTAGGTCCTCTTAAAGGTCCTAACAGTGAAAAGGTTGATTCATTAAGGATCAATGGCTACACGATGCACAATCAACATGCAGAAAGTAGGAAATTACAGCTCCGACGGCAAGTAAATTAACTCTAACTTTGAAACGGTCCATCCAATCCTTATGTGCTCATAGGAGAAGGTTCTAAAATAGGTCCAAGGCACAACAACCATGAGCCAAGAATGCACAAGCTAACTCCCAATGTTCATTGATCACATAACCAACATTCCAAATGGTCCAGACATGAAACACACAGAACTAGTTAGAAAAGATCATCCAAGATCTCTCAAACCATGCCACCTCAAGAGATTCATTCTTAGACATAGCCTCCACAAACATAAAGTAACAAACCCCTTTCATCGCACATTCCAAAGATCTCCACATATCATCGCAACATAGAAACTTAGAAAGCTGCCCAAAATAAAGTACTGTATCCCTCTGACAGGGAATTCCTCCAAGACTAAGAAGGATCTTCAGGAACCTAAAATGCTCTTGCATCATCTATTAATGACTTTCAGTGATCTTCCTATCACAAGGTTTTCACTCTTCTGGGCAACTCACAAATTTTGTGGTTTTTCTCCCTTCTTGATAGCTGACAAATTCTAACTGAAAAAAATTTGTCTTGTACAACAATTTAAAAAGCCTCCAATTTTTTGAACTATCTTCACAGGAAATTTTCATGCCTAATACAATTACTCCAATCAATGTTGCGAATTTGACAAGTTAAGGTTTTTTTATTTGCTACATACCTCAATTGGATAAATCTCCTACAATAACTTTCTTCCTAAGTCAGCTATGAACTATTCTAAAATCACAGTTAATCTTCCTCAAGCACATCCTCTTGCAGGCTTACGCTCTCCACTCTACACATTGGGGCACACAACACTCTACACCAATGATCTTTTTTATGACAGCAACACGCCACTCGCTCTTTTCTCTACACCTCTGGGTCTAATCTTAAGCCCAAGGGATTGAATCTGAAGTCTGAACTACTTCATAGATAGTCTGATCCAAAGCTAGTAGAGTGTCCATTGCCCCTAGTTCCCACCAACGAAGCCTTGGGCCTTACACTCTTCTGGCATTTAGATGAAGGTGCAACAACTGCTACATTTGATGATGCACATACAATAGAAACATGGGATGCCATGATTAACGCCCTTAAATGTCACTCATTGTTTCAAGAGCGGGAGCATGAATGCCTTTGTGCCTTCATCTCAACCTTTCTTCACACTACAAGCTGCAAACTAACAACAAACTAAGAAACCTTTTGCTCCTCAGCCAACTATCCTGAACCTTACATCTCTAATACCATATTGGAAACCCAAATTAGGCTCATTTGATCACAGGCCTAGTTTATTAATTTATAACCAAACTTACATTAAATGGACAGAAGACTTTAGATCAAAGTTAGCTGTAGTATTAATTATGGATAGGTGAGGAGCTATTTGTAAATAGTTCTAGATACATGTAGATGAGTGAAAATCATTTTGGATGCTTTTGGTGTGTGCTGACAGTACTGGCTACAAATAATTAATTTATCTTTTAACAATTTGCGATTCATTGGGTGCTTCTTGAGGTTTGTGTTATGGGGAGAAATAATAAAGTTTTGTTGACTTTTCTTCATCAGGATTCTCAATGCTTCGCTATCAGAGATATTTTATGAGATCTTTCTTTTATTGTGTACAACATATATGGTCCTATCAAATCAGCAGATAAGCTTTCTCTTTGGAATCTTCTCTCTTTGGATATGTCGACTTATGATGGGAAGATCATTCTTGGTGGGGATTTTAATGTCATCCTTGACAAAGATGATAAGGTTGGAGGCTTTGGGGGCTATGGGAAAATTTCAATCAGACTTTGCTAATTTTGTGATTAATAATGGGCTCTCTGATATTGCTCCATCAAACAGTAAATTTATCTAGACAAATAGGAGGAAGGGCTTTTCCAATATAGCAGAGAGGTTGGACAAATTTTTTCTCTTAGATGCTTGGTCTGAGATAGATGTCTAGGTCATTTCTTCTATCATCCCATGTCCCATCTTGAATCATTTCCCTATGGAATTTCTTATTGAAGATGGTGTAAGACAAGGTAAAAATCATTTCAAGTTGGAGAGTATGTAGTTCACATGGCCAAATTTTATAGATAATCTGGAGGGTTGGTGAGTGAAGTGAGGGAGGGAGTAGAAACTACTTTCATCACCCATATAATTGTAGGGCCGGGAGGCAACATGCTTTAGTTAAGAAAGGAAGGTCGATCCAAAGAATAGAGACCCCATGTAGGCCGATGAGCCCCTACTATTTGAAGGGATTAGTTGAACTGGAGGGAGATCCAATCCAATAGAGTGCCCCTACTATTTGAAGGGTTGTCAGAAGGAATTAATGCTTCACCCTGGCACCCCCACCATACTATTCTATTATTCCCTACAATTCTATGGCCAAGTTGAGGATGGTTAGCTACCCATAGCTACTACCTCCTCCTCAGGCATACTTTCTTATTGTCCTCCCACTCTGGAGGCAAGATAGTTTTTCCTTTCCAACAACTAGAATCCCTTATTGTGCCCCTCCCTGGACAATCTATAGCCATCGCCAGAACTCCCACCTTTGCACCAGTTGAGCATTGGACTAACCCTGGTAATATTGCTCTCCTGGTCCTCCTAATTTCACTATCTCATATGTCTCGCTGGTCTGGGAAGATAAGTACTCTACGAAACATGCCTCAACTAGTTTCCTACTCCCACCGAGGGTGTAGGCTAGGTAGGACCACCTGGCTACACTAGATTGATGGATAGTGATATTAGGTGAGGAAGGATTAGTTGAGTCCCTGATCAAATGTCATTATTAGATTAGTTGATGTCCTATTCTTTTCAATGCATGGGTCACAATAATCTACCTCACCTAGAACTCCCACCCATGAACCGTCATATGACCCAGTTGACATTACTTTCTTGCCCTGGTGGGAGTAGGAACCTCAACTAGCCAAATTCCTACAATGAGAAGTTTCCATCCTTCACCAGCCACCCTGATTTCACCTAGAGGTGTGGTAGGATAGGCTATCCATCCTTCACCTCTAGTTGGGCTCCTTCGAAAGGCCCTACTATTCTAAGGAGTCACTCCCCCCATATAATTGTAGGGCCACCCTTCATGCAGGGGGTGGGGGATGGAGTTCAAAGGAACAAAAATGTTCATTTTTTCCAAAAAAAAACTCTGAAGGAATGGAATAAACATACTTTTAAAAATATTTTCTCATCCAAAAGAAGAGAATTGAAATGGATATGGAAGATCTTAGAAATCTTGTTATCCAGCAGGAAATGTCTGATTTTGAATTTTTTAGAGAAAAAGAATTGATAAAAGAACATAAAATGATCCTGAATTGAGAAGAAATTTACTAGAAGTCCAAATCCCATGAGGATTGGTTGAAAGCAGGTGACTGCAATACCAAAACTTTTTACAACTCTACTAAAATGAGGAACTCTCATAACAAGATCACATTGATCAAGAACCATGATGGAAGATTGCTTTTTGAATTCAAGGAGATTGCTTCAGTGGGTGTCTCTTTTTTTGACCGTCTCCTTGGTCGTGATGATCGAGTGGAACCTCTAAACTTGGATCTTCTTCAAGCTATTCCCCATGTTGTCACTATTGAGGATAATGATTTTTTCTTTCAATCGGTCACTTTGGATGAAGTAAAAAATGCTACCTTTCAAATGGGAGCCAAAAAAGCACCAGGCCCTAATGGATTCACGACTCTATTTTTTCAAAAATGTTGGTGATTTTTGGGCAATGAAGTTACAAGAGTGGTCGAGGAATCTAAGAGGAAGAGGACTGTCTTGCAGGATCTCAACAATACCAACATAGCGTTGATCCCCAAGAAGAATGATTATGACTCCTTTGTAGATTTTTGTCCCATTGCATTATGAAATACTATCTACAAAATTATTTCTAAGGTGATGGCCAATCGGTTGAAATCCCTCCTTCCGAAACTCATTTCTTAGGAGAAACGCGGTTTTGTTTAGGGTAGGAACATTCTAGATGGATTAATCACAACCCATAAAGTCCTTCATTTCATTAGATCAGAATGTCCTAAAGGTATGATCATTAAACTTGATATTTGCAAAGCTTGTGATAATGTGCGATGGCATTTTCTTATGGTTGTTTTGAAGGCATATGGATTTTTCTAATCCTGGTTGGAATGGATTTGGGCTTGCATTTCTACCCCAGGTATTCTATATTGATCAATGGATCTCCATAAAGCTTCTTACAAGGAGCTCGTGGTCTTCGCCAAGGAGATATCATATCCCCTTTTTTGGTTATCTTGATGGTAGATGTTTTGAGTTGGGTCATTATAAATGATCAATCGTCAAGGTTTTGAAAAGGTATTCATTGTGTTCCCTCAATGCCCCCTATCACCCACCAACTTTTCATTAATGAGACATTTCTATATGGTCAAGCCTCCATTTCTAAAGCCTCCAATATCAAAAGCACTATAGATAGATATTGTATTGCCTTGGGTCAATCTATCAATTGTGATAAATCTAGAATTTTATTTTTTAATATTGGTCTACAATTGTAGAGAAGGATCAGTCTCATCCTTGGTTTCTCCACAAATAAATTGCCTTTTATTTATCTTGGAGTTCCTTTGTTTTTGGGGAGTACAAATTTTTTTTTATGGGAAGACACGATAGCCAAAATTCATGGAAGAACAGAGTCATGGAAGGGAAGATGGCTTACTCAAGCGGGTAGAATAATGTTGATCAAATCGGTCCTTTCAGTGGTGTCTATTTATCTCTTATCATCCCTTGAAATTTCCTCCAAAGATGCTAGTGAGATGAATAAAATTCTTAGGAACTTTATGTGGGACGGTTCCTCCGATCATCATCACATCCCTTTGATGGCTTGGAATATGGTTAAAAAATCCAAAGAGGAAGGTGGTGTTGGTATTCGAGATATTATTACATGCAGGACAGAGCTCTAGGAGCAAAGCTTGTCTAGAGAGTATTCAAGGAACATAGATCATTATGGTCTCAAGTTCTCATAAGTAAATATTTGGAAAACTTGTCTCCAAATTATATTCTCACCATTGTAGCTCAACAAAATCTACTCCAACTGGGATTGACAGCCAAGATTGGAAGAGCTCCTAAATGAGGTGATGGATTTATTACTACTGGGGGTGGGGCACCCTATATCAACCATTGGTAAACAAGGATGCTATCTCGGTGTAGTGGGAGGGCCCCTACTATTCTAATGGGGACCCCTATTATTCTAAGGCCCCCCTTTCTATAGTTTTATAAGGGGGAGGATAGCAAGGTCAATTGGATGGGATAGAGATGGGTGAGCCCTACTATTTTAAGGGGGCCCCCTACTATTCTAAAGGGCCCTGACTGGGCAATGCTCACCCTCAACATGGGGATGGAGGATTAGAAATGATAACCATGTCCTCAACTCCATCTGCAATCCGAGGGGACTGAGAGGATGGGGAGATGGGTGAATTATCCCTCCCAACTCCATAATTCTATCTTTGTGCGTATAACTGATCACCGTGTCCCTCAACTAGCTCAACTATCCCTATGAGAGGATGGGGAGATGGGTGATTAGGTGGCTAGAGGAGAGATGGGTGAACTATCCCTGTTATCACCATACCCTCTAGAACTGATCACCATGTCTTGGTTCCAACTCCAGAATTTACATAGAACTAATAATTATATCCCTCTACTAGCTCAACTATTCCTGTGAGCTCATAATTCTAATGCAACTATCCCTATGTCTTCCAAAATTAGTACATACAGCCTACCTTATGGCACATTGACACTCTATAATGGGTTTCCCTAGGCTTATCCACCACCCTATATTCCTTAGGGGCACCCCTACTATTCTATGGAAGCAAACCTTGCCGGTCTATTCTGCTCCCATCCTCAATCAAATCTAGTAGGGGCGGGCATAAACAAGCATCCCCCTACTATTCTATGGGCGAAAGCTAGATCATAGCTCAATAGCCCCCTACTATTCTATGGCGCTAGGCTAATAGAAGGCTCGACCCCTCACCCAACAACTACTATGGAAGGGGGGGCCTACTATTCTAAGGGCCCCACCCTAATTAATCAACCTGCCTACATCTAATCCTGACATGGGAACTAGAATTGCTAGCCTAAGGGAACTATGGTTGGGAGCTAGCCTAAGAGAACTATAGTACGGGAGCAGGGATAGTAATTCTAGTTCGGCTTGGTTGATAGGGTCTAGCAAATCTATAGCCAAAATAATTTAATATACCCATCCCCCTGCCATTAATCAGCTCGCTAGTCACTTCTATATCCACGGGTGGGTGGAAGGGTTGGGTGGGAAACAACATTTAGTTCTAATAGCCCCGCCCTATTATTATATTCTTCTTGATTCTATACGTAACATACACCCAACCAATATTGCCCTATCTCTAGCTGCACCTCAGTAGGGTGGGGGGGCCCTACTATTCGCCAAGGCTTGCCTGGTTTCATCATTAACGAGGTTAGCACCAATTCAATACCAACCCCACCACCCTCACAAATATGACTACTTATCACTCATTTGAATGCAGTGAAGATGAGGAGAAGTGACCTTAGTCCATTTCACTAATAAACCAATGATCAATTGAGAATTTTTCTAGCTCATATGACTGTAAAAGTGACCTTAGTCCATTCTCCTAATAAACCATCTTTTCATTGAGCCTCATTTTTCTAGCGATGTGGGCATGAGAATTGGAACGTAAACCAATACACAATAGATCATCGCTAGTCCTCCCTAACTTACATATGTTATATTGGTTGGAGCCATAGCCCTTAGGTTTTCTCAGGAAAACAAAATACAATAGGGGTGGCATCATGTTATGTATAGATCATTTAGAAAACTGAACTCACACTCGAGTTTCTAAGCGAGGTAAGATCATAAGGGTAGTGCATCTAGGTCAGGTAAAGTTGAGGGGCTAGGGCTTCTTTCAACAATATGGGGTGCACTCTTGAAACAACATCAGGTTGTGCCAGCTCTCTGATGGATCTATGCTCATGCAGAGTGCCCTCTGCATGCATAAGGACTGACCATCGTTAGGTGGTATCAGAGTGGAAATGGGTCGGTCAACTGACTGGATTCACTTTGGATAGATAATCTCAATCATGGTCTAAGTGATCTATACCTTTAGCATATTAATGAAAGGCCCTCCCCTGTTGTCTCTATATACATCTTTATGGATGGAGAAAAAAATATCTCTAGTTTGTCAAGTATTTATTCCGATGCAGGCCCCATGCAAAAATAAGCATATCAAATGATACTTTGATAACATTTTTCCTATATATAGTAGGGCCATTTCTCGCAGTATTCCTTCCAAATCCTCCATATCCATAGCCCAGTTACCCCAAAGCATAAAAGTGAGCAATAGCGCAAGTACCCTAACTATATCCTCATGATAGCTGAATAGTAGAGGCTTTAGAATAGTAGGGGCCAGTTAGAACTATTGCTTCCCAACTATTATTTCTATTGTTTCCACTTCCCAACTATTGTAGGGAGGGTTGGGGACTATAGTGATAGTTAGGAATCTAGAGTTCTGAAACCTAAAATGTCAAAGCTTGGGGAGCCTAAAATGAACCATTCCCCACATAAATAATGCCTTCTTCCTTCTACCTTCTTTATTTGTGGCCCTTTTCTCATTATTGATGGTGCCTTCCCCGACACTTTAGGATGTTGTAGCTCAAACCCTACTATTATAAGGGCTAATATGGATGGAATTGTTGGCAGAATTAATGAGCTCAGACCTAGTGGCTAGGAGATGAGGCAAATGCTACCTGAAAGCAAGATAGAGAAAGACGCATGTTGTGCTACCCTTTCTTTACCCATATCTTGAGAATAGTTATTGGGGCGCACTCATGTTACGTATAGAATATGGACTACATCACTATAGTCCTAGTCAGCCCGGGATTGCCTAGAGTACGGTATGGAATGGGCTGCATCTACTATCTATGGTAAAGGTGGAGAATAATGACCTGACACTGTAGAATCTATTTTCTTTCTAGATAGACCCCCTGCTCCACTACTGGACTGCCCCCACCCCTGCTTCACTAGTGTCATTGCTGAATATGAGGCAGGTTTTGCAAGCTTGGAACAACACGATGGATGAGAGGTGATGTCCAATCAACAAGCACTTTTGAGTGGTTTCAGCACAATCCAACAGGCCCAAGTGGGGGACAGGAAAGAAACTAGAAATTGAATGCCCTATAATGGCAATAGGTGGACCAATCCATCCTTCACCCCCAAATTCAAATGAAAGAACTCTAGAGGGTCCTCGGGTCAACTAACGAACTCAACTACCAAGAAAGGTGAAGCTAACTAGTCTATAGCCTAAGAGCTGGCCAGGGAGGTTGGGAGTTCGTTACTTCCAGCAAGCGACCCACCCCATTGCCCTATAGAAGAGTAGGGTGCTAACCTCGTTAATCATGATTGTTCCTGGGATTCCAATAATGATAGTTCCTAGCTATTATGGAAGGAAGGAGATTAGCATAGCCTAGTTAGTAGCCCCTACAATTCTATGGGTTAGGCTGAAAAGATAGAAACTATATAAAGTCATAGATTAGAGGGAGGGTCCTCATTTCCGATTCTAGTGAAACAACAAGGAGGGAACCCTTGACTGGAGGTGAGGATGGATAAGCTGATGGAGGGATGAACTAGCTGCCTACCATCCAGATTAGTGAACACTTATAGTACTCTACATAACCACCCATTGGTTACGTAATGGAAAGTTCTGGGGCCATCTGGGCCTGATTTAGTCAAGGTGGGAGGAGCGTAGAGAATCAAGCCCAACACTGTTCTATTATTGGAAAGGAAGGTTTCAACCATCCAAATTTCATAATAGAATAGTAGGGCACTTTCTACTGACAAGGCTTTCTATTGATAGACAGGGATATGTATGTTCATACGCATGAAAGGAAAGTGTTGGTTGGAATCGATCAGGAACCAACACGGGGAAACAAGGATGGAGTTTTCTGCACATACGCCCCACACAGCTTATTGACTATATTGAACCAAGTACTAGATATTATTCATCCTAAGTTTTAGGGAGGGCGGGATGGATATAGAGCTACCTCCTATTATCTATAGGGATATTCTCACAAATGGATGCGAAACTAGCCTATAGATAGTAGGGCCCATGCCATAGAATTGAAAACTGTAGTTGCCGATTGGGAGGTTGCAACCGGGGGCTGGAGGGACTGGACGCAAATTGTAGGTGTGACCACTCGACTATCCTTATCTCTCGAATGAGAGGAGACTGCCACTCATCCTAAATGGTTGGAAATCAGGCTTTGGGACTTCTTACAGAGGGCCAATATCGCTGGAAGATAATGATGAACAGACCACTCTAGGCTTGATCCGTCACAAAACCAAATGCGACGAGAGCCTCAAGTGTGCCCCTTCAGTAGCTCCTGCAACCATCCTACACTACAATTTCTACCGACTGAGGAAGAGACAATGATCTACAAACCTATAGAATGGGATGTCACATGATGCTGTAGCACCTTATATAGATAGATCCTAATGTAGGGTTGGATTGGGGTTGTTCGGGTTCCACCACCACACCCAATAAAATGCATGATGAGAAAGATGTATCATCAGCCATGGTAGTTAGGTATTTTAGAAAGTCCAATATTATAATGGGAACTCTTAACCCACCCCCACCCCCCCTTTCGGTAGCTAGGATAGGGATTCAACTCAACTAAGTTCCTAACTTTACTCACAGAGAGTCGCTTCATTCATGCCAACCTGAGATAACCATTTTTCACCTGACTTCTTTTATGAAAAGATGAACCCGACATAAGCTTGCGGGTAGTGGCTGCTTGAGCCCGCCTCACCTGTCATAATCATTCGCTGACCAACAGCTCAACTTGTGCATGCACAGGGGTTAGGGATCAATGAGAAGTGGCCTCCCAAATTGAATTCATTGATGAGTGGTTCCCCAACTTAATTGCAAGAAGACTTCCTATTAGTTCATCTAAACATCTGGAATCAATACAAGAACCTGAAATCTGGAACATGCTCACCAGAACTTCATTTCCTAAAGAAAGTATAGGGGCCCCACCTGCCATCTAGTTGTTAGCTTCTGGGCTGGCTACCTCTCGAGTCCAACCCAATGATAACCAATCATCATATTAGTCTTGCTTCCCAACCTAGGGTTAACACTCATCTGAATGTAATGAAGATGAGGAGACCAGTGGGTGGCATCCCTCCCATTAGTTCATCCGGAACCCTTACCACATCGACAACTATATAAAGAAGGGCATGCCATCCACACAAATAGAATCCCTCTACATATATTGCATTGTCAGTCTGCCCTTCTTTTCTTTCCATCCACCCCCTTCATTCATTAATTGGTGCCTACCTCCCCTTTCTTTTATGACAAGGACCATAAGCTTCATCCCTAATTATCGCCCATGCCAGGCATTCCTTGAGATCGATCACTGGAACCAAGCTAACCTGGTGGTGCGTGTATGTAGAGGGCCCCTACTATTCTAAGGCCCCTTACTATTCTAAAGGTAGTGTCGATTCAATTGTGGGTGCGGCAATAATCTGGCATAGAATTTGATGGGCTATCTATAATAATTGGGAAGCTTTCTGGCAGCTCATTAGATAGGCAGTTCATTAGGTGGCTCCTACAAATGAATCAATACCAATGCCCTCCCAGTCATGAGTGGCTGGGGTGAGGAGAGCCCATTCATCCGAATGAACAGGTTCCCTCCAAAGAAAAGAAAGGTTCTAGTTTTCTTGAATAAGAAGGCTTGAATCAATGCATTCCGTCCACCCAATTCTAGTTGCTAAATCAATATATGCGGGTCGGCCAAAGAAACTATAGGTTGCCTAGTGTAGGGTGCTCAACGAAATCAACTATTTCAGAAGTAAGTTCAAAGAAGTGAAAGAATGTTACTATCGCCCACCCATAGAATAGTAGGGCAATGACCCCTTCAAATAGTAGGGCCAGCTCAATGTTTCTACCTAGCCACCCAACTTCATCCTATTTCTCATCTCCATCTGGGGGTGAGGGCTGATCGGAGAATGCAGGAATCAATCGGGTCTACTCCATGATAGATGGCCTCATCTTATTGGCCCATCCTAAACCAGGGGTGTAGGTAGCCCCATAGAATTGTAGGGCCATCCCATCCTTTGTTTGATATTGTTACCAGAGCATACCTTAGAATAGTAGGGAATAATATAATAGTAGGGAAACCGAGGGCCTGCTGATTGAACCAAAAAGGAGTTCCATCCAGTTCCCTTATTATAGTAGGGGCCCAACTGAATTGAAACCATAGTTGATAAAGGTAGTTCTCCCACCCTTCCTGACTTAGTCCCTTCCTACCTGTGCATGTTCCTTATAGATAGTAGGGCTCTCTGGGTAGTCCCCTACTATTTGCCAAGGCCACCCGCCCCTATGGCCGATTAAATGCCCCTTATAATAGTAGGGGGTTGCCATATTGCCTGGGGTGAACAATCAATATTTGAACTGGGTGGCTGGGAGGAGATGTCACAACCTCTGACTAGCTCTCCATCCTTCACTACTGGGTATTAAATGAATAGCAAAATAACAAGGGATCCTCAACCTTTGTCGAATGTGCCGCATGCTCTTCTGAGTGGCCCTAATATTCTATTATTCCCTACTATTGAGCAAGGTTAGCCCAACCTTTTCAATGGGAGAACGCAATGAGAGCAAGGTTAGCCGAGCCTTTATAATAAGGGAGAACACAGTGAGAGAAAGGTTATCCGCAAAATCATGACCTGTTCAAATGCAACCAACGGTAGTTAGCAAAACTGTAATCTGTTTGAACACATCTTATGTTATCACGTAATATTTATCAAACGCAACTATAGAGGTCTCTTGAATAGTAACTCTAATTGGATCCCCCCTACCATTTTATAGGATGTAGAGAATCTGCCTTTAGAACCATTATAGGTCGGCAACTCTACTGAAAACTAGAGCAAGAAAAGATCCTTGTTAGGATGGAAACCCACTAGTTCACCCCTACTATTTATAAGGGGCTATTGCCTGCCAGCCCTTTCTTTCTTGATTCCCATCCTAGCCTAATGTAGCCTTCGATGGTGATGGAGCTAAACTCTCTAGTCATTGGTTCCAACCATCCTTCACCCCTACTAGCTATTAGGGGCACAGTAGAAAAAGGATGGGAGTTAAGTAGCTTAGCTATGGAGTTCAATCCTTCACCCTCGGTAGGTTGAGAAACAAGAGGTGAAGGTAGCTATTTCCTAACACCTAACCGAGGCCCTCCTACCACATGGAATGAAAGGATGGGGTTCAGGTGAGTTATCCATCCTGTAATTAATGCAGGAATGGTGAAGGCAGATAGTGAAGTAAGGCCGAGCTCGGGCAACCGGGTTTGAATAGAGAGGGGAGAGCCGATAGGGATAGGACTAAATTCTATTGGTACCTCCCTTTTTGATTCAAGGTGCCTCTCTCCTCTCACGTTCCCCTCCCAGTTGAGTGAGTACTTCCTGCCTTCTTAATCCATCTCCCTTTTCTGTCCCGTGTCCTCCCCTTCCTTCTCCCTTCGCTACTAGGCTAAACACCCATCTACTCATGTGAAGAGAATACTTTAATTCAGATGGCTACCTATGTTGTGGATAACTTATTTTATGCTGGTTAGCACTTCTTTCATTATCTGACTCGATTTGTGCTCATTCTATTTCTCATTCAAGCATCTCTGCTCTAGAGTTTAGTTCACTTTGTATGGCCTTTCACGTACCTCATCAATTTGAATGTGTCATCGAATCAAGTTAGTGTTCATCCATTCTTTAATATTTATGTGTGGTTGCAACTTGAAGTGATCTCCTAGCACTAAGGTTAGTAGGTTGGGTAGAGAGGATCACCCTCGTGGTCGAAATGAGGAGAATCAGCCGGTCTCACTAGTGCAGGCTACATCTGAGATGATATTTGAAGATGGATCATCAAATGATATTTGAAGATGAAATAGTTAGAGTTAGTCTTCCTTTAGTTATCCATCCTCCCATATGTGAATGAAACATAAAATGTCTTCACAAGGATGAGTTCTAATCTATTGCGGCCCTCACATCAAAACAAGACAATACCGCTATCTGAGTGGTTGTGGTGATGAGCAGAAGGCCATTTGGAAAGTCCTTTTATCCCAATGCAGAACAACACTTTCTCAGCTCCTTTACTGAATTCTAGAAGATGGCTTTCTGTTCATTTTATTTCTTTAATAAAGGTTGGTGAAGTGCTTCATTGCCCTGTATTCCATACCAAAGCAAATCCTAACTCTAGAGCTAACCTAAAAGTGGTTCACATTGTTTATATAGAATAGAAAAGCCTACAGAGTGGCGTAAAGAATTCATTAGTAACTAACCGACACTATTCATTTAGTTGTAAGGGGATGGGATCAGTTGTAAGGGCTTGACTGAACCCACAACCAACTTCATAACTCTTCTGTTACTGTTGAAACCATAGTCACCCAATCCCTTTTTCCATAGCTCATTCCTCTTTATCTAAATCCATTCCTTTGCTCCATATTTATTACATCAATCATTGGTTCCTACTCCACATGCATCTCTACTAATTTCACCCCATCAAATATTCTGCGGAACTAGACAAAACTTCTAGTTGCACCTTGTCTCCTCCCACCCACCCATAATTGAATCCCCCAGCCAAGCCATAGAATTTATAGGGGGGGAGATATCAATTTTTGTTCAAGTTCTAATTGATGGAGATCGAGACCGCCTATCTATAGTAGGGGGAGCTGGAGCAGATTCCATTGTAGATTCACCAACATCTCTCGCATGAGAGTCGATATTTGAGTCAACATCATAGCCAGCTTCCTCACCACCATCTCGCCATAGGGAGGGACGTGAAGTGACATCTAATTGAGTGACTAGAAGTTATATGAAGGCCCCTCTTTTTTCTATAGGCATATGTTCCTAGTTTTCCAGCATTGCCTATTGTTCCACTACATGCTAGTGTTCTCTCTATTGCCTATGCCCTTACCCTTACCTCTGCAAGTAGGGGTTGAAACTGGATATGTACCTAAATTTGATTGATCCTAGTATGGATCTGATCTCATGGGATCCTACTATTCTAATAGTGCTACCTTTGGTGGACACAAAGGCATATGTAAAGGTAGGAAAGACAATAGATCCAGGCTTAAGTAGCTAATCCACTAACAGATGCTATAGTTTACCGAGCCCTATCTATCTTGGCTATTTTGGTAGAAGCACTTGTGCATCACAGCTACCAGTGACGGGAAAGCAAGCACCAGTAGCAGCTGGAGCAATGAAACCATCACCTCTCCTAATATACCTTCCATATTGAGTCCTGTGGCTTGTTATCTCGGGTTGTGCTAGGGATTCTTTTTTTGTGACAAGCCCCTTGTGTACTGTTAAATGAGTGTTATCCTTTTCCTAATAGTAGAGAGGTAGCGTATCGAGTTACAAAACCAATTGGTCAAGTTCACTTCTTGGATATGGGGGTGAGTACATTAAATAGTTGCAAACTCAATAGCATCATTGTCCAATCTCTCTCCGAAAGCCCTACCCCCACCATGAAAGTCATGTCCAAGATCGAAACTTGATTCGATCGATATTTGACACGATGTACCTTCCTTTAGCAAGATCAATCAACTAGAAATAAACTGTGTCAAGGATCAATCTCCTCTTGCATACCTACTGCTATTGATTGATTCGATCAATCACCTCACCTTCACTCCGTTTAGGTAAGGGATAACCTCACCTTCACCCCTACTAATGTCCCTACTATCTATAGTTGCAGATGAGGGCCTTCATTCCATTTAGATGAGGGCCTATAGTTCTAGTAGGGCTGGTGCATGCATGTATAGGAAGATTCCATTTAGGGCCATCCTGAATTCAATTCTAGTAGGGCCCCCTTACCCTTATAATAGTAGGGGGGCACACACAGAATTAAAGAAACCCTCTGCCATGTCTCCCACTTGAGCAGTCATCAAATTTGGGCCGCCCATTATTAATACGGTTGATCAACCACCTTAGAATAGTAGGGCTCAACCCCCAAGACCTCCCATTCCTATTTGAACTAGCTTACTCAACGGAGGTGCCTTCTGAAGTAGCTACAATCATTTTAGAAATCATTAGCAAGCTGGTTCGACTAGAGGAAGTTTTTGATTGATCGGACATGCCAGATTGAGCCCTTTGCAAATAGTAGGCTTGTAGGTTGAACCAGAAATATCTAACCCCTATATATAAGTGGCATGGTGGGAGCCCCTATTATATATAAGTGGTGGGAGGCCTATAGATAGTAGGACCCTTCTTCAAGGACTCGACCACTATCTCACTCCCACCCACCCCTGTTGAGTCATATTACATACGTAATACGATTGGATATATAGATAGGTGGTTGATGCATCCATTTGCCGAATGGGCAGAGCTCTAGATTTCGATAGAAAGATACGGTTCGACTAGATAGAACCAATACAGTTAGCTTCGACCCGCTAATCAGTTGCTAGCTCAGGAGATCCACCCCTCTATAGTTCAGGTTGGCTGGGGGAGATCAGATTGTCCATGTAGATATCTCTCCATTCTCCCCTGCCCCATAGATCTAGATCTAGAATATCATGCCCAACTCCCATACCATATAGTTCAAGATGGGTGGTTCAATAGGTGCAAGTTCGATGCATAAGTGAGAAACCCTCTCTCTGAACTGTGGTGTGGTCAACTTGACCGTTATGACCGGTCTCTACTCTAGCACCATAGAATATATAGGGCCCCCATAGAATATATAGGCAACATGTTTGTATCGGTAGTAGGGCGTAGGTAGATTGGCTATCTATTTGATGGATGCCCATATATATAGGTATGGTGGTTTCGAAAACAAGTGTAGGTTCAACGGGTCACCCATAGTTCAGGCCATCCGGTGGTTGTTAACCCATGTTCACGCCCTATACATCCAACTGGGGGTCACCCATCACCCATACTTCAGATTAGATTACTCAGTCGGGGGCCTCTCCTCCCACCCACCCCTGTGGTGGATGTGTGGTGTTCACATCCACCGATCTGATGATAGCTCTTCATGTGGGATCATCCTTGTCTGTATGGTGGTTGTCTATCCGTCGATCAGTAGGGAGTTTAGGAAAATGAGTATAGTAGTTGGGACTCCTCTCCCAGCTTGTCTTATCATAATCTAGATAGTTCAAGGCTCCTCTTGCCCATATAGCTATAGGGGGTCAAGCAGATCCTATATTCAACAGAGGTCAGGAGTCTAAGATAACATAATAGAATAAAATAGAATATATGCCAGTTGCCATAGTTCATACATAGAGGGCCCAGTAGCCGAGAGAACTCTATATCCATATAGTTCAGAGGGAGAGGGGCTCTCCTAGTTGTTCTGCCATATAGTTCAGTGGGGAGAGGGGCTCTCCCAACTATTCCATTCTACCGTAGTTCATATAGAGGGCTTTGATCTGATCCCACTCGCTCCCCTAGTTGCCTACCATAGTTCATATAGAGGGGCTTTGATCTGATCCCAGTGGAAAGTTGAGATAACCCATAAGAGGGTTGCCTACCATATATATATGAGAGAGGGTCTCCCCCAGCTGCCCTCTAGAGTTGGGGATTAGAGTTGAGGGTTCAAGTTGGGATTGGGGATTGGGATGGGCCCTTCTTTTATAGAATTCACCTATGATTGACTCTGACTCTCTATAGTCTATAGTCTACTCTCTAGAGTCTATAGTCCAAATTTCTATTGATGCTAATCTAGCCGCCCCCACCCCACTCTCTATCTATATGAGTGTGCACAACTAGAGCAGGGTTGTTGGGATTGACTAGAGTGAGAGGCTATAGTTTAGAGATGATATTTAGAAACCCCTTAGAATAGTAGGGTGCTCAACTGCCTTTGGATATTCGCTCGACCTCATCTATTCATAAATATCATCACACGACCCGCTCGGATGAAGCCCCTATAGCAAGCACATGGCCCGCTCGATTGGTTTATTCCCTCAGCCGGTCGGGAAGCCCCATCTCCATCTATATAGAAGGGGGAAGGGGGAACATGGGCCACTCACTATTCTCTCGACCATCGAGAAGCATGAGGCAGCTTTATGATCATCTACATCAATGTCTCTTGCAGTGCCTAGTTCCCCCAGTTCCTCCCCCTATAGTCATAGTCATAGTCATAGTCATAATCATAGCCACAACCATGGTCTCTAGTGGAGAGGGACCCTACTATTCTATGGGATCTCAATACAGCTATATAGATGGAGGCCATGCCCCCATATCCATATCCATATCCATATATCGTTGAGGGGGAGGGGGTTGAGTGCTTAGATTCTGGATTACTCACTCCGATTACCCTATTATTTTTGAATTATCCCCGATCTTTATTGGTACAAGATGGTTCAGGGTATGGTGTTCCATGGGTGATCCATCTCCAACCGCATGGGCCCATCCTGAATTAGTAGAGTGTGTGTGCTCCCCCCTCTATAGAATTGAGGTCTATTTCTTTAAAGGGAGGGGGAGGGCATGGGGGGTTATCCAATTAATAAACCTCCCACAATATTCATACCCTCTCGGCTTCTATAAGAACCCGACACTGATATATAACCCTCCTTGTGCATTCACAGATAATAGATACCCTTCTGACAAATATAGTAACCTCCCTACAATAATATACTATCCCTCTACATGCACTAGGTTTTAATATACATACCCTCTGAACCAAATAATAGAATAATAGGCAAATAGTAGGGGCCATAGAAGCCCTCCCTGTAGGGGGGCCTATGCATGCATGCATAGGGAGGGTTATATCTATTGCCTGTGAATGCACAAGTTATTGCTTACCTGAATGAAATGAAGGTAAGGGAGGGCTGCTATTATATTGCCTGTAGGGGAGGTTATATCTATCGTCAAGAGGGCTTCAACTTATATTGTCGGTGCATGTAGAGGGATAATATAGAAGTTTGTTTAGAGGGCTACTATGGCCCCTACTATTTTAAGGGCCTTCCAGTGCATGCATGCAAAGGGCTACTATGGCCCCTACTATTTGAAGGGCCTTTCGGTGCATGCATGCAGAGGGATCTATCCCCTACTACTATTTAAAGGGCCTGCAGGTGAAGAGGGTTCATTATATTTGTCAGTGCAGTGGGAGGAGAGATGGTGGAGGAAATGTCATATCCCGCATTGACCAATACATTGAAAGGTTCTTGTTATCTCCCTTAGAATAGTAGGGGATTTTGACTCCTCTTTCTTCTAATGTTCTTCCTTCGTTCATTGACCGATTTGATCTCATTTCTTGCCTTGCCCCACCCTATTGGCCCTCCCAGCCAATGGGAGAGGGGGAGGGTGCCCCTATCCATAGTAGGGCAATTAGAGATAGCTGATTGATAGGGGGGCCCCTTTGGGGCATTAAATGTATCGTCAGGGTTGAATCATTTGGTTATAGAGAATAGACCCCTTCCTCGGTCCCTCCAATCAATGGGGTAGGTAGGTACTATGGATCCTCTAACTCCCAATCAGGGTCGCCTTCACCCCCTTAGAATAATAGGGAACAAAGTGATGATGAGGGATAACCTTGTGTTGGGTCTCGTCGGTGTTGCCTGTAGGTCACAATATGCTCCGAGATGGTCATCTGTCTCTTGTCCCCTCTAGGTGGGTAATTCACTCCCCGGCCTCTACTGGCTACATTTGGCCCGTCCCCTAGGCACTCTCAGAAGGAGGGGAGTGTTACAACACATAGTTGTCCCATATATAGATAGGTCAGTTGTAGGGTTTGGTGGCCCAAAATAGACTTGGCTTCGCCTTTCTCACTCACTTTTGCTTGCGTTCCTCATCTTTAAAAGCATCAGGCTCGCGAGGTACCTTGCTCTTGCGACATGCTATGCTCCCCTTCTCTGTTCTCGAGGAAGGGTGGGTCCCATGCTCACACACAACCTAGATAGTTGTATCCCTATAGGGTCATTCATGTAGGCCGCCCTACCTAAACCAATCATCATATTGGTCCCTAAGCCCCATTGCTAGAAAGGCACGACTTTAGAATGGTACATGAAGCTTCGGCCTCATATGACTCCTCTCAAGATCAGAGATCTTCATTGGCTCTGGGATATGGGGAGTCTAAGACTTTTGCATGCCCCTGATAGAATTTCAACTAGAAATAATTCCAATCAACCCACATAAAGAACTCCCTCCTGTCCTGTAACTCTAGTTCCTTGACCCTCGAACCCGAGCTTTTTATGCTTTCATACCCCATGTGAATAGAAAGAACTATAGTTGGGGTGGCATGGAGTTCTGCTAAGATTTCTCGCTCCCCTTCCAAGACCTCTAGTTGGGGAATACTAGGGCTGAGCCTTGGGCTACCAGATCCATGAGCCCTATGAGCACCTCTGCATTCAAGATGATATCAGTTCTTGGCCTACCTATAGTTGAATCAGAGGGGTGGCAGGCATGTCAGGGTTGGTGAGTGTAGGGGTTGCCTCTTGGGGAATGATGACATGAGTGATTGGGCTTCCCTCCTTGTCCTATCGGTCAGACGAGAGGATAGATCTAAGATATATGCAGGCCACCGAACCAGTCTGCTTGCATGGGGAAAAACCACTGCTTAACCAGTGCTTTGATACCTAGCTCGATCTGATGCACTAACCATGCCAGTATCATAGGCAAGAACAATTCAAGTTGGTTTGCTAAACTCCTCCAACCAACATGTACATAAATCGTATGCTGCAGATGATGTGTTCATAAAACAAGGTGAGGTTGAGGCCTCCTTTGCCCCACTCCCAGGGGGAGTAGGGGATAGCTCCAGGTTTTTTTTTTACCAATATAGAGCTATAATTCCCCATGAACCATAGGGGCTCACTCAAAAAATGTTGACAGACTCACCCCATAACCTTCATCCTCCACCAACCCCCCCCCTCCCCCTCTATATAATTGAGGAAGATGCCGCCCACCACTACCATAGAATAGTAGGGGCCCCCACTGCATGCAGGGTGGATGGGTGGATTAATTGAGGCCCCTAGAGACAATTGTTTATCTTTCTAATGTCCCTCTATTCATGGTGAGAGGGACATTGGATACTGACCCCTATCCACCCTATCCAAACCACCACTATCTAGAGTAGGGACTAAACTACACTATAGAAGGAAGGGGAGGGAGGGGGCAGATCTATATTATATATGTAATACAAATCTCTCCTCAAGAAGATAGATCCGATCTATGATCTATCCATTAGTGCAAGAAGCGGCTCGCCCCCATCTCGACCAATGGATAGGGAGAGCATGTCGAGAGAGAGGCAAAGCCTACCTCCACTCATGAAGTTGCTTGGATCCCCCCTCCATAGTTTCTATAGGCCTCAACCTTAGGCCCATAGATAGTAGGGGCCCTTAGAATGTGTGTGGGGATGGGTGGGGGGTTATACCGGGTGGGTGGGAATCAACTATAGCCACCCACCCCTTCCCGGGCCAATCTAACCCCCCCAAAAGAATAGTTATTTATCCCTGCATGCATGCATGCACTGACAGGCAATATACATACCCTTTGAATCAAAGAATAGAATAACAGGCAAATAGTAGGGGCCATAGAAGCCCACCCTCTACACCGGCTTCTATAATAACCCTCCCCCCTTCCCCTTCCCATTCAAATATAGGGGTAGGGGCCCCTTCTATATTATTTTAGGGGGGTGGCTTGGTGCATGCGGAGGAAGGGGACTTTCCACTATAGCCACCGATTATTGGTTCAATGATTATTGTTCATTAGCCCGTAACATGCCCCCTTTAGATATTGTTGGCCCTACTATTTGACTTCAAAGGCGGCCCCCCTTTAAACAGTTAGTAGGGGGCCAGGGCGGGGTGTTCATGAGGCAATAGTTGGGGTAGGTGGGAGGATGTGTCATTGGCCCTCGACATATATGGCTTATGGTGCAGATGAGATAGAGCCCATAGAATTATAGGGCGGGGTCCTACCATTCTATAGGTTATCACATAATCTTCGTCGAATGTAGCTGTAGGTGGGTGGTAGATGTGTAAGGGCTTTGGTTCATATGACTGGTGAAGTGAACAAATGATATCTCCCTAATAAACCATCTCTCTATTTTGAGAAATGATTGCTCATATGACTGCTTCAGTGACCCATTCATTATTGGGATAGTAGGGTGAATGCCTACTATTCGGCTAGGGCGTAAGGCATGTTACGTATAGAATCTGGTGCACCAGTCAACTATCTATAGTTGGGGTGGGATTCTCATGTTGGTCTTTTCCAATTAGACTCTCTAGCCTAAAGCTAACCTACAAGCAAGCAACTTGACCTAGCTACTGATTGAATGGCCCAACTCTGAAATCAGTCATGCTCCTTTCCCTCCCTGGCATGCCTCTCAACCTTCCCCCAATTTCAGCTCCCAACCTTCCCCCTCTGCGATCCCTTGTTGAATAGTAGGGGGATCAATTCTAAGATCATCCCTTTTGGGAATTGAGTTCGGTTGATTTGGCAGTCATATGAGCGATCATTTTTTGAAAAAACTATGGGTACCCTTTTGGGAATTCCCATGGGTCAGTTTTCCAGTCATATGTAGCACACTGCATTGAAACTAGTCGAGATGATGTTACTCAGGTCACTTATAAAAAGAGGGGGAAGCTAAAACCAATGAACAGTCACACCCAACTAAGGTTGCCACACATTCCTTACCTTCATTTCATTCAGGTAAGGGATAAAAAGGTAAGCGATAAAAGAGAAATGAAAGCGAGAAAAGTGAGGATCAGTTGTTATAACAATAGGGGGAATCACCATCTAATTGATATCCAGAGTTGTACGTAGGGTTCATTCATTCTCGCGGCCCACATTTGAATGGTTGTTCCCTACCATTCGGCTAGGGTGGAGAAAAGGTGGAATTGAGTTTTCAATTTTAGGTGGGTGTTCCCTACCATTCGGCTAGGCGATTCTATACGTAACATCCCTATTATTCGGATTGCTTTCTCTCAGGAATGTTCATTAAGATCAGTTCAAATAGAATGGTTAGGAATGTAAAGAGTAAAAGGGACTAGAATGTTTCTAATTAGAAGGGAAGGGTCATTGATATTCGTGAGAAAGGCCCTACTATTCTATGGGAATAATTTGATAACTAGATTTGCCCCATGTTACGTCTATAATCTGTTTCCTTCCCCAATAAAAGAATAGTAGGGGCCCCCATGTTACGTATAGAAGATGGTTTCCCTACTGCCCCCGCCAATGAATAGAAGGGCTTCTGGTGCATGGATGTAGAGTTTGATCCTAGATTTCCTTACATTGATTTCATTCCTTACCTTCATTTCATTCAGGTAAGGGATAAAAAGGTAAGCGATAAATGGGTGGCCGCGCAATAATCTAAAGGGGGGTCGGCCAGGCCCCCCACATATAATAGTAGGGCATATTGGCTAGGGGGTCAATGTAGGGGGTGGGGGTATGGTTCAGTCGGTTCAATGCCTGACATAACCTTTTTTGAGATAATTATCAAACTCGACGGTTTTGTTTGGTTCTGTTAGACAAAAATGGCTTTGAGTTTGATCCTTACCTTCATTTCATTCCTGCATGAAGGTAAGTGATAAAAAGGTAAGTGATAAACGTGGTTTGGGTGTTCAAAAAGATGGGAAGTTACCCATCTCTACTCTGATAAGGAATGGAATGAGTACTTGAAAAGATGAGGATGTTTACATTTTTGAATTCTTCTTATTCTATGTTAACATATTTGGTTTGATGGCTGTTCTCCACTAACCACAAGGATATAGGGACTCTCTATTCAATCTTCGGTGCCATTGCTAGAGTGATGGGCACATGCTTTTCAGTATCAATTCGTATGGAATTAGCACAACCCGACGATCAAATTCTTGGTGGGAATAATTGTAATACTCTCTCTTATGGTGATACTTGGACTTTCTGATTTGGACATTCTATTATGATGGTTAGAACTATATATTTACATTTATGTTTTGTGGATGACGATTGTTGGATACAATTGTTTGAAGGAGATTGTTGGATTGATTGTGTGTTGTCTTTGATGTCACACAAATGTCATATCACTTATCATGCTCAGTCGGTCAGCAAAGTAGTTCCCAGTGTCTACTGAGCTTAGTCAGTCAGCTAATCAATTCTCAATGTCTACCGAGCTCAGTCGGTCAGCTAAGCGATTCCCAGTGTCTACTGAGCTTAGTCGGTCAGCAAGGTGGTTTTCTATGTTTACCAAGATCTCTCGGTCTTTAAAGGATGTTGCAGAATTTGCAGTGGTAACCGAGTTCACTCGGTCATCAAAGGAATTCTTTTCTAATTAGTGTTTACCGAGCAAGGTCGACCCAGTAAAATTTTTTGTTAATTTGAGGAATAAAGTTTGTTTATTCAGGCTGAAATGATTATTAGTGCCAACTTGACAATGTGAATGGACAATCTGAATGGTATATATAGAAGGTTAAGTTGTGATTTAAAAGAGTTTGCAAGTGAAAGTGTGGACAAGTGTGAAGGAGGAAGAGTGTGTGGATGAGCGAACATGCAAATCATTTTGAAGGAAAGTGTGAGTGAATTTTGAAGGATGGTTAGATATCCTTGAGGAGCAGCAGAGATATATTTGATCAGGAAGGATCTAGTGAAGCAGAATAAAGATCTGTAATCAACAATTTAGTTGCATCATTATTCAGGTCATTTCATTGTTACTTTCTTACCATTGTAGCAGTGATTTCAAAATCTCTTAACAGAGTTGGTTTAACAACCATTTTGTAAATCCTCTAACAAGGTGACAATTCTATTGAATTGTTTCAAAGACCTCTTACAAGGCCACTCCTAACAGGGTGATTAAATCCTCTAACAAGGTCACACCTAACAGTGTGTTTTGTAACCTTTAACCGGGTTGGCTCCTAACAAGGCTCACTTCAGAAGAGTGAAAAATAGTAACTAGTTACATTGGTGGTTTTTCCCATATTGGGTTTCTACGTTAAATTTGGTGTCTCTTGTGTTCATGTTATTTTCTTTATGCATGCATGTTAATCACTGATGAATACTTAAGAATAGTTATAATTAATACTCACTGCAATAACTGAGTTTTCAACATTTCTCTGTATGTTTACTGAGTGACAACAGTAAATGAATTAATAAGACATCTAAGGGATCTGTGGTAATATTTTTATGGTTAACTAATTCACCCCCCCTCTTAGTTACTCCATCTATATTTCCAACAATTGGTATCAGAGCATTTGGTGCTTGCAGGAAGGGTTTCAAGGACCTAAGCTAAAGATCGAGATGTCTTACAAGAGAGAAATTCCAAGGCTTAACAGAGATAAATTTTTAGCATGGCAAGGACTCATGAGACTTCATCTGGCTTCCATTGGTGATTCAGGATGCAAATATATTGATGAAGAATATATAGCTCCTACTGGCACATTAACTGTTGAAGACATTGCAGAGAAAAAGAACCATAACACCATGATGATAGACATTGCATCAACTCTCAGCTATGAAGAATTTGATGAGATCAAAGAATACACAACTGCTTATGCAATGTGGAACAAGATGAAGAAAATTTATGGTGATGATGACAATGTGAAGAGAGCCAAAGAAGAAATCCTAAGAGGACAGTTTGATCAGATGAAAATGAGAGAAGATGAAAACATTGCAAAATATGTTGAAAGGATCAAGGCAAGTGTTAGTGCAATCAGAGCTTCTGGAGGAAAAATTGATGATGAAACTATTATAAGTAAGGTTCTCAGAACATTACTTCCTATCTATGCAATAAGAGTATCTGCTATTCAAGAAAGAAGATGTGAAGAAAATCACAATATAACTTTGGATGCTTTAGTGGGAAGATTGACAGCCTTTGAGTTGGATAACTATGACAACTATGTTCCAACTTCCAAAAATGTTGAATCAGCATTTGAGGCCAAATTTTCACTTAAGAAGGGCAAGAAAATAAAGGACATCCAGTCAAAGAGTGAAGAAGAATCAGAGGAAAGTTCTGATAGTGATCTTGAAGTTATTGAAGCATTACTTGCAAAGAAATATACTAGAGGCAGAGGTAAATACAAAGGTAAAACTCCCTTAATCTATTTTTCATGTGAAGAAATTGGTCATATTGTAGCTAGGTGCCCAAACAAGAAAAGCAAGGATGAGAAGAAAGGTCACAAGTACAACGGCAAGAAGAATTTCAAATCATTCAAGGATAAAGGTAAGAAAACATGTTTTATGGCTAAGGATTCTGATAATAGTGAAGATGAAATTGTCTACATTACTGTAAAAGATGAATCTGATGATGATGAAGATAAGATGGCACTTATCTCTCATGTAAGCAAAAATGATACATGGATCATAGACAGTGGATGTTCACATCATATGACTGGTGATAGAATAAATTTTGAACACCTTGAAGACTATGATGGTGGTAATGTAAGGTTTGGAAACAATGAACCTTGTTGCATAAAAGGAAAAGGATGAATCTCATTATCCAAAGAACTTATATGTGATAATGCATATTGGGTTGAAGGACTAAAGCATAATATTCTAAGTGTAGCACAGCTAATCAACATTGGATTCAAGGTTGAATTCATGCATGGCAAAGCAAGACTGCTGGATGACAAAAGGAATATGGTCTCCAAGTTACAAAAAACATTGTATAGTCTAAAACAAGCTCCTAGAGCATGGTATGAAAGATTACACAACTATCTTATTCAAATTGGTTTCAAAAGAGCTAATGATAATAGTAGTTTGTACATCAAGGAAGGACCAGATAACAAAATTATTCTGGTAGAAATATTTGTGGATGATACTATGTTTACAGGTGATGATGATCAATGCAAATAATTTTTAGAGAAAATGAACAAAGAATTTGAAATGTCTATGTTTGGTCAAATAAAGTTCTTTGTTGGTCTTCAAATTCAATAGAGCAAGAATGGTATCTACATTACTCAGTCTAAATACATCAAGAAAATACTTAAGAAGTTTGGTATGGAAGATGCAAAACTAGTTGGTACCCCCATGTGTACTGGACTAAAGCTTACCAAAGATGATGATTCAAAAGAAGTAGATCAGACCTTATACAGATCAATGATTGGAAAATTATAGTATGTAGTTCATACAAGGCCTGATATTGCCTTAGCAGTTGGTATAGTAGCAAGATTCTTAGCAAAACCCAGAGAAAATCATATGATGACAATCAAAAGAATCTTGAGATACTTGAAAGGAACTGAAGATTATGGCTTGTGGTATAAATTTGGAGGCAATCTGGACTTAAAAGTGTTTACTGATGCTGATTGGGCAGGAAACATTGATGATAGAAAGAGTACAAGTGGTGGAGCATTCTTTCTTGGCAAGAGGTCGGTATCTTGGACCAGTAAAAAGAAAAATTGCACATCCCAATCCACATCAGAAGCAGAATATGTTGCTGCAACAGTAAACTGCTCTAATATTTTTTTGTTTAAACAGTTATTGGAAGGCATGAAGGTTGAGATCAAAGAACCAATTGTTATATTTTGTGATAATACAAGTGCAATAAATATTTCAAAGAATCCAGTAATGCATTCCAAAACCAAGCACATTGCTATAAAATATCACTTTGTCAGAGAATTGGTGCAGGACAAGGAAATCAGATTGGAATATATTCATACAAAAGAACAGATTGTAGATATATTCACCAAGCCACTACCTAAGGATGCATTCTTGTATCTAAGAGGTAAGTTAGGGGTCATTCCCCTATCCGAGGCTCACTAAATAAAGTTTTAGTGATGCATCAACCAGAGCATATTGAAGATCAGTCAGTTGATGCAGCTTAGTCAAGGAATCATTGCATATGAATTAGTACTCAAGGTACATTGCTATTCACCTGGTATGTGTTATATTTGGCATGTGTTGTCAAAGAGGGAGAGTTTTCTGTCATATTTCAAAAAATTTCTTAAGATTTCTAAGAGGGAGAGTTTTCTTGGAGAGTTTGAGAAGTTAAGAAGGAGAGTTTTTCAGTCAGAAAGAGAAGTTTTATGATAGAGGGAGTTCTCATAGATGAGAATCAGAATGAAGCTAAGGATATGTTCCTTACTCTATGTTTTCTATGAAATTTCATTGTGCTATGACATGTTGTGTTGCCATCAATGCCAAAGATGGAGATTGTTGGATATAATTGTTTGAAGGAGATTGTTGGATTAATTATGTGTTGTCTTTGATGTCACACAAATGTCATATCACTTATCATGCTTAGTCAGTCAGCAAAGCAGTTCCCAATGTCTACCGAGCTCAGCCGGTTAGCTAAGCAGTTCCTAGTGTCTACCAAGCTCAGTCGGTCAGCTAAGCAATTCCCAGTGTCTACCGAGCTCAGTCGGTCAGCAAGGCAGTTTTCTGTGTTTACCAAGATCTCTCAGTCTTCAAAGGATGTTGAAAAATTTGTAGTGGTAACCGAGTTCACTCGGTCATCAAAATAATTCTTTTCTGATTAGTGTTTACCAAGCAAGGTCGGCCCAGTAAAGAATTTTGTTAATTTGAGGAATAAAGTTTGTTTATTCAAGCTGACTGTTGTAATGAGTGTTAATGTTTGTAATGATTATTAGTGCTGACTTGACAATGTGAATGGACAATCCAAATGGCATATATAGAAGGTCAAGTTGTGAATTAAAAGAGTGTGCAAGTGAAAAAGAGAGTGAAAGTGTGGACAAGTGTGAAGGAGGAAGAGTGTGTGGATGAGCGAACATGCAAATCATTTTGAAGGAAAGTGTGAGTGAATTTTGAAGGATGGTTAGATATCCTTGAGGAGCAGCAGAGATATATTTGATTAGGAAGGATCTAGTGAAGTAGAACAGAGATCTGTAATCAGCAATTCAATTACATCATTATTCAGATCATTTCATTGTTACTTTCTTACCATTGTAGCAGTGATTTCAAAATCTCTTAACAGAGTTGGTTTAACAACCATTTTGTAAATCCTCTAACAAGGTGACAATTCTATTGAATTGTTTCAAAGACCTCTTACAAGGCCACTCCTAACAGGGTGATTAAATCCTCTAACAAGGTCACACCTAACAGTGTGTTTTGTAACCTTTAACCGGGTTGGCTCCTAACAAGGCTCACTTCAGAAGAGTGAAAAATAGTAACTAGTTACATTGGTGGTTTTTCCCATATTGGGTTTCCACATTAAATTTGGTGTCTCTTGTGCTCATGTTATTTTCTTTATGCATGCATGTTAATCACTGATGAATACTTAAGAACAATTATAATTAATACTCATTGCAATAATCGAGTTTTCAGCATTTCTCTGTATGTTTACCGAGTGACAATAGTAAATGAATTAATAAGACATCTAAGGGATCTATGGTAATATTTTTGTGGTTAACTGATTCACCCCACCCCTCTCAGTTACTCCATTTATATTTCCAATAGATGATATGTTTATCAGATGATTGATATGCTCATTTATGGTTATCATTTATATGTTTATGAAATTAGAAAACCATCTATCTTTATATGTTTTATGGAGCTAACTACAGGATTTGAATCTAACCATTATCATGATGTTTTATGTTTTATGGAGATGTGTCTGATGTGTTTTCATGACTCAGGATGAAGTCATAGTTACTCACTTAGTTGAGGTCCGCACGATGTATCAATCCTAGTCATTTGTTTGCATATATCTAATTTGTATTATATCCATATGTATACATGTATCTCTTCTTGGTGATGCAGGATTGTAGGTACCGGGCATTGTATCCACTTGGCTTCATAGGTCTGAGTGATCCCTCAAAATCTCGATCATTTTTGTTGTTACAGAGATATCACCAAGGTTCCATGGGAAGGAACTCTACCCCTGACCCTTTTATCCTTAGGTGGGGGAATTCCTGAATCAGTCTCTGTGTGGATGATGTATCTTGTTTATGGGACTTGTTGCATTCATGTCTGAAAAGGTTTATGTTTTGATCATGATTATGTGTGTTAAGGAATTTCTTATTTTATGTTAGTATATATATATATATATATATATATATATATATATATATATCTGTGTGTGTGTGTAGAGTATGATTACATTTTGTGGATATAAATTAGTAATGGATTTAAATTATAATGTATTTGGTTTAAATAATAATAGTCATAATATTTAAATATTTTTAATATTAATAATAATGTGTCTGACTTATGGTATATGTACACATAAGCATATGGGTGCACACATATGCCTATGAATACATATATAAATATATATTATTATATAATAAATTAATTAATTGCGCGAAGGAAATTATTATTAGATAATAATAAATCTATGTTACTTTCTTAAATGGAAGATGTGTTTGGTAAATTCTATTACCATGGTTATGTAACTTAGTACATTATTCCTAAAAATACATTATCTATTTTGTCACCCTCAAATTTAGGAAGTCATAGATTAAAATTTTAATAAATAAAATTTGTTTATCCCTTCATGGGAATGGTTTTGCAAACCATATTATTAACAAATAACTGGTGGATAGTTGGGATGGTTTCATCAGTTGGAATACCCATTCAACTACTCCCTCCAATCTATATACATAGAGATCTCCTATGTGAGAGGGGGTTGGATATGAATTTGGATTCGAGAAGAGATATTGTATGGTTGACCATTTTATTTATAGGAAAAACTATAGTTGTGAGGAGAGAATTTATTATTCTTTGAGGTTGGCATTTGGTTGCTTCCAGTAGAGGCTGGAGATTGCACCCAGAAGGACTTGAAGGAGTGCTGGAAGAGATTGAGAGGATTGGATCATTCTTCATCAAACCGAATCTCTGCAGGACTCCAGGTTGGAATCCATCCTGAGAGATAACTCTCCTTTGTGATATGAATTTGATGAAAGTCTGGTTGAATGTATTCTCTATATGCTTTGTTGTCTTCATAAATTGCTGAATATTTATGTTATATATATCATTGTGTCTATATTATTGATTAGGAGATTAGGATCATGTTTATATAGAATTATTTCCTGTGATGTATGAATATGAATATTTCTGCTTCCCTGCATTTGTAAGAGTTTGTAAACTCTCCAAAACCAATATATGGTGTATGTCAATTGGTTTTCATTTATGCATTAGGAAGAGTTTTTAGACTCCCTATAATCCTTGTGACATCTTCTCATATGTCTCAATGGTCTATAGGGACTTCCAGATCTCAGGAAAACTTCTATTTTCCTCACTAGTTGCATTCTAGCTTAGAGACCTGTTCTATATTCGTAGATCTTCTGTAGGTTTAGGTTGTTGATTAATTGAATCTAAGGGCTAATTTTGAATGAAAATTGGGAGATCTCAAATGGGTCTTGCCCAGATTAGGCGTCCACAGCCCCCATAATGTCCAATTTTACCTGCAAGTCAGATCAGTCAGTCATTTTTGATTTATTTTCCGCTATTTTGTACAAATGTGCAACCTGTGAATAAATATGTAGTCCGGGTTAGGGTTTAGGCAGGATTTATGGGAAAGATTTATACAAATATTAATACTTTAGGATGTTTGGGATAGGTTTTAGCTTCATAGGAGTTAAGATGTAGATTCTAGATTTTGGAAATTTCAAAAATTCAGACTTAGTTAAATTTCAGGCACGTAGGTTTCCATAGATGGAGCATTGTTTTTTGCATATGAAATTTTGTATAAACTATATATGTTCATTAATTATTTGGTGGAGGTTATATGGTGCATTTAGATGCTTTAATAAGGGTTAGGATGTGTGTAGAAAGCCAGATTAGGGTTTAAGATTGTCTAGAGGATCAAGACTATCCTAGGCCTCCCTAAACGCTCCTAATTTTCCTAAACATCCCTAAAATCTCCTATTATTTTCTATTCTTTGATGCGAGTTCTCAAATGTGTTTATGATGTGTTTTAATTCATGTATGATGTGTATGTGATGTTTGGGTTAAGGGTAGAAAACCTAAGGACACTAAGTGAGTGGCTCTCAGTGCGGGGTCGGGGCCCTAAGTGGCTAGTACTAGGATAACCGACTGAAGAGTTGTTTTAACAAGTGATAATTTAATTAAAACTTATGGGAATGAGTTCAAACACTAAAAAGATTAATGTATGCCTTTCCCATGCCATTAGTGCTAGTAAAGGCTATGGATGGGAGTGGGAGAAGGTACCTATGTGTAGGTACGATCGAATGACGCTTGTATGTACGAAAGACATTTGGTTCCGCATGTGCCTACTTGGGGGTTGGGGCCCGAAGTGGCTAGTACCAGGATAACCCAAGGGGTGAGGGCTATGTGATGACACTCACTTAGCTTGTTGCTTAGAATTTCTACCAAGCCTTAGAACCTTTGGAAAAATATTTATACTTTGATCTTCTTTTCATTTGCTATTTGGGAAAGGTTACCCAACCCTAGGTATGGCCTAGCTATCCCTTCTTTGTGGACCTTGGTGTTTATCTCTTAGCATGGGGGGTGGTAAATATTTTTATCAAGGTACCTTTTGTAGATGCAGTGCTTAAGGTTTCATGCTTGCATAATGTTTTAGTTTCGAAGAATGAAGACTTGTATTTATCTTTCATGATGTAAAATTATTGTTACCTCCCAAGAGGAGATGAATGTAATGTAATCATTAACGTATTTCAAAATGATGTATTTGGAATAGGTAGACTTAGGAAAAAGGAAAAGGGAAAGCATGAACTTTATGCATATGATGTATGTTGGAAAAGAAAAGGATTTTGTAACATTTCAAGTAAAGTGGTATGTTTCTCATTATTGTTGATTAAGGGAAAAGCTATTGAAAAAAAATGTAATATTTGCAATGTATCAAATTATTGGATGATTCTATTATATGGTATTAATGATTTAAATGTTATATTTTTCATAAAGGATACTTATGAATATAGATGGATTTAAATGACAAATTGAAATGAAAGTACCTTGTATTTCTTTATAAAAAATCTACAAATGTTGTGATGTAGTTTGCTTAAGAAGTAAATCAAGTTGTTAGAACAATAAATGGATTTAAATAAACTGTGCATTAAATATGAAGGGAACCTTGGAGGAATCTAAGTTAAACTATGTTTTGTTATGTAATTCTTTTAAAAATTCAAAAATTTTCATAAATCATTACTTAGGTTTTTTTTCCCAAAGAGAATCTTTGTCCTCTTTTCTGGTTCCCTTGCGGGGCATGACAATCATCAACTCTATAATGTTTTAATAATGGCTCGCACTTTTCCCACAAAATCTTTTATGGTGATGCTGATGGTGATAGGTGGATTTGGGAATTGGTTTGTTTCGATTCCTATAGGTGCACCCGACATGGCATTTCCATGATTGAATAACATTCGCTCTTGGTCGTCGCCACCTTCGCTATCGCCCCCATCAAGCCCAATCTTGGTAGAAGTGGGTAGTGGCACTGGGGGGATGGTCTATCTGCCCCTAAGTGGTATTACTAGTCATTCTAGAGGAGCCATTGATCCTATGATTTCTAGTCCTCATCTATCAGGTGTTTCCCCCATTTCAGGTTCTATCAATTTTATCACTACTATCTCTAACATGCGCGGGCCTAGAATGACTATGCATAGATCACCTCTCTCCATGTGGTCCGTTCCAGTGACCGCATTCCCACCTTTACCATCACTCCCTGTACTAGTAGTGCTACTCTTTGGAGTAAATAAATGCCCCTATTCCCTTCATGTTTGTTTGCTTGAGATGCCCATACTATAGTTCCCCTATTCCAACATGTCAAGGGCTTAACCACACCCTATGAATTTAATGGAATTGGAAACCTCTGGATTGTTACTCTTTTATGCTCAGGTTCCAGGCATGTTCAACTTCCATGGAAATCAGGTTCCCAAAGCTGATCCCCTCTGGAATAAGATCAGGTCATGACCATCTCATTGCTGATAGAGGGTAAAAAATCCTAGGGTAAGGCAACAGGAGGAAGCTATAATAGTGAACCTCCTGGTAATTGCACTTCGAATAGATAATGGGCCATTTGAAGTGCAAAAATACAAGCAGGTACCACATCCAAATACCTTCATCCCTTAGGAAAATTTCCCCCCCTAAAGTGCTACTCTTTAGAGTAATAACTATGACTTGACTGGAATTGGCACCCCTATAACTTGACTGGAATTGGTACCTAAAATGGGTAATATGGATAGGGAGTTGATTAAACCAATCATCTAGAAGGCCACCCTGGAGGATTTGATTAGTTGACCCAGACCCATTTTTGGTACCTTTCCCTCTCCACCTTTTTCCCTCTCCACCAACACTATTAGCATCCTCTCACAAGGGCACCCTCCGATTTGAGTCTACAAGAATCCTCCCTCTCCCTCATTAAGTTTATGGAGGGCATCCTCGGGGTATTATAGATTTTTTTAGGATGGTAGTGCTATTATTCAACTATTTCTTCTACTCAATCCTCTGCTCTGCTATATTAGTTGCCTAGCCGATAGTAGGGCCATCTGGGTTAATTGCTAGCTTGATAATTGAACTCTAGGGAATGGGGGGTAGGGAAGGTAGAGAATAAGTTGGGTAGGTAAGTGTAGGCTCCATTGCCACAAACCATTCATCCTTCCCCTTTCAAACCATTCATCCCGATCACCACAAATTTTTAATGATGAGTGTAACCTCTACATGCAGAGGTTGAGTACCCATTGGGCCCCGCTGGGAGATCAAAACTTTTTAATGATCAGTGCAACCTCGACACAGGTTGAGTACCAAATTTTTAATGATCAGTGCAACCTCAGCATAGGTTGAGTACCCATTGGGCCCTTACGATAATATCTCTCACCCTCCCACCAAGTAGATAGGCCCTCCATGAATGAGTAGAGCCGACAATCAATCGATCGAGGGAGCCATGAAGCTGCACCCTCAACGAGGATGCTGACAGTGGCCTCAAGAACACCACTACTAAAAGGATGTGGATACCAACAGTGGCCTCAAATAGGCAATCATGACAAGTGGTGACCTTGATAGGATGATGAAGGCAATATCCCTTGTGAGATGGTGATGACAGTGTCCTCACGGGCATATGCTATACCTTGAGAAAAAGAGGATGCCAACAGTAACCTCCACAGATTAACGAGGCAGACAAACATGAAGGGAATAGGGGAATTTATTCCCCTAAAGAGTAGCACTATAGGTGAATTTATTTACTCTAAAGAGTAGCACTATAGGTGGAGGCATTTTCCTGATGTACCTAGCCTGAGGGATGAAGGTATTTGGATGCGGTACCTACTCGTATTTCTACACTTCAAATGGCCCATTATCCATTCGAAGTGCAGTTACCAGGAGGCCCATTATTATAGATTCCTCTTGTTGCCTTACCCTGGGATTTTTTACCCTCTATCGACAATGAGATGGTCATGACCTAATCTCATTCCAGAGGGGACCGGCTTTGGGAACCTGATTTCCATGGAGGTTGAGCATGCCTGGAATTTGAGCATAAAAGAGTAACAATCTAGAGGTTGCCAATTCTAGTAAAGTTATAGGGTATGGTTAAGCCCTTGACTTGTTGGAATAGGGGAACTATAGTAGGGGCATTTCAAGTAGACAAACATGAAGGGAATAGGGGCATTTATTTACTCTAAAGAGTAGCACTACTAGTTGGGGCATTTATCGATCGGTTATTCCCCTCTGTTCGCATCTCCCTTTCCAATTTTGATCTCAATGGGTCCATGAGATTCAATGGCAAGCATCAATTAAATTATTGCCTAAGGGGATTTATTATTGCCCGGGTGAGTGGGGTATTGATAGTGCGGTGTGGCCTTTCCCTTATGTTAGTCGAGGGTAACTATCCATGGGTATGCTCTCTCTCGACTGGGAGAGGCGGCCTATCCATCCTACCTGACTATAGAACCCCGTAGGGGAGAGGGGTGGGGGGGCGATAAAGGAGAGGGGGTGGGGGTGAACCATAGTTATGTGACCTAGAAACTATCCAAACTATGGGGCCCTAATATTCTAAGGTGGGCCTGATCCGTATTGGTGATTGCATGAAGTGAGCCCCTCTAGGTGAATGAACTAACTCTCCACTAATGGCCCTTTCAATAGTGGGTGCATACCCTTTATGATTAGGGTAGGTCGGTCATGAGCCATTTAGGTAGGCTACATGGTAGGGCAGATAACAATGCTCATTCATTATATCATAAATATGGAAGCAAGCTCATGTTTATCACACCCAATGGACTCCATTTTCATCACAAAAATGTATTACGTCAAGATCCATTGCCAAAACTGAATCACACCAACATCATGGGAGTTCCTAAATCATGTGAAATCATAGTAGTTCCAAAGGCATTCCATTCCAATGGAGAATTAGCTACAGAGATTCTGCGCAGTCAGAGATTCGCACAGGCAGATCGGGTCGAGTGCTCTCAGGAACAGGCCAATCCATTGGGGAAAGAGGGAGTCGCACGATGAAGCAGGCATATGATGTTTGATTCTTTACAAGGAAGCACTCTCTGAGGGCATATGATGTATAATTCCTCAGAAAAGATTTTGACAGTCATGTCGGAAAATGACCTTCCTATCCGGATACAGAAAAAATCCATCCAATTCCTGATGGAGACGGAGTTTTGCGAATTCTTCCTGGAACTAGAAGACCATTTCAAGATTTTCAAGCATATCTGAGGGTTCAATGTGACTATTAAAACTTTGGCCAACACGCAAGATGAGACTCTACCATCGTGGAGTGGCTTTTCGCCAGCAGATGAATGACCCCCAATAAAGGATGCTCTCGATTGATAGCCCATTATAGATAGGGGGTGTGAGCATAATGAACTACTTGACCAAGAGAAGAAGACTTCCCTCGGCTTCCTCTCCTATCGGTCGAGTGCCCCCACCCCCTGCCAATATAGAGGTAGGGGTCCCCCCCTTTATATAGTATAGTAGGGGCTATGGATAGGGGTCGGTGCTCAGACCCCCACCTTTACCTATTAGAGTAGGGGGTTTCCTACCGATGAAGGGCATGGGCATTTATGCACCCCTCCGATCGCTCCTCTCCCCCTCTCTATAATGGGGGTTGGGGCCCCAGGAAAGCCCGACCTACTATACTATAGTTGGGAGAGGACTCCCCACCGGCCAACACCTTTATCTTCTGGTGTAGGCCTTGCCTTATTCGCCAGGCCCCCTACTATTAAAGGGTGACACTATTCCACCTTGCAGGGAAACTATGATTCCCTCCCAATGCAGGGGTGGGTGGTCTAACAACAATCTCCACTGAACCCGCCCGGGGGTTGCAGGATGATTAATTAATATTTCCTCTACTATTCGCCCGTAGGGCCCTTTATAATAGTAGGGCTAGCTAGTTTCCTGCTTGGCCAATAATCTGAAAGGGGGCCTATAGTAGCCATATAATTGCCATTTTTTTCTATAATTCCCAACCTCCCTATAGTTGGCCCCTAGCCTCACCTTCACTCCGTTCAGATGAGGGATAACCTTAGAATGGTAGGGCTAGAGTTGCAAAGGTAGATAACTATTCGACTAAAGAGGGGGGGGGGGGGGTGGGGGGTTATATTGGGTGGGTGGGATAACTTTAGCAGCCTGGCTCAAATTCCCCCTACTCACCAGTCATTTAATTATTCCAGTGTAATGGGTGGTCTCCCTTTAATAGTAGGGGGCCATAGAATAGTAGAGGCCCATGAACACTACCCTCGATTTTTATGAAGCTTTAGGTGACTTTGTATGCATGTGAACAGGGGAATCTTGAGTTCCCCTGAGCCATAGAATTGTAGGGGGCTGCCTTAGAATAGTAGGGGCCATTTATCTATCACCTTGCTGCCATAATGGTAGTGTGCATGCATGAGGGGATTCTAGGGACATGAGGATAGTCGCGGCCCAAAATTGAGGCCCCTACTATTCTAAGGGCGGGATGGGTGGGGGTCCCTTCAAATAGTAGGGGGTGCTGAGTGTTTATAGGGAATTCTAGTTGGTGGGGGGTTAAAGTCAGTTGGTCGAAGCCCAGTTATTTAGGGGAGAACTAGGAGGAGGGGAGACCTTGGTTGGGGTACAGAGCTGTAAGCACGATGGGGGTGATAGATGACATGCTCGTATGGTCCACAGAGGGCACCTCTCATTGATTGTTGGGAACTGGAACTCCCCCATATTTGAAATATGCTTTCCTGGGGGCATCATGATCTACAACTCAAATGGTCTCTCACGAAGTATCTATTGGTATGATCATTATTATCGTACTAATACGTGTAGGTTCTCGTAATTCAAGTGAGATCATAATGGTGCAAAGGAAGATATGGTTTGGTATTCCCTTGTTCCCCATATTGGTTATGTCCTCCATCCCTCGTCCAACAGAAACTAATCGAGCTCTTCTTGATCTTCTAGAAGCGAAAGCTGAATCAGTTGCAGGCTATAATGCAGAATATGCACGAGATGCAATCCTCGAGAGTTCACTATTGGTGGAAGTCAATGTCCCTGCAGGGCGAGGACTAATTTGGACTGAAACAAGGCCAACTGCTTATCGATTGGAGGCCAGGCCTGTTGGCACTATTCAATTCATTCACCCATAATCAGTTTAGTTGGGAACCACGAATCTCTATTAGAATAGTAGGGCACCGACACTATAGCTATAATTCCTGACCCTTTAGAATAGTAGGGGCCCAACAGGTGGCATCTATCTCCTCCCACCTGCCCTTAGAATAGTAGGGCCCCCCCAAATTAATCTACCTCTGCATGCATCGAGTTTCAATATAATAGAAGCCCTCTGTATGCACCGGGTTTCAATATACATACCCTCCCAAATAATAGAATCATAGGCAAATAGTAGGGGCCATAGAAGCCTGCCCTCTGCATGCACCAACTTCTATTATAGAAGCTGGTGAAGAGGGCTCCCATGGCCCCAGTCGGGTTGGGCTTCTATTATATTTCCTATGAATGCACAGGTTATCACTTACCTTCATGAAATGAAGGTAAGGGAAGGCGCCCTACTATTTGAAGGGGCCTTGGCCTATTTGCCCCTTCTAACTATATTCCAGTGAAGAGGGTTATAACATATTGCCGGTGAAGAGGGTTATAATCATTGCCCACACACGAATAGTAGGGGCCCTCCCTATGCATACACAGGGTGGGTGGGGACTATAGGTAAGGAGTTGACTATATTTGCTTATGTGGGGTTGGAACTATAGTTTCCCTCCCACCCCATGTGTGGGGAATTAATATAAACGGGGGGTGGGGGGTTATATTGCTGTAGGCTGATATTAAAAGAGGGTGTAATATCTTGCTTAGGGTTAGCCACAGGCGCACTATAGTTCCCATAATTGAATTTGAGGGGGCCCCTAGGTGGGGCGCATAGTATAGCACAGGTAGATTAGTTATAGGGGCCCACTTGCCTGACCCTTAGAATAGTAGGGGGCTTCCCCTTAGAATAGTAGGGGTCACCCTACTACCATAATGGCAGTGTGCATTGATAGGGCGCCTACTATTCTAAGGTAGTTGTTCCCATAGAATAGTAGGGGCCCACCCTACTTTAATTATGGCAGTAGGGTGGTAAAAAAACAACTTTACTACTATATACTGGTTAATGCTATGCCTCCCATAATTAATATACCTTTGCACCACCCACACACGCCCCAGCTGAGGGCCTTACCTTCATGATAATGTGCAGGTGGTATACTACTCTGAATGATAATGTGTGGTATACCACTAACCTTACCTTCATTCCATTCAGGGCCCTTACCTTTTTATCCCTTACCTGAATGAAATGAAGGTAAGGGCCCTTCATTCCATTTAGGTAAGGGTTAACCTGGTGAATAGTGGGGGGCGATTCATAGGGAATAGTTGTTGGTGGGTGGGGGGAGCAATATAACCCCCCACAATGAATCTACCGACTCCCTTAACCCTACTATTCACGTGTGGGTCCGCAATAATATAATAGTAGGGCGAATAGTAAGGAATAATAGAATAGTAGGGCCACCCACACATGGGGTGGGAGGGAAACTATAGTTCCAACCCCACACATGGGGCTTCCCTACAGGGGGGAGGGCCCCTACTATTCTAAGGTAGTTGCCTTCCACAGTGCTCCGAGTCTCTCCTACCGCTTAAGAGTGGATTCCATCCCCGTAATCAACCCCGATACTATTGTTGTGGTCGAGTCTCTTGGTGAGCCCAAACAATAGAATAAAGGGCCCCTCGAGTGCCCTCAAGAAATCTCAGGCAGGCCCTGCTGCATCATCATGAAGTGAAATGAGTGGGGAGAATTATGGTTGGGAATTATACCCTCTTGCCTTTAGAATAGTAGGGCCGAAGGGTATTTGTTCCTTGTTTTTTTATCGAGATCCCAGCTAGAACTTAACCACCCACCACTACCCCCCCTGTACCTCCCCTATGTAAGTTGTAGGGCATAATCTGAGGGGAGTAAGGGGGGTGGGAGGCCCCTACCATTCTAAGGGTATAGTTCTGGAAGACCCTTTATTCCACCCAACCTGCATGGGGGCCCTATAGATAGTAGGGGAATTTGTAGGGAATATTCATCTCCCCCCCCAAAAAAAAATTGGGGTGGGGGTGGAGGTGGGGGGAGGCCCTTACAAATAGTAGGGGGGATAGTTGGCATTTAGTTGAGTTTAGTCTAGTCTAGTTTAGAGTAGGGTGCCAGTCACATTTGTTCCTTAGTCACAAAAGGTATACAATGACAAAGGTGACTCTAGTTGGCCCTTGGACAAGCACTTCAGACGTAGAACTGGGTCGCACTGTGAGAAAGGTCTCTTTCTCATGAGTTAGGTGGGGTGAGATAGAACATCTACATGTTTGATAGAGCCACCTGTACGATGGAATATGCGTTGTAGGAGGGAATCTTGACAATACATCGTCAATTGGCGACGTAAACCTAGGTGGGAATATTCGATCCTAGGGAACCATCGTAGGGACAGTTAGAAGGGGGAATGTCAATGACTATCTAGTAGAGCCTAGAGGAGGGTTACTTGGAGCCTAAAAGGAGCACGTAGGCTCACCTCTTTCATAGAGATGGATGGATAGGGTAGCTGGTCAATCCCATAGATCTGATCGGCGAGAACTGAACCACCCTTCCCATATTGACTGGTGGACACAGACGAACCCGTGAACGAGCAATACATCGACATGAATGGAGAACAACATGCCCCTACTATTCTAAGGTCATCTCACTACCTTCATTTCATTCCTTACCTTCAATTCATTCAGGTAAGGGATAAAAAGGTAAGGGAAGTGGACTGGTACTGAAGCACTGATATGCATCTCCAAAAATGGTGGGGCCAGAACCAATCCAAGAGGACTTATTGCCTAAAGGCCCTTCCCCAATATTGCTTCTAGGCTATCCCGTAGTATTGCCTAAAGGCCCATCCTAGTATTACCTAAAGGCCCTTCCCCAGTATGTTTGTTTGACTCTGATTAGGCGCACCAATCAATAGTTATAATGAATAGTTTTGCAACTCTTAAGGGGTGGGGGGGCCCTACTCTCCCTACATGGGTGGCCTGGGTGCCACCCACCATTATATAGTAGGGGAGACCCCCCTACCCCCCCTATATAATTCACCTCCAACTATATACCGACTACCTTAGAATTGTAGGGGCCCAGGAACTATAGCTCCCTCCCACCTCGGTCTAACCCCCTACCCATCCTCACGCACATTCCTGTGCATGCACAGGGTGGGTGGGAACTATAGTAGGGATACCCTATTGCCACCCACCCCCTACATTAGAGGTCTATTAGTTTTTGGTTCATTATATAGAGCCCCTACTATTCTATGGTAGCTCGCCTATTGTTTGTTTGTTGGCACTCGGTTGGAAGGGGAAAAGGCTTGGTTGGAAGAGGCAATAAAATGAGTTGAATTGGGTCTTGCTCTTCCGATACTATAGGTTTTGAGTCTTACTTTTGAGGAGATGTCTCAATTCACTTACTAGTTGATGTCTCATTTGATGTTTCATTCTTCCTAAGCCCCCTGAGGAACTAATCAAGTGAGTGCTAAAATTTGTCGGTCAAGTGCGTGCCTGCTAGGCAAACACATATCCTTGAATTCCCCATTCCATCAAAACCAAATCATCCATCAGTGAGCAGACCTTTATCGATATCGACATCCACTCTGAGCTATAAAACTGCTAGGAATTGGAATGTTCCATTAGTGGGCAACTAAGATTCCCTCCCCCCAGCATGAGCCCTATGAATGAAGGAACTAGGTGCTAGTAGCTCAAAGTACACTCGCTTGGGTACTGCTATTTAGAATCTTTCCTTAAGCAATTGGGTGCATCAATTGCCCTATGCCCAGAGTAGCATGATATCTTAGATAAACATTCATTTCCCTACTATTAGAAAGGGATCTCCTGCATTAGTTCAATTTTCAATGCATTTGTGCCCGTCCCATTTGTCTATTTGAATGATCCAAATAGGGAAGGGTATCTTTTACATAATAACAACTGGTTCTGGAGAATCGAAGTGATTTCATGTTCCTTCATTCAACCCTGTAGTTTAGGTGATTCCTCCTTCCATCCAATTGGCTTGCCTATAGAATGGTAGGTGAAGGCACAACAGAAACAAAGATAGAAAGTCTGAATCGGGTGAGGCTATAATGTTTGGATTGTATCGATTAGATGCGTTCAACAAATTGGGTTCATAGTTTGGTCTCCACCATAAGGCACTATCCCTCTACCCCCATAAAGGGGAGGGGAGGCAAGACAGATAGATATAAAGTATGATGACCGATGATGATTGGTTTGACGATGTACACACTAAAATGGTGCACTTCTATGAACCATTACATGCAAAGTTGCTCAAGAATGAGGCCTCACAAAGTGGCTCATAGCTCTCTATGTATGGAGTTGCAAGATTGAAAATTGCTCTCAGCTAGAGCTACAAGCTTGTGACCTTGCTAGTCAACCATACAATGAGAGATTCAGGTGAAGACAAGGGCAACAATGCCAATGGCTCCAAGAATCCAAATATGCAATGCAATGCAAATCTAAATGAGAATGCAATCTAAGCTATGAAAGGAAAGTACAATGCAACTACTCTATGAAAGGAAATAACAAGTGTTACAATGCCTCCTATTTAGACTATGTGAGCTTATTCTATTGTATAAAAGGAAATGTACACTAAGAATGCCATTATCATGCAACTATGAAAGCAAATATGCTACTAAATAATGCAATGAAGCAAGTCTTCAATGTCTTCAAAAACTTCAAATGCACCTAAAACCTGTAGCATAACATTAGCATAAAAATATGGTATGCAAATGAAGGAGAGAGCTCTCCTTTTATAAGAAATGCAAAGAAATGGACCATTGAGATTAAGAGGCAAAAAGTCTTAATCAGCGGTGGAGCTTGAAAGAGGAGCAATCCATGTGCACAAGTATCCTCCAATGAGAGTGAAGTGTTGACTTTTGAGCATCATGTGAGACAAAAAAGTGCTTTTTTTCTTTTTGTAAAATAGGAATAATGCTTTATTTGTGCAACTTAGGATAAGAGGGAAAGGTGGGCTTTTTATTTAATCAAAAGGGGAGGAAATATTCCTTTTAATCAAATAAAGACTTAGGATAAATAGTTAGCCCATAGGATAAAAATCTAATATATGATCGAAATTAAGATTTGATCAAGAAATTGATAATGTTGAAAATATTGATTATTGATAAAAATGATTCAGGATTGATAAATTGAATAAATGGGGCCCAAAGTCTAGGCGACCATTTTTGGGTGCATACATTTGCCCCTCTTTGACTAATGTGTGATCGATTTGGGAACACATGCAGTCAAAGAATAAAGTTAAAATGTGAGATCGATTTGGGATCACAAAACAACTCAAATGTGAGGTTGATTCGGGATCACACCCAGACAAAGCATAAACAAAGGTCTTTGAACATGAGGTCGATTCGGGATCACATTCAAAGTAAGAGATAAGAATCTCAAATTTGAGTGACAGCTCACAAAAGATGTCTAAATCAAGAAAATCAAGGAAATCAGGGATGAGAATCCCATAGGTACTACCCCCTTGGAATCGAAATCGAAATCAAGTAGAGGAGAAGTAGAAAATTGATAAAATATGATCAAATCAAAATGAAATCACAATCGAAGATAAGGGTCAATAGGTTAACCATTAGGCAATGAAACATGCCCCAGCCTGACTGAAAAGATGCAGTCAAACATGAGAAAGGAGGGAATGGAATGAAGATGAATGAAAGACTAGAAGTTTGGAAGACATGGAAATGAAGAAATGATGATGCCCCAACAAAGATCGAAGGATTAGGCCTCAAAAGATGTAGCCAACTACGCAGAAGAAGGGAAGATTTGAAACATGATTTTGACTATCAAGATGACCTTGGATTGCAATTTCAAGTTTGAAAATGGATCCAGGATGTCGAAATTAGCTAGGGGTGCAATTTTTGCGTAATTCTGAGGTGTTTTGAAAATGAGGTCAAAAAGTCAAAAGGCTATAAAAGGGGTCAAAAATGTCATTTTCAAAATCATTTATCTTTTAGCAATTTGAGAATCTTGAGAGCTTTTAGAGAGAGAAAATGGCCCAGCAAGCAGGAGTTCCCATCCACAGGCATCGATTCGAGCGCACCCGATTGCACAACTGGCCACCACACTATCCTGCCCCGGTATGTTTTCAAAAAACTCAAGCTTTTTGAGGCATTTTTCGCATTTAATAGCTTTTTTAGCACGTTTTTCAAATTTTTCAAATTTCAAATTTTTTGGTTGAGCGAACTATCACGTGATACTTTAGAAGTATCGCGCCCTTTGGGGAGAAATGTCGCGCGATACTTCGCGGGTCCCCAAAGTATCGCGCGACCTAAGACACCAGTATCGCACGATACTGGGTGAAAAATCGCATGATACCGGGTGAAGTATCGCGCGGCATAAGGTATATAACCCCGCTATAGGGAGAAGTATCGCGCGATACTTCTCCAAAAAAGGAATATCGCCCAAGTGAAAAATTTGATTTTTGACGCATTTTTGAGCAAAAATGACATGGGTCTAGACAATGTTACATTTTAGAGATGTTGTATACTAATTTTTAGACATCCATCATGATATGTGCTAACAACTGGCATGGTTTTTGGCTTGCAGGAGGTCTTTCTGGTGCTGATCATCAGAGCGCTGAAGGTGACGAAATTAAGATGTGTCTGAGATCTAGATGATCTGGGCAATGCTGATGTCCGGGCCATGGGATTCAGATACTTATTGAGATATCCGTACATCAGAGCTGACCATGGGTTGTTGACTGCTCTTGCCGAGAGATGGCATAGCGAGCACAACACCTTCCACCTACCTACTGGAGAGGCATCGATCACTTTAGAGGATGTCTACAGGATCTTACGAGTGCCATGTCATGGTGAGCCGGTGAGTATAATCATATTTTGAGATATAATCATAAATGTAATATTTTCATATGATGAAAACTGACATGATTTATTTGTTGGCATAGGTGTACTATGATCAAGATGCCACTGAGGGGTGTCGACTGATCCAAGAGATGTTCCAGGATGTCACTATTCTGGATAGGCATGTCAGCTGGGAGAGGCTGATAGATAATTTTGGCAGAGACTACCCAGTGCCATGTATTGTGGCCTCCATTATCTCACAGATCCAGATGACTGATCACAGTCAGAAGGGATTCCCGCTCGGATGGGCTCGGTTACTGATTGATTTGGTAGGCAGGCCTCGTCGGATGGCATGGGGTCCTGCCATATTGACAGAGATGTACCACGAGTTACATGAGATCATCTACAAAGATAGTCGGACATGGGCATGCGGTGCCATCCTGGCACAGGTGTGGGCGTGGGAGCACATCGCTGTGGTGCACCCCAGGGTTCAGTCGAGGGAGAGGAGGTACCCCTTTATCTATAGGTACCTCAGGTTCATATCACATGCCATACTGGGGATGTGACGTACTACAGGAGATTTTTGATGAGATAGCCTCGTTCACATAGAGGCCATACAAGGAGGTGGAGGTCTGGGGAGATGAGGTCGATGTGCTGAGCTACATGATGTGCACTCGGCCACTAGTAGGTCGATATGTGGAGATAGTGGAGAGGTTCTGCATCACTCGGGTATGGTGACAGTTTGGGAGGCAGTAGCGAGTCTTGACAGAGACTACGACATATGCCAGGGCTAGGGATGAGGAGGGTCATGGGTGGCTACCCATGTTGGATTATCAGCAGGCTGTTGCAGAGACAGCGGGTATCAGGAGTGAGCCCTAGGAGTATTTCCTAGATGTGGCAGATGTGGGGGCCGATGTGGCATACAAGGCAAAGTGGCGGAGGGTGCCATTCCCTCATTTTACAATACCAAATGCACAGGTACCAGCACAGGGAGGAGACGGAGGAGATGACGGGGGAGACGGAGGAGACAGAGGGGACGGAGGGGATGGAGGAGATGGTGGGAGGGGGAGAGGGAGGAGGATGGAGAGAGGAGAGGGATCGAGATCAGGTGGCCGGAAATGGTCACAGGGATAGAGATCGGTGACGCCTGAGGATGAGGCAAGACCAGCTCACCGACAGGCAGAGGCACAGCAGGAGCAGCTTGCGGGTGGGGATGATCTGAGAGCCCAGATACAGGCTCAGGAGGTAGAGATATAGCAGCTCTGGATTACTATAGTAATGAGAGACCAGCAACTACTGGATCTGAGAGCGGAGCGAGATCAGCAGATAGCCGATCTCAGGGTAGAGATAGCACGCCATGAGGCGATGGCACAGGCAGATGCACTAGAGCTCCGATGAGAGTCAACGAGAGTAGCCTATTATCACAGACTCTACTTGTAGGCCATTCCAGAGGGTGAGAGAGCACCATCATACTCTAAGAGGGTAGGGGTATCAGATGTGGTACTCGATAGGAGAGCTATGCCTCCTCCACCACCACGAGCTCCTCATGAGGGTGGTAGCGAGTCTTAGGGTTAGATCTTAGGTTGATAGATGTCTATACATATTTTGAGACATTGATCCAGATTATGGGATCCCATTTGTATATTGTATCATGACATTGATGTATATATGAGATTACTGGATGTTTGATTGTATCATGTGTTTATGTCTCTCTTGTGATGGATGTATTAGTTTATGTATATTGTCTTGTCATTTTTCTCAAAATGCTTATGTATATACTTATGTATGTTCTTTCTCATAGATGTATGCTTAATTCTCATGTGTATGATATAGACTTATGTTTCTTGAAAATGATAATTTTGATATAGATATGATGATATGATTAACCCCTTGTGATGAACAGGAATAGGTTTGAGATGGAAAAGACAAGGAGTGAAAGACATGATCAAGAAGAAGGAAAGGTGAGCGCAGTCGACTGACAGGTCCACATAAGATGAAAAGGAGAGCTCTCTCCATATGCAAAACTAGACTATCATGACCCTAAAAATGCACGCTACTATGAAAGTGGTTGACTTGCAAGGTCACAACGCTTATAGACATCTAATTATCATCATTGAGCATTATTGGTAGCATCGTAAGATCATACAATGCACACTAGCATAACTATGTGGATATGAATATGATCTTTATTAGATAGAAATGTGGAAATCCCACCTAGGCATCAAAGACATGTAGGTCAAGATGACTAGTGCAGTGAGATTACCTAAGTTTGATATGGCAAGATTATGCTTGTATCAAGATACATGAAAATCAGGATAGCTAGAAGCATGCACTCGCATAACAGTCAAGGATAATACCTTGTCAATCCATAGTGTCAAGTAGGACCAGCATAAATGCTCATGACAGTTAGGATCAACAAAATATACCCACAAGCAGATAAAGAAAGAAAACATGTTCTCATTCCCTCAGTCTTCTAGCTATGCATCATCGAAAACTTCTCAGGGAGAGACCACTCATCAAAGAAATCCTCATAGACAGCACACAAAGAAAAATAAAGTCAACATATCTCAAGCGAGTTGATTGTTTAAGTGCGTGTGTGTTGGTCATAGAGTCAAACTCTGAGTATCATATCTGCTTAGTGAGAAATATCACATCATACGAGACTATTAGGTAAGACACCTGATAAGTGTTAAGAAACACTCGACGCAAGGGTAGTGTTGAAAAACACTATTTTGGGGTGGTGTTAAAAAACACCTGTTGTGAAATACCCCAAGAGACAAATGCACCTAAAAGACCAATGCTAACAGTTATGCCCCCTAGACAAAGACAAAGACCAATTCCAGACTAAGCCAAATAAGGTCAAGGCATGAGGGAAAGGCTCAGTGTCGAGGATGCATGCTAACAAATAGGAGTGCAAAGGCCTCAAGTAGCACCTGTTTCCAGGTTTTCACCACTTGGAATCTTTTTTTATTTTTTTTGAATTTTTGAATTTTTGAATTTTTTGTCTTTTTTCAGGACTTTTTATACTTTTTAGGATTTTTTCAGCATCATATATCAATTTTTTTGGTATTTTTTTAGGACCAATAAGATATATACAAAGGATGCCCCCAGACAAAAATGGGCATCAAGGATAGAACTTCTTGAGATGCACAATGTTGATGGGATCAGGGAGCTGTTCTCCATCAGGATCTGACAGTAAATACGCACTGGTGCCAAAAGCAGCGCTGATGACATATGGTCCAAGCCAGTTAGGTTCAAACTTGCCCTTTTGTTCTCTGTTCTATTGGTTCTTAGGGTTCTCTCGCAAAACAAGATCACCTATTTGAAATTCTCTAGGGTGAACTTTCTTGTTGAATGCCTTGGACATACGCTTCTGATACACTCTCATATGATCAAAGGAAGCCTTACGCTTCTCATCTAGAAGTTCTAATTCTTGTAACCTCATGGCGCGGTAATCCTCATCTATAATCAAACCTTTGAGTGAGACTCTAAGTGATGGTATCTTGACTTCTAAAGGCAATACCACTTCAGCGCCATAGGTAAGAGAAAAAGGAGTGGCTCCTGTAGGTGTGCGAATGCTTGTTCTATAAGCCCATAGTGCTGGATTGATTTGTAAGTGCCAATCCCTACCATTCTTGTGCACTGTCCTATGAAGAATTTTAAGAATGGTTTTGTTAGAAGCTTCTGCCTATCTGTTTCCCTGTGGAAAATAGATGGAGGACCAATGTTGCTTGATTTTAAACTTTTTGCATAAATGCTTTAGGTCCTTATTCTTGAATTGACCTCCGTTATCAGTGATAATCTCAGAAGGCACTCCAAATTGGCAAATAATATGATTCAAGATGAACAAGGAGATAGTCTTCCCTGAAGCAACAGAAAGTGGCACAACTTCCACCCATTTTGTGAAGTAGTCAGTGGCAATAATAATGAACTTATGTCCACCTGATGAGTTGGGATGAATCTGCCCAACTAGATCAAAGGCCCAGCGCTGAAATGGCCAATGAGAAACGGAAGGGATCAGTTCCCTACCTGGAGCATGAATCAAGTTTCCATGTTTCTGACATTTTTCACATGACTTAGCAAAGGTGACTGCATCTATCTGCATTATGGGCCAATAATATCCTTCCCTAAGAAACCTTTGGGCCATGGCAAGACCATTAGAATGTCCACCGCAAATGTCCTTGTGGATGTCAACTAATGCTTGGTTGGATTCCTCCTTTTCCAAGCACCTAAGGAGCATTCCATCTAAATACCTCCTATATAAATCACCAGAGATAAGGGTGTGGTGAGAGGCGTTACAGATGAGGTTTCGGCGTTCAGAGTGGTTGAATGTGTCAGGGATGATGCCATCATGAAGATATGAATAGATAGCACCATATCGGGAAGACTCATGTGTGACAATGGTACAAATGACATGGCTTTTAGACGATTCAAAGATTGGATGGTGTAGCTCTTCCACCAGGAATTCAAATCTTGATTCATGTGTCTCCAACTGAAGAAGTGAAGCTAATGTGGCCATGGCATTTGCAGCCTTGTTCTCTGTCCTAGGGATCTGTTGAAACGTCACAAAGGTGAAGTAGCGTCTCAAAGAATCAACCATCTTTTTGTAGGGTATCAATTTTTCATCCTTGGTTTGATACTCCTCATTGACTTGGTTGATGATTAACTGGGAATCCCCAAAGACATGTAACTCTGTGATGTTCCATTCTACAGCCATTCTCAAGCCATTGGTTAAAGCTTCATATTCTGCAATATTATTCGTACATGGGAATAAAAGTTTGTAAGACTTTAGAATATTGTACCCATGTGGAGAAACAAATAATACTCCAGCACCTGATCCATTTTGCATGTGGGAACCATCAAAGAACATTGTCCAAGTGCAAGTAGTTGTATACAAGATGTGTTCATCTGGGAATTCCACTTGGACCGGCATACTATCCTGAATTGGGAAATTAGCTAATTGGTCAGCAATAGCTTGCCCTTTTATGGCCTTCCTTTCAACGTACTCTATGTCAAATTCAGTTAGGACCATCATCCATTTAGCAAGTCTACCCGTGAGGGTAGCCTTACTAAGCAAGTATTTAAGAGGATCAATTTTTGCCACCAAATGTATGGTATGAGCAAGCATGTAGTGGCACAACTTTTGAGAAGTAAACACCACTGCAAGACAAGACTTCTCAATGTTATTGTAATTGATCTCATAGCAGACTAGAGTACGACTGATATAGTATATGGCCCGTTCTTTCCCAGTATCATCTGATTGAGCCAACAATGCCCCTAGGGAAGTGTCTGTAGCTGAAATATATAGGATCAATGGTTTCCCTGGAACAGGAGGCATTAGAATCAGAGGATTAGCCAAGTATTGTTTGATCTGATCTAGGCTCTTTTGACAATCCTCATTCCAAACACAAGAAGCACCCTTATGTAATGTCTTATTAAAGGGTTGCACTCTATCTGCAAGCTGAGAAATAAACCTCCTAATTGATTGAAGACGTCCCTGAAGACTTCTCATTTGGCTGACATTTTGAGGAGGTGGCATATCTAGAATTGCTTGGACCTTTTCGGGATCAACCTCGATACCTTTTGCTGATATTATGAATCCTAAAAGTTTGCCTGAGGTGACACCAAATGCGCACTTCTTTGGATTCAATCTAAGTTGAAACTGTTCCATGCGATCTAGAATTACTTCCAGATCATCAAGGTGTGTGTCCCGTTTTCTTGATTTTGCCAGGGTATCATCCACATAATCTTCCATGTTTTTGTGGATCATATCGTGAAAGATAGTGGTCATAGCTCTTTGGTAGGTTGCTCCTGCATTCTTTAATCCAAATGGCATGACATTCCAACAATAGGTTCCCCATGCACATGTGAACGCTATTTTCTCTTAGTCTTCGGGAGCTATTTTGATTTGATTATACCCTGAGAAACCATCCATTAGAGAGTATATGTCATAGCCCACTGTCATGTCCACTATCATGTCAATGTTTAGAAGTGGAAAATCGTCCTTTGGGAATGCTTTGTTTAAATCTCTAAAATCTATGCATACACGGATGGACCCATCATGTTTGGAAATTGGTACTATGTTTGAGATCCATTCTGCATAATCGATGGCTCTAATGAATCCAGCTCTCAAAAGTTTTTCTAATTCCGCTTTAACAAGGAGAGCTACATGGGGATGCATTTTTCTGAGTCTCTGTTTCACTGGTTTGACACCTGGAGCTATGGATAAGTGATGCATGATAAGATTTGTGTCAAGCCCTGGCATGTCTGAATAGGTCCATGCAAAATTAATTTTCTTTTTTTGTAAAAATTGTACATATGCCTTGGTCTCTTCTTTTGATAAAGACTGAGCAAGATGGACTATCTGAGGAGTTTCTTTTGTGTTCAAATTGACTGGCTTTGTTGGCTCAATCAATACTGATGATCTATCCTGGAAATAACTCGGCAAGTTATTAAGTACCCCATCCTTAGGTGCCTCAAAGAGGTTTTCACCCTCAGATACATCATTTCTTTTTACTATTTTTGGTTCTGACACTGCCACAAAGTGGTTTTTGCCATCAAACCTATTTTTCTTTCTCTTTTATTTTTAGACTGAGGTACTTAATATCAGGATCTGTCATGCTAGTTGTTGGTTCACTAGTGGAAAAAGCCACGGGTTCAAGAGCATTCAGATAGCAGACAATTTCGTAATCATTCTGAAAAGTGAGGAAGATAGGCTCTTGATGGCGCTGAGACCAGTCAATTAGGTCAAAGTGAACAAGGGGTAGGTCAATGACTGGTTCAATGTTGTTTATGCAAAAAGTGTCATCTCTGGTGACCATATAATTGAAGTTCATCAAGTCTTCTCCTAAGATACCCGAATTAGGACTCATCCTACCAAATGAAGCGTGGTCCACTAAGGCAATTTGAGGAGTGCAATCCTCTAGTCCTACACTAGGATTGTTGGCCGCATCGGGTTGGGTACTATAGGCATGGACAATATCTATGTCCAAATCAACTATTGCATCTGAAAGTGAGTCCCACTCATATTCATGGGAGTCTATGTCTGAGTCATCATTTGGGCCTCGTGATGTAGAAGGCTCAAGGTTAGGAAGGGTTTCCCCCTCTCTAGTGCTAGCATTGGTACTATCCATCACAGCTAGGATAGCAACACTTTCCATTATCGATCTAGTAGTCATATAGTCACTATTCATCGCAGCTGGGATAGTAGGACTGTCAAGTATCAAATCTTTGGAATCTCCCCAAAGAAGATTTGTCGAGGGCACCCAATCATCAGACACATCTTGTTGATTAGAAAGATCAGACGTATAGTTTGAGTCACTGTCACTATCCATCACAGCTGGGACAGGGACACCTTTCTTCTTCTTATTCTCAAAACCTAAGCCAACCATGGACTTATTCTTTCATCCAAAAAGAGCATGATCAAGGGGCTCAGCTTTAGCATCCAGCCTATGGCTAAGGGGACCATATCCTAGATATCCCATATTTTTGACCAGTGTATACCCTCTCCCATAAGCTTCAGGTGAAGGAGAAAAATTCTCATTGTGTTTGTATTTTTCCTCGTGATAGATCCAGTCCCTTACGACAACTTCCTCTTTCTCTTCCTGAATGGGAACCGAAGACTCAACAAATGTTCCAAATAATGTCATTGCCGATGATGAAGGTTTCATACTTGGTGATGGTCTCCCATAAGACCTAGGAGAGATTGGCATTTTTGTAAAAGAATCAATTTTATAATCTCCCATCCCAAGATCTATGGTCTTAAACCTCTGCTTGCATTGTTCAAGTGAACTACTAGGACTGTCAGCTTCCCTATTCAAAGGTACATGTGATCCAGTGAAAATGTTATTAACTGACAAAGCACTATCTCCAGGTATGCAAATTTCTACACCATTATGGGGAAATTTAACACACTGGTGATATGTTGATGGGACTACTTGCATTTCGTGAATCCATGGCCTACCTAGTAAAATGTTGTAGGCTAAAGGTCCAACATCAACAATTTGGAATAAGATATCCTTTTCTACTAGACCAATGCGAATAGGCAAAATGACCAATCCCTTAGAACTTCTTTCTGCTTCATCATATGCTTTGATTGTGATCTTTTTCCTTGTGTCAATGACATTCTTGGAATATCCTAGAGCTAGCAACAAACTCATGGTACAAATATTGAGCCCCGCACCCCCATCTATTAGTACATGCCTAACACGGGTTTTATGAATCATGACTTCGATGTGTAAGGCCAAATTATGTGGGTGACTGATGGATTTGTTGTCTTCTTCTGAGAAGGTGAGGTAATGAGGGCTAGCCAAATGGTTGACCATATTCTGGAATTGATCAATATCTAAATTGTTAGGGACACTGGCTACTCGCAAAGCGTCTTCAAGGACGCGCTTGTGCTTAGGAGATAATTCTAAAAGCTCAAAAATGGATATCTGCGCGGGTGTACGTTGTAGTTGGTCAATAAGATTATAATTGGAATCAGGACCAACGACAGATTTGGGAGGAGCGCCTTTGGACATGGGCTGCTTAGACTTGCTAGTGCTAGGACCTCTGATAATAATGGGAGTTTGAGCCTGACCCCTAGTGATAGCATTGAGGGACTGGGGCATTCTTTGTGAGTGAGGACCTCTTATCACCACAGTGGGTCTTTCATCAGTCATAGGAGTTGGGTCCACATTATGTCCATAAGGATCTTTCCCTCTCACCATGTTGACACTATCATCCACAACTTCAAGCATGTTAATAACGTTCTCCACATTTGTGTAGGTGTAGTTGATAGCCGCCTTGCCATTCTTATTGTTAGAATTCTCTCCTTTCTCATATTTAGGCAAGGGCTCTTTAAAGGCTTTATGATCCGCATTAGTGGTTAACCCATCAACTTGTAATTGTCCTTTCTCAATAAGGTCTTGGACAAGATGCTTGAGTTTAAAATAATTTTCTATGTCATGTCCAATCCCATTATGGAAAACGCAAAAAGCCTTCGCATCCCACCAATGAGGTAAAGGATCCGGTATACGATGTTTTGTAGGATCCTGTGGGTGTGCCAAATTATGAGCAACTAATGTCTTAAAAACATCTGCATAAGATTCTCTCAATTTAGTAAATTGTCTCTTCTCCGTTTTAGATCTCCTTTGATACTTAGGTTTGTCTTGTTGTGTTGAAGACGTTTGCAGCTTCATAGCTTGAACTGCATGAGAGAGGTTAAGAACTCCTTCATTTTTGGTTTGAGATGAGTCAACAACTTCGTCGTTGACCACTTGCTTGTTTTTGTTCCAATAGGAGTTCTTTTTGTCCTTGTTACCATTAGTATTGTTATTTTGGCTATTGTTGTTATTTGTTGGTTTAGCCAAAATTCCTTGTTCTTTTAGGACATCCTCAATGTGACATGCCACCTCTACCATAGTATCAAAAGAATTAAATGGGATTTTCTTGACTTCATATCTTAGTTCTAGTATTAGATTGCTCACAATGATATCAATTCTCTCCTCCTCAGGAATTTTCCTTGGGTATTTTGAACACAATTGCCTCCATCATTGTAAAAATGTGACAAAAGATTCCCCTTGATTTTGCTTGAGTTTGCACAAATCAAGCATTGTGACCGACCTCGATAAGTTGTAAGCAAAATGCTGAACAAACCTTTGGACAAGTTCTTTAAATATTTTTACTGGAGGGGAAAGATTGGTGAACCACTCCATGGCTTAACCTTTTAAACTCCTTGGGAATAATCTCATCAAGTAGGAGTCTTCATGGTGAAAGGAAAAGCTCATTATGTAGAACTGTCGAACATGGTCGTGAGGGTCACCAGTGCCATCATATTTGTCATATGTTAGGAACTCAACTTTCTTAGGGAATTCTACCATCACCACACTTTTGTCAATGGGGTTAGGACATATGGAGTCCAAATGAAACGTGCTCTTGGGAGCCTTCATCCTGTCTATATCCTTTTGCATTTGTAAGATCACCTCATCAGTGGAAGGGCTCTGTTTCTTGATCTTTTGGTGAACATCAAAGTTATATGGAACTTTAGCACCTTTGTTAATAAGACTTTCCAAGAATTGATCTTTGTTTTGTTCCACATATTGCTCCACATATGCTTGAAAGGATGGTTCTTGTTGCATAGTCATGAAATCCATGTGATCAAATTTAGCATAACTTCCTCCATGTTGTGAGCCATGATGTGCTTGTTGGGAGGGTTGCTTTGAATGTTTATGAGATGACTGTCTCCTATGATGGTCATATCTTGAAACCCTTCTTCCTCTAGGGCTTGGGGATCGTGAGGGTGTCCTTGATCTTCTTCTAGGACTTGGCGAAGGGGTAGATGGGAGTGAGTTGGTCCCACTATTGGTTCCCCTCCCGTTAAATTGACTTTGGAGTTGTTGTGCGTTGAGTCTATCTTCTTCTTCTTGGGTGACTCTTTTCTGTATATCCAACAACGCACGTTCCTCTTCCTCTAGTTCTCCTTTTTAGCAGCCTGTTCATCTAAATAGGCTTGCTTCTCTCTCAATGCTTCTCAATCTTGTATTTGCATATCGAGAGGTGTCTTTAAGTGGGGAGGATTGTCTCGAATGCCTTATTGCATTGGCTGCGTTTATGTGGTGATCACTAGATTCGTTGTTTTGGTCCTCGTGTTGTGACCCTAAATCTGAGTGAGCTTGCTTATGATGTCTCTAGGCTCGTTGGTGAGCATCAAAATACCTTGCATTGTTGGGAGGTGATCCGGGTGGACTAGCATGAGAAGAACCACCATACTCTCTTCTATGTCATTGGAAGATATCCTCAAGAGTTTGATTCATGGCTTCTCTTTATTGTCGGGTGAAAGTGTAACTCATGTCCATACTTGATGAAAGTGGTACAAAAGAGGTGTTCACTTCACTAGGATTAGCTCTTGGATTAAAGCAAACCTCAGATTCACTCTTAGGAGATTGATCAAAAAGGGGTCCTTTTCCCTTATGTTGTCGATGAGTCTTGACGGGTGGTAACTGGCTAAAGGCAACAGGGGGTCACTTCCCTTGATTGACTTGGTACCTTGTCGTAACTGACATGAAAGAAAGATACTCTCAATGATAAGGTGACCTCTCAAAGTGTCAATGCCAAACTAGGATAATCAAAGTCCTCTATTGTCCAAAAAAGAAATGAGAAGATAAAAAAAAAGGGCTTTACCAACACTGTCAAAGAGGTGCTTCAAATCAAAGGGTGACTACCCTTGCACTTTTGAATCAGGAGGTTGGACTAGGCCAAAAGATAATTGAAATTGAGATTTAAATGAAAGTGATTTGGAAAATAAGAGTACTAAAATTTTCCAAGAATGTAGCTAACAATCTTAGAGATGAACCTTGGCACCAAGAATGACCTTCTAACTTGACAATTATTCCAAAGTGATTTCGTAAATCAAATGATGCTATCCTGGAGGACTAAAACTAGAAATTTAGAGTCAAGACAGGTCTCAAACGTCAGGGCGAGAAGCCTACTCTAAGACCTAGCCTGATTAACAGCAATTGAAACTGACCAAATTGTAAGCACGATAGAAATTAACCAGGCGATATACTCCAGGCTACTGGGGCGATATACCTATAACCGCGCGATACTTCGAACGATGCCAGGCGATATACCTCAGCACTGGTGGGCGATATACTCCAGGCAGGTCGGGCGATAGTCTATCAAGAGCGAACTATCGCGCGATATTTCTCTTCAAAGCAGGCGATATTTTTAGCAAGTGCGAAGTATCGCACGATATTTCACTTTACAGAGTGCGATACTTTGCAGAATTATTCAACTCTTGACCAGAATTGTGTAAAATTTGCATTTTTGGGTCTGCTTGGTCAAAATTTTTAGTCTAAGGGTTGATGTTTTCGATTTCAGTCACAATATTAGCAGAATTTTGGCAGGTTTGCAAATAGTGAGGGATCAAACATGTCTCAAACACTTGAAACAAGGGCAAAAGAAACCTTGCCAAGACAAACACTTGTGATATCAGAATTGAAAAAGCACCCTATGAATGCTACCGATTATTTATATGTAAGAACGTTTGCACTAGTATCACACAACCGAAGACAATTCAAGAAAATCTACCCTAAAAAGTCAAGGCTCAATACTTACCAACTTAGCCCACAACTTGATGCCCCCTCGCCTCACACCAAGTGGTTACCCACAAGAGATGTTGGCTTTGTCGTGGAAGTGTCAAATGACACAACCAAAGGGACACATATGGTGAGTATCTTAAGGTGATCCAGGTAAACCACTTGGATCAATCCTTGCACTAAGAAGATAAGCGGCTAAACAAGGTGGCTTCTATCTAATGGTTCTTAATAAGGATTTTCGTTCACAACACCCCTCTTGCTCCTCATAAAGGACTAGGACCTTGCGGCCTCAAGAGTACCTTAAGCATTCTTGTTCAATGTTTTCCCCATGGTCACAATCCCATGAGCTACTCACATCAAACGAAGATAAGTGTTATGTCTACTAAAGTTTTTGGTGTCCTTGATAGCCTTGAGATTATAGTGAGTTGGAATCACTTGCCACCAAGGAAAATGATGACAAGGTTGTCCCCACTTAAGTCATTCCTCTTGATTGCTCAAGAGCAGGCCCGCTAAAGGATTCCTAAACTAAACAAAAATAGATAATTTATGAGGTTCAAGGTTTTTGGTTCACCTCAAGGGTGAAGAGCATACTCCCCTATCTCAAAAACTTTTCCCAAACACACCAAGCAAAGAGATTCAATTACTCCCTTGCTTCCAAAACCTTAAGATGGGTCAAGCTTTTCTGATTCACCTAAAGGTGAAGAGCATACTTCTCCTACCACCTCAAAATCTCTTTCACAAGGTTTTAAAGATTCCTAATACAATTAGTGAATGCCACACTTGAAAGGAAAGCAAATAAACAAGCAAAAAAACTCTCTTTTTTAAAAAAAAAAAATTATGCTTGGGCAGCCCTGCAAAAACTATTAGTACCCCTCTTTGACATGCGTTTTTAGTAAATTTTAAGCAATGAGAGTACCTACAAATATAACTTGTTAGACCCACAAGGTTAGCAAAATCAAAATCCAAATGTAAATATGCAATAAACTGATAGATTCAAGCTAAAAGATGCAGGTTAGACCTATCTAAATACAGTAAAATAAGACAGCAAACTAAAATGATCAAATTCAGATGATAAAACTAGAAATGCAAGTCTCTATCAGATCAGGTGATATACCTCAGACTTCACCAGTATCGCGCGACACAGTTTCCTATAGTCGCGCGATATACCTCAGTCCGGGCGATACTCTGCACTATGGGCGGGCGATACTTCGCACGATGCCAGGCGATATACCTCAGTACTGGCGGGTGATTCTTCTCTCACGTGAAGTGTCACACCGCTATACAAAGGTATATCGCGTGATATTTTTGAGAAGTATCGCACGATACTCTGAGACAGAAAACCAGAACTGCAAAATTTTTGAAAAATAATCTAAAAAATAATGAAAATGCAAAGAAATAAAAGACAAAGCCTATCTACTCTGCCCCACGGTGGGTGCCAGAAATGTACACACTAAAATGGTGCACTTCTATGAACCATTACATGCAAGGTTTCTCAAGAATGAGGCCTCACAAAGCGGCTCATAGCTCTCTATGTATGGAGTTGCAAGATTGAAAATTGCTCTTAGCTAGAGCTACAAGCTTGTGACCTTGCTAGTCAACCATACAATGAGAGATTCAAGTGAAGACAAGGGCAACAATGCCAATGTCTCCAAGAATCCAAATATGCAATGCAATGCAAATCTAAATGAGAATGCAATCTAAGCTATGAAAGGAAAGTACAATGCAACTACTCTATGAAAGGAAATAACAAGTGTTACAATGCCTCCTATTTAGACTATGTGAGCTTATTCTATTGCATAAAAGGAAATCTACACTAAGAATGCCATTATCATGCAACTATGAAAGCAAATATGCTACTAAATAATGCAATGAAGCAAGTCTTCAATGTCTTCAAAAACTTCAAATGCACCTAAAACTTGCAGCATAACATTAGCATAAAAACATGGTATGCAAATGAAGGAGAGAGCTCTCCTTTTATAAGAAATGCAAAGAAATGGGCCATAGAGATTAAGAGGCAAAAAGTCTTAATCAGCGGTGGAGCTTAAAAGAGGAGCAATCCATGTGCACAAATATCCTCCAATGAGAGTGAAGTGTTGACTTTTGAGCCTCATGTGAGACAAAAAAGTGCTTTTTTCCTTTTTGTAAAATAGGAATAATGCTTTATTTGTGCAACTTAGGATAAGAGGGAAAGGTGGGCTTTTTATTTAATCAAAAGGGGAGGAAATATTCCTTTTAATCAAATAAAGACTTAGGATAAATGGTTAGCCCATAGGATAAAAATCTAATATATGATCGAAATTAAGATTTGATCAAGAAATTGATAATGTTGAAAATATTGATTATTGATAAAAATGATTCAGGATCGATAAATTGAATAAATGGGGCCCAAAGTCTAGGTGACCATTTTTGGGTGCATACAGATGAAACAAAAAAGAACAAATCTAATTCACATCTCTGGCCAAACATCATTCATTCTAGGAGCGGGATAAGCAGAGAAATCACTTTCTGTGTTCACTTCTTTGGATCCATAATAATAAAACAAAGTCTCAAAAAAAGACAGATCATCACTGCTCAGGGAGCAACGGGATTGGGAATCACCCCTTCTCAAAATAGCTTGTGATGGCCCAGTTCATACAAGATTCATGTGGGCCATGACGGATAGCTGGATCAGCTGAAGTGGATAGGGATTTGTATCGCATAGTTTAACATGGAGAAGGTATAAGTGGATATTTTCTATACACTAATACCACGGGCTTGGATGCTCCTAGGTAGGGTGGTGTAACTAGATGGATAATATGAAATTGGCTATACCTCCGATGCTTCGGGGTGGGAGGGCCCCTACTATTCTAAGGCTGCTATTGGTTCTTTTTATTCTTATGCTAGAGGGTCAACTCAATATCAAACTCTAATTGCAATGAAGTCATCCAGTGGAACCAAAACATTAATAGGCTTTGTGACGATACTCCCCCACCCCACCCGCAGCAAGAGCAAGAGCAAGTCTAGGAGCAGGAACATACCTTCCAGGAGCCAGTTCCATATTATGCATGAGTTACAGAGTATGTTCCTATAAAGGGTAAAGATGCTTTAGATCAAGATTAAGGAGCAGATTCTCCAAGCACATAGGTAGCATTTAGCCTAATGGCACCCTGACACATTTTGGGAGTCTACAACATCTCCCCTAGGTTGAGATTCATAACCCAAGTTATCCCATAATCTGAATGCAGCTGTAGGCTATGGTAGCATAATCAGTGACAAAGAAAGCAACAGAGCCAATTGCTGAACCCATTGACTCATAGCAACCCTCAACTTGATGTTTGTGTTTACTTCAATCCCCATTCCCCCATTTTTTTTAGGGTGTGCACGCGCGGTTCTGGATAGAATTCTATAAGAATAGTAAAGGATGGGTGGTAAGACCCAACAGTATAGTGGACATAGAAAGGCAAGAGAGAAGTAGATCAGTAAGGTGGGGAAAATGCATTTATCGCACATGGGAAAAGTAGGGAGAGTATGAATAAGTAGAGCACATAGTGAGAGGAGACACCTCTGCATCAGGAGAAAAACCCACAAGCTACCCTCTGAGCATGCATAGTTCCTACACAAACCAAAATAGCCAATCAACGCATTCTCTTTAGTAGCTCACACGAGCAAGCACCTTTCAAGTACAGGCTAGTTTAATACAAGATTAGTGTGCTGGGGCAGATTATTGATCAATACATCATTATAGCCTACTCCCCAATCACATATAAGTATGATGCTTTAGCCCCATATGAATGAGTCATAATAGTAGGGACCGTCGACCAGTTGGAAGCACTGCTGATGCTTTACAATCAACTCACCAGCCGGTCACAAGCCATCTTGTCTAAACCCATTCATTTCCATTCATCAGTGGTCACTCCTATAGCCTAAAGTAGGTTGGATACATAGTGCTTTATCTATTTATGATGCACCCGTATCACCTCATGCATCAGTACCACTTCAGGTGTAGATTAAGATATAGATACAAATGCCCCTACTATTCTAAAGGGATCCAGATCAAGTTGACCTAGAAGCATACCCAATAACATAGGTAGGTAGCTATTTTGACTTTTTGCACATTCATCCCTGTTGTTTCGGGCGATCACTTGGCATCCATCAAAAAGAAACATTTCTCTCCTTACTAGTAGCAGCTGTTGAAGAACCAGTTCGAGTTAGATCACTAGCACCATCACTTACAGGTGTGCATCTAGTAGCTACATATCTAGTCCCATATTGAGTTCCTAAATAGCATTTGACTAAGGGGAAGCACCGGTCAAACCATAGGCATGGCCAGTATTAGAGCCATCTTGATGAACTAGCATCTTAGCCCGATCGAGAGCTAGTTGTTGAAAAGTCCCTAGTAGCAGCATGTGGTGAGGCAATAGGAGGAAAGGCAGGGTGCTTTGAGGGCATCCCTTATAGTGAACAATGAATAGGCATGGTTTCATCAGTCGTAAAGGGAAGGGTTCATCCAGAATGGAAAGGGGGCATGGTTCTTGGTCATTAATGGGCCCTCTACTCTATATTGCAGCATTATAAGCATAGGTGAGTGATCCAAATCGAGATGGATTGGTTCTTGGATTTTCTCAGTAGTATGATGAGTAGTATAGCATATGATTGAAGCAATCACAATCAGTGAGTAAGCGGGTGAACACTGGCATTCACATTACTAATAGTAGTAGTGGATTTGGTTGGATTAGATGGATGGACACATCGACATGGGTTGATGGCATCAACATACATGTGGCATGTTGGAATTTTCTTGATGGCTCAGGAGAGATCAGTATTGCATTACTAGAGCGTGATCAAGTATAGGTGGATTCAATTGCTTCATTTTCTCTGAGATTGCTTCATCTTGTTCTAGCAAAATTTGGATCTGCTTGGTTGAACTATAGGAATACGTGAATTTCTTAGTGAATAGCCCCTCCTCTAAGAAGTTGATCCAGTTCCTATCGATCCAGCCCTACAATTCTATGGGCACCTTACCTTCATGATAATGTGTGGTATACCGCCCTTCATGATAATGTGCGGTATACCGCCTGCACATTATCATGAAGGTAAGGGGCCCACTATTCTAAGGGCCCTACTATTCTAAGGGGCCCACTATTCTAAGGTGGGCCTCAACTTAGGTAATGAACTAACCGCCCACTATAGTTCCCACCCAACCCAGTGCAGTAGGAAGCTCTCCCTTCAAATGGTAGGGGGTTGGAGAGGATGGAGCAACCCAAAGAATGTTATCAGGATATTATTCCTTCCTTCCACCTTATAGTAGTAGGGCCCACCTTCCCTTGAGCTGGGGGTGGGACTATAGTTACCTTTCTTGATTCTATATGTAACATGGGTGGGCCCCTACTATTATAAGGTAACTTTATTAGTTTAGGGAAAACTTTCACTTGAACTCTCCGCACCTTTTGTAACTAAGATTCCCTCCGAGCCCCTCCCTCAAATTCTATGGTAGTAGATAGCCTCCTTATTCTAGCATCATTCTAGCCCTAGTCAAGCCCCTCATCCCTCCCACCCACCCCAACCTCTACCCTACTATTATATGCGGGGTATAGGTAGTGGCATTTTGATTTAGTTACTAAAGGTGGCATAGTCCTCCCCATAAAACTCCATTGGATCGTTAATGACAACTCTATGAACCTAGCCCATAAAAGCTACCTAGCCAGGTTAGCTAGTGCCATTTTTCATACTATGGCTTCTTGCCCTTTTTTATTACCCTTCCCCACTACCTCCTAGCCCTAGGCTTCTACTTCTTATCCTCCACCTTCAGTTTAGGAGGATGCGTGTATAGAGTAGGTTGCTCTAATACCATTTTGGGGTCATTGAGAGGCCACTTAGCAACAAACTAATCTTTAGTGGAATTGGATGGAGTATGTGGCTTAGCATCTGCTGATGGTGATCAGATTAATTCATGCAGTTTAGAAACTTCTGATTCTAGACTAGCAATACTCTGAGCACGACTAGCTGATTCATTCTGCATACTTGCATATTATTTATGCAGACTAGCATATTCTTGATCTTTCTTTTCTAGCAGCTCCCTAAGGATCATCAATTCGAATCCCAGAATATGGCTTTCTTGGCCACTAAAGTTAATGACATCTTTGGGTTGTGTGTCTACCAAGACATTGTTATTATCATAGATAGGGTTTCTTTTGCTGCCTAGTTTGATGCCGAGGTTGATTTGGTAGGAATTTTTGGCGATGTTAAGGGTGTGCCAATTAATTCTAAATTTGGATTCGATGGTGATTTGTTTGGTTTGAGAGAGATCAACATATTGTGATTCAAACCATTCAACATTGACCAAGTCTTTAGCTGGCCCTTTATGCTTGATAATATCCCTAGCCTCTTCGGTGACTAAGGTATAACTTTTGGGTTCTAAGAAGATACCTCTCTTGACAAAGTGCTCTATCTTTAGCTTACCCAATTCGGTGGGAGAGATTTCATGTTCTGGAAGAGGACTTCCTAGAATGGCGGAGTTAGTATCGGTGTAGTAACAGTCAGGTCTGGAGATGTATTTGTACATATGAATACAGGAATGAGTTGTAATGGCATCTGCCAATTGAACAACCAAGATCTTTGGTGGATTCTAGTCTTTGTCTTTGACATTTCTAGTATTGCTGATGTAGCTTACGATATAGTACTGTACGCTCAGCTTGTCCCTAAAGATCAAATTGTCCCTCTATGTCAAATAGTCATATCTATCCCTATTGCATACCTCTGTTATGGTACTTTTTGGGTTGATACCAAATCTATTGTAGAGCGAGTTCATGATGATCTTGTAGCCATAAGCCATAGCATCATCACCGAATAGATTAGCTTCTTGCCTTCTCCCGAAGAGGGATGTCACAAAGCTATTAAAAGGACTAGGCTTATTCTCAAACAAGTAGCCCCTTATTGGGAAGATCTTGTAACCTAAGTCATGTGCATAAATCAATTCTTCACTGAAATACATGCCAATGAATTTACTAGTTGGGAACAATAAAGTGTCATTATGTTACCTATATGGTAAGAATGGTCAAGTAATAGTACTAGGACACACTACATAAGCCTCAATAAATCCATACAATTTGGACAATTCCTAGCCTTCCAAATTAGCATGCCATACAGGCGTACCCCCTGGCATAGGGCAAGATTTCATGATATATGGGTATAATGAGTTGATGTCGTAGTAGTATAAATTTTCACCATATGGCCTATACGTATCAGCATGGCCTCCATAATACCCATGCCAAATGAATGTATCTTCATTCCTACTTGGGATATGGATAGGCCAACTAATTGGATCGTAATAGCTCGTACGATAAATACTCATAGCTAGCACTGAAAATGTCAAGCAATTCTCGATATCAACTTTGTACTAATTCCAATAATCTTGCGCCTTAAGCATATTACCACCTAACAGATGAATATCCTATATCATATACTCTAGAAGATTCTCTCTAAGATCCATCAGATTCGACACTCACACTTCGTCATGTGGGATGGATCCTTTAGAGCCTAATTGCGGACATAAAGTCTTCACCAATGTAGCCAGACTACTAGGTAGCAGAGTGTATGAATCTCTTAAACGGAATAGGTGTTTATTTCCCTTATACATTGATAACTTGTAAAGCCTAAGATTCCTCAAGAGAGGTTTGATGGTGCATCCATTATCCACACAAGAAGCATAATATTTCATTAATAGAATACCATTGAATCATGAGAAGTTATGGAAGTAAACCATTTGAATATTAGTTTGATCAACAAGTATTGCTAAATGCTCTAGAAAGTCAAACAACATTTGATCACTCCTATCTTCAAATTCAAGTATATGAAAGATGTCATCTTCATTGAAATATGTTTCAAAGGCATAATCCAAGTAGACCCCTATATCTTCACCCGGCCTAAGTGCTACGAACCCCGTTGCGTAGGGCACATGAACTAAAACTTAAAATTACAGCATACAACACAATAAGCATAAATATGAAAAGGTTGCACATTTTTTTGTCAAATTAACACTTCCTTGTAGGTTTTGTTAGTTTACATTTTGTTATTGCATTCATTCTAGATGTCATTATTGTACTCTAAGTATTGATCACTGTTCCAAAGATTTCAAAATTCATAAATGATCATTACATTGTGTATTCAAACTGAATTTAGTATACAAATGTCTTTCCATGTTTCATATTTCATATCAATAAGTAGAGTACAATTGTAGAATTGAAAGAAAAGATTAAAGTATGGAATAGGGGTCCCATGCATTGCCTTTGTGTTAGTTTGAGTCAGCTGGTTGTCTGCTAAGTCTTAGGTCCCAAGGTCTTCAAAATCCATGTCTTCATTTGCATTTAGGTCTTTAGGGTTCATATCTGCATAAGAGAGAGAAAATGTAGTTAGATCCTGTTAGATCTAAGCAATGCATAAGAAACAAATAACATACTGTAACAATCAAGTTTTCAAATATGCACATCAATCTGGAAAAATCAAATGCAATAAAGAAATATACACTAACATTCACTACAAGGTAGTATTAAAGGGACTTGTTTATATAAACATGAAACCTTTTACTATTTATGATCATTCTGGTGTATGTAGTTCTTTTTATTAACCAGGTATTTGAATTAAAGGGAATTAGTATATTCAAACTCAGAAACCTTTTTCAGATGATGCAGTGTTTTGATAGATTAGTGAACATAATGGTCTGAATATTGATTGATATAATTGTTTATTATGTTTACTAATCTAATCATGTTTAAATGATGTTGTTTGGAAGCTTAATGAATTATTTTGCAGAAGAAAGTTGACTGGTTTTCACATTTAGTCATAAAGAAAAGATGCAGATCAAGCTGAAATTTCAAGATAAAGTGCTACAGGAAGTGCCAATGTTGCAAATATTCAAAGTTCAAGCTACAGGATGCAGTTATGAATAATGGTACAATATGTCCTTGCTGTTTCAAAGGTACAGTTTCAAGTAATATCACTATTGTTGCTGATTACAGAAGGAATGGTTCAGAATTATGCCATAAAGTTATAAAATGTTTTCATTTTGTATTGAGTGAGTGTCACAAGCCCATGCTCAAACTTCATTAACAATAAACAAACATTTTATCTTGTTGCATTTCTCATATTCAAAGTTCAGATTCAGCATTAAAATAGAAAAAGGACTCTGTTCAAACATGCTAAAATGTATCAGTGAGTTCAAGGATGTTATTTGTTTTTAACATTGAATTCAAAATTCAGAATGACTATTTGCATGTATCGGTTGAAAAGTTGAAATGAAATGACTGAAGGTAACTATGATAATAAGAACAGTAAGTAAAATGAACTGGTGCACTCGTGTTCATAATATTACAATGATGCTATGTTGTAAAACAGAGATGTAGATGTACATAAGTTGAAAGAAAAAGAAATATCATAGGAAGGAATGTACTTATTTGCTTTGAACAAAGTGACTGTTATTCTTGGACGTCTTTCAGTCATATTTTTAGTCAGATCCCAAAGTCTGTGAAGCTTATGACTGAAAGATGTCATAGCAAAACTGAATGCATCTACCACATTTTTCAGTCATAAGCTCACGATTTTGGTGAAATAAGTAGAAAAGAGCTCATATGGTGGAATGCAAATCAATAATTTTCAGACATCTTGGAAGGCATCTGAAACTATGGCTGGGATCTATTAATTCATGCCAAGTTTCACACATCTCAACCACAGTTTAGACAATCACCAAAAAGTGACTGAATGAATTTCATGCTCAGTCATAGTGCACTGTCAAACACAGATTTACCCATATCAGTAGGGTCAAAATTTTTTTGATGCTATATTCTATGGTCACAGTTTAAGTACAAACTGTGAAAAGCATATAAAAGCTAAGTTCTATTAACTCACTTTTTTATATAGATTATTCCTAGTTATTCATCAAAGTGGAAACTAGTCGAAGAAAAGTGAGTTAGTTGGATTCATGTTCTCATCGATTCACAGTTTCACAATGTTCTGTCATAGTCACATGTCAAAGAATGGAGGCCGAGTTTAGCAAGTGCACTATCGACATAATGAAAGGGTTCATGTTAGTAAAATGGTGAAATAATAACTTCTTGTTTTAATTTGTAGTGAGAAAGTATCAGGTATTTACTAGTCAAAGCCCCATGAAGACATAGTTTTAAGATTTGCAACTGTATGAAAACTTTGGGTTGTATCCCATAAATTTCGAGTGGTCGCTGAGTTCAAAGAGCCAAGTTCCTCATAAGTCACAGCTTATAAATGAAGACAAAAGAGTGCAAACTGGCACTGGGCCATGATTTATGAGGATTAACCAATGACAACCCCCAGTCTTGTGTATTAAATGAAGAGGAGTCCTGTAGAAAGCCGAACCATAAGTTATGGTTTGTATAAAAAACCCAGCTGAGGCAAGCTTTATGAATAGAGATTAAACAAAGTCACAAGTCGTGATTGATATAATAAAGTCTCAAGCTTATGACTTATTCAAAATAAACTACAGTCGCATAAATGTGACTTATAAACTTGTAAATAGTTTCACAAGTAATGGTTTGTTCCACAATGTGAAACTTAATGAAAATGTCGTGACTTGTGTAGTCACAAGCTATGACTTATGGCAAACAAGGAGAGTGTTTTTTCCAGGTTTGAAAAAGAAAGGCCAAAAGTTGTATATTCAAATAGGCAATGCTCAATCATAGTGAGGGATAAAAAATTATAGCATTAGTCATCAAAAAAGAGACACAGTGCCTTACCTTAATTTGAGGCCAAGAAGACCCTATTGTTCAAAACCATGCTCAAGAGTGAAGTCACAATGAGAAATAGAAATAGAATGAACTCTAGTCAAATGCTAGTAAGCTCGACAGAGATGCCCACCAGTGAAGGATCAACAGAAAGCTCGAGTATCTTCAGTATTTCACAAAGATTCATCAAAGTTTCTTTAGAATGAAGCTAGGGTTTGCAATTTTTTCTTCCTAGTTCTTCTCAGTGAAGACATAAACACAAGTCTCAAGAAGCAAAATGAACATAACAATTTTGGAATCCGCCAAGTAGTGGCATTGAATGCCTTTACTGCAAGTGTCTGTTTCAGCAATTTTTGAAATTGCAAAAGTGCCACCGCATCCGTCTTCCTTCAAAACTTGTGCAAGTGGGTCGAGTTTGTTATTCCCCACTTAGCACTTGTTTACACTTAGATTTTTTTTAGAGGTTAGGGTATGTATTGATTAATGAAATTTTATTTCAATTTCCAAATTGCCAAAATTTTTGTTAAAGGATTTTAATCCTTATTATAAGCCATTATTTTAGGCATTTAGCATGGAGAGTTGACATAGGCTGATTTTTGGCATGTTTTTTGGCCAAAATTGGGCATTTTGGGAAGGCTTGAATTTTCAGATTTGAGCTTAGGGCAGGCTATAAGGTGGATTTGGAGAGTGAATTTTAGGGGTTATGAGTTTTGGGAGAGAGGCTAATAGAGAACACAATGATCCTATTTTTCTTTGAAGCCATTTTTGTAATCTGATTATTAGTTTTTGTGAGAAATAAAGCAGATGCTCATTGGCTCATATGTTTTGTTGTGAGATTCAAAGATCTTGATTTCATCTTTCTGTATAAGTGTTTGCTTTTCAATTGTAATCCAAAAGAAGTGAATGCTTGTTTATTCCTTCTTAAGGTGATCAATTTATGCTTAAACCTTGTATGGGAAAGGTATGTTGTTAACTATTTAGCTATTTGTGGTGTAACCCTAATAGTAAAGTCTGTTAGCCTATATGTTGAACAAAGATATGAAGAGTCAAACTTTTGGTCTATGATTTTGAGCTATTATTTTATCATTCCAGCAAAGTCTGAACTTATTTTGGTGTATCACCCCACATTCATTTCAGTTTTAAAAGTTCTTTCTATCCCTTTCCTTATCAATTTTTCAATTAGGTGGTGATATTTCATACTTAATAGGAACCGACCTAGAATACAGAGATTCCCACTCATTCATAGTTTACCCACAGCTAGAGGAGGTTTCCATTGTCAGGATAGAATTGTCGTGTAGCCTTAATGCCTGAGTTAGGGTAACAATTCTAAACCTAAATAGTTTTTGGCACGCCCAGTGGGACTACGAACTACTTCTCAGTTCTGAATTACAAATTTATGGTTGTTTTCAATTCAGTTTCAGATTTGAGGGGTTTGTTTTAATGAGTAGAACTCCAATGAGATAAAGCAAGGAAGGATTTGTGTATCACACAGATATGAAGAGTCAAAATTTTGGTCTATGATTTTGATCTATTATTTTATCATTCCAGCAAAGTCTGAACTTATTTTGGTGTATCACCCCACATTCATTTCAGTTTTAAAAGTTCTTTCTATCCCTTTCCTTCTCAAATTTTCAATCAGGTGGTGATATTTCATACTTAATAGGAATTGGCCTAGAATCCAGAGATTCTTCCTCATTCATAGTCTACCCACAGCTAGAGGAGGTTTCCATTGTTAGGATAGAATTATCGTGTAGCCTTAATGCTTGAGTTAGGGTAACAATTCTAAACCTAAACAGTTTTTGGCACTCCCAGTGGGACTACGAACTACTTCTCAGTTTTGAATTACAAATTTATGGTTGTTTTCAATTCAGTTTCAGATTTGAGAGGTTTGTTTTAATGAGTAGAACTCCAATGAGATCAAGCAAGGAAGGATTTGTGTATCAAGAATTGCAGTCAAGAAGAAGGGGAGGAAGATCATCCAGAGGTGGAAGAACATCAGAAGATCCAACAGGTACTCTATTGAATTCAAATTTTTCATCATTTGATAACCCCATTTTTTAAGACCAAGCTATAAATTCAGACGAGCTTGAGGTTATTATTGAAGAAATCAATCTTCCTGAGGATTTAAGTGTTCCTAATCATTCCAAATCAGAATTTCCAAGTGTCGAGGATCTATCTAGAGATAATTCTATTCTTGGAGCTTCTACAAGTGGTACTGCAGCAACTCCTCAGAATCTAAAGACATATCAAAGGAAGGTAGTTCAGCCTACTCAACCTTCTATTACACCTGCCATCTAGCATCAAGCTCCTCCACATCAAGCAATGGCAAGAAACCTTCCTTTTGTTCCATTTGATCAAGGCAGTCCTTTGAGGATTACAAATCACAATGATATTCCATTAGCTGCTTTGAAAAGCTTGCCAACTTTTATGGGAGAAACACATGTGACAGCTATTGAGCATATCCGAGATGTTGCAACTCTTTGCAATGTTCATCATATCACCACTGAGGATGTAGCTTTGAAGCTGTTGGCTGCATCACTCAAGGGTAAGGCCCTTGATTGGTTCTGAACTCTCCCGGTGGACTTTATTGCTACTTGGGATGTCCTAGGAGAAAGGATATCTAAATTTTTTGAGGACAAATCTGATAACTTGTCCTTGGTGGAGCAACTAACTACTATCAAGAGGGCCCCACAAGAGGAGATGAGTGATTTCAATCTCCATTTTCAGAAGACTTGGAATAGAATTCTTGTTACGGTAAGGCCTTCAGCTGAATATGTTTTTTTGTATTATTTGAAGAGCTTAAATAGTGATATCTCTATAATGATTCAATATATGGGAGGAGTGTCTTTACCCCAAGCTTTTGATACTGCTATTAGGATAGAAAATAGTCTTATCTAGGCAAGGAAGATAGCTCCTAGACCTCCTATGCCTTTCTTTCCTAATATACAGTCTAATATGCCATTGGTTGTTCCACCATTATCTGTTGTCCCATCTTTTAAAGCCCCAAAGATAGTTCATGTAGCTCCTCTAAATGAACTATAGAGTATTAAGGATAGCCAACAAAAAATATAAAGTTTATTGCAATCTTTTGGAAATGATTTAGTCACCCTTAAGAGGAATCAAGCACAGACAAACCCTGTTGCTCAAAATCAATTTGCTGGTTCTTCTCCCCAATATCATAACCAACCTAATTTTCAAGCCAATAGGTAGCAATTTCAAGGAAATACTAATTCAAATAGGAAGAACTAGAACATGAGGCCAAATAGACAGTATAATCTGGCACCTCTTAATACTGTTAGGGATATTGTTCCTACTTAGAATAATATTGCTACTGACTAGTGTTTTCCATGCAATGAACCACATGACCAGTCTACATGTTCTAATGGAATTCTTAACCAAGCTCTTATGGTCCAAAATGCAATAAATTCACAGCAAAATATCTCTATTAAGGAGGTACAATAGCAACCAGATCAAAGTGCTATGAATACTAGTTTCCTAAACTAGCAAGAGGAAGAGTTTTGTGGTCTAAATGAAGATTCATCAATTGCAACAAATACCAAAGCAAAAAAGAGAGCTCTTGAAGCAGATCAGTCTACTAGTAATGTGCCTTCTTCACTAGTTTCTATTCTAAAGAATCCATCAATTTCATCTAACAAGGATCAAAGTCAAAAGAATACTGATCAAAGTTCTCCTAGATCTTCACACAAGGTACAATTTGTTTTTCCATTCAATATTGTTGACACTATGAAGAAAACAAATGTAACTTTATCTACATGGGAGACTCTATCTATTCCAGGACAGATTGAGATTTTAAAATAAGAGTTGTCCAAGCTGGCAGTTAGCTCACAACAAATAGTACAACAACCACCTAGCATGGTTATGACTAATTCTGAGCCTCCTAAGGTTCAGGAGAAGTTATCAAAAGAAGAGAGAAATCTTGCTAAAGTACAACAACCAGTAATACCAAAAGTCAAGAAGGCTGCAAATGTGAAAAAAATAGCAGTAATAGTTGACCAAAAGCCAGCAAATATTCAAAAGACATCTGAAAATGAAGGTAAGAAGCCTACAAATAATAAGCCTCCTTTTTTTGTCTCATTGATCATTGGAAATAAATTAGTTCACAATTGTATGGTAGATAGTGGTGCAACCAGCACTGTCATGCCTAAGAAAATAGCAGATTTGTTGAATTTAAAATATGAACCTCTTGAGAAGGGTGTGGTCCAGCTTGATGGAACCTCAGTTAAGACCTTTGGAGTCATTAAAAATGCAAGTTTGACTTTACACTCTTGCCCAAATTTTTCAATACCTCAGGATATATATGTTATTGATTTGCCAGCATATTTTTCTATGTGCCTGTCTAGAGACTTCACAGCCAAAATAGATGGCTATTTTTCATCAGATTGGTCACATTTATATTTTAGAACTAGATATGGTACTAAGGTAACCATAAAATCAGAATTGTTGGCCAAAGATCACATAGAGCCTTACAATCCGAGTCCCATTAATGCAAGTTTTGTGATCATGGATCAGGATGAAGTACTAGATTATTCAGCTTATAACACAAAAATTGAAGCTTATCCAGACATTGTTTTAGATGAATGGGCTACTAGAAATGAGCAAAATGATGATATGTTTGATGCTGGTTTTGGAAATTACATGATTTTAGAGTCTGATTCAGTAGTGCCTAATTTGATAAAAGATCCAGAATCTGAGTCTTACATGTCTAATTAGCTTTGGGATTTGTATTTTGATGGGTCAAGGAATAAGGATGGAGTTGGTGCAAGGGTTATGCTAGTTTCACCAGATGGTGATAGATTTTATGCTGTATTCAAGTTATCTTTTCCTTGTTCTAACAATGTGGCTGAATATGAAATTTTGATTCAAGGATTAGAATGGGCAAGATTTAGAGGAATTAAGTGTTTAAGGGCATTTGGAGATAGTGAATTGATAGTAAAGCAGGTGAGAGGTATCAATACTGCTAAAAATGATCTTCTTAAGATGTATAAATCTTGAGTTTCTAACATTATAGGTGAATTTGATGCTTTCAACTTGATTTCAATTCCTAGGAGGGAAAATCTGCATGTTGACAAGCTGGCTGGTATTGGTGCTCATGTTTTAATAACATAAAATAAAGGATAGATTTCAGACTAGTCACATGTCAAGATAATTGTTAGGCCATCTATTCCAGATAATGACACTTATTGGCAGGTTTTTAATACCGATGAACATATTTTGAGTTTTTTAACAGAAACATATTGTTTTTTAGCATCTAGAAATAACAAAATCAATCAGAAAATGGAAGACCAGATTATTCAGTTGAAAACCAACAAGCTTCCAAAGGGATTGGTCAGCCTTGAATCAGCTTTCAACTCTAATGATCAGTTTAGGAAAGGTAAAACCAGCCTGATGATCAAAGAAGATCATTATGAGGAAGTGGAAATATTCAAAGATAAGAGGTTAAAGGTTGGTAAAATTAATTCTCCTAAAGAAAAAGAGTTGTTTATTAATCTTTTCAGAGAATCTAGTGATGTTTTTGCATGGGATTATTCTGATTTGAAGCGATTTGATCCTCAATTAACCCAGCACACTATAGAATTGGAGCCAAATGCTAGGCCAATTACACAAAGGCAAAAGGACTATAAACCCCAAGTTAGAGCCATTAATGTTAAAAGAGCCAAGAAAACTCCTAGATGGTGGTATTATATTTCCTATTAAGCACACATCTTGGGTTTCTAACTTAGTTCTAGTAAGGAAGAAGAATGGAGAGATAAGATTCTGTGTAGACTTTAGAGACCTTAATAGGGCATCTCTAAAAGATAGACACCCTCTTC